>JAUMJJ010000082.1:2980000-3580000 GCA_033556795.1 Tapera naevia
CGGGAAATGGGACCCGGACACCGCAGCCCCCGATGGGGCGGGCGGCGGGGGGACAGCCAAGCCTCCAGCTCCATCCTACAAAGGTCTCCCAACATTCACACCCCCTTTTGCTAAATTGCGATTTTTCTCCTCCCCAGGACGAGAGCTGGGGGTTATTTCGTGGCCCTCCTTGCCCAGGTTTAACCTTTTATTTTTTTCAGTCACGAATCCCACGTTCCCCGCTTGATTATGCACCGTTTTCCGTCTGGTTCTTTTGGAAAAGACCATTGTCTCCCTTTGCTCCATGCCCACCTCCCTACGGTAGGAATCGCGGACAATCGGTCCCTGGAGCACCGGGCGGGGCGCTCCGAAACACTCTGGGTTTGCCCGGGGCTAGGAAAACCCGACGAGCTCTGCCCTCCGTGTGAATCCAAGTGAGAAGCACGGGGGGCATGGAAAAGGCCAGGCAAGGAGATCTCTGCCCCGACTGCCCCCGACCAACAAGTCCCGGGGGGTCGCCCTGATCCACCCCCACCCCCCCCCCATCTCCGAGGCAGCGCTGGCCCCGGAGCGGAGCGACCAAAGGACACGATCAGCGCTGTCATCGCGCCCCTGATTCTGCTGTGGGAGAAAAAAACAGAGAAAGAGAGAAGAAATTCAAAGTAAGGCGAGAAAACAAAAAAAGCGCCAATTCCGGATTGTATCTAAAATTCGAGGGAGAGCTAACCCAGAGCAATAAATCCACCCAGCTAGGTAATCCTGGGGAACAAGCGCGGTTAAAAATGCATGACAAATGAGGGGCACAAGACCGCGCTTCGGTTTTAAGTTAAAAAAAATAAAAAGCTTTTGTTTTTCAATATGCAAATTAAATAACCAAAATCCCAGCTATTTGGAAACAGGGAGGGCGAGCCAAATTAACACACTGCAAATCTTCGAGAGGAGGCTTTATTTACCAACCCGTCCCAGCCACGTGTGGTAAACTTCTGCGGGGGCAAGGCGGCCCGACATCTCTTCTCTTTGCACATAGGAGTCAATAGATCAGAAATCCAAATTAACTTCCAGCTTGTTTTCCATACACCCAGCCACCCTCACCACCCCCCCTTTTTTTTTTATTTCTTGGTTATATTGAAGTGTAGTGTTTGCAGCCTCATTAAATCCATTCCAAGACAAAAGATTAAAAGACTGGGGAGAGGGAGGGGGCAGGAGAGGAGAGGAGGGGGAAGAGGAGAGGGAATGGGAAAAAAAAAAAAAAGAACAGATAAAGAAAACAAATAAAGCCCTTTAACTAGATCTTCACATAAATGTCACAGTTTCTCAGCATTTACGATTTGCCTGTTTAGCATAAAAACACTTAAGGACAAGATTGAAGGCTTTCCGAGAGATCTGGACAGAAGTCAAATCTATTATAACAACAACAACAAACCCCCCCCCCAAAAAAACAAACAAAAGAGAAGGGATGGCGAGGTGGGTACGGGAGGTGGCGGAAAAACAAGTGCTCTTCCAAATAATCATAAAGAAACGTGGATTTCATTGTAATTCATAGGCTTGTTCCAAATACCAAGAGAGAAAGAGAGAAGAATAGAAGCGCACAGATGCCCCGACGAAGGCAGAACAGCTCTGCTCCCATTGTTGTGGAGTTAAACAGTGGAAGGGAGGGTTAACCTAATCCATCAAATTGTCTGGAAATTGTGAAGAAAATTCAAAAACCATATGGTCTCCAAGCGCTCGCCTTCTCTCTGCTGCGGAGGGGCACGCTTGTTTCAGCATGGCGAACCGCAGGAGGCTGTATATGCTCCATTGTCGCTTGTCACTTCAGAGAAGAGGGCTCATTTGTCCCCAGTTTTCATGCTTTACGCTAAAAATTACAACCCCATCCATTCTCAAAGAGGAGAAAGATTTATTTAGCCTCGGAGAAACTGGACCAAAAAAAGAAAAAAAAATCCAACCCACAACCCAACCCTGTCTTATCTGGACAGTTCGCCGCAGAGTTCTGCCACTGTACACCAGATTTGTCTTTCTCACATAAATTTTGCAAAGAATAGGGAGAAACACACGTTGCTCAACTCCAAAGGCAGGTCACGCTGCCAAGTGAAACACATTCACCACAGCCTTAATTTTGGCCAAAAAAACCCACCGCAACCCAGCAAACCAAAATAAAGAGGGAGGAGGGAAAAAATAAAAGGGAAGGGGGGAAGTGAAACCTTTCTCCCCCTCGAGTCCTCGTAGGTGCCGCAGAGGGAGCCGTTTTGCCCAGCAGAGGGGTCTGGCGGAGGGCAGCTCCCCCCGCTCCTTTTGTTCAAATAGGCGACAGCTCTTTCCCCTTCGACCGGTTTTCTAATAATTTTTTTTTATTTTATTTTTTCTTCTCTCCCTTTCCACTATAATTTCGGGCTGGAGATGCCTTGCTGGAAGCAGAGGGGCGCTGGAGGCCGGGGAGCCGGTGACATCTCCCTTACCTTCAGTCTCATCCATCCGTCGGCTTCTCCCTCTGCTAAACCTCTACCTTAAAAAAATATAATAATAACAATAAAGTAATAAAATTCTCTCTGACTTGCTCCTTCCCCGTCATTTTCTCACAAGTACTGCGGTTAAAGGAGCTTTAAATGCGACCGGGATTGGAGATAACTGCGGGCAAAGAAGTCTGCCGCAACCTCGGACCAGAGAAGTGTTTTTTTCGTTCACAAAGAAGGACGTTAAAAGTCTATTAAAACGGTAAAGATTTTATTGTATCGGAAAAAAAGAGCTATCTGTACAATTCTAAGAGACAGTAAATAAAGAGACATTGTCCCTATCGGAACTTAAATAGCAGGCCTTTTAAAATTTGTACAATTCGAACAAATCAGGTCTTAAATCTGTACATTATTTTTTAAATTTATAGTGTAATATTTAAATGTATCGATCTTGGGATTTGTCCTTTTTTATTTCTGTTGCATGCAAAAATTCTAAAAAGAGTAAAAAATAATTCTAGGATTTTTTTTCATTTTCGTTTTTTTTTTGTTACCACCTTCATATCAAAAATACGAAAGGCAGCTTTTTAATAAAAGCACAACGATAGCAGAAAATGGTAAAAATAGCTTTTAATTGGTAAAATGAGGCAGAAATTGCATTGGAGACAAATCTCTATGCTCTAGGGAAAAAAAAAAAAAAGTATATATTTTTCAACTTGCATTCTAGCCCATCCCAAAGTTCCCAAGATTGCGAAAGAAAAAAAATATTTTTGAAAAGGAAAAATTTACTTCGTGCATCTCTGAAACATGCAAGGAAAGAAAAGTGGCTAATTTTTGCCTTTGCCGTTTTCAGTCTAACTTAAATCTCCTCTAAAGCGGTTCGTTTCGGAAGTCTTTGAAAGCAACTGCCTACTCAAACATCTGTTGGAAGCCGAGTTTATTCCAAGGTTATAGACAAAATAATCGTCATTGATAGCTATTAAAAAAAAAATCAAAACCTCAAAAAAGAAGGGGATACGGGGAAAAAAATCCAATATATACGTTTAAATATTTATACAGAAGCCGTCCGTAATTGCACCATTCCGAAGATGTGACAGGCGGAGGGGTATGGAGTCTACCCTAAATTAATTGGGGGTGTGTGTCTGGGGGGGGGGGGGTCTATTGCTCATTGCTCCGGCCGGAGTGAGGGCCGCGGGTGCTAATTTGGAGCCGTCGGGTGGGTGAAGGTGATGCGGTGGTGGTAGGAGGCCCGCCGGCCGCCCCTCAGTCATCCACGTCGATTTCCACGTCCTCCTCCTCGTCGTCCTCCTCGTCCTCGCTGTCCCGGCGGCTGCGGGGCCGCTCGGCGGGGGGCGAGACGGGGCGGGCCGGGGGGGCGCCTGGCTCCCGGGCAGCAGGGGGGGAGCCGGAGCGCGCCTTGTCCCTTGCCTCGCCGCTGGGCTCCAGCTCGGCCAGGGCCACGATGTCCACGGCGGGATTGGGGCCGAGCTTTTTGGCCGATTCCACATCTGCCTTCATCTCCTCCAGGTCCCGCTTGAGCTTGGCGCGGCGGTTCTGGAACCAGGTGATGACCTGGGCGTTGGTGAGCCCTAGCTGCTGGGCGATCTGGTCCCGGTCGGCCGGGGACAGGTATTTTTGGTAGAGGAATCTCTTCTCCAGCTCGTAGATCTGGTGGTTGGTGAAGGCCGTCCGCGACTTTCGACGCTTCTTCGGTGTCTGCCGCTGCCCGAAGATCGTCATGCCGTCCCTGCCTGCCGACGAGCCGCCACATCGTCGCCTCTCGTCCCCATGTGTGCCCCCACTTTCACCCACCCCATCTCCACCCGCCCCGCTGGGACCTGGGCAGAAGCCACCGCTCCCGCACCGCGAGCGCTGCGGGAGGAGGGCACAACCTGGGACCCCTACATCCCACCCAGAGATGGGAGAAAGGGGGAACACACGGAACCATAGGGCACCCACCCCCAGGAGGACCCCATCCCCAAGTCTACGAGGCTCTTACCTTCTGCCGCCTGCAGCACGCTGACCTCCAGCCCCTTGAAGGTCTTGCTTGCCAGCTCTTCCAGGGCGCAGAGGGGTGAGGTCTGGGAGAGCAACGCCCGGCCGGAAAGGGGTAGCCCGGCCGGTGGGTGCTTCTCGGCGGCGGAGAGGAGGTGGGCAGCCCCGCAGAGGGTGTAGCTCCTCCGCACCGAGGGCTTGTTCAGGATGTCCTCGATACTGAAGGGAGTGAGGGGCTTGTTGGAATTGGCCGGCGGAGGGAGGTGATCCAAGGGGCTCCGCCGCCGTTCTTCCCCCGAGGAAGGCTTGGCTTCTTCTTTGGAAGTCATGGTGGGGCCGGGCCGCGCCGGGCTGCCTTCCCCACCGGCCGCGAGGATGCTCTGCCGCGGGGAGAAGCCCCCGGCGGCTCCGCGGGGCGGCGGCGGTGGGGACAGTGAACGAAAGTTGAAGCCCACCTCCAACTCCGGCCGAGAAGCCCCGGGTCCTCCCGGGGAGAGCCACGGCGGTCAGGGCAGGAGCGGGGATGCCGGCGGTCCCTCGCCGAGATGAGGTCCTGCTGCCACCTCTTGTACCAAGGTTTTGGGTCGGGGTTGCTTTTTTTTTGTCCCCCCCTTCTCTCTCTCTCTCTCTCTCTCTCTCTCTCTCTCTCTCTCTCTCCTCTCACTCTCCGCTCGCTCGCTGTCTCCTCTCTCTTCCTCTTCCCAGCTGCTATTTTAAGAAACACCCCAAATCGAAGCACTTTCCCTGCCCTCCCCCCACTAAAAGTGAATACCCCCAAAAATAAATTTAAAAAAAAAAAAAAAGAGAAAAAATAAAAAGACGACTTCGGCGAGGGGCAGAGCAGCCCTCGCACGGAGACCTCAGACCGGGGGGAAAGAGGCGAGAAGAGACGGGGTAATTGACTATTGCTAACAAGTTATTGTTGATTGGGAGGTAATCAATTATCTTCAATGACACTTTTCACCCTCTCTCTCGCTTGCTCTCTCTCTCTCTCTCTCTCTCTCTCTCTCTGTCTCTGTCCAATGCAGGCTTTTGCAAGTTCGGAGACCCATTAATTAGGAGGCGGTATGGAGGTGGAGCCCAGTTGAATTATAATGCTGAATGCACTTGTCATATTCTGGCCCTGCTATTTGTTTAGACATATATATTTTTAAATTACTTTACAAACCAGCCTTTATTGCATCAGGATAATGCAGTGCAGTGGAAAAATAATAATAAGCGGAAAAAAAACCCAAAACGAAAATATCCGACAATATATTTTTTTTCCCGTGTCCCCCCCTCAGATATTTTTTTTTCTTCTGCTATTTCTCCTTTCTCTTAATTTCGGGTACTAGTTTATTTAAAATACCTCGCTTAGGCTCTACCCAGAGCCGTTTGACTTTTTTTTTTTTTTTTAATGAGGGGAAGAAGGGAGAGACTGGCTCCAGGTAAGGCAGACCTTTTCTTTCCAATAAAATCCCACCGTTTCCGCTGAGTTTGTCGTGCTCCTCTTTCTCAGCGCGCTGTGCGGAGGCTGGGGAGCCCGCGGAGGGGCTGCGGAGGAGGTGGGGTGACGCTCCCGGGATGCCGGCTCGGTGGGTGGCGGGGGTAGAGGGTGATCCCGGCCGGGGAGAAGGGGCAAGGTTTCCAGTCCCAGGCCTTTGGCTTCAGGCGGATGCGGAGGGGGCTTGCTGTCCCCCTACCATTTGGGCGACTCCAGCCCGGTGCGGGACAGAACCGCTCATTATTATTTTTAACGCTGGCCACCAGTCCTCTCAGGGCCGGAGACAAAGCCTGGAGCCGGGGGTGACCTGTCTGCCCCCCACCCTGCGCGGAGGCACATTCACATATCCTCCTCGGGGCCCCTGGGACGCGGCTGGACGGGGCGGGAGGTGGGAGCACCGCGGGGTGGCGGGGCAGGAGCAGAGCCAGGGGCCGGATCCTGGCCTAACTTTCCCTCCTCACCTTGAGGGACGGGAGTAAGCAGCTCCCAGCCAGCTAGGTACCAAACAAGCACAAAAGAAGCAAATGGCTCCTCTCCTTAAAGCGCCCTCTTCCCATTTTTTTATAGCTCTCTGGGAGTCTCTTTATGCAGTGACCTATTTTTAAAGGCCTATATTGGGTTATTCATCATATCAAATACTGCCAGGACCTGGGGGGAGCCGGTCGGGGCGGGGGGAGCGAATTACACTGATTCTAAATCGCCCGGCTTCTTTGCTTTGCTAGGTGGATTATTTGCTTCGCTTTGCTTGGGTTTTATGTGATTTAAACATATTTTAACCAATTAGAGACTTTCCTCCTCTCCCTTGTGTCCCCTCGCATTATTTTCCTGCGTGGCGTTTTATGTCAGGATTCCGTTTTTATTGAGAACTCAGCCGAGAATGTTGGTGTTATAATTTCAGAAACAAGGTTTAAAGAAAAAAAAAAGTGAGAGAAAAAAAAAAAAAAGGAAAGAAAAAAAAAAGGAAAAGGAAAATGAAAGAAAAAAAAGGGGGAAAATATGAATCTCGTTCCTGGGTGAGAAGTATCAGTGTCAGTCACAGCGAAGCCCCGCAAACGGTTCAGGATTCCCTGTGGTACCCCCCAAGTCTGCATCTCACCTTCCCTGCCTGCGCGGGACAGGATTTTAAATGCACCCCGCTTTTTTTTGGGGATCCCTAGGACCAGCAGAGGCCAGGGGGTCAGGAAGCAAGCTCGGGACAGTATCCCCGATACAGGAGAGCTCATTTTCGTTTGCTTCGTCCGCTGCCTGGTAGGAGACAGCCGGGTTCTTGCTTTGCATTAGTAGCTCAGTCCGGTGGCTGCAGGCCTGCCTCTTGTCCTTGTGCCCAGCACCCCTCCAAAACAGCACCTCATTGAGCAAGAGGGTGGCTGAGAGGGAAAAGGACAAGTGCGTGTCCCCCCAGCACCCCTCGGAGGGGTCCGACCGACACCTCTCCGCTCTCGGCTGCTTGGTGCCGCTTTTGGTGGCTTTGGGTTTGTTTCCCCTGAACTTACTTTGCCTTTGAGATCGCTACAACTCGCTCCCGCAAACGACCCCCTCTCTGCTCCCCGAAGGCGGCTAAAAAAATCAGAGGCCGTCTGGATTGCCCCCACCCTGGCTTAAGGAAAGAGCTCAGCATCCCCCTTCCGCACCCTTTGAAACGTAATTATTTGAAATTTTTTAGCAACCCGCTGGGCACCGAGACCAGAATGTGGGGCCCTCGGTGCTACACGGCAGGTCCCGTCGCACCTCTTCGTCCTCCAGGGGCCCCGGGAGCAAGAGGGCACCGTGCGCAGCCGGGGGTCGACTCCAGCCTCCACCACCAAACTTTGCATCCCGTCGGGCTCTTCTCCTTGCCCGTCTCGCCGGGATGCAGCTGCGGAAAAATACCCTCACGCGAAATGCTTCAACCCCCTATCCTTCATCATCTGCCAC
This sequence comes from Tapera naevia, assembly GCA_033556795.1. Taxonomy (NCBI): domain Eukaryota; kingdom Metazoa; phylum Chordata; class Aves; order Cuculiformes; family Neomorphidae; genus Tapera; species Tapera naevia. Next base: position 2,987,819 of record JAUMJJ010000082.1, read on the forward strand.
CTCCAGCCCTCTGGAAGCGGGGGGCTCCGCACTGAACCCCTCCTGGTGCAGGCAGGAAAAGTTTGGGTCCGAGATGCAGGGAGGGAGTCGGGTTCCCTTCTGAAAGGCAGGGAGGGAAGCAGGGATGGAGGGAACGGCGGTCCCTTTCTGCACCCTGGGGTGGATGAGTGGGTCCCCCGGAGCCGTGGGGGAAGTGTCGCTCTGTGTCCCTGCCTTTCACGGGGGAAGAAAAGCGAGTAAAGCAGTGGCCTTTCCTCCTTCACAGAGCAGAAAACTACCACTGAATAGGACATTGCTCGGGGGGAGCAAACATTTCCTCTGGCTACGAGGGCATCTCTGGAGGCGGCTCCCCAGATTCGTATTTCGGGGTGTCAGCGTGGCTGCCCCCCCGCCCCCACCCCGGGAGCGGGACAAGCAGTGCAGGGCGCTGTGGGGCTGCCGGGCTTTGGCTGATCTCGGCCCGCTTTTGTCCAGGAAAATGTCACAGGAATATAATTAAAGCAGGCGGCATAAATCACTCAAGTGTTGATCACCAAAGTAACTGCGTACAAATGACACCTCCTTTCCAGGCATAGCTGAGCCGTGCATGGCTCCCAGTTATGTCTGCGTAGTTTAAGTGGTCTAAACACGTACTGCTCCCTATTAGCAGCGAGGAGAGGAGCAAACTCCGTGCCCTCTGGCTGACAGCGAGCGCCCGGTCCTGGCACAGCATCCCGCATGGGGCCGGGGTGGCAAACCGAGAACCTAGGAAGTCGTAGAGAGATAGAACCGTTTGGGTTGGAAGGGACCTATGATAAAATAACTGTTACTTTTTGTCCTTAAGCACACCCCAAGTTTGAGGCTGCGAGTGCCGAGCGGTGTAGAGAGCATCGTGAGACCCACCGTGGAGACTCGGAGGGGAGAAGCTGCCGGTAAAACGTACCCACAGGTGCCCTTTGTCCCGGCCGGGCATTGCTCGTCGTTGATCCCCCTGGAAAACAACCACCCGGAACTGGGTGCCCACTGGCTCCCGGCTCTGTTAGGGCGGGGGCGTCGGGGGGCTAGGGGACACTGCGGAGCTGGGGAAGGACTCCCGGACAGACCCCATCTCGGGAGGTCGTTTTACACCCATGGCCCACTCCTTCCTCCCCTCGCAATCAGCTCCTTGCTGGGGAGAAAAAAAAAACAACTTCGCTGCACCAAAAATAAGTCTGATCCAAGCGCCCGGCCGGGCTGGAGAGCATCGCCCCCGCCAAGTCCCGGGCTGGGAAAAGCGGGGAACCCACCATTTCCTCGGGGCCCTTCGGCAGCGCGGATGGGACATGTGCAGAGCCGGGCAGGGGCGAAAATCGCACCTCGTTAAGCAAGGGGTGACTGAGACGGAAAGGGGCAAGTGTCGGTCCCTCCAGCCCCTCCCCGTCGGGGTCCGACCGACACCTCTCTGCTCCGCTCTCGGCTGCTCGGTGCCGCCTTTGGTGGCTTTGGGTTTGTTTTCCCTGCTCTCGCTTTGCCTTAGAGACCACTGCAACTCCCTCCCCCCAGACGACCCCCTCTCTGCCCCCCAAGGACAGCCAAAAGATCAGAGGAGGTGCCGGCTAGGTTGTCCCCACCCTGGCTTAGGGAAAGATCTCAGCATCCCCCCTCCGCACCCTTCGAAACGTAATCATTTCAATTTTTTTTTTAGCAGCCCGCTGGGCACCCAGACCCGAATGAGGCACTCTCGGTGCCCCACGGCAGGTCTCATCTCCTCGTCCTCGAGAGACCCGGGCCACCCACTGGCATCCCCTGACCATCCCCGGCGCCTATTTGCTTTCACCCCAGAAGTGCCCATGTAGTGAGGCTGGACACGGGGGTGCCCGGAGGGGCTCCACCTTTCTGCCGAGAGCCAGGAGAGGGGCATGTGACCGATTCTGAGCGAGCCACTGCACCGGTGTAAGCGGGTATGCTCCCGGGCAAGGAAAGCAGGGGATCCCACCTTTCCCGAAAGCCGTTGTAAAACACAATTTAAAAGTAACTCCCGGGGCGGATCGACTCCTCCGTCTGCCTCGTTGCCTTGCGTAGGGCTGCGGGGGGCGTTTCCCACGGCAGGGGATGCCCCCATCCCAAATGTCGGGGGCCATTCTCCTCTCAGCAGGTCCCCTCTCCTCTCAACACAGCTAGGGATCGTCCGGAGCCACCGCTCCTGGCGGGTTTTCGGGGTTCCCTCCGGGGTTTGGGGGGCCGGAGAGCCGGTCTGCGCTGCTGGCTGCCCAGCCAGACCCCCGGGTTCCAATCGAGGATAGGGTCCTCCTGCAGCCACCACAGGGGCTGCCGAGAGGGAAAGGTGAACATGAGCGTCTATCTTAACGCATTTTTCTTGTTTTATACTCCTGTGCTTTTATTTCTATTCCAAGACACCCAGTTGGATGCAGGCTTCCCGGGAAAAAAATAGCCGGGATGTGGCCAGCTCAGCTCCAGGCAAGGCGAGAACTTGTGGGGTTTTATTATTTTATTTTTAAACAGATCTAAGTACTTCGATAAATACTATCTGCAGGAGCCCTCCATGCTCAGAGTCCGGAGCGGAGTTGTGGAACAAGCCCTACAAAACTTTGTTGGATGGGACAGGGGGGCAACGACACAGCCACCGGGGGCTGTGACAGCCTAGCCGTGCTGGGTCCTCAGAGACCCGTAATATCTCTGCTGCTCCCGGCACGCGTGAATAATTCACCAGCCTGCCAAAAACAAGTAACGTTTCTGGCAGCTATGAAGGGGCCAGGGAGGCGAGGGCTCATTTTTGGGGGGCAGGAGGAGGTGTGTGGAATCAATTGAAACTTAATAAAGGGAGTGAGGGGGAGAATGGCGGAAATAATCCAGGCAACTTCTTCTAATATCAACTTGGTGTTAATAATTCAGGAGCAGTCATTGGATTATAGCGCAATATCCGAAGTGCGCATTGCCAGCACAGTGCGGGTGGATAATGTAATTGGAGCTCATTTTGCTTTCCAATAAATTACAGCAGCGAAAGTTTCCTGTTAAAGCAGTTATTTGTATTTCTTTTTGAAGGTGATCCCCCTCCCTCCTCCCCTTCCAACAACCACAGTAAGAAAATTAATTAAAAACTAATATTTCCACCCTTTGCAAAAGCAGCATTGAGATGTGAAGCCAGAGTTTGTCTGTAATCTCTCCAACTTTGAGTGTTGTCAGCCTGCTCCTTCCTACCTCTCACTTCTTTCTTTTAGTGCTCCTGTTTCTCCATCTCTCCTTTTTTTTTTTTTTGCATCCTACCCTGTCTGACCTCGCGGGATTTCTTCAAGCAAGTGTTGCTGGAAAAAAACCCCATCCCTAAAATCTATCCCATAGTGTTAAGCTTGCTGTGTTTGTTCCCCTTGTCTCCCTTGGGTCCTGTTATGAAGGGGTAGCATCTACATGTAGGGTCAAACAGCAGTTCAGTTGTCTTTCAACTCACACGTGAGGTGCGTTTGCAAGGCCTCAGATGCCTCTTGTTCTTTTCTTCCAGCACCACTCAGTAGCAGACACATCCCTCCAGATCCAGCCAGGATATCGCAGCTTTCCTTTACTCTGTTGCCCTCTTTCTCTTACCAAAGGCCAGGCTATACTCTTGCACTCCTGCAGCCTCCATCCATGGTAGGGTTTCAAAAGCTAATTCTCAAACTTCTCCCAGCCCTTTCTGCTGGACACAGGGCTTTGTGGCACCTCTCTCCTGTACCACGCTGCTCACTGTGTCCTGCCTGGGGTTTGCCTCACACCTTTCTCGAAAAGTGGCCTCGCCAACAGCTTGGCCACGGCCAGCAGACACATCTGAGCGAACGCTTTACATCTCTGTTTATTACATTCTGCTTTCTGCCCCAGGTACCTTAGACACATTCCTCAGATGGGCTTAAATCAGGCATGGCTTGTTCTATGGGTACTTTTAGCATCCTGTAATGGTGGCTGGCATTTCCCATCCTGCATAATATCTGCTGTCAGCTTACGGTGCTTCTGTACCGATCGCTGTCAGATCAGGCTTTCTCCCTGTCTCCAGTGTGCATGGTGCTACGATGGAGAGAGAGCGAGAAGAGCTTCCTGCAGGAGGCTGGGCTGAAAAGAACCTCACCTGTTAGGCATTTCTCTAATTCCTTCTCTTCAGGAAAATATTCATACTCTAAACGCTGAGGTTTAATACCACTACCAAAATTTAGAGATTCCATCTCTGAGCATCCTGAGGTCCAGTCCATCTCCCTTCTCTGTTTTGTTCAATTTGTGACATCCTGTGGCCCCAGTTTGCCACGTCTTCCTGCCAGTCACCCAGGGCTCTTTTCCAGCTGTTGTATGATTGCTTGTCATGATAGAAATTAACTGCCTGGGTTTTTCTCTGGGCATTGAGTAAAGCATATATAATGTAGTGAGCAGTCGCAAGATCTCTCCCTTTTTTTTTTTTTTTATGCTTGAAATCTCCTTGGGGTCTGTTCAGTTCTGCTGCTTTTTGCAGGAGCAGCGAGTGAATCTTCGCCAATGCCAAATATGCAGCAACACGTGGGTCTGGATTCTGCTTGCATAGGACAAAATCAGTCAAGATTCCCTGCATCTGTTCACATTACAACTTCACAAGGACCTACCAGTGTTCCTCGGGAGGAGCTAAGGGGGTGAGCAAGACCAGAAAGGGAGGCATCAAAATTATGAACGGCAGAAATCACGCGGACCGGAGTGTGCAAAAGGTGCGGGTATCCTTCACCTTCGTGAAAGGCTGGTTGGAAGGTGAATTTAAGCCTTGCAAGGCCAGGTAGAGCAACGCAGGCTGGGTGCGCCGGGGAGGCCGGGGAACGGCAGCCGCTAGAGGGAGGGCGTCGAACGCGTGGGGAGAGGGGAAAGCAGCCGGCGAGGGGCTGGTGCCAAACCACAGGGGGAACTTTGCGGGAGCAGCCCCTCTCTTGGACTTTAAATCTTGTGATTTTCTGCTTGAAAAACTGTGTACCTGCTGCTGCTTTCAGTCTCAGCAGAGAAACCGGTGCTGAAAGTGTCCTGTGCCCTGCAAACCTGTTGCCAAACTCCATATGGTCCCTTATTACAGCTAGAAGAGTGTCCATGAGCCTTGGAGTACACAGACTCCAGGACAGGGTAGAAAGGCCATTTCATTTCCTAAGGTTAAACTCTTGTTGACTGGTAATGTAAGGTAAAAGTTATAGAAGATTTTTTGAGGTGTATGCAGATCCTTAAATAGTGACCTCCTTAAGTACAGGGGAAGTAGGCAGAGGGTGAGAGGGAGTGAAGTCAGCAGCTGGAGAAGGAGCACCCATGGATCCAATGGCTACAGAGAAGCTGCAACGCTATGGGTGCACTGTGGCCACTCTTCTCTTGGTCTTTGCCCTTTTATCCTCTGCGTGTGTGTGATCCGTGGACCCACCGGCTCAGTGTTGCAGGGCTGGGCACGTAGTCTTGCAGGAAGACAACCTGAAAATGGTTAAGAGCTTTGTGCTGGCAGCAGAACAACAGGCCCAGTACAAATAGAATCACTCTGATTATAAATCATCATCCATAATAAGAAGACATTGTTAATAATAAGTCATCCAGGGGCCTCTAGAGACCAGTGTACAACTTACTGTAAAAATAGATAGGAAACATGGTGTGATCATTACAAGCAAGATAACAAATAAAAGAGAAAATGACTTTTATAGGCATTTAGCTCTTCTTTCCTTCTCCCAGCTTCCAGCCTGTTCCGTTATCAGTCAGGACAGCTGTGATTTAAGTTTGGTCACAAACCCAGGCTGGATTTTGCAGATGAGAAGCCCTGGTTCACAGCATCTGTGAGCTTGCTAGGTCACTACCTGCAAAGGAGATGAATAGCAAAAATCCCTCCTTTTTTCCCCCCCTCTGCTCACATTGCGACCCCTTAGTTATCCCAGTTGCTTCACAGGTCCTGGATACAAGCAAGCGCTCCCTGGTTATGATGTACAGGAGCCAGCTGAGGCCTTGCCCATAGATGTCGGCTCTTTCTGTACCTCTTCAGCTGGCAGGATTTGTTGCCTGGCTCCCATGGCTTTGTTTCGGCTCTGCTGACAGGGTGATTGGACTTCAGAAACCAGAGAATATCAAGGGGCAAACACGTAGCAAAATCTGAGCTTTGAAATGAATCAATGTTTGCATCAAGAACACACCAGACCTGGGAATTTTTTCACACATAAATTGGCTGGCATCAAAAGACTTGTGAAAACTGCTCCATACACAGAAGCCAAGGGAATTTGACACATTTGTTTAAGGACAAATTTGTACATCGTGCCTTGTACCATTCCGACAGCTTTGAAACAGATCTGCTTGGGATATCACTGCTGCTTTCTTGCAACAGAGGGGAAAAAGGTTAGGGCTGTTCAAATCTTTCTTGGTTTCTCCCCTTGTTTGCGTTTGCCAGGCAAACAATAGCAGATGTTATATAGTCGGTTCAGTTTGCTACTAGTCCCATTATGTTCTATTTATGTTTCACTTTATTGGCTTTTTTTTTTTTATTTTCCTATTATTGTTTCACTCTGGGGGAGGCAGAGGATATAATATATTCATCTTTATTATACAAAAACTGTGTGAAGCATTTAATAAAATGCTGTTTCCACACAGCTAGGAATATTACTGTTAGCTATTCTTAAGTTAATGCTCCTATTAAAAAATGTTTGATGGCTGCAGTGACTGGAACTTGTGTGGACAAAAAGCACACACACCACTAAATAAGGCACTTATGGCAATTCAGAGATTTCCCGATGCCCCGTGGAAAACTTCTGTTTAACCAGATTTCTGCTTACTTAGCATATTTCCAGCATTGTTCTGCCCTGGTGTTATTATTAGTTGTATTTGAACAGAAAAAAAGTTTTGCTTTTTCTCCCCCAAAGTTTCTCCTAGTGTTGGAGGGATTAAATTTGCCCCCTATTCCAGGTCTCTTTTCTATGCAGGAGTTTTGGCAGAGGTAGGTACAAGGGCCTGAGGGCAAGGCAACCCTTGGGAATGCAATCCCAGTTGCTGTCTGAACCAGGCTCAGCTTGTGTCAAGCCTATGATGTTCTCCTGCCCCAAAGCTGTTGTTTCAGTCCCAAAAATTCCTTGCATGAGGTAAGCTGGGCTTGTTCTGCTTTACAAGCATGTGGAGGGGGACAAAAGGACTATAGTTGCTCATGGAGATGGAACAGGGCAGTATCCGAGACCTACATGTCCTGGCTAAGCCAGAAATTGGAGTGGTTCTCCATGGACCAGGAGCACAGGAGGTGGTGCTGCTTCTGGGGATGCTGAGGGAATGGTCTAAAGCCAAATTTATTACATTAGATGATGAGGAAAAGAATCTATTCCCGAGAAACAAAGAGCTGTTTCAGATGAAAATCTTTCTTTAATCAGTAGTTTCCCAGGAAAGACTCATACATCCACTCCCAAGACGACACCAACTCAGGTATTTGGTTTTAGCCCCAGAGCTCAGTTGAGTACAAAGCTTAACATCAGCTTCTCCCTGGCACAGGTGGAGGTTTGACATGCAGATTTAGGTTCACAGCCCTCTCAGAACTGGGGGCTTTATCACTGCCTGTCTCCTTTGAAGAGCTGCAAGGCAGTTCAGCAATGTGACACCTACATGTCTGCAGGAGTGCTAATGGCATTCAGCCTGGCACTGATCTGTACTGTCACTGTATATGAGAGGCTGATGAAAGCCATATAGGATCTAATGAAGGTGTGCCTACCCCCGTGTCCTTCTCCATTCCATATCTTGGTGATGGATATCCTGAGCAAGCAAAAGACCCAATTATGTGGTATATTGTGATCACTATAGTATTGCATTATATTATCATAACAAAAACATTAGCAAGTATATGACTTACTTCCCTGGGATACTTTTCCAGCCCCTGGCAGTTTGTGGTTCACAGAGTCCTGAGTCAGAAGTGATACCTTTGTGCTTTATGGCCCAAGATAGATTGTTCTTCCATGAACGTGTCTAACCACTTGTTCAACCCATATAACTTTTTGGCATCCATGATATCCTGGGGCAATGAGTTTCACGGCTAATCTGCAAGCTATGCAGATAAGATCTTCCTTTCATTTGTTATGAATCTGCCACCTGATAACTACACCTCCGCTTGCACTTGTTCAGGAAGAGGCACTGAACAGTTAATCCCTGCTCACCCACTCCTCAGCCTGTCTGACAACACAGATATCCGTAGTCCTTGGAAAAGCCTGTCAGCCTGGAAAGACGGAGATGACTCTGGAAGAGGTGAATTATTGAGCACTGGGCAGCCGATGGAGAAGACCAAAGAAAACCAAGGTGCACTTCATAGAAAGAATGACATTCATGGTGTGGTGGGCAGTGGAGAGATTTGTGGTGTCCCTAGTTGGGAAAATGCCTGGGGAAGGTGTTGGGTCACCAGGATGAGTTAGAGGAGAATGCCTGTCTGATGCATGAGCTTGGCTGACATATGAGGGAAGGCAGCTGTGAACATGAAGGATTGGCTACTGGGGATGCAGGGATGAAACAGAAAAAGCGGGTCAGGAAGATCATTGCAGTCAGCCAAAATTTCCAGAGCTTCCCAAAAGTCAGGACAAAGGAGACCAGAAGCTCAAGGCTCACTCTCACTCTCTTGGGATAGACTTAAGCTGAGTATCAGTGCATTGAGCAAGGATGGAGAGCATCCACTGGGCAGCACCTAAGGCAGCACCATCAGGATGAGACCTTGACCTTAGCCTGGACCCATCCTGTGCTGTAACACTCCTTTGTCCACTCAGGTTTTGGTGTCTTTGTGTACCCCACATTCCCAGGGCCAGGAGAATTTTGCAGATGTAAAATGAAACATCTGAGGAATCTGGATGAAGATGAAACATACGAGAGAATTTTGGGCCCTGATATGAAATTATCATGACTTGGCAACGCTAATGGTTGTAGCAGAAGTGTAAGGACAAGTGTCCTCAGGTTTCTCAGGGATTTTCTTGGTCTCTCTGGATGTGGCACCCTGTCTGTTGGATAGGGAGAGGAGCAGAGGGAGGAGATATCGGCTGTCAGAGGAGTCATTTAATGACATTGCATTCTCCAGACAAGAGCACCTGCGAGACAGAGTAAGCTCCAGAAAGTGGAAATGTTTTATAAAAGCATCATAAACATCTGCTGAGAGGCACCTGGGAATGTGACTACAAGAGAGAATGAGGAGGTGCAAGGGGGAGGAAGAACAGCTCTTTGAAACAGGTTAAACCCTGCAGCACTGTGAGGGTGATGTGAAAGGCTTCATGGCACCGTGGAGGGCACCAACCCTGCCAGGCTGGGGAGGAAGCCTCTGGAGAAACTTCTGTAGGCTTTTGCTATATGATAGGAGTGAGGAAAGAGCCAAATTTGCCGGAAATGCTTCATTTTAATTGCAGAAGCCTGCCTGCTGTCTCCCTGCTGGCTCACTGGGATGCATTTCTGTCTCAGTAATACGCACACAACTTTTGGACTGCTGAATGGTGCCGGTGATGGGCAGGGACCAAAATATCCTTGATGCAGATGTCTCTCTCTAAACAGTCCTCTTGGACTTAGGCCCTAGGGCTGCCCGTTGCTCTGCTGGGTGGACTCCTTGGGTCAATCAGTCTCATTGCTTCAGCTGCTTCTTGCAGGTTTTTAATGTTTCACTCAAAACCTTGGGGGCAGTTCAGCTTGCACATGTGGGATTTCTCCCTTGAATTTTTTGTGGTGACAGAGGTATCCTTGAAGATGAGCAAATGTTATGGACAAAGCACCCAGGACAAGGGACAAGGTTAAACCACACTTAAACATTTGTTTAAGCGTTCTCTCATGATTTTGAACTTGCTTCCCAGTTTTTTTGGCTGCTTGATGTTGACAGCACTGAAATGGAGCATTAGTTTCCTGCCAGGATCCACAATTCTAGTGATTTTCCAAAATCCCTCAGTCTCCAGAAGCCATTAAACAAACCCAATTTCTTCTCTGAGACCTCCCATTGCAGTTTCTGATCTGATGCTCCATACTGCTGTATTGTGCAGTCCCCAGGGCTGCAACCCAAGGGGCACCCCCTCCCAAACCCCCTGGTGTCTGCTTGCTGAGCACCTTGCAAACGAATTGTGGGCATGGCTGCTGGCTGCCTCCAGCTGTATCTGCTCTCATGCTGCTTCAGCCTTGCAGATTCATTGGAAGGAGATGAGGCCCTCAGGGAAATTTTACCTCTCTTTGTCTGCCTGTCCTTCTCTCCATATAAACCTATATGCTGGAAAAAAGACACAGCTATATTTCAAGTGTTTCTTGTTGCTGGAGGATGAATGACACACGGAGCAAATCTGTGTGTCCTGAAGGCAGAAATGCTCACGTGGTTTGGGAACATGCTGGGGGAGGGTGTGGTGCAGATGTTTCACCCCACAATTGGGCCTGGAAGAACCCATGGGCTTATCCGGCCCTTCACACTGCAAGGATCACTTTGCCCTGTCGGGGTCTGTGGGAAACAGAACACCTTACTCAGCAAGTGAGAAACTATCTGCCATTCTTTTAGGTGATGAGGAGCCTGAGAAACGGGGTGAGGATGCTTGTTCGCCTCTCATGCTCTTTCTCCTACTCTTGGTTATCTTGAAGGCTGTTAAGTTAAAAACTCCTCCTCGCTGTCATCCCCTGGCTCATTTTCCCATAACCAACTCTGCATAACCTGTCTCCATCACTCACCTCCTTATACTCTGTAGCATAAACTGGACTGCTGAATTAGATGGACTTCTACACCTTTACATTTCTGTATTCCCTTATATCAGACCAAAAGCTCTCCAGAAAACAGTGACAAGTCTCCCTTGTGAGGTGGGAGATGCCTCATCCCTGTCCATACTTGTCTCCCAGTGTGGGCTGTTCTGGAGGAGGCTGTCTACCCACCTCAGGGCTCTTCCTTCTCCCAGCCCCTGACTCTGGAGCCCTGATGTCCCCCTCGAGTTTAGATGGCTGGGGTCTGCAGACCCGTGTGCTCAATCCCTGCTGGTACCTGAAGTCAGAGGAGGAGTGTTGTCCCGGCTGTGGGGCGGTGAAGAGCAGAAGTTACTACAGTGGGAGACAGTCCCCTTCCCACACAGAAACAGCACTGTGAGGTGCAGAGACAGCTGAGGGGATCGGGCAGAGCACCACAAGCAGGCAGAGCATTGCGGGCAGCTCCTTCCCCCCGCACAACCCCGTGCAAACAGCCTTCTCCCCATCCCCACAAAACTTCTCTCTCCATCCCCACAAAACTTCTCTCCCCTCCCAGTGAACCCCTTTCCCTTCCCCTCCCTATGCCAGAGCAGCCGGTTGGTGGGAGGTGGAGCTCTAGTCTCTCCCACCATTTGCTCCGGGGAAGGCCTGCAGTGCGTGCTCTGCTGTCTGCCTCAATGTCTTTTTAATCCCGTTTCCCTGGTTTCACATGGCAGCGGCCCACGCTTGCCTGTGCAAAGCCTTCCTCTGGATTGCTGGCAGCCGTGCTTCCAAACCCAGCTTGCCGTTTTCCCCAGAGTGGTGGGATTGATTGGCTGCAGCCGGAATGGGCATGGCTCTTCGCTGCTTGGACCGAAATGCAACCATCTGTTACACCTCTAGTTAAAAGTACATAAAGTTGAGCATTTGCGTGTAGACAATACCACCCCTGATACGCTTTCCACCACACATCCCTCTCACACTTTGGCAGGATCTTGCACCGCAATGGGCCCAGTACAGGCAAAACCGACACTTTAGCTCTGCTGGAACCAAGCAGTGTGGAGATGGAGGGGGCGTAAATCAGCCTTTCCTTCTTTCGCTGCAGCCAGTTGCTGTCAATATTGTGCTGTGCTGTGCTGTGCTCCAGGCTTACCCCTCGTTGGGGTTGATCTTGCAGCCCTCTCTCCACCGGGCTGAAGCTCTCCCCATGCTGGTGGTTGGGCTGTCTCGTGCTTGTTGTGCCACTGATGTTGGTGGGAATGGCAGAACATTGCTGCATCTGGGTTGGGTGTTTCCATAGAGTGAAGGCACTGAGGATAAAAAGGCAGCAGAGATGTGGGAAGACAGGGCCAGCATATGAGATAGCCTGGAGTGTGGGAGAGTGGAAATGGGTGTGGCAGATGCATGGCTGCATAGCCCTGCACCTGCAAAGGCCTGGACTGCACACCTGCCCCACTCACTGCCTGGTGCTGCCAGCCTGTCCTCATGTTGCCCATTCACTGCCTGAATGTCCCCATGGAGCAGCGCTGAAAGGGAAAGGTAAGGGGGTGGGTTGGGAATGTGACTGATCCACCACCTCCTCTCTGAAAGTGCTGAGTGTGGCAAGACCCTGCCATGAGTACAGGGAAGTTTCCATGGGCAAATGAATTCTGGCTTCTCCAATACTGCTTCCCAGTTCCCTCCCTTTCCCATCGTCATGACTTCCCTTCCCTCAAAGCTTTGGGGAGAGACAGTTGTTTGTCATGTTGTACCCAGTAGCAGCTGTTTTTCGTCTGCCTGTCCTACTCCCAACTACTTGCTGTGGCTTTCCACGTCCACCACCAAATCCATGCCCAGAGATCCACAAAAGCATTTTATTGGGACCATAAACGGGCACAGCATCCAGCCTGTGTTGGATGGACATGGGTAGGTAGGGCAAGTTTCGGTGCCTGCAGGTTAGGGGAAAGCCCAAATGTGCAGCAATGGCCTGTCTTGAGACACCAGATATCCCAGCCAATATCGGTCCCTATTATTTTGGTTCTCCCTGAGGAGGCTGCAGACAGAGTAGAAATAAAGGCACAGGGGTGGGAAATGACCCCACCGATGATCTGCCAGCAAGCAGATCAGAGGCAAGGAAATACTTTCCTCCAGCCCATTTATATCACTGTATATACTGTACCATTTGGTTCGCTGTTTATCGTCACCAAACCACATGGCTGAATTGTTTGAATGGGGCAGCTACTTTTGCAGAGACTTAGGACAGAGACAAACCAAATTTCCCAGCCTGCTGAGGCTCACAAGTGTGCATCAAGATGTGACAAGGACCCCTGAGGTGTGGCAGCATCCCCCCATTGCTGTCAGTAACTCTCCCTGGAAATGCTGGATCTGGTTCTTTCACCAGAGCCATAACTCAGATGAAGCAAGAAGAAAATCACCTTTGCAATGTTAACATGACTGATGTCTGCACTAGCTGATGGATATTGGGTAGCTACCTTCTCCCAGGTCCCTCCTGGATTACAGAGGGACTGATGTTAGCCTGTCACCCATCCCTGACCTCGTTCATCTTTGTGGAACAGTGGAGGTGGTAGGAGAAGGGAAAGGCTAAATGCACATCCTGGGAGCCAGAGCGGCTCTGAAAGCTGAGAGGAGAGATGGGGGCTGGGGGAGAAGGAGAAACATCCGAGCTCGACACAGGGACAGCAGATGGATTGGAAGGAGCATAACCTCATGGCAATGCATGCTCTGCTCCCTGCTGCTGGCATTAAGGGTCAATTATTTTCAGTGTAACAACTCATTTCTAACTGGAAAGAGAGTGACCTGCTGACATTGATATGGCCTGTTGATGTCCATCTCCATACTGTGGGAGAAGACAACAACATAAGCCTTGAGCACTGTTTGTCGTTGATATGTAATCACAGATCACCATGCCTTCCTTCCTTTCCAGACCCTCTGGTGCACCTATCTGTCACACCAGGACCTGCTCAGGAGGTCCTTGGGCACACTGAGCTTTGAGGGGTCAACAGCATGCTGCAGATTGGTGGGCAAGTTTTTGGCATCCACTGCCCTCAAGAGCTCTGAGGAAGCAGCAGTTTCCTCTTACACACCATCCACGTTGGATGGGCTCCGGCTCTGTGTCTGGGGTCAGAACCCAGGACAGGTCAGACCCAGCCTGGCTGGAGAGGGCTGAGGCAGGTTCTTGCCATGGTGGGTGCTGGATCCCAGCCTGACCTCCAACCCCAGGTCTCTCTCAAGTGTAAGAGTGTGCATGCCCGGGCTCTGCTTTGTTTGTCAGAGAATCTCCTTAAGGCCAGAGGGATTCTTGATGGGAGGTGCAGCCTTGTGAGGCAGCAGAATCATGGTGCATCAGGCCGGCTTGGAGACAAGGCAAGGTCTGGATGCTGTTCATTGCTGCGAAGCACTGGTCACCCATCCGCAGAAGGCCACTGGTATGAGCCACCCTTTTGTGCCAGCAGCACTGGATTCAAATACAACTGCCATCCCTGGAGGGATGGAGTCTTGAATTTACGTACAGAGGTACTATCAAAGTAGCTATCTAGGGAAAAGCATCTCCCTCCTGCAAGCTTAACACCTCGCTGGCAGGAGGATCATGTCCTAAGGGCTGTGATGGAGGACAGCCCTGGTGCCCTGGATCTGCCTGTGCCACAGCCCAGGGCATCAGGCATTAGGGCATAGCCAGCACTGCGGCTGGTTGTCTCTTGCTGTGTTCTCTCACCTCTGCTCACAACAGCTGGCTGAGCTCAGAAGCTCTGTGCTCCTTGGGAAGAGGCCCAGCCCACTGAGAGGAGTTTCCCATCCCCAGCTTGTGCTGCACGTGACACTTTCCACAGTGCCAGGTCCTTGACCTGAGAGGAATTATTAATGCTGGCGGAGTGCTCTGGGCTGCACTGGCCACTCAACTGTGGGGGCAACCTGCAGTGGAGGGAGCTCACAGCACAGCCCAGTGCCAGGCTGGAGGGGCTCCTTTGATCCTGTCTTTTGGGTGAGCCCACAATGTACCTGCAAGTACCACACAGATACTTACGAAGTTCAAAGATCTGCTTGCTCCACAGCATAAGGTGATGGGCACTTCTTGAGGAGGATGCTGGAGCAGATTCCCCCGGGCTGGCTTCTCCCAGGGCACGACGTGGTCCCAGCTGGGTCCCCTGCACTGAGATCTACATACACCAGTAGGCCACACTACACCAGAGCCAACTGTTCCTCAGGGGAGTGTGGAGGTGGTTTGGATGGTGACCCTAACTCACAGCAGGGCTATTTTGGGAATCTACTGGCCACCCATGATGATAAGGAGAAGAACCATGGAGGGAGGAAAGAGGCAATAGGGAAAGGAGAAAAAGAACCCCGAAAGGCACTGAGCTGAGATAACCGGAGCAGGTGGCAAAGGAAAGGGAAAGAAGCAGAGGGAAGAGGACGAAACAGAAGATCAAGGTCCTGCTGTCAGTCAGCCCTTCAAAGGCCGGGTGTAAAAGGATCTCAAAAGGAGCCGAGGTCATGCCAGCCCACAGCCTGGACAAAGGAGATGATGACAAGCAGCTATTTTAGCTGTTGGCCTGCAGCCATCTCTCCTGGGGTGGTGCACTCGTCAAGTCTCCCAAGCTAAGCAAATTTCAGCCTTGGATCAGGAGTTGGGTGGGAAAGCCAAAGCAACAGGATGAAGAGCTGATCCCTAAGTGGCACCATGAATCAGCAGTGTGCCAAGACATGGGGCTACAGAGCACTCCTCCTCTCCAGGGGTCACTTTTCAAACAAAATTTTGACACAGTTTTGTTGCTGGAGACTTCTCTGGTTGTTTTTGTGAAGATAGGACCATGAGCCTCAATGTTGTGTCCCAGCATGGGGATCCCAACTGGCAGCTGGGGGGATACTCCAGGAGCCAAGGTGCCTGGGGACCCTCCCCTCGCCCACCAAAGAAAGAGAATTACACCAGACTGCTGGTTTCTGAAGGCCGTCTTTCCCCTTCAATAAAACTGAAAATTAATCGGGTCCGTGGTTTTGCTGAGATGCAGAACTCACACCTGCTAACGAGGTGCCTTGTGAATCATTTAGAGAAAAGATGCTTTTCCATATATATTAATTTTTCTTTCCTCTTGTATTTTTTTGTGACGCAGCAAGGGCTGTGTGGGAACCAGGCTCATTGGGAGCTGCTGGAGTGCCCTACTGTGCTTACACAGCAGGAAGCTGTTGCGAAAAACAACCAGCAAATACCCAAGTATCTCTTCTAAAATCTCTCACAGTTGTCTTTGAGGCACCATGGGAAGATGGTGCATCTGTTAAAAGGATGCAGGACTCAATTCACAAAGCACCTGCTTTACTTAAAGCATAAGCAGAAACTCCTTGAAAGCCTGAGAGATTTAAACACATGCTTGGAGTGAAGCCTGGCTGTCAGCATGTTTCTTGAATTGAGATTGAGTCTGTTACATAAACATCAAAACTGGTTTGCAAACATGGCTGCTTTAAATTCATCACTCAGATTCACATGTAGGCACCTTTGTGGATATCCCAGTAGCCAGAACAACTCTGCTGGGTCATGGGAAGCTAACATTTATAGAAACCAGAGTCTAATCTGTGTCAGGCAGTCATGGAGCAAACCCAAGAATCTCACACATTATTTGAATTGAGACATCATTGACAGGGAGGAAAAAAATCCCACCCAAATCTCCTAAATCCACCAAGCTTTAAAATATCAAGAGGAAACAGCCAAGGGAATTATACTCAAGATGAACTTGGCCCTGTTGCTCCTTCAGCAGTGGTCCCTGAGGCAATGTTGAGTCTAACATCTCCTCTGGCATTTTTATCCTATTTCATTCATTGTATTTATTCCTGATCCTGTTAACTTTATCCTATTGATTCAAATGCGTTTTCATACTCCCTTATGGTCCTCTTTTGCATCACTTTCAGCTTTTAGGCAAACAGGATAGGCTCTTTCTGTCCTGAAAGAAACAACCATGATCCCAGGAGCAGGCCTCTCCCAAACTCCATAGTTTATTTATTTATCTTAGTTAGACAAACAGCTTAATTTTCACACAAAATAGGATGTGCTTCTGAACACATATAGAAGAGGTCAAAGGGTTTTAAACATGCAAAGGGCAAAATCTGAGCCTGTTGAAGTGATGTTGTTGTGGTTCAGAGCGTCTCTGCGATTGGAGCCATCCCTAAAGGCTGCAAAAATACTGGTAGGTAGAGATTTACACACTGCCAGCCAGCAGGTGTGTTCAAGCCTTCCACTGTGGAGGGGTCCTGGAGTTACTGCTGCCTTCTGCTTTGCATTGGCTGCTGTTATATATTTGGAAGTCAAACCTCTTGGAGATGTTTGATTTTACTTTTGCTTGTTTCTAAAGACATCTGATGGATTTGCAGCTGAACACTGAATATCTCCAAAGCTCAGAGAGATGCTCTGGTGTGGGTTTCACCATATGAACAGTTTTGCTTTGCTGATGGCCAAAGAGGAAGGGTGGCAGAAGGGCATGGGCATCTGGAACCACAGATATTCAGTGCTATGGAACTCGGAATAGTGAGCAAGCAGGAAACTGGTCGTCTACAAAAGTCATTATTTTCAACAGTGTTTTCCCCAGACAAGCCACCTTACTCCAAGTGACCTGTGAGTATTTAACAAGCAGATCCTAGTGGAGCTAGAATTAGGCGCAATCCATGCCTGTGACTTGGACTTCTCTGTTCTCGTCATCCCCAATTTTCCCTTTCAAGTAAATTCCACAGGAGCCTAGAACTCCTTTGCTTTCCAGATTATCTCTCTGGTCGCACTCTTTTGAGCTAAAGATCTGCCTTGTGGCATGTACATCCTGACTGGAAAGAGGAATAAAAGACTTTGCTGTAAATAAATACGAAATCCCTAATGGCACACACAGCACCTTGTTCAAAGCATTTGCCCTGTTTGAAATCAGCAGCCCCATAAAATCCGAACGAGTTCAGAAACACTTGGAGTCACGGGGTCTCTCTACATGAAGGGTCTGGCTCAGTGGCTACCCCTCATTGAGGCATCAGGGCTTGTTCCTTCAGCTGGCGAGGCTCCACCACTCCCCACCTCGTAACTCTCAGGGTGCATAAATCAGAGCCTTCACCCTTCGCCGTGGCTCTCGGTGGCGGGGTCAGGGGTCATGAGCTCACCTCTCAAAATAATCCCGGACGATCAGGAAGTGTTTCTCGTTTGATGAATTAGGTGTATAAAATCCGTGAAAGGCTCACGAATGGACAGACCTTTTCCTTTCTTCATGGGGATAATATTTCATGATTTGGGGAGGAAAGAGTGAAAAGGGAGGGGGGGAAATAATTAGTAATTTGTGATTAACTCTTTTCACGGGTATTTTGTTTCTTTGTTCTCTAATGCCGCCTGGAGCCATTTAAAAAATGACTTAACGACAACAACAAAACTAATCGCTCTTCATAACTAATGGCTGTGTCAGAACTTGGAAATCAAACCGAAGAGTCTTGGAAGAAGTTGCAAGGGAAATGCTGAGTACAGGATAGGGGGTGGAGAGGAATTCCTTCTCTGGTATCAGATGGATGTTCAGAAAGGGACTCGAGATCCGTAGCGATAAAGGGAAAGACAGAAAACCTCTCTAGAAGCTGAGGGCTATTCTTGCTGATGCAGGCCAATAGGCTCTCTGTGATGTACCCCACTTGCTCTCTCCTTGGGAAAAAGGTTTTGTTCAGTCATGCTTAGGAGAAAAGTCCTCCAAGATCTGCACTTCAGCTTTTTGCCTGATGCATTGTTTAAATCATAGAATCATTCAAGTTGGGAAAGACCTTAAGAACATCAAATCCAGTTCTTAACCTAATATTGCCAGGTCCATCGCTAAACCTTGTCCCTAAGCACCACATTTACATGTATTTTAAATCCTTCCAGGAGCGGTGGCTCAACCACTTCCCTGGGCAGCCTGTTCCAATGCTTGACAATCCTTTCCATGAAGAAATTTTTCCTCATATCCAGTCTAAACCTCACCTGGCACAACTTGAGGCTGTTTCCTCTCATCCTGTTCCTTGTTGCCTGAGAGAAGAGATTAACATCTATGGATAAACAGATCCTTTGAATTGTGGCTTTGGGTTGGCAGACGGATTCCCAGCAGGAATAGGAGGGTTTTGATGGAGCTCTGGTGCTGTCTATCAAAATGAGTTATCTTCATAAATGGCTCAGAGACCTCTTTCCACGTAGATCTGGTGCATGAATCAAAGACAGAGCAACACTGTCTGCCTCTGGATCTCTTGAGTTTGGCTTTTGCTGCAGGGTGTGGGTTGGGTCTCTGACTGTCAGAAGGTGAGAACTGGAGGAGTGTGAGTGGTAGGAAGCACGAAGGGATGAGGCTGTGGCTGAGGTCTCCTTTCAGTCATGAAGGCCATCAACAAGTAGCATGTGCAAAGCAGGCTATCAGTGAGCAACTGGGGTCCAAGGTCTTACGGTTTCTAATTGGGTCACAAAAAAAATAGAGCTTTAGGTTGAAAGCCTTTTGGAGCTATGATTTAGAAAGGCAAATTCATTCTGGTATCTGATTATGACACTGACATTAAAAGCACTGGGAACCTCTAATCGATGGGAATTCATTTATTTAGACTGTAGAACAGGAGTTAATTTGAAAGCAGTTGTGGTGGTGCAGCAGCTGAGGCTGCAGCCATGCCTTGTGTGGTGCTGACAGGTGATAAACAGGCATGTATTGGCCAAACTGAAGGTGGAGATCACAGCTCTTTTGACTGTTATCCTCTCTGTCTGCCTGTCCTCTGTCCCAGCCCTGGACTGACTGAAGGCAGGGAACGTCTTGTTACAGAAAGGAGAGAAGTTGAGTCTGATATGAGGGTTATGTTTTATTTGCCCTGTAATTAAGACTGTCCCTACTCGGGCACATTGGACCCTGATTTATGGCGAGAACTGAGTCCACTTTTCTGAAACATTGCCATCCTTTCCGTGAATCCTCCTTGCTCCAAGCACAGAGCTGGCATGGATCAGTCCTCCAGCAGGTACTGGTGTGCATTGTGCCTCCTCTAGAAATCCCTTGGGTGATGTGACCAAAGATCATTAGATCTGGAAGGGTCTGGGTGCAAAGGGTCATATCAGGTATCTCTGGTCCAGAGCAGCGAAACTCAGCTCCAAGGTCGTGCCTAGGGGAGTGCTGAAGTAGAAGAGATTTCCTTAGGCAGTCACTTTTGTTTTTCTTGGTTATTGTTTAAAATGCAGAGATTATGAGGTCAAACTTTTCCAGCCAATATTTTTCCTAATGAAAAATGTAGTAGGGTATGAATCAGTGATTTAATCTATACGTTGAGTGTTCCACACTACACTGATTTCCACAGACAGAACTTCAATAAATCTTGTTTTCAGAGAAATTATATGAGGCTGATGCTCTATTTTTGCCAGGTTAAGATCACTTTTCCTCTCTGCTGTGCTCTGTCCAGTGGAACTTTCCTCCAGCTGAGTCAAATCTTTACTACAGCAACACAACAGACCCTCATGGCTGCATCATGAGGAAGGCAGGGGCATGAAGGGGGTCACCAAAGTCCCTTTGGGGGTCACCCCACATGGCCGTATAGTTGTGGGGTCTCTTTTCCAAAGATACCACAGACCCTTCTTAGACTCAACAGCAGTGTTTCCCTTTAATTTTCCAACCTGAGGCATTTTGCCTGAGCACTGGCAACCCTAGGTACATCACCTTTCCCACAATGAGAGAATCACAGGCGCAGGATACACATGGGTCGTGCTGCTCCTGCTACAAAATGCATGGGAGACCCATCACCGAGGTATATTTGATGAGGGACACACACTTTTGCCCTTCTATCATGCACAGTCGACCCTTTTGTCCATATTACTTAATGCTGGAAGTGCCACAACCTCAGTTGGTGCCCCGCTGTGCTGGGTGCGATGCGATGGCAGCTCTGCCAACCTGCACGTGTGTGCCTGCGAACACCCTTGAAATACTAATGGTACTATTGGATGGATGGGAAAGCCCTTCAATATCCTCTCTCCATTGCAGCTTAGGAGTTTTCTCCTGATTGCTGGCCTGTGATGCTTGTTGGGCAGGCAGTGTGCTCCCATATTGACTGCTCTGCTATCGAATGTCTCCACCAGCTCGGTGGATTCAGCGACAGCCTGTATACAACAGTATTTCACAGTCTGTCCATAGGATCAATACGACATTTCCATTCATCATTAAATATGTCTTCTTTACTTTGTGCTGCATAAATCAACCTTTCAAATGTGGCTCCTGGTAGCTGTGAAGAGTAGCTCTTGGAGACTACTGACCAAAATGGGGGATTTTCTTTGTGGCTTCAGCATTCTCACAGTCTGCTGGCACGTAAACTTTGGAAAGGAGCACAGAAATTTTGTGCCTCTTGCAAGGTGTTGGGAGAGGTTTAACCTTTGTGCTGCCCCTGCATTCTCTGCTGTGCTGCTCAGTGCAGAAGGTAACACGCTGGAATAGCTTGTGCTTGTCCCAGGATCTGGGAAGGTAACAAGATCACTGGCCCTGGGCTGTGGTGGATATTGTAGCCTTAGACTGATCCCAAAACAGCTTGGTGTGAGCAAGGTCAGGCGAAAAGGCATTGGACTCAGGCCAGCCCTCAAAGTGCTGTCAGTTCACATAGGGCAGGGACTCCCGACGTGGCAGGGAGAGGGCAATCCCTGTGCTGGGATGAGTTACACTGTCCTCTGGAGATGGACCAGGAGCTATGGAGGTGGTTACCTCCCCAGATAAGCAAAATTCTTGCTCCAATCATCCCCCAGAGAGGGCTAGAACAGGCTGGAAACACGTGCCCTTTCTCACCTCCCCAAGTTAGGTGCAACCCTGGAGAAGCTGCTCTTTGCTCGTGTGCTTCTCCTTCAGACATCAGTGTCCAGCCCTATGCCTGCCTGTACAGCTACGACTCCCATAGCGATAGGAGGGTGTGGAACTGGGTTTGCTCACCTGAGATGCTGGAGATGGACAAAAAGCATCACATTCTTCCCATGGTGATGCACAGGCCTCACTCAGCAAATGCAAGGATGGTAGATGTGTAGGATCCATAGGATGCCTGGGCAAAAAGGTGTGTTCAGATCTCTTTGCAGCCAGCCACAGTCCTTGGCAGCAGTGGAGACAAAGGGAAGGACTCGAAGAGTGCACGTAAAGCTGCCTTTGCAACACACTCAGATCTACCCTGCGAGGAGCAGGCACTGACCCGTGCCCTCCCTGTGCTCTGGCTTTTTGTCAGCCGGCTCCCTTGTCCCTGCTGTACACACACACATTTTAGCACTGTCTGCAAAGCAGTTTGGGAATCGATATTGCAATTGTGTTGTAAGTGAATTAGTTATAGATCAGCTTGGGCTTGGATTAGCTTATAGATCAGCAGGCTGGCAGGTTGCAGAGAAGGGGTGGAGGCAGACATGCACGCATGCACACTCCCCGACACGTTGCTCTGCTGATGCCCAGCAAGAAGACGAG
Source organism: Tapera naevia (assembly GCA_033556795.1). Classification (NCBI taxonomy): domain Eukaryota; kingdom Metazoa; phylum Chordata; class Aves; order Cuculiformes; family Neomorphidae; genus Tapera; species Tapera naevia. The sequence continues at coordinate 3,009,826 of JAUMJJ010000082.1, forward strand.
GCTGAGCTGGGGCTCCGCAGGCGTGGGACTGCTGTACACAGGCACCGTGGCCAGGGGAATGCTTCATCCTGGGTTCTGCAGTGTTTAGAGCAGCAGGGCAAGGCTTCAGATATAGCAGAGGTAATGTCATACCTCAGCACTTGTGTTTGCAGATGTGGAGTGAAAACCACTGGCTGGCTCCATACAGCATTGGCCCTGTGGCTTGCATCCTTCCTGTGAACTCTCACGCCTCCTCCAGGGAGCTGTTGTGGACTTTTATCCCAACAGCTTTACCAAAATGTGTGTAAAAAATCTCCGATGCGTGCCAGGCCTCGCAGGCCTTTTACCTTTTCTCAGAGACTGAAATAAACTGCTCTTTTCTAGTTGCTATCTGCAGACCGTGGGATGTGACCCTTTAAGTGACCTTAGGTGAAAGCAGTATCCCTATGTAGGGATGGGGAAACCGAGGCACAGAGCAATAAGCCGTCTGCTGCAGCCAAAGCAGCTGGTTCAGTGCATCTACCTGGGCTCTCAGCAGCAGTCTACACACAGCCAGCCCTGGACCCCACATTCTTCTGGTGAGCTGCCCACTTCTTAAAGCCGCATCGAGTCTCTTGTCAGGACTCCAGGATATTCTGGCTTCTAAAATTAGCCCAGTACTTGGGTCCATGCTCAGGGGGTTTCCCTTTAAATAACCCCCCTGCATCCCCTCCTGCTTTTGCTTTGACTAAGCATGCTGCAAAAACAACTTGTTTCTAAAATAAGCATCTCCTCTAACTCCCAGTTTAAACCTGAGTAGCCGTGCATGACATAGCGGGATTGGGATGGCAGTTGTACCATCTCTCCGGTTGCCTTTCATTGAAGTGGCACCTGGAGCTAGGGCAAACATGGGTTAGGACTAGGTGGGCTTCAAAGGGGATGGAGGCTCTTCTGGAAAAGGAGCAGGGTGATGGGGCACAGGGGTGGGCGTCCCCACCAGTGATACCTGCCACTGGACAGTCGTCTTCTCTGAAGAGCACGTTTGACATCAGGACATGGTCATTTGATGAGATGAAATACAAGCAGACCTCCGAAGAATTCCAGCCCTCTGAGCTGGGGATAGCAAAGTGACTTTTCCCTGGCACCTTGTGCTGACTTTCCTAAGTAACCCTGTCTCCAGCTCCCTTCTCCTTATGTCAAACCATTTTTCAGCTGTGGGGCCAGGTTGCTGGAGCTCAGTTTACACCCACTGGATCTAAGCTCGGACCGGATCCCAAGCTCAGTTTCACAGCCATAAATCTGGAGTAGTTCCACTGAAGTCAGAGGAGTTAATTCCAGATTTACACTCGGTGGCACTGAGGTGGGACCCAGAGCCTCTGGCTTTGGGGGCAAAGAGGATGAAGGCAGGCTACAGGGGATTTACCCTGGCAGGTTGTAGCACTCAACCCACGGCAGTGTGTCGGTGCCTCAATATCCCATGGTTGGAGTTATTAGAGCAAGCTCTCTATTATTTGATATAATTTACTGCTGTCCCATCGGGTTCCCCTCACTCTGCACTCCGTGAAACCGAGTGGAACTAACCCGAATAGGAGGATTACGAGCTCCAAATGGAAATGGTTGCACCAAGCCGCCAAGCGGAGCGCCTTGCACTGAGCAAAGAGGGCGGCTGACAGCCTCAATGACATGCCAGCACTTAAAATGCTGATGATGGATGAATGTCATCCTGCTGGGAAGAGAAGAGGGGAGACAGGGGGGGCAGGGAGGGGAGGGAATCTGGCCTGGAGGAGCCAAGGAAGAAGAGCTGGCACCAGAGCTGACGGCCGCACTGATCCTTGTCTGTGGGCTGTGATTCATGGGGAGAAAAGAGGGTTGAGCTCTTCTCCGCGGGCTTCGTCACTCTCTGCACGCCGGATTGAAATTTCATTGCTCTTGGCAGCTCTCTTGCCCACAGGACAGGCACAGACGTATATATTTATATATGCACACATAGGAAAAACATGTAGGAAGAACATTTAACAGACATGTGTGTAAATGTGTGTATTTATATAAATACAAAATCACCTCCCTTTGACACACATTCGCAATCATATGAGATTTCCTCCAAGACACTTCATTAAAGGCCATTGTTGTCCCCACCTATCACTGTATATTATATTTCATCCACAAATCACGTCTACTAAATGACTTTAAAGGTTTTCCGTTGGGTTGGGATTTTTTTTATGCATTCCCTAGATGTCAGGGGATGTCAGTGAGATGGCTGCATTACTCAGAATATTGCGGGTATGTCTCCAGAGTGCCCAAGCAGGGGATTTCTCTCTCTCTGTCTCCTGTTATATTCCTGACAGCAAAGTAATTTGCTTGTATAGATTCTGGCAACAAGAACAACGCAAAATCTGGCTACTCGACAGTGCTGCATTTTTAACTTGAGGTTGAACTAATTCAATCTGGACACTCTTGGGATTCCTGAGTTGTTTGCTCCTGGGATTTGTTCCACTGTTGGGTGACTCTCTACGTGGGACCATGCGGGCACCTTCCCCAGCACAAGGGCTTGTGAAAGGACTCCTATGGTGGGCTGTGCCATAGGTTTACAGCAGAGCAGGGCCCTTCCCCTGGGCAGTGTCCCATGGTATCATAACCCCAAACTGAGGGTGTAGCGTCCCATGATCGGGATCTCCCGAGCTGCTCCCAGCAGGATGAGCTCTGGAGTGGCTGAAAGTTCATAATTATTTTGCAAAGATGTGAGGGTGAGGGGAGAGGGACCCTGTGCCTAAGCGTGCCTGTGAGAAGAGCACGTATTCTCCAGGTGTATGAATGAATCGATGCTTTGGCAGCTGGTGTCCAGCCAGCCTGCTGATGTGCTGCAAAACAAAGCAAAATCCATCTTGGTGTGTGGTAGTTGTGGTTCTGCAACACAAAACGGGTAAAAGAGAGGGCTAAGCTTGGGAAAAGGGCCTGTAGGGGCTGCTCGCTGGGAAAGGAGCTGGATTTGGGGCTGAGCGCGGCCCTGGGAAGAGGCTACTGTGTGGCATTTCAGCAGGCGGCGCTCCCTGCCCTCAGTCAGCTCTGACCCCAGCACCCCTGAGATTAATCCTGTCACCCACCTCCAGCAGCAGCTGCTTAACCGCGCACAGCAACCCTGCGCAGCAGTTTCAGCAAGAGAGCGAAGAAGCCTGTATCCAATTGAAACCGCAGGGGGGATTTAGGGAGGCAGAAGGTAATTTCCCGAGCTGGAATATGGCCAGGATACAAGGACTAATATCCTGGCTCTTGGGGAAACAGTCATGGGATCTTCACTTGCTGAGAGTCATCCTGATCTCTGTTTTAAGTCAGATCTGGAAAAAAGGAAAATGAGACAAAGGGAATAACCTTTCCAAGAAACTAGGGCTTCGGGCCACTACTTAAAGCTGCTCTCATGGCAGGGAAGGTCTTCCCGGATGCAAAGCTGCTGGGCATCCCAGACATGAAGACCTGTCAGCAGCTCCATCCCTTGCATGGGTGCTCTGTGCCTGGGGTGCCTCTGTGCACCCAGACGGGGCCAAGATGTGCCCTGGCACCCAGGAGGGGAACAGTGTTAATGTCCATCAGTAACATCACCCAGGTATTGCTGTAACCTGGTCATGTCCTCATGCCAGTGCTTCCCTCTGCTGGGAGATACTAGGGAGGCTCAGGCAGGTCCCATGACAAAGCAGGTTTAAGGATGGAGGGCTGTATTGCTGGCACCAAGCTCCCAAACTGCAGCCATTTCCTCCTGGGAAAGACTTGCTTGTTGTGTCCAAAAATAATGCTGGTAAAAAGGTAACCTGCAGTGGAAATACTGTGAAGTATGGCAGTGTCACCCAGCCTGCCTTTTTCCATGCCTTTGCAGACTCAGTGCAATTGTGAAGCTGTGGTTATAAGGGGATGTGCTGTGTTTGCTCCTTTGCTTCCCCGAGGCTGCTGGACACAGGGCTCATCCTTGAAGGCACCATGATCTCATGGAGTGAGGTGGCTCAGCTCTCGGGCTTATCTGGTCTGAAATGCAAATACCTCAGATTAATTGTCTGGGAAGGTCTAAGCTGGTGATCCAGGCAAGAGGCTGGGGGAGGCAAGTGGAAGTGGCATTGCCTTGCAGAGCTGCCTGGTCCTTCCCTGCCAGCACAGACCCCCAGCCTGCGAGGAGATGGCTGGAGACCTTCCCTTCTGGGTTGTCACAAGGTCCCTGCCAAGGACACAGGGAAAAATAGATGTAGTTCCTTTGTCTGTGGGTGCTCCCACTCAGCACTCAGGCAAGCAAAGGCACCTTGGGGAGGGTGTAAAGTGGTTAGTGGTGCCATTCTCCGTCCCCACCCCGATCTTCCTCTTCCTTAGTCCCAGGGAGATGTGAGGACTGCCAAGATCCCAAAGTGCCACCATTTTTGGAGCAGACCAGTCCCAGGTCTCCTCTTTCCACATCTCCAGAGAGCATCACATTTTCTTGCTATTCATCCCTTCAAATGCCCAGCCATTGTGCACAGCCCTGGGGAAAGTCACCTGGCAGCTGCTTTAAAGTCCCTCTCAGGGACCTCTGAGGTGGCTCTATGGTCCCGGCTTGGAAATGACTGCAGAGAGGATGGTGTGGGAAGGAAGGGAGCTGGTAGCTGGAGCAGCAGTAGTGTGAGCACTGGAAAATGCTGCTCCCCTCAAGGACTGCTTCCCTGCTGCCAGTGCCTGCCATTGGGAAAGGATCCCACCCACCGCTCAGTGTCATGGTGCTGGTGCATGAGTTGGCTCAGCTCTCGGGCTTATCTGGTCTGAGATGCAAATACCCCAGATTAATTGTCTGGGAAGGTCTAAGCTGGTGATCCAGGCAAGAGGCTGGGGGAGGCACCCCTGACATGTCGAGGTAGGTGAGGGCAGGCTGCATCATGAGCTGGCTCAGCCTGTGTCCCCAGCTTTCGTGCTGCTGGTTCGGTTTAGAGCCTTGCTCAGGCAGGGCAAGACAACCCAGCCTGCGCTGTGCTAAGTAATCTCAGTCCATGGAGCCAAAGCAATGGTCTAATGGAAGCAAGGGCTGGGTTAGCCCTGCTGGGGCAGCTTCCTGCTTGTGGGAAGGAGAGAAAAGGTCTGCTTTAAAATTTAAAACTCTTGGAAATGGCACTGGAAGCCCCCAGGTTAGGAATTATTGCTATTCCTAGTGTGGCTAGAAAACCTCAAATGTAATGTATAGGATAGTGTCTCTTTAATCAGTGTCCACAGCAGGTTAATAACTAGTGCTCTCCTCACCCTTACAAGTGATCCTTTCAGGCCATTTTTTCCTTATTGCTGGACTCCCCACTATCTGCCTGCTGGCTGGCAGTGACTCTCTGCATCGTCCCCTTGTCTGTCGCTGCGACAGGGCAGGGGATAACAAGCAGCAGCCCATCTCACTGCCCCATACATCATGGCTGAGATCCGTATTCTGACAGTTGCATTTTGTCTCCTACTTTCCAAACAATGTGCCCTCAGAAAGTCAGAAGACAAAAGTATCCTCGGGTTTGATTGAAGACCCAGGGCAGGCAGATGCATCCTCCAGACCACCTCAGGAGATCAGTCTGCTGGGAGTTGTTGTTCTCCTAAATCCTATCAAGAGAGAGCAGGAAAGCTGCCAGAGCTTTGTTATGCTGTGTGGTTTTGCTGCCTTGCCTGCTCCTCCACCCCAGTTCCTGCCTGCTGGCAGCCAGGAATGAAACCAGCCAAGCCCTAATATTAACAAGCCCTGACCATTACACTGTGTTTAATTGGGTTTGCATGTATAGCAAGAAGCTCAGTGTGGAAAAAAGGGTTTGCTGTTAAGGAAGTCCCCAGCTGTATCCCTCAGGTTTAAATCTCCCAAGTGTGAGAAAAGCTAGGATGCCTGTCCTGCCATGGGCTGCCTTAGCAAGCTGGGTCTGTCCCACATAAGAGGGTGAGCTCTCCCAGCTTCACAGATAGGCTTGAACCTCACACATTTGCAGTCGGACTGTGTGTCGTCCCCCCTCTCAGTCTAGAATCTGAAAGTGCACCTATGCCCAGGGCACCAGGGCAGGAGTGAGGGCAGGATCTTCCCCACAGCTAGGGTTGCTCCTACATCCATCTGTCTTTGAGTCCCCAGAAGAGGCAGGAGCTGAATTTTCCGCTCAAAGTTGTTTGGGATGGCTCTCCAGAGTGAGATTGGCTCAGTGAGCAACTGGCTGCCCTGTCCGCAGGGCACAGGCAAGTTTGAAACCTGGGACAAGAGGCTGGTCTAGTGTCTAGGTGCCTGAGTGATGCTCCTGTGCACACGGTTGAAAAGCCACAGTTACCTTTCATGTGAGGCCAGTAGGAAACCATGACGTCAGTTTGGAGGAAACAGGGAGGTTTTCAAGATGAGAAGGAAACCTAAGATCCTGCCAGGACCTGCAAGTCACTGATGTAAGGATATCTCTGTGCAGTGATTCTCTGAGAGTCGCAGTCTGCCCTTGTTGCACAGAGAAAGACTATTTTGGCCATTATTAATAATGCTCTTGGTGGCAGCCTCATGCAGCCTTGTACCCAGCTGTGCCTCTCTGATGGACCAACTCTGTGCTACCCTGCCTGGCAGACAAGCCTGTTCTCAATCTTCCCATCATGTCTCTGAGGAAACTGTGTTTTGGAAGCAGGACGAGATGTGGCTCCATCATGCTCAACGGGAGACAGCGTGCGCACGTGTGTGAGAGCAGGATTGGATCAGTTGCTTGCAATTCTCCAAGGGTCCTGGGTGTTTGCAAAGGCAGCTTGGTCAATCAATAAAAAGCAATCACAATAATGAAGCATCAAGTAGGAAGAAAAGATTTCAAGCTCTACATTATTGGGGGATTGAGGGTTTTCTTTAAATGAGGCAAGAGCGGCTGCAAGCACAGAGCCCGCAGCAGGGAACACAAATCTGTTTCTTTTGCATGGGGGAAGTGGCAGGACCACAGCCCCTCTCACCAGATCCAATGACGAGGGAAAGGCTGAGAGAGGGCCTTGTTTCTGCAGACACAAAGGACAACTCGGTGGCGGCAACTTTCTCTCTGAAAAAGTCACGTTTGCCAGGAGAGGCTGTGAAATCCAAGCCGTTCCCAAGAGCTCATTCCCTTCCCACCTCCCCCCGAGTCTGGGGAAGGGAGTTGTTCTAATTTTGGTTTTATTATCATTATTCCCTCCTGGGCAAGTGCTGGGAAAGTGGTGAATTTTGCAGCTGCCTAAGTGTTGGTGGGAAAGGGGATGTAAAGGACACATGCCAGAGTGGAGTCCCTCCTCACCTTCTCCCTGGCTTCCCACGGGACCTGGCATGACTGAAACCAAAGGATCTCCTGGCGCCTCTGCCCTCCATCTCAGTCATCCCCATCCACTCCATTTCCCCCTCAGTAGGACCCAAGGGGTGGCCTGGGGTGTGCAAAGACAGCAGTGCCACCAAGCACATGGGACTGTGCTGGCTGCCTTGGCAAGGGGATGGGGAATTAAATTTATCCCAGTAGGCTTTTAAAAACTTTGTCATGAGCCTTCTTACGCTTGGAGGGGAAGGTGCTGTGGACTTGGGTTAGCAAAGCTGGTTAGAGGTGGAGAGCTCCCTCCTGGCAGCACTTGTCAAACTGACTCATCTTCCCGAGGCAAGGCTGGTCCTATTAGGGCTTTTTTAGTGCTGAGACAGGCTACTCAAATCATCTTCTCTAATTAAGCCTCCCACAAACTGTAGCAGCCTATACCTGTAGCCATGTGGTCTCTGATACAGCAAAACTCTTTCCTGCCATAGCAACAGCAATTTTAAAAAAAAAGGTAAAAATCAATAAGTTCTCTACATGGCAACCAAAATCTCCACTGATACATGGCAGTAAGGGCTGGATGCGATTGTGAGTGGTCTGGGAAGGCCTGAGACAGGGTCTGGGATTGCTGTCAAGACACATAGGTCAGTCACACCCCATTCCATGACTGTGACACCAGCTTGTGAGGATTTTTAAGAAGTGCTTTACAGGTATGGATTAATTGCAGCCACAACCCAGGCAGGTCAATGAGTTAGAGAAAGGGACACATTTATTGTCAGTTCCGCAGAGAAGACATGCTATGTATCTGTAAGCCTGGCCATTCCTGCAAGTCAGCTGTGGTCCCAGCATCTCGTCCCTCCTCTATCTTGTGTTTGCTGCCTTTGCTTTGATTGTACTGATTGCTGGAGAAATGCCTGGGATGCGAAGAGCTGTGGGTATCTCACAGGTGTCTCCTGCATGGATAACTCTGTCTTGCAGTATAGCTTATACCAGGGCCCGGAGAGCAGAACACAGAGATCAGAATCCCCTAATTTTTAATATACTAAGAGAGCTTCTTTAACTGGGTGGCAGCACCTTGGGTTTCAATGCAGCAGGCACTGGGTCCAAGCCAAACTATTCCAGCTGGGGACTGGCTGCAGCTCTTCCTCTGGCCATGGCGGTGCAGCTCAGCCCAGGGAGCCTTCACATCCTTTTGCCTTGGGTCTTGACCTCTAGCAGCAAAGTCCCCATCCCAGAGACAGAGCCAGCAGCATTTCCCATCCACTGTGGACTTTGTCCTTGCTGAGGAGATGCAGATGTGGAGGGAGAGGTAGGGCAGGCATAGTTGTACAGGTGCAGTCTGGAAGGCATCTGCTTGCCTTTCTAGGGGTGGAAAAAGGACAGAAAATACCACCAAATTCCTGCTTTCATGGCATGGAAGGAGCATTCACCATTGCTCATCATCTTTGTCAAAACAAAGGGACCCTGCTGGTGCCAGAGCCATCAGAGCTTCCAGGAGGAGGACTGAGCCAAGAGCAGCTCTGGTTTTGTGTTGGGTCCTCCCTTCCAGCCCAGCAAACAACATCGAGCTCAGGCCATGGGATATGGGAGGAAGAAAAGAGGACAGATTTATTCCATGAAATTAATGGAGTGGCACTGGGTGTTAATAGACTATTTACCAACATCTCCTCCTCTGCCTTTCACTTAGTCAGGAAAACTGCTTCCTACCCTCAGCTGTGCCCATTGCACTTCTCCCCCCACCATTTGTTTCAGACTCCCAATAAAGGGCCTTGCTCTAAGAGGAATGGGTGGTGAACCCTAGTGCCATACCCACCCCAGAAGATCTGTCTCAAGCCCACATGCACTCACTCCCACCTTGTCTATACATGCTGGCAGGAAAGATGAAGTTGAACAAACCATTTAAACACCAAGTGGATTAGCCAAATTGTGTTAAGCCCCCACAGGGACGTCCTTGTTCACAGCCTTCATTTGATTTCTCTTTCAAAAGCCTACCGAGCTGAATGTGATTACTGCCTCTTAATCTTGCCCACACGTGTCCACGTGGGGTTAATGCAGTGTAATAGATGCCCTTTACAAGTGCACACTGGTGACCATTCCTGTGTGGCTAAACCCTGAAGCCTAGATGTTTAGCAGATGTAAACCCAAAGCAGAGAGTCTGAGTGGTACCGTCTGGCCAAAGAGCTGCTCTCACAGCTAAAATATGGAGGGGGAACTCCATCTTCCCAAGGCTGAGCAGCAAATATGTGTCAGAAGCAAGAAACGCTGTTGTTGCTCAGCTCCAGATTAGTTCTAGTCCTGCAGAGCTGAACATCCTTGACAGGTCTAGCCTGTGATCAGAAAGTGTTTTCTCCTGGAGGTTATGAAACAGTAGCCAAGTCTTGGCTTTATCAGGAGTGCTGCCCTCCTGGTCTGATCCCCACCTGGCAGCACCTGCAAGCCCCTGCCTAGGGGTGGCTCCGCTGATGGGCAGGTTTGCTTTAAAAGAGTGTTGCTTTCCTAAGGCCAAAGCCACAACCAAGTTGTCATTGTAGGCAAACAGCAACATTGGAAATACATAGAGCTGCTCAACTTGTTATTACAAAGCCGTTCAATTCTGCCCAGCCAAGCATGGGAGACTGCAAAACAGAGGGAGACATTTAGGCTGGTTGCCTTTTATAAACAAGAAACCAAACTAATGCTGCCTTCCATAAGGGATTGCTGCAAAAGCAGGTCCCTAATCCATCCTTTGCACCAGTGAGGATGCACCATTCTAAAAAGAGTGCCAGGCCTTGGCACAGCAGCCTTTGTACACATTCAGCATTTATCCTGGCCAGAGCACTTCTCCCTGTTTTCACAGGAGAAACCACCCAAAGCTATTCAAACCTATATGGAATCAGTTTGCCACAGCAAGATGTGAAAGGTGCTCCATTGAGGGAGAGAAACCAGCCATGGATCAGTCATTATCAGCAAGAAAAAAAAACAAATCAAAGACCTTCTTGTCTGGAGACAAGAGGGTTGAAGCCACAGGGGGTAATTTCCATAACTCTTTCAGCCAGCACTCAACACACAATCTCTCTTTTCTCGAAGTCAGAACACCTGCCAGGGGAGCAAATCCATTCCCCTGGTATTCTCAGGACTGTATCACATAATCCCTTTAATAAAGCAATCAGGTTCCAGATTAAAAAGTTAGATTTCTACCCCTCTTAAACGTTTTTTTTTTTCCAGAGCATCACTAGTAGGAAGCCTCTTCAAAATGTGCTGCTTTTTGCTGGACTGACCAAAAATATGATACACCTCCCACCCCCCAACAAGTGAACACTAAATCTGTTACTTCCCTGTGGAAACTGTTGGTTTTGCCAGAATGATATTTTCCATTAAAAATGTTTTGCTGGAGAATTCCCAATAAGTCAGGCTGCTGCATCACTGATTTTAATCGAATACAGAAATTCTTGTTTCCCTTTGTTCTTAAACTTATATTCAGGAGAAGAAATGGTTACAGATCTATCTCCCTCCTTCACCAGCAATGTAATGTCACCCACCAGGTGACGTGTATGAAGAAAGACAGCAATGAAAAGCCAATGTGGCTCTTGCCACAGCCAGTGCTCCCCAGGTAGTGACATAATCTCTCACAAGGCTGCCTCAGCTCTCAGAGCCCCTTCGATCTCCAGCTGGTTTTTTGGAGATGCTCATTTTCCTAAGCATAGCTCTAACAGTGAGACTGTGCTGAATTCACAGATAATCAGTATCTAATTGGATTAAGAGCTGATAATATCTTTGACCTTTTTTAATGGCTTGTCTGGCCTGCCTTTCTGCAAGGCTGAGGTTTAATTTTAGGCAGGAGTTTTTTCCACAAGTGAAGCGTGACCCTGTTAACCTCTGAATCAGAGAGGTGACCTTCCCTCTCTCCAGCTGCTGTGGAGCTATTGGAGAAGGCAATACACATACAGAATTTACACATCTGTGCACAAACACACTGAACCTACCTACAGAATGCAGAACTAAGTCCTCATGCAGAAATGGTGAGTCAAAGGAGTATGAAGCTCTTGCATAGTCAGTGTCTCTGCTGGTGTCAACTGTGCAAGTCACATCCCCTCTTCACCAGTTCTTCTGCATGCATGTGGGCAAAATTAATAGCTAGTGTGGCAGAGATCAAGATGTGTTTGTGAGAAAAAGGGACAGAGATGCTCCTATGGTCACATGATTATGCCTTGGGCTGGCTCACCTAGTCCCATCATTGCAGCTAAGCATGTGATCCCACACGTGAGCAGATTTATGTACTGGCCAAACACAGCTGAGAGCAGAGGCAGCATGTTTGAGTCACACCTAGCTCAGGCCCATCACAGATACACTTCTGTGTTCACGTACAGTAAGATGACCCCATCGCAGTCAGACATCGACACGCAGAGCCACACTTCATGGACACAAAGGAATGTCTTTGTCCTGTTTGCCACAAGCACGTCTACACATCCACCCATCTCCTCTGCCTGTCCTGCCTGCCTGACATGCCTTCTTTCCTAGAACTTAGATAAGTACACATGGTCTCCCACTACCCTTCATCATGCCACACTGCCTTGCCTGTCTCTTATTGTCTGTCTCACACACATATACATATAAACACCCTCCAGGCATAAGGCACCACAAAGTCCCTTGGTCTTTCCTCTCTTGAAAACACACACACTCACTCACTCACATCCTCTCTCCACTTGCACATCCACAACCTTGCCCCCTGCTCTCACTGATGTGAACCCCTCCTCACACTCTGTAAAAATCCCCCGGTCAAGGCAAGACTTTCAGACCAGCATTCACAATCTCTTCAGAAGGGACCTGTCAGGCTGAATTTTAGGGCATTGGGATTTAAGGAGATGCGGGGAGCAGGAGGGGAAGGGAAGCTGCCTGATGAACAGCAGATGTTGGTGATCATTGGATGAAGCTGCTAATTTAACTGGAGTTTATTGAATGGCAATTAGGTGGGGCCTCATTACTGTAGCCAAGTGGCACAAAGATGTGCTGTAAAAACTCAGAGAAGAGGGATGTGCACTGGCAGAGTAACAGCATTGATGTGGTGTTTAGGATCTGGAGCAGTAGATCCTCTTACTTGCCCAGAAGTCCTTCTCCTGGCTGGTGCCTGTGCACCTGAGCCCACCTGCTGAACTTCTCTCAGGGTGCGAGGCTGCAGATTCAGCAAGGGTTGGTGAACATCTGTACTCGGGGGAGAAGAGAATGGGAATGAAATGGGGGTGTGAAAACAGTGACTGTAATGAGGTGTGGGTAAGATCTTGGGAAAGGCAGGCAGGCCTCCAGCTTGGCCAGGGATAGCGCGGGAGGTAGGAAAAGGGGTGGAGGAGAGTTTGGAGCTCTGTAAAATACAACCAGGTGTCCTCACCTGCCAGGGGACAGGACAGGGTGTGTTAGCACTTTACAGATAATATTACAGCACAACAAGCACTGCAGGATCCCAGCAGGGAAGATTTCTGTTTCATGTGATAGCCAGAGACCATTTATTTAACTGCCGCTTCTCTAACAAGCCGAGGGTTGTGTCTCACACCTCTGCTGTGTAAGGCTGTTCTGATACTGCTGGAGAGTAAAGTTAGTGCTTTGCTCCTGCTGAATGTGAACATGAAACCCACCAAGACATTTCCCAAGAAAGAGGCAAAGGTGCCTGCATCAGCATAGCCTGAGCATTTGGGGTGGCCTGACCTGTGCAAGGGAGCTTTACCACCCTTGAACAGCTCAACTTCAGCCTTGCAATGCCCAGTGCAACACAGGATCCAAAGAGAGGTTAGAGATGGCACAGAGAAGTCCTGAGCAGAGCTTGCTCCTAACACAGGAGATAGTGGTAAACACATGCACACACAGACAAAGACACACTCGCTCTCCCAATTATGTGATTATATTTTGCTTCCGTCTTGGGGGAAAAAATCAAATAATCTGAGTTCAAACATGAAACAAAAAAACTTCTGCTAATGAACAAATTGCCAAACTAGAGTGCAGTAGGGATTTGGAGGGTTAAAATGTTTGGGTTAATTAACGGATTAATTAAGGCCTCACATCAGCCACCATCCCCACAGCCTTGCTATTGCAGGAGGGATGTACTGGGAGTATATGACTCTGTCAGCACAATGTGGGAATGCTGAGGGAAGGTGCTTGGCAAGGGAATTTTACACACACATTTGGGATTGTGGGGTTAAAGTCAGCTGTGTCCTGCAGACCTTGTGTGAGACACCCTCACACCTGCACTCTGATCAGAGTGGCTGTGCATCAGGGCTGCTGGCTGCTTTGAGCTCTTAAAAGGAAAACATAGTTTCCAAAAGCCAAAGGGATTTCTATTCCCTGCGGGTGTGGGGCTTCACTTTGTGGTGTTCTGCTGTGAGTGTGACAGCAGCAGTGCTCAGCAGGCCATGAGTTCCACTGCCTGCTTATCCTGGAGGAAGAGAGCAGTGAGTGTTGGAGTGTGGTCTCAGAGGACAGTAGGCTGGCAGGGAGGAAAGCATTTTCCATGGGCCTCTAGCTCTGTCTGATTTTAATGCTCAAAATTGGGTGGGACCCTTCATTTCCACAAATGGCTGGTCTTGTTGCATGGGGAAAAAAAAAAGCATGAAGCTTTTAGCTTCTTCTGCCATAATTCTTGACCAACAAAACTACCAAACTTCCATATTCTATGAGGCCACCTGCCAAATTCCTACATCCTGGCTTGGTAGAAATCTATCCATCAAATCTACCACTGGTGGATCTGGTAGATCATCAGCTTGCCAGGTGTTGCTAAAGTCCTCCAGACTTGAAACGCTGCTGTACTCAGTGCTCCTAACACTGAAGCCATCTGCATCCCATGCTTCCCTCACAGCCAACGGATGCAGTGTCCAGAAGAGTGTAAACAGCCTTTATTCATTAGCAAGTGGCCTGGGCACTTCCAGCGCAGTTCTATAAAGCTCTCCTTGGCAGATCTCTTGTACATCAAGAGCAGTTTTTCATCCATTTGCATCAGAATAAGAGAGAAAATAAAGGAAAAACCTCACATGGACCTGCATGTACAGAAGGTCATTAAGTGCTTGAGACTTTGAATCTGCACTGGGCATCTCTTCATGAAGCACAAGTGAAAAGAAGAAGGTGGTTACAGCAGTGTATGGAGTGTGTCCAGGCAGATTAAAATAACCTGCTTTGGAGGTGTCCTGAGGGTGGATGACACTGGCTGAGGTTGTCTCACATGTTTTTATTTTGCTGGGTGCAAGCACAGGAAGGGAAATGGCAACCAGAGGTCAGCCCACAACAGCTCCACACGATAAAGAAGCCATTGAGCTATTGCACCCACCAAATGCTTCTCTGTCTTCCGGTCTAGAGCAGTGCAAAGTCTGGGCTATGTATAGCATTGGCCCCTTTGTGGTATCTGGTGTTGTCACTCTGACTCCTGCATTCTGTGGTCAACGGGTGGCTCTGATTTTTTCTGAGGAGATCAAACCTGTTAGTAGCTCAAATGGCAGGAAGAGAAATTTAAGAGTTTAAGTGTTTCTAAATAGAAGGTGTTGACCTAGTTTGCTAAAAAATTTCTTCAGGAGAAAAACACAGTTAATCCAACATCAAGATTCTTCTAAGGAAAATACTTTGGTACAGGTTTTTTATTTTCTGATCAGGAGACTCAAAGCAACAATACAAATCATTCCAGCTTGAAATTCCCAGGCTGAGCAGCACTCTTCATTTTAAAATGTGGCAAGAACACTCCCCTTTCCAAGCCATACTTCCATTGGCAAAGTAGAGATTATTCTTGTTGGTGTTTTTATTTTCCGTGTTCACTGTTTAGTCACAATCTACAGTTTGAGAACTATTTTCTTTTACTTTCTGATATTTCAACTTTCCTTTCTAATTCCTCATAGAGACTGATTTGGAAATATAAATATTTCTGGCAAGTGAAAGCTTCCGTTCCTTTTCTTACCCAGCCAGGCTGAAGAGCCGGAGTGTAAAGCGAAGGATCTCCAAGCTCCAGGCCAAATGTCCTGGTTTGAGGACTGTATATGAATGCTGACTTCTTGGTGCTGGCTGCCTGGAAGGCTCTGAGTCTGTCCCAAGCAAGCTCTGTGAGTGCTTGGAGATACCGTGACAGCTCTCCCTGGGAGCTCTGCCTGCAGAAAGGCAATGGTGCAATGCTGTCCTGCAGAAGATAAATGATTTCCAGATTGCAAACCCCACAAGTGACACCGTTCATACCAATCCTCACCTGCAACGTAGATAAAACCATGTATAGAAGGAATGTACTGTTCATCAAGGGGTAGAATATGTGGCACAGGCTATAAAGCCTGTGACACCTGCACTTGTGTTCAGGTGGGCTTACCCAGGAAGAGAAGTGATTTCTGCTACTCTGAGGATGGGATCATCCAGAAGCTGAACTCACCGGGGGGCACAAGGCAGCTCTCCCCAGGACACAGGCCTGAGCTCACCTGGGAGAAGAGACTTCTTATTCCCATGCTCTGAGCAGCAGCACCTCCTACATGCTTGCTCTTTCCATTTACTCCAGTCGTGCCTCTGAGGGTCCTCGTAGTCCACATAGCATCATGCCTAATTCTTATTCTTTGTGAGTTGACTGTGATTGCAGCCGTGCCTGGAGACCCCCCCGGGGAGATGCAGGCCCTAGTGCTGGAGCCGTTGCATATCTGTAGGGCACCAGACAGGTCAGGATCTAAGCAGACAAGATGGATGCACAGTGCAGCAAAAAGCAACACAGTGACTCCCATTTTAGAGACAGGAGAAATGGAGCAGAAAAAAAAGATTAAGGTCTGGCCTCCTCCAGAAAGTTTTGCTGATGGAAGTTTGAGTGTATCCATGAACTGGCAAATTCCCTGGGTGTGAGTGAACCACGCAGCAGGGTCAGGCCTCCCCCTTTGCAATGCCTGGCTTCATCATCATGGGGAGATACCTGGGTTCAGTACGCCCTCAGAGTGCAAACTGCTTTTGGTCCCTGCTGCTCTTAATCTGCTCTAGCTGAGACTCCAGCTTGCTCACCGTGCTGGAGACAGCACCAACGAACACTCACTGAGAATAGGGTGCTGGGGACTGGGCAGCTCTTCTTCAGAGAGCACAAGGATGCCAGCCAGGACAGCCTGCGGTGCTCATTGGGTTGCCAGCCCATGGTGTCTCAGCACTAAGAGAAGGTGTGAAGGGGAGCAGCAGGCTGCAGATAGCCATGAGCTGGAGATATGAATTCAGCAAAGTAACCTTGCTATCTGCTTTCGGGCATGGCAGGGTTTACATGGGCTGTGAGATGCATCGGTCTGGCAGGAGGTCAGAGCAGCCTTCCAAGGACGCTCCAGCAGAAGCAGGCTGCACAACCACCAAAGTCACCACCTGAGTCTTTGGGGAGCAGGGTGACAATGGACAGCTCGGGGTCAATGCATTCTGTGCCATGCAATCTGGGGAGAGGAGAAGGGGAGGAGAGCTCAGGAGCTGACGCCAGAGGATGCTGCTGTGAGTCAGAGGCAGGATGCTCCGAGCGGAGGGCTGAAGGCGGGGGGAGCTGCCAGCGCAGCCTCCCGGTGCAGAGTGCTGACACTTCTTTTTGTTCAGCCTGACAGCGAGCACCTGGTGCCCCCACAGGCGGAGCTGCCGGCAGCCCCCGGCCCGCAGCGTGTGCGCAGGCACACGCACGTGCTCGCGTGCAGCCCCGCAGGTTGGAATCAATGCAAACATATGCTGCTATTAATGTGAAAATCACTTCTGCAAACATGAGGGTCTCTCTATTCATGGCCTTCCTCTCTCCCCGCAGGGAGGAAGGGGGTCAAGTGCAGACCTTTTATTTGAGATCCCTGAAAGAGACAAGGGAGAGAGAGGGGGAGATGGATGAGGCTGATTGTAGCAGGGAAAATGGGACAACAGTGCAGAATAACCTACAGTTACTGCCTTCCCTTTTCCCTGTCCAAACACCTTCCCGGTGCTACCAGTTTAGCCCTTACCTATTGCTGATAAATGCAGGAGGAACATGTGGGACTCATAGCATGAATCGTGCAACTGAATGCCGCGATGATGGGCACTCATTTAAGAGCTGAGGGGGCAGATTTCTCAGCGGGTAGCAAGCACCTCTTTCACAATTAAAACAGTGCTGATGAAGCTAGAATGCTTCTGGCAACTGATGTGAGAGCACCCAGTCTCTTCCAAAAGCGCAACATATGTTTTGGCCAGCCCCAAGGTACGTGAGGCCACACAGGTCACACGAAGTCAATGGAGGCTGGTTATCTGGGTGCTGCTCCTCGGCCACGCTGCAGCACTTCAGTGAAAAGCAGGGCTTGCTGCAGACATTTACAGCAGAGCCCCCTCTATTTTGGGCAAAAATAGCTTCTCTGATATCCTACTCTATTCTTCTGTCCGCCTGCTGTGAAGCACCTCAAGTACTTCACCCCTGCAGCAGCAGCATGGGTGTGGTGGGTGGGCAGGTTTGGTTCACAAAGCCTCAGGAGTCTGTAGAACAGCTGGAAGGGGCCCATGTGCATCTGAATGTTAGAAGAGCCAAATGGAGTTTCTGGAGCCAGCAGTTGTTTGTCAAAGGCTTTAGAGGAACGCTGTGAGATGTCACTAAGGTGCTTTCCCCACCTCTGCCTCCAGCTCTCCTGGAGACAGGCTGTCCCTTATCTGTCATGCACAAAACCAGCTTTATGTCAACCAGTCTCTTCTATATATCTGCAAAATCCTCACTGTCTTTTGGGCTGTCCCTAGCTGCTGCTCTCATGCAAAAATCTTCTACAAAGCCATAGTTTTACTGCATGGAAAAAACACCTTCTTTCTCTACATCTTGTTTTTCAGCCGTAAGTTTTGCTTTAAGGGGAAAATTTTTCCTGGCTCAGTTTTACGCCCATCTCAGGCTCATCTCAAAACACCTGGTAGTTTATAGCAGCTCCATTTTGTTACCTTGCGGTGTCCTAGCACAAGCACATGTGCTGAATTCCCCAGCATCAGTCCTTCGCTCTTATCTATCTGTTGGAAGCTGAATGCATCTCTGATTTGGGAAATCAATCACACTTAATTGAAGGGTGATTGTTTTCACATACGAGCCTGCCACATCACTTTCATCTTTATCACATTCCCTTTCTCTCTAGGTTTTGTGTGACAAGATACCACAGTGCAGGAGGGAAGAGGTCACCGACCTTGGACCTGGATATAATTGAAAAAAGGAGGGCAGCGTCTCCTTTCTATCCTTGGGTTGGATCAGTTTGCATTTCCTTCAGCTGCTGGACCAAGCATATGCACCCACACTCAGAGCCATATTTAATCCAGTCTCACACACAGCTGTGCCATGGTGCTGTACAGCAGAGTGAACTGGCACCCAGAATGGCTGGTGGCCCTTGCAGAAACTGTGTCCACTCCATCCATTGCTGCAGGGCAGAGGGAATGATACAGGATGGCAGAGCACTTTGGGTGTCCAGTATTTCTGGGTTATTCCAGACACCTTGAAGAGCATCCTCAGGGAGAACAACTTGGCTTGTTAATGAGATTTTGGGCTCATCTCTTTTCTGCTCCCTCTTGCTCTTTGACTGGTCACACTGAAGACTGTCTTGCACCAGGACTCAGTCTTTATTTACTGGAATATTATGATGCACAGCGAGGCTCTGCTTTCCTTCAAGAGCTCCTGAAACACAGAGGGTGCATGACCAGTCCTTTCCAGTGGACCTGTGCAAGTCCAGTCCCATGTGGCCACCTGTCTTGTCACTCCACTGGGATGTACCAGTCCAAAGTGTTGATAAGCTCTCAGCACATAGAGGTGTTTTCTCTTCTGTAGCAGTGAGTTGAATTGTGAGCTGTTCCCCAGACTCCAGTTTGAAGGTCTCTATAGTATTGACTTTCTTGCACTTGGAAGTGCCTCATTTATCTTATGCTCTGCATTTGTCTTTCCTGCCAGTGCAGTAGTAAGCGGCTGAAGCGCACTGCCAGCTTTTCTCCCTTAATGACATACCACATATGCAGACAAGGATCTGAATCAAAGCTCTGGAGTCAGTCTCCACTTCCTCACTTTGAAGAAATGTTTCTTAACACAGTATCTTTCCTCTGCAGTTTGTCTTGGGGCTTGGCAATGAAGCAGCCCTAGTGGCCCTGAAGGCTGTGATCCAGGGCACATCTCCAAATTTTGGACTCATCTGTAGGCTGATGGTGTCAACAGGAAGGCTCCTGCTGGCTCTGATGGTTTTGGACCAGGCAGCCCCAACTGTCTCCGACATCAGTTCTTTTCCATTGTGGTCAGATTGACCTTCCAGAAGTGGAGAGAGCCTTTGCCAGCAAAGACCCAATACAATCCTTCTCCCCAAGTGCCTTTTCCAGGTAGCATGGAAGGAGTTTAAGGTTTCTCTAGGTGCAAGACTGCACAGTGCCTGCTTTTGCTTAGGTACCTCCAGAGCGGGCCTCTCTCCGACAGGTGCTGATGACTTGCAGCCCAGGCAGACTAGCCTGAAAAGGGTAGGAGGTCTGGAGTTTGTGTGATGGAGCTTTGGGTTTCATTGATTTCTAAATAAAGCTTTCATCAAGACACAGAGCCTCACTTCCCTCCCAATTTTGTAAAGCTCTTGTCAATCTCTGACACAGCTGCCAAGCAGAAAAAAAAAAGCTGCTGGCATCATTGTGAAGGTGTGTACAGAAGCAGAGCAGTAGGTGGGGAGTTGGATATCTTCCGTCTGCAGAGAGGAACCAGAGCCCAAGCCCGGGACAGTACTGCGACACACACGCTGCCTGGCTTTTGCTCTGCGCCAGGTCACCTCGCTGTGCTGAGGAGGCCTGCTCAGAGGGCACTTGTGTTTGAAATGAGCTTTGCAGTGCTGGTGTGTGTCACAAATGACCTTTTATAAAATCGCAGTGGATCTGGTAAGGAAGTGTATGATATTCACCAAGGCCAGGGGTCTGTTGGCAGAGCTCTGTTCAGGGCTGGGGATTGAATGAGGTCTCTGGAGTCCTCTTAGCACAAGAGTCTTCTTGAAAACTGCCTGGAGTGACTGCATGGAGACAACAGGACAACATTATACTGCAAGCTGTCTGTCTTTGGTGTCTCGTAGGGTGGAGCCTTCCCCATCACTGTGGAAGTGAAATCAAGCCAAAAGCAATGATCCAAACATTATTTGTCTCTTGCACAAAATTTTGATTAAAACAGATGGAATATTTGCAGGTTTTTATTAATAAAACAAAGACCATATATTTAAAGGCAATTTTGCATTTTCTGCTAGTCTTCTCAGGCTTTTTCCCCCCCTCTTGGCAAAATATATTTGACATCTTCCATCACCAAAAAATTTCCCCTCTGAGGGTCTAATACAAAGTCTTCTGTGGTGACCAAAGCTGAAAGGAAGGAGAAATTCTTCTGATTCCCATGGTTCAGGCCAAAACAGATTGAAGATCACTTGCTGAGCCCATCCCTCTCTGGCCAACACCCAGGATGAAGAAAGCCTCTATAGAGCCTTCTAAGCTGCTGCTGTGTAAGATGGCAAAGCCTTGCCTTAGTGAGTGTGAGCAGCATCTGCCAATTTATCCTGTGTTCTGGGAGCTCAGGATGGCCTGAGCAGCCCAAGTCAGCTCGCAGAGGTAGATGAGGGGCTTTTGGAGAGGCTGAGTCCCTTCTGATCTGGGGGAAGGCAGAAATCGTAGCAGGGGTGTGTGGGGTGGTGGGCCACAAGGTGTTCTGGGAACATCTCTGGGAGTATGAGCATCCCTGAGGTGTCTGGATCATCTCATCCTTGGCAAACTCTCTGCCTTCAAGAGTAAAGAGAGAGGAGCCGAGTAGGAATGGAAGAGCCCATGGCCTCCCTCCTCCTTCTTCCACTGGCATTTGATTCCAACATACACTAAAAAAGGAGCTGTCGGTTAAAATAAGAGCTGCTTTTCCAGCTCCCGGAGGACCCCCCTGATGTGACCCGCAAGGTATTGCAATCCCTCTCTGCCACCAGCTTGCCTGGTTTTCACCACACGTGCACACACCTTCCTCCCCCTTCCACAGTGCTTATCACAAGTGTTTTGCTAGAACCGCCGTTGTCATATAAATCTAAACATAATTCTCTCTTTCCTGTTAAGCTAAAGAAAATAAACGTGTAGGGCTGTTACTGGAAGCCAAGCTGTAGGACTGCCCTAAATTCTCTTCTTATTGAGTCTGGGCTGAAAATCACTCAATTCTGCTGAGGACACACATCTATGCTTGCACACACAGGGAGGGAATGCGGGAGGGGGGGAGGGTGAAAGAAAGAGAGAGAGAGAGAGGACATGGTGTGTATAAATATCTCCAGCTCTCTAGATAGTCGGCAGATTTATTCCACTGCCAAGCCTGCAGAAAATTGACTTGTTTCATGGAGGCAGGCTATTGACACATTACCGCGAGGAGGGTTAGGAGAGAAAGCGGTGCGGCTGGCGCCCCTCTATTATACGATAATGTAATCAGCATTGTGGGAAATGACTGTGGGTAAAATGGCATCGCTGACATTTATATTAGAGGATATTGATGGCAGGAACTGTGACCACATCTATCGTACCTCCCGTTTGCCAGGATTGACACAGACGGCTCTTGTTGGCTGGATTTCCTCTCTCTCTCTCTCTCTTTCTCTCTCTCTCTCTCCTTCCTCTTAGCTCCGTTGCTCGCTGCTGTCACTGTAGATAGATAATTGAAAAATGGATCTCACCTTTCCAGCAAACAGGAGTGGTTCAGGCAATTACTGCAGAGGTTATCTACTCAATCTCGAGGCCTCGTCTCCGAGAGAGATTCAGAGGAAATTGGATTTTACATGGATGTTTTATTCTGCAAGGGCTTTAGTATAAATAGAGGCAAGGAGACACCAGCAGACTCTACAGTTAAGAATCACATGCAGAGGGCTATAGTGGGCTTTGGTGGGGGTCTTGGCTGTAGACATGGTGGTAATACCTTGCCATGGCCCTCTGCAGAATTTCTGGTCTCAATTTGCGTGTTTTGAGGTTGAAGTTGGATTTTCCTTTGTGTTTGGGGTTTGTTTTTTTAAGGAGGTGGCTAAAAGACACTACCCCTATTCACAGCCACCCAGCTACATTTTGTTCCTGGAACCAGAAAATAAAAAGGAGTTGTTCTCAAAAGAAATAAAGGCAAACAATGGCAAAATGCTCTGAAGATGAGAGGGCAGAGGGGAGTGAGATGTATTAAAAGAGCTCTGAAAACTATACGGCTCTTAAAGGAGAGGAATTGCTCCTGGGAAAGGCATTTTATCCAAAGGCCTATTCCTCATTAGCATGCTTGAAGTGGGTTAGGCCTTGATGTTCCTGGCCATATGAGAGACAAAAGTAGACCCACAATCCTTTAAGACACACTGTAGCGCCTGTCTTTCGAGAGCTGGTGTGAATCTAGCCCTTGAAA
This sequence comes from Tapera naevia, assembly GCA_033556795.1. Lineage (NCBI taxonomy): Eukaryota > Metazoa > Chordata > Aves > Cuculiformes > Neomorphidae > Tapera > Tapera naevia. Next base: position 3,032,320 of record JAUMJJ010000082.1, read on the forward strand.
GCAATTTGCAACTGGTATCCTTGCCCTCAGAAACTGCTGAGCTAGGGATGCCAGAGAAAGACCTTCAGAGTCTTGGTGAACCTTGACGGTTTGGTTTGGCAGAAGAAGACAGCACTAGTAGTTTGGATCACACATGGAGGTGCACATACATACAGTGTGCATTGTACCTGGCCTCTGCTTGGAAATCTTTGTGGGAATTCTGTTGCTGGAAACCTGGTCTTGCAAACAACAGGATGTTACTGTTATTGTATAGGACTTTTAAAACTCTTATGGATAAATAAGAAATATCACTGTTAAGGGCTGTCCGTATAGCACCTTTCACCAGAAAAAAATTGCTTTTAAATTAATTTCTAAAGAGAAAGAAGGTTTCTGTCAGTGCCTTGGCAAGCCTGGTGGCTGAGACAGTTTGTTTGGAGGAGTCTGGGTCATGTAGCGCGTTCCCACTGCTGCTCAGTGAAGACAGAAGGAGGCTGTGAGGTGGCCCACAGAAACGCTCAGCGGAAGTACCTGATTATTGACCACTTTCCTGAGAAAGGCAAACTAAAGTAGGGTCTGCCAGGAAGCGTTTGGGCAAAGCTGACTCCCCACTTCAAGAATTTACCCTTCTTTTCATAAGTAATACATAACATGTGAGTATTCTGCATATGTGGGTAAATACTCATGCATATGGGTAAGAGAAAAACGCCCTTGACCTTGTGTCATCCCATTGGGTTTAACCCCAGCCAGGGCAGGATGCATAGGGACACAGCTTTGCACAGTCATCTCTTACACAGTTGTCCCAGATGGAAGAAGTGGGGCTGGTTTTGCAGGAGAAGAAATTTAACACAGCATCAGACAGTCACATCATCCCCTCTGCTGTTCCCAGCAGAGACCTGTGCCCAGTCCATGGGTGCTCTCCCCTGGCCCTGGGTCTCTGCACCCATTTGTGTGCTGCAGTCCTGCTGCCCATCACTAGCTCTTTCGCACTGTCCTCTGCCTGTCCCCTGATGTCATTGTTGGAGGTGCTCATCTCTCTTGCTGATCAAATCATTCCTGACGTGCACAGCGGCAGCTTCTTCCTTGCTGAAAGTCTGTCTCCAGGGTCCTAGGCGAGGTCCTGCTCTTTCTTCCCCAGGCAGTGAGAAGGCAAAGGTGGGGAAGGATAGTGAACAGGGCTGGAACAGACACCCCCCGACACACACCTCTTCTCCCTGGGATACTGAAAGCCAGAGGACGCCCACAGCTGATTGCCTCCTCTGGCAGTGAATGCAGGGCAGGAGATGAAGCCAAGCAGCTTCAAATGAGCAACAAAACCTACAATTTCAAGTGAGCTGAGATGAGCTGCTGGAGCTCCATGCTAAGGCAGGGGTGGCTGTTACATTCCTACAGACCCCTGAATTTGAAGGGGATGTTTTCTGGGAAACCAAACACAGATGATGTGTCTGAGCGTTAGCTGAAATCTCCCAGCACCAGGCTGTCAGGCTGGGAGGGGGAGACTGGGCAGAGCAAGTAAGGCTTTGTGCTTGCCCTCCTTCTGTGTCAGCCCTGGGCTTCCACATGAGAAAAGGTCTGGCATCTTACATTGAGACCTGTAATGTACAAAGAAGTGGCCAAGCTCTCTGAAAGTGGCTCAATTAAAAAAAAAAAAGGAAAAAGCATGCACAGGATCAAGCTTGTGGTGGTAACATTTTGATCTTGTTTTTGGCATATCTTTTTCAAGTAGAGGAAATACAAAGTTTCTATGATGTGACCAAAACCTGCATTCTCTGAAAAATGACAAAAATCTGCTTTTTGATCTACAAATGATAGACTGAAAGAGTGTGAAGAGTCCAGGAATGGGAAAGAACAGTTTTAAAAAAACAGCAGCAAAGAATTTCAAACCACAGTGAAATAATACATTGGCTTCATTTCCTTCTGAAATCTTTCATTTAAAGAAAAAGGCAATGAAACCCTGCTGAAATGACATTTTGACAAAGTGCCATTTTTCAGCATGACCTCTTGGACCCACTCACACCAGTGCTGCTAACTAGTTCTGTGTTCATCAAAGCCTGCAGGAGTGAAGGGCAGCACACCATGTACTGATGAGCAGAAATGCTTTGGCTTTTTGTCCACCAGTGCTTCATGGGTCTAAGTCCCAGAGCAGCTTCCACTGGAGATGTTCAACTGGGCTAGTGGTGTCTGTGACTTCTACGACACCACAGAGAAAAGGCAGTGGCTTGAGGCTTTGTAGTCGTCAAGAACCTGCTCCTGTGAATGTGGTTTACTCCTGGGGACTCCTTGCTCCTGACAGGCTTCACCAACACAGCTCTGGAAGGGGAACATGGCTTTCAAAAGCCAGACTGCTTTCTGTGTCCAGGCTGCTGGTCTCAGTGGGCAACCCCAAGCTTGCACATGAAGAAATGCCTCCTGCAGAGCTCCAGGGTAGGAGCTAGGGTGTGCTAGGAATCATAGAATCACAGAATCATAGAATGGCTTGGTTAGAAAAGACCTTTGAGATCATTGAGTCCAACTGTACCTGACCACTACTAAACCACATCCCTAAGATCTTCATCTACCTCTTCTGAATACCTCCAGGGATGGTGATGCAACCACTTCCCTGGGCAACGTCTGCCAGTGCCTCACAATGCTTTTGGTGAAAAAATCTTTCCTAATATCTAGTCTGAACCTCCCCTGATGCAATTTGAGGCCATTGGCTCTTGTCCTGTCACCTATCACTTGCGGGAAGAGACCAGCACCCATCTTGTTACAGCCTCCTTTCAGGCGGTTGTAGACAGTGATGAGGTCTCCCCTCAGCCTCCTCTTCTCAAGGCTAAACAACCTCAGTTCTCTCAGCTGCTTCTCATAAGACTTGTTTTGCAGCCCCTTCACCACCTTCACTGCCCTTCTCTGCACCTCAGTGTCTTTCCTGTAGGGAGGGGCCCAAAACTCAACACAGGACTTGAGGTGCGGCCTCACCGATGCTGAGAACAAGGGCACAATCACTGCCCTGATCCTGCTGGCCACACTGTTTCTGAGTAACACTGGGTAACACGGAGGAGACAGCAAGGCTCCTGCCGTCCCTGCTTTCCAAATCAGGGGTGGATGCGTCCCCAGGGTGGAGTGAGAGACCACACTGCTGCCACAACTGAAGAACTTTGTGATGGAGCGCATGGTAGGTTCAGTTCTGGAGTCTTCAGCACAAGAAGGACATGGATCTCTTAGAGAAAGCCCAGAGGAGGGCTAGGAAGGCTGGAGCACCTCCCATACGAGGAAAGGCTGAGAGAGCTTGGCTTGTTCAGCCTGGAAAAGAGAAGACTCTGGGGAGACTATATAGCAGCATTCCAGTAGTTAAAGAGGGCCTACAGGAAAGCAGAAGAGAGGCTTTTTATCAGGAAGTGCAGTGATAGGATGAGGGGTAACAGGTTTAAGCTGAAAGAGGGGAGTTTTAGATTAGATATTGGGAAGAAATTTTTTACTGTGAATGTGGTGAGGCCCTGGCACAGGTTGCCCAGAAAAGCTATGGCTGCCTCATCCCTGGAGGTGTTCAAGGCCAGGCCGGATGGGACTTTGAGCAACCTGATCCAGTGAAAGTTGTGCCTGCCCATGGAAGGAGGGGGTGGAACTGCATGGGCTTTAAGGTCCCTTCCAACCCAAACCTTTCTGTGATTCTTTGATTCTATGAACACCACAAAAAGTCCACAAATATCTCTGAAAGCCTGGTGTTTGAGTTGAGTGTCCCTGGTACATTGTCTTCTCTGTAACCCCTCTAATTGCCCTGGATGTGGTATATTTTCTTTCATTGCTTGGCCTAGATTGCTGTGGGCTCTTGTTGCATACTTATAAATAGCTGCTGTGTTCCACCTTGGAGGAAATTGCACTCCACAAGGGTGGTGAGGAGGATTTGCTGCTGTCTAAATAAGCTTTCCTGAAGTGGGATGGATGCCATGAGACTTAATTTCTTTTAAAAGCTTCAAGCTCCTTGGATGGAGGAGTACAATATTATTTTATTAGCCTTACCACAATTGTTAGCAGTATTACTAATATCAGTCATTATAGTCATAGTATCTGGTCAGGATCAAATGTGATGAACCTTGACTAGCTGGCTGGGTCTCAGGGCACATGCCAAAGGTTTCCCCCGTGGGCCCATAGGAATAGCCCACCAATGACCCCAGCCTCATCATAGGAGAGGAAAAAAGCCCCAGAGATCCTGTACAATGCAAGACACAAGCATATTTTTTTCTTTAGAGTTAGTCTTCCCCAGTATTACCCTACTGTGGTGAGACCTCCACTCTGGATCAGTGTCTCTCCAGCCCCAGAGCAAAAAGAATTGCCTCCAAATGGCTCCCAGCGAAACATGCTTGCAGACACAGTGCTGGTGAGCTTGGGTGCACAAGTTCAGCAGACGGGGAATGGCTGAGAACTCCCACCAGCAACTGTCCCCAAAACTGATCTCTGAGGCCTGTATGAGGCATATGGCTGCTGCAGCCCAAGCACCCAGGGGAATGTGAGGGTGAGAGTCTTAGCATCACCTCTGAGCAAGTGGATGGAGAAACACCAGCCCCCTCTACTCCCTCCTTAATGCAGATGCATTTTCTTAGCTGCAGAGTGAACAACATCCACCTGCAGCCCTGATTTGGACACACTTAAAAAGTCCTGTGCTTTGCTCAGTTTATGTTTAACCTCTCTCCATGTCCTTGTCCTGGCTGTGCCTTGCTCAGCTCCTGATCAGAGCATCTTCTGAGCTTTGCTTTCCTTCCCACCTCTCTTGGTATTCATTACATCCAACTCTGGGGGTGGGAGGAAGGTGGGAAGGATTCATGGCATTGATCAATAACTCTTTCCTGCCCAGCCAGGAACCCAACCCGCCCAACTTTATTGCTGCAACAAGATCCTGGCTTGAGGGATGTTACGACAACCCTCCTGAGCTGAGGGGGCCAGAAGAACAAATACCTCCCTAACAGGCATGACTTCAGCCCGCACATGTCCTGCTCCCCGGATGGCTCCTCTAACAGAGGAAGCTCCCATGAGGATTTACAAGTCCCTACTGCTTCCTGAAATCGCCACTCCTGCTCCTTATCTCACTCCCCCATCACCTGCACCAGTCCAGATCCCTTTTTGAAGGGAAAGGAGAGCTCCGAGAAGGAAGAGGAGGAGGTGTGAGAGTCCTGGTGATCTGACTATGGGGATGGGGGATGGCCACAGACCCAGACGATGAAATATCTGAGCACTCCAGCCGAGTCTTTTTACTACCTGCAATGGAAAATGAGTGCCAGCTGCAAATCAGGGATTTCTACAGCCTCTCTGAAGGCACGTCCAGCATTTTATGGCTGGAAATACATTTAGGGTTTATTATGGGCTGCCCACTGATCTTTCCTGCATGCACACAGCGGCTGGGCCCTGTTCCCACCCTGCCTTTGGATGGGGAGGGGTCCCCCCAAATTGATTGGTTTTCAGATGGTAAATTGATTGGTTCCATCTGCTCCTTCTCTGCTTTCCAGCTCCTGAGCAAGGATTTAACCTCACATTGAGACAGGCTGGAAGCAGATTCAGAGGGAAGCCCAGGCCTGCAGTGGGACACAGCATTTGTTACAGACCACTCAAATGTCACGCACTGCAACAATCGCACCATGGCTTCCTCCACAGTAGGATCCGGATCCTCCGTTTGCAGCATTGGGCCCTAACCTCCCCATCCTCCAGCACCTGAGATGTGTGAACCCCACACCTTCATGAGAGGAGCAGCCCCACCATCCAGTCCCATGCTGGGGTCTTGGGAAAGCAGGCAGCGTAATGAGGGCTGGACCTCCTGAAAGTGTGAAGCTGCTGCAGCCACAACTTTGTGAATCAGCACGCAAAGGCTCTAGAAACCTGGGTGTACCAGCTGTTGGAACAAAAGTATCTCAGCTTCACTGCTAGATGTGCATGTCTTCATTGCACTGCATCCTCCCCCAGATTAACCTGTGACTTAACTTTGCAGCACAGCAGACAAACAGTCTGCTCTAGAGACATCTATCTACATGGAGCAATGCAAAAAAGAAGGCCGGGAGATACTGGTCTTCTTTCACGGCTTGAGCACCTTTTCCTCACAGAATATCTTACTTTGTGTCTTTCGTCTTCCCAAGCACTTATCTTCCTAAAGCCTGTCACAACTTTACTTCTTCAAGGCCTCCTACCTTCTGGCAAAATTACTTGAAACTGTGCAACAGTTTCAAAAGTTGTCGAGGAGGAGACAGGCAGCATAGATGCAACAGGACAACATCCTCAGACATATGCTGTGAATCTTGGGGCTGTCCTATGCAGGGACAGGAGATGGACTTGATGATCCTTGTGGGTCCCTTCCAACTCAGGACACTCTGTGATTCTAGGCAAAAAGGAAGCCTAAAAGTTGTTTCCTTAGGAAACTCCAATCTAAACCCCAAACCCGCAGCCCTATGAGCAGCAACCATAAATAACAGATGTGAAGGTTGGTGTCAAAGGCATTGGGCTTAGAGGAATAAGATATATTACTAGCCAGTGGGATAGACCTGCTGCCAAACCCTCTGGAAGCTGGCTACACGTCCCTATATGTACTATATATATAAAACCATACCTGCCTCTTCCCAGCAAGGCTTTTTGAAGGAACTCTCTCCATGTGATTGCCAAACTGGTAATGTAGTCCTGTTACCATGCAGCAAAATAAATAAAAAAATCCCTTAGATAAGAAGACAGAGGTGATGCTCTTGCTGTTGATTTGCCCTCCTTGCCTCACCTCACTTCTGCTTGCCCCACCATGATGTGGTGGGGTCATGGATGCCATACCATGCTAGCCTGAGTGCTAAGAGGCTTGCTGGGTAACCACACTCAATCCAACCCTGCTCATTAATGGACCCAGCTGGATATTGCTGTTCTTTACTCTACTCAGCTGCCTACTACGTCCTTTAGCATTGGTAGATCCATGCCTGTCCTTCTGCCCACACTCCTGGTGGGTCTCCCCACTTTGCTCTCATCTGAGGTTCCTTTTTTCTCCAGCTTGAGAAACAGATCCATGTACCACACACACACTTCAACCATCCAGGCTTGTTTAAAGGTTCCTCACTGTTTCTATTGGTTGATCTACACTCTTTCTGTTGCACTCACGTTGCATTTTCAAGATTTCTCTGGAAAATAAGAAGAGAAGATATAGAAATTTCCCTGCAGTGTCCTGTTACCAAAATGTGCAGAAAGTCATCATTACCAGTTTTACATCTGGCTGACTAGGAATGTACACAAGAGAAGGAAGAACAAAGGGGGAAAAGAGAGAGAGGAACCAGAGTAAAGCTGAGGAGCTGCAGAGAAGAGACAAGACTGTTATTATATCACCTCCTGAAGGAACAGTGGTGAGGGGTCTGAGGTGGAAGAACCCACACTTCAAATGCAACCTGGGGAAAACAGGGCTGAGTTTAAGCAGGGCTGTAAATCTATTCCTGCCCTGTGCTGTGGCGGCTGTCTTGGCTTGTGCCATGGCTGCCATCTTGGCGTATGCCATGGCTGCCATCTTGGCTGTCCCATCCCAGATGGCCACTGAGACTATGAGCGCACTGCCCTGCCATTTTATATCTGAATTTGCTGTGGGAGCAGCAAGTCCTTCTTTAAACTCATGCTGACCGTGACCTAGATGCCAAGGAAAGGCTCTAGTGTTCTGGGGTGCCTTGGTGCTGCTTGCTCAGCAGCCATTCTCCCCTGACATTGGCCTTGCCATGAGGCAGCTGAATAGCATCAGGATGTCCAGCCGGGGGTCCCAGTGTGGATGCCTGTCCCCTCATATACTCCTGCTACCATCTGCTGGAAGGAATCAGGCTGCGCACTCGACTGCCACATGGAAAACCTAATGGGAGCCATAAAGGAACAGCATAAGGATGAGGGCAGCACTGGGGTGAACCTGCCTGCTCGCTGCCTTCCCACCCTGCATTTAGGGGGACTGAGATGCTTGGGTCTCTCTCCTAGCATATGGCTTCTTGCAGGCTGTTTAACTGCTGGGATTCCTGAGGGCTTCCTTGGCTCTGACACTGCCCTGCTCCACAGTCTTGCACAAGACATTTATTTTGTCTGTGCCTCAGTGTCTTTGCAGATACTTAAAAAAACAGCTCTTGGTGTTGCTCAGTCCTCTCCATTTGATTTATTGTGACTGTAAACATTGTCCCTTCCTAGACAGGTGCCACTTGCTTCTCCATGCTCCCATCGCTTTTCCTCCCCACCATTCCCAAAATGCATCACATCAAGCAGTGCTCCCCTCCCACTGAGACAGAGCCATGCCTTGCGTTGGGCATACGGACTGCTCATCTCTGACTGTCTGGGGAAAAAAAAAACATTGCCAAAAGCCAAAATACCATCTCAACACGCTCTCCTGTGCAAGCTGGAACAGGGACCAAAGACAGTCGGTACCAGGCTGGAAGCCTGTGTATTTTTGTTATGGGTTGTTGAACAAACCACACAGTTTTACCCTACAGGGTGCCATAAATAAGCAACGAAAAAGCACAGAAGTGAAAAGGAAAAGTATTTGCCTTCAAAAAATATGGCACAAAGTAAATGAGTCAGAAGGACCTGGACTGTGCTACAAAGGACCTGCTCTGTTTAAAAGAAATGCTTTTAAAAGGTAGGGAAAGCGATTTAAGAGATTGCAGGTAAACATAGGCTCCCACATACTGTTCTGGGGAAAAGTGGCAGAATAAATATGCAAATCCTTCTTATGTGACAGCCAGGATAGTGGAAATGATTATGAAATAGACCTCGAGAAGGCTGATTAATAATTTATCCTCAAATGGAAGTTAATTCTTGGCTGAGCAGCGAGGATAAAAAGGCTGAGGAATCAATAAGAGCATTTACAACTTTGTAAAATGCATTTACAAGTACAAAAAGATGGGTTGCTTTGTGGCCATGCCTTGCATGAGCTAGGAGAGTAGCAAGAGCAGACAATGGTGACTGTGCAGCACTGGCTGCACAGACAAGTCTGGAGAGGGAGCTGGGCATCACCAGATGCTGGTGGAGCTGAGCATTGTATATGGATCAGTACTGAATGATCCTCTGCTGTTAACACATGCCCTGACAGCCCATGGAGGACACATTATTTAAGCCCAGTCACTTACGAAGGTTCCTATGATGAATGCAGTGTTGACAGAGTAGTTCAGTAGTATCTTCAACCAGAACGTCTGTACTCAGGGACCGAGAGTGTGAGTCAGTGCCTTAGGCACCACACTCTTGGGTGGCCCATGCGCATCTGGTCTAGATAATCCACTTCTTCACTGCTCCTGTACCACAGTACACATGGGTAGGGAACTCACCCTGCTCTCACAGAGAAAGAAGCAAGATCAGTAGCTTCCTTTGGTGTAAATTCTTAAAAAGGTGTGCCTCAGATTTCAAATAACATCCTCGGTGATATTCATTGGGCAGCTGGGGGTTCATTGCTTGTCCACTTCATCTTCCCAGGGCAGTTGAGGAATGCCTGCTTGAAAAGCAGCTCTGCTCTGGGAAGTAGTAAAGCATCTTCACGTGACCTGGCTTAGAGCTGGGAGCAGGTACCTCCGCCTTGATGAAGCTGGTAAGGATGAGGTCTCTCAGCGTGGCCCCAGATGACCCTGAAAGGGACATGAGCCCATGACATGTAAGACACAATTGTGACCAATGATTTGGATCCTGTGGTCCATGGGGTCCCCAAAATTCCCTGAAAAGTGAGAAAGAAAACCCAGTGGGGCCACAAATGATGGAAATCCACATTGCCCCTGTCAAGTTTTCCTTCATGATTTCCTCTGCAATTAGAGCAGTGACATTTTTGGGGAAGCAGAGGGAGGTGAGAAGGCAGTTCCCACTAGGGCTGTGCCTGACACTGTAACCCTCCCTGAGAGGGTCTCAGGACAGAGAGTACACATAATAAATTTGCGCAGATTTCCTCTTAGTGCTGCTCATCCCCTCAGGGCCTTTGGCAGAGTGTCTTCAGCCCTTGGATGGCACAGTCTGTCCTAGCCGAGTGGTTCGACAAAGGGAACAAAGAGGGAGAAATGTGAAGCTGGAGGGACCCTGATAGATAGTCTTGCAAGACAGCTCTCCCCAAACCCTCCCAACAGATGGGTGTCCAACTTGCTTGCAAATACTATCAGTGAAAGAGGCTCCATCCCTTCCTGACAGCTTGTTCCAGGGTTTGTGTGTGCTCAGAATTGGAGTTTCCTAACATCTGACCTAAATCATCTCTGCTGCAAATGGAGCCCCCTTCTCCTTGTCTTGTCCCCACACTGAATATAGAGTGTAATCCATCCGTGTCCTTGTGTAAAAACCTTATATACGGAAATATTTTTTACTTGCTGCCTTCTGGTCCTTTCCTTTCTGGACAAAAGAAATCCAGTTCCTTCAATTTTCCTTCCAAGGTCAGATTTCCCAGAGCCTTTATCTTTGTTACAGTGTGATGCCAAGAATGGCACACAGCCCTCTGTGTATCCTACCTGCTGTGAGCAAAGAGGAATAGTCAGCTCCAGAGTGCACTTTTGGTCTCCTCTCTCACAGGGCAAGATTCAGGAGAAACAGAGAAGGGCTACACAGAAGGATGATCAGAGGACTGATGCTACCAAGTATGAGCGGAAACCCTTCAGCTGTTGGAAGACTGGAGGCAGGCTAGGTGACAGAGGTGGGTGCTATTGAATAGGTAAATACGGAATGACTGTTCAATTTCTTTCAGTACAAGAAGCAGGGTTGCCAAGTGAAAGCAGCAGGAGAACAAATGGAAAAATAAATTTTTTGTGCTATGTAGAGCTAACCTGAGAGACTCCTTGCCTTGGGTTATGTGGATGCTAGCTGTTTAAAGGGATTTAAAAAGGAGTTAAACAAAATACATGGGAAAAAAGTCCACAAGAGCTGCTGTTAAACACAAAGCTACAATGTTTGGCTGAGGAAATCCCCCACCAAAGATAGTTGAAGACTGGGAAACTATTCTGGAGAAACATCATAGCACATCAACCCTCTTCTTACATAGTAGGCATTCTCTCAGATATGGTGCAGGGCTGTGTGGACCTTAGATCTGACCCAATCAGTCCTTCTCCTGTTCTGGCTCACACTGCACCTCTGTTGAGTGCCCCAGAATGCCGTATGCTTTAGTGAACAACAGGCCTGCTAAAAAACGGATCCAACATTAGCTGTCAGAAAGGCACTTTGCGAGTGAGCTCTCATCCTTCCTCACTGCTACGTAGTCTGGGGCTGGAGTACTCAAGAACAGGAGACCCCCTGTTATGACAAGTCCTTCTAGCACGGACTGGACGATACCTGCTGCAGGCGGAGGACACTGAAGGCTTTAAAGAACCTTCATTTATAAAAAATTTACTTCCACCACAATTCCTTCCAGGAAATAGTGCAGACCAACTCATCACACAGCTCAAGCTGGTGCAAGCAGGAGCTGGTGGGACTCAGAGCAAGGTAGCTGAGAAGAGCATGAGTTATTTGCCTTGCTCTCCAGCCCTGCAGGTGCCTGGTCATCTCTCTGGTTCCTTACTCAGTAGAGATCATGGACAATTTTGTCCAGTGTTGAGCCAGGGCACGGGCTGTGTCCAGGTCATCCAGCTACCCACTTCACTTTTTCCAGGTTGCTCCAAAAACATTGCTGGCTATGTTTCTCATGGCAGAAAGTGTGTTGCCATCTCCTCTAATGGAGCTTTGTGCCATTGCTGGAGAGAAGGAGGCCATTCTTAAGATCAAACAAAGCCTCAGCACATAGACTGAGAGGAAAAGTGGGTATACACGTGGGTTTTCAACACTTCATTTATTTTTACAATACTCTCTTTTCCCAATTCCCCGTCCACTATATCTTGGAAGGCAAGACTGACACCTGCCAGGATGTGAGACGTCCAGACAAAATCAGAATGATCCTCTCCAAAGCTGGAGTGGAGGGGAACCAGTTTCAGCCCCTGCAGAGATCTAAGGGCCGATTGGATCTGGGGTTGCAGGGTTGGGCAAGTCCCCAGGTGCAGGGGACCAGCGAGGTGTCAGTCATGTCCCCCTGCACATGCTCCTGCAGACGCTTAGCATATGACTGTGGGGCAGCTGATGGCAGTTGAACCTTGGCCCGCACACCCCCTTCCTTGAGAAGCATGACGGAAGGGATTAAGTGACTTGTAAGGTGACACGGGGCTGATCAGCTCTCAGTGGCATGGTAGGAGGGGAGATGCTGAAGTGGCTTTCCATTTCTGCCCTTGGTCTCCTGTCCAGTCACTACCCAAGCTAGAAACTTGCCCTCACTGTTCAAGTTCTGTTCAAGCACAGATGTGCCCACTTTTTGTCCATTTCCTTACCTTAGGTCAGTTCTGCCATGGTCATTTTTCCCCCATGTGGCACACAGAGATGTGATAGGACCCTACCACCATCTGGAGACAGCAAAGAAAGAGCTGTGCCACATGGAGAGCTTTTCTGCAAGCTCAGGTGGCTCCAGCACCTCCTTGTAATCCCTCCTCCGGCTGCACTGCCCTATCCTCCTTCCTGTTCCCAGCCAGCCCCCTTGGCAGGCATTTCTGGATGACTCCTGTGCTCTGCATTGGCCCGATGGTTGTACATCCAACTGCTGCTGGCCGACATGGGATGGCAGCACATGGGTCTTGCTGGCAGGGCCCAACCAGCCGTAGTGAGCAGGGTTAGCAGCTTCTGTGCTAGCCCTGTTTTCACATGCTCTGCTAGCCCTGTTATTCCACTGCAGCCTTCCCACCCTTCAGTGATATCCAGAGTTTCCATAACACAGATTCCTCTCATAGGGAGGTACCAGAGGGCAGGGAATAAATTTATGAGATTAATCCATGCGACTGGTCAGGGCTGAGGCTGGCTAGATTTTTTTCCATCCAATTAGTTCATATCCCTGCAACACCTATGGACCCCACTGAGGTCAGGCACTGTGCGTCTAATGAATGAATTTTCACTAGATCTGCAGAGTTTTACATGAAGAAGAAAAAATTTTTATTGTCCACTCTTCTCTCTTGGCTCAGGGGCAGCTGTTGAGCTCTCCCCTTTCCAATGCAGAAGACAGCACGCATCAAGATGCAGGTGATTTCAGGTCTGCTGGTGGAGCACGAAGCAAGGCACAATGCTGCTGTTGGCATGGAGACCACCTCCCCATGGTCTTTGTTTGCTGCTATATCATAGAATCATAGAATGGTTTGGGCTGGAAGGGATCCTAATGGTAATCCAGTTTGAATCCCCCTGCCATGGGCAGGGATATCTCCCACCAGAAAAGGCTGCTCAAGGCCCCATCCAACCTGGCCTTGAACACTTCCAGGGAGGGGGCATCCACAGCTTTCCTGGGAAACCTGTGCCAGTGTCTCACCACCCTCATTGTGAAGAATTTTTTCCTAATGTCCAGTCTAAATCTTCCCCCTTCCAGTTTAAAGCTGTTCCCCCTCATCCTATCACTACCTGCCCTTGTAAAAAGTCCCTCCCCAGCTTTCTTGTAGCCCTTTCAGATACTGGAAGGCAGCTATGAGGTTCCTCTGGCATGTTCCAAGTTGAACAACCCCAACTCTCTCAGCCTGTCCTCATAGCAGAGGTGCTCCAGCCCTCTGATCATCTTCATAGACCTCCTTTGGACCCATTGCAACAGTTCCATATCCTTCTTATGTTGGGGATCCCAGAACTGGACACGATACTCCAGGTGGAGTCTCACAAGAGCGGAGTTGGGGGGGCAGAATCACCTGCCTAAATGTGCTGGCTGTGCTTCTTTTGATGCAGCCCAGGACGCGGTTTGCCTTCTGGGCTGCGAGCGTACACTGTCAGCTCATGTTGATCTTCTCATCAACTGGTATTCCCAAGTCCTTCTCCACAGGGCTGCTCTCTATTACATCGTCTCCCATCCTGTACTAACACCAGAGGCTGCCCCGCCCCAGGTGTAAGACATTGCACTTAGCCTTGTTGAACCTCATGAGTCCACCTGGTCTCTCTCTTAACCTAGGATGTTGTGCACCAGGCATGGCTGCATCAGTAGCAGGGGAAAAGAAGCAAGCGAGATGCTTGATAGTGTGAACAATTAATCCTTGGGGCCTGACAGCTTGGTGTTGTCCTGTGACAGAGGATTCCCTTCTTTGTGAGAGCTCCTGGTGAAGGCTTAAAAGAAAATGGGTGAAAAAGCTCATGGCTGGCATTGGTAGTGGCATCTCTAGTGCAAAATCTGACATCTCTAGTGAAAAAAATCCTGGCCAGCTCATCTGGAGAATAATGCTTAAAGAGTGTTGCTCTGTCTAAACATGTGTGTGTGTCTCTCTCTCTCCATGAAGGTCCGGCAGCTTGCATGGCTGTCCTGCCAGAGGTGATGGAGTAGTAGGAGGGAGTGGATGCAATACAGACCTGGCAACGTTAGAGGGAGCTTTGGGAAGGGGTCTGGGAAGAGTCAGAAAAAAATAACTAGATGTAAATTATATTTTGTGAGTTTGTTTAAACAAGGGATCCAGTTTAATCCCATTGACTGTTTGCTTAGTGTACAGCTGAAAATTAGCATCAACAATTTTATGCACACTAATAAATTTAAGCCATTACTCTCTCCATCTGCAGCTTCATTCATATAGTTTAAGAATCAAAGCGATTTCCCTATAAATTTCTAAGGCTCAGTAATTTACTCCAAAGAATGTAAATAGAAAGTGCCTGAAGGCCCAGAGAGATGGTCTTATAAGCCCTCCCTTCCTCCTCTCTCGTCTCAGGCAAAGGATTTGTGAGATGCTTGGTCTGCTAAGTGAACGTGGATATGAGGCAGTGGTCCTTGACTGCCCACTGGTGTTGTCCTGTGGCTGGACATGGCACCCATCAGCTAGGGAAAGGGAGCCCTGCACACCAGGACACTTGACGTGAGTACAGCACGGAGCCCCGAGGAAATCAATCATCTTTTATTGTTCTTTGCTCCTCCGGTTGGGGTGGAACATTCCTCCTAAAGAGAAACTTGTTATCCTCCCCGGCAGTGTCCCTGCCGAATTCCTGGCATTGATGGCTATAAATAACCCCCGTACATGAGAACAGCATGTGGGCAAGGCTCCCAGGAACTGCAGGAAGCACAAGGTCCATCCTGCACACACACCGGGCCCTGCCATCAAACTGCTGGGAGAGCTTTCCAGCTGCCTGGAGAGGCTTCTTCCCTGTTCTTAGCTTAAAAGCCAAGGCAAAAGAGGCAAAAGACTGCAAGGAAACCAGCTGGCTGGGTGTTCTCACTCCAGGATTTTAGGTTTGGTGTGTCCAGCTGGGGCAGAGACAAAGCTTGGATAAAGATCTATATCTTAATGAGTTTAAAAATCTGAGGTCTTGAAACGTGTTTGGAATTATGACTAGAAAGTTTCACTTCATAGTTTGAGAACTGCATGCGTCCCATCCCAAGTCAATATAAAACCCACCAAAAGCCACGGCAGCCTCCTTGCCATCACCAGAACTTTGTGGTCAGAAACTCGCATGAATATGTTTCTATCTGCCTCTTTGAACCACTGGGTTTCAGTTTTCAACCTTTCATCAAACTCTTTTGCAATTTGAAAGAAAAAGCTCACTGTAAGTAGAAGACAACTACTTTTTCTTTGTAGAGAGCGTAAATGGTTTCAAAACATTTATATTTTTTAACATACTTTTTAGAATACAGGAAATATGTCCAAACAAGCCCATTGAACAGCTTAACTTCAGGAAATCAAGTGATAAAATTAATAAAACACTGTTCTGCTTAGGCAAGGCTTCTCTGTTTTGCAGTCAATAAATTGGTGGATTACTCAAGAGGTTTGGGCAGAGCAAGGGGGTGTTTAGCCGAAACTAGGGGTCAGAAGGCTAAAGTGCAATGGATGCTGCACAAAGATATAGCAAGAAACAGCTTTCTAGGAGGAAATCCATGCTTATAAATGAAAAACATTTGCCTACATAAGAACTGAAGCTCTGGGATTTGGACTGGCATTAGGACTGCCATTTTTAGATGTTTATATAATGTCAAGCACAATAAAGAGCTGGCCACAGTTCTGCAAAGTGCAGAAGCCTGCAAAGTCCAGAGGGAAGAAGGAAGGCTGAGAGTCCCTGATGCACTGCACTTAATTAGAAATGTCCATCTCGTTCCCTCTCTCCTTTCACAGATTTCAAAACTATCTGCAAAGGAAAATCTTCAAGGAACACTCGTTTCAGATCAGATTAATTAATTTCATTTTAATTTCAAGGTGTCAAATCATCATTCTTTTTAAATGTTAAAACAAGAAGTCACGTTGAAACACCAAGCATAATAATTTTTTAAAGCACAGAAGTGAAGTCATTAAACACTGAGCAAACTTTTCGTCTGGATTTTCTTCCAAATTGAAATCCTGTTACAATGAATCAAATCTTACCAATGTCAGAAGAATGATTCATTCTCATCAAATGCTGTCCAGCAGGAAAATTTTTAGTGATCTTGTTATAGGGCTGATTTTTGCAGTCTGTCTAAGCTCTGTCTCAGGGGAAGATGGAAGATGGTGTGTTTTGTATGAACAGATCTCAGTGCAGACACCCTGGCACCCTGGTCTCTCATAAGCAAAAGTCTTTGCATTGGCACTGAAGTCAAGAGAAGCTGGATTGCTCCCAGAGGCCAGGTGAATATGGATGAAAATAAGGTCCTGCAGGTAGGGCAGAGTGGAAATGTTTTTGATAGGATCCAAAATATGTAATAAACATTGTGCTCTTCTGTGGGTAGAAAAAGAGGAGATGGGCAGGGATGAGAGGGGATAAGAAGAAATAAGAATGGGAAATGAGATGCAAACACTGCACAAAAGTCAGTGGGAGAAAAGCGATGTTGATCTCGATAAGTGACCACGTGGAAGTGTCCTTGTGTTAAAGAAAAGGTCATAAATGTCTTGGCTTCTAAATCTGACAAACTCTCTCTGTCTGAAGACAGAAAATGAACAAAAGAAGCAGGAGAGAGGACCTCAATTAACCCAATATCTTTGCCCAGGAGAGCCACTATCCAGGCCCAAGAGCACCCAGAGGGAGCAGTGCCGTGACAGCAGGGCCTGGAGAGTGTGGCAAAAGAACTGACAGGGCCTGAGGTCTTCCTGTATCGTAGTTGCAGACTTATGAATAACAAGGATGGATGGCAGAGAGGAGGATGACCATCAGCCACTGGATTCAGATTAAGTAGATGTTTTGGGATTCAGATGTGATTTACCAGTTGATTCTACTCAGCTGGACTTAACCTTCATTCACAATGCCTTCATTATCCATACCAAGCTTGGCTTCAGTTGGCCAGATCCCGACTCTTCTGCAACTAAACTCAAGGTTGCTCCCCTGAAGATGACAGCCCAGTAGTGCAGCCAGCAGGCTTTTGGTTAGGTTACACTAGCTGTGGATTCAACCAGCCAGAGCTGGGGCATCTTTGCAGACACAAAGGATTGATCCATGCTAGGGATTAGGCCTTTGTGTTTGGATTGCTATAACACCTTCTTCATTGCTGCCTTCACATGCAGCCTGTGGCTAATCCTACAAACATCCTTTCTCTCTCCAGGCAATAAATTGCAGATGCTGGTGAACAAAGCAAATGTTGGGGTGATGGGAACCCCTCTATCAAAGTCTAAGTTTGACGCATCCTCTGTTTCTCCCACACCTCATTTTCCCTTCTTGTGTACCAGTTAATAGAGTTGTTACCCTGTTAGTTTAAAGGGCCTCTTGAATCCTATTAGAATATTAAATTATCTGGTATTGTGCTGCTGGCAAGAGCCAACACAGAGGGCTGTATGTTAGCTTGAGAGATATGCTGTCATTCTCTTAAGTTAGCTACATTTAAAAGCCAACATCTTTGTCAGATCAGAGGGGAGCAGCGGGTGAAGCAACCAGAAATGGAATGTTCCTTCTTCCCTGCCGATGTTGCTGCACTCCATCAGGCGGTATGAGCCAGTCACACCAATCTTCCTGCACATGGGTTTGGGAATAATCCTCCTCCAGCCTCATCTTCCAATGATCCTTTTCTTGCTTGCTGTCACGGAGGAGATGGGAACCCCACTGCTCCACCCTTTTCCTCGATCAGGATGTGTCCTGGGTCTATTTGAAAAGCCAAGATGAGAAGCAGGAAATGTATGGAAGTGAAAGACAGAGCCACCCACCCACAAGACGCCCATCCACAAAGCCAGAGAAGGGACCCTTCTCCCACCAGCAATCAGGTGACGTTTGTCAGGTGAGCAGACACTAGCTTGTCCAGATATTCCTCTATTTCCATACCAAGCTTCTCCAGGAGAAAGCAAGGTTTCAGGTTGTCCCTAAAGAAGATGTGCCTCTCTTCCTAAGGGTTGTTCATACACATACATCTCTGTCCCGGAGAGGGCATGTGAAGCACAGCATCTGCCCCCACTCACCAAGATCATGGCAGCGAGCAAGGCACGGGGTCCAGGGTAGTATGAATACAGCCCAGATGTGCTCCCACCTGGAAGCAGAAGAAAAGCAGCTGCACTGCCTCAGTGCCGGATGTCCTTATCACTTCTGGAGAGAGGAGGTTGAACGAGCTTGGCTTGTTTAGCCCAGCAGGACACCCACTGAGAGGGGATCTGATTGCTATCCATAAATACGTCAACAGGGCTAGCAGCAGGGAAGAGCCGCTGAAGCTAAAAGAGGACACTGGCACTGGAGCAAACAGGGCTAAAAGGAGAAGGAAAGAAATGTAGGCTGGAAATTAGTGGCAGATTTGTAACCATCAGGCCAAAGAGAGGCTGAAATAGGCATCCCACAGGGCAAAAGTGGGCCAAAGTCAATGCTTGTGTATGGCAGAGTCTGCTCAGTGCATGAAGGGGCTGCTGTGCTGGATGCGTTTGAAGCAATAGTCACCAGCTCTAGTTATGTTTTCTGTGCAAGTCATGCATTGCCAGTGAGACACACCTTTCCCTGGCTTATGTCTTTCTTTCAGTAGAGGTTCTGGCACTGGAAGACCCCCTTTCTCAACCAGGTGACCATCTTCTCTGCTGGGAGGTGCTCCAGCTCCCAGGTCCCAAAAGGCAGCTAGATGTTCATCTTTCCGTACCAGGTCCAACCCATCTAAGATACAACTTAAGCTATGCCCATTCTTTATGCTCTCAGTCAGGAGCCTGCTGAGGTATCATTTGGTACAGTTAAGCTTGGGCAAATCTAGCTGCAACGTTATCCTCACTGCCCACCCTGCCTCTTGTGGAGAGACCAGCCCTGTGGCTGTCAGCAGAAGACACTAACAGCATAACTCACCACTGAAGATGAATTTGCAGACTGATGATCGGGGTGGCAACATTGGAGCCCACATTCTCTTCTGCCACTTCTGCTCTAAGGGTAGCAATGTCCAGCAGAAGGGCAAGGCAAAGGAGAACGAGAGACCACCCAAATGCTTCAGACCAAGGTCAGATGGTAGACATGCTGTACCCCATACAGCCTGACTGGCTCTGGGCCAAAAGCTGGCCCTTTGCAATGCAGCAGCTGCATGTATTTGCTCCCAAAGTGCCATAGCCTAAAACACAGCATCAACGCTGTCTGCTGGTTTCTCTCTGAGCTGATGCAGTGATGGCTAAAAGCCTGTGGTGGATCAAAGTGGCTCGAGACTGGATGTGTGATGTCTTCAGCTGTCCTGGCTGTGGAGGGCAGCAACATCTGGGAGAGCATGAGGGAATGGTTGTGAATTGATGTATCACACATGCCACCCGTTTGCTTCGGAAGCTCGAGTGCACCATGCTGACAAAGCCTGATGGGTTCAGGCTGCAGCCAGCCAGCTGCAGCCTGGGGAATGCAAATTGACAGGTTTCAGCCATTACCTGGGAACAAGGAACCTAGATTTTGTTCAGTTTCTGCACACCCTTGGAACTGGGCTACTCATCATCGTTGCTGGGCGCCCAGTGGTGTGAGTGGCTCAGGCACAGTTTGGATCTCTAGGGTATTTGTAGTGGGTAGCGTAAGCTCAGCAGGTTTGCACTGGGTGACCTGCTTTGCCCCAGGCTAGATGTGAGCTGTGCCACCAGCCACATAGCTTTCCCAGTCCCTGGTACTGGCTTTGGCCAGCCATTGCTTTTCTCCCCTGCGCCTGGTGCAGCTCATGCTTTATGAGGAATTGAATTTAGTTACGTGGTTCATTGACTCTGTGCCCTGGAATTCCCTCACCCCAAGCACCTCCTCCCTTCAGCACGTGCTGGGAATCTGCTCTAAAGCAAATCCCCTCTGATATCTGCTAATCCTTTCTGCCTCACTCTACCCCACTCTGGACTGAGCTAATACTGCTCTCTCCTCAGGGAAACAGATCCTTCCCGAGTGACTTGCTTAAGAGGAGCTACTCTGCCATTCTGCAGTCAAACACGTGCTCTCCTAGCTGGTCACTGGTACTGGTTTTGGCTGATGGCAACTGGAGACGTAACTGGCATCCATAACACTCCTCTCCAAACAACAGGTTCCTAGGCAGCAACAAACCCTGAAAACTGAGAGTGGTGCTTCCCCTGAGCTTGATTCCTGTCATGAAGTTTAGATCTTTCTACAAACTTTTTTTGAACTGAAAGCCACCTCTACAGCCTCAGCAGCAACCTCACCTTCCTGGCTGCCTCACCCAATGACAAATTGGTGTTTCATGTGGGCTCATGACTAAGAGATCAGTGCCTGGCAGTGATGCTTTCTCTAGTAAATGCTGTGACAGAGGTTCTGGGGCAGACAGGGGAGGGAGGCAGCCCTGGCCCCTCTCCTGGTCCTCTCTCTTGACAATGGTATTGTGTAAATGTTGAAATACGGCTCTTTTCTACTTCCAGTTATGAGAGGTGAGTATCCTGCTTCGATCTGTCTCTCTCATGCACATTCGTAACATTCAAATTTATAATGTAATCTTACTTGCCGTTCCATATTTATGAGAAGTTTTGATGGGTGTTTCTTTATGTGATAATATCAAGCAGAATGCTAACCCATTGCCTCAAACCACTGTAAAGTCGTTTTCTTACATAATTGACACCAGCATATTCTTTCATTATACAAGATTTAGCATGCATCTGCTCCACCATTGCACGGCAATAGATGACTTTTTCCAGAGTCTCCTATTATCAATTCAAATTAGCCCCATTTCCCGAAGCTACTGTATGGATTTTACAGTTGACAGTAAGGGAAAAACACAGGAGCATAATGACTCTATTAAATTATTCAGGCCTAGTTAAACCCAGTTCGGTCTGAACCAGAGAGCAAGGAAACAGGGCAGAGGGGGGAGAAAGAGGTAAAAAAAAGACCCAAACTTCATGCAACTCATTGGTTATAAAATGCAGCCATCTTTACAATGAGTTGTTGGGTGCATCACCTGCAAGAGGTCTGAAGTCCTTAATCAAAGAGAAAAACCTATCGTATTACAGCACACTCATTTTGTTAGGGTAATTGGGTTGGCAAGAAGCAAAAAGGAAAACTTTGGTGAAGAGGTGGACATTTTTTACATTTTATCTTCCCCAAATTTTGGTCCGGTTTGATTTTCTTTCTAAACTGTCTCACGGTGCTTCCTGCCTCCTGCTAATCCTATGTTGCTGCTTTTCCTTCTGCAAGGATGGGCAGCTGGACAGAGTGCCACTGGGTTTTGCCAGCTGATACCATCCTAACAAAACACACTGTGCCTCATCCCTTGGCAGATAGACAGACAGGTGGATAAGGATGTACCTTTGACTGTGGAGGAAAAGATACTGTGTGGGAATGGAGAGGTGAAGGAGTGACACTTGGCTGCTTATGAATGGATGACTGGAACAAGAGAGAAATGGGGCTGGGCAGGAGCATATATAAAAATGGAGGGCACTTTTGGGCTGCCTGAGACACGGAAAAATACAGGTCAGAGTCTACACAAAATACAAGTAGATGCAGAGTTCCTGAATAGTTTTCTAGGATCTCTCTCTGAAATGAATATGTTGGATGTAAATTTTAGACAAACAAGACCTTTAATATACAGTGGGGCAGTCAGCCATCTCCTCTCCACTTAGCAGCCCATCACCTGGTCTCCTTGGCCCAGTTGCACCTCCAGGTTTGGCTTTGTGTTGCATAAACTCTAAGGTCAGTAAAGACAAATGGAAAGCATTGGCCTCAGGTATCAGTGGTGCTCCTACCATGTTACCTGGATTATCAATGAGCCCTGATGCTTGTCCATGTTCTGCAGATTCATGCACAGTAAGATGATAACAGTTTGTATGGTGTCCAGCTGTGCCCTTTAACAAACAGCAGCAAACCTACAGCACTCTACTCCCAACTAGACCATGCTGTAGTATCAAGACTTTCATCTCCATGAGCAAATCTTGCACTGTCCTTTGGTTGTGAAAAAACAGGTGAGCAGGGGAGCAAAATCACCCTGCTGTACTCTTCTTGCAGCTGCTGGAGGAGAAGGGGTGATTAAGAGATTGGTGTTTTTTCGATTGCTTTAGGAGGATAGAAGTAGAAAAGCAGCAGGGAAGAAGACAAAGGTCAGATGTTTTCAAAGAGTCATTGTGCACCTCTGCTTTGAGATTGCAAAAGGCACAAATGAACTTCTCACAGCTCCACTGTAGTGCTTGGAGATATTTGCCAGAATGAAAGCAGGGAGTCCAGTACAGTGCAAATCTCTTGCCTGAAAGGTTGATATCATGCAGCATGTTCTCTCACTGCTGGTGGCTTTATCGCACACATTGGGTGTTGGGTCTTTCATAGAGAGAAGATTGTCCTCTAAAGCTGAGGGCCCTGGGTTGAGTTCCCCCTGAGGGGCTACGCAAGGAAGTGGTATTTCCTGTCCAGCAGAGAAAATCCCTTTCCTTGTTCCTGCTGCAAACCTGTATTTTGACAGCGCTGAAGTGGTAGCTGAGATTTTCTGTGAAATTTAGCATTCTAGCACTAACCACCATGGGATGTGCTTGGTCCAGCAGCTGTGCTCTGTCAGCCCCCTCAGTGCCTCAGAGACAGATAATCCCCATCTTATAGATTCCAGGCTTGCAATGGCTTGAAATGTCTGATGTGTGTAGGAGGAAGATGGGAGCTGGCGTCACCTTGGGATCCTGGCTAATGCAAATTGCTCTCCATTAGCAGAAATGAACCTCTGGGATTAGGAGCAAAATGCTGATGGAGAGCAACATTAGATCTTCTCCCCATAGTGGGTTCCAAGGAGCTTGTACTTTCGCCTCATTTGGGGCTTCTTCTCAAATTGGGTCTTTCTCCTCTTCTCTTTGTGTTCAGGCTTTTCTCACTCTTCCTTCTCCATTCCTTGCTACCTGCTCCAGCAGCTGTTTCTTACTGTCTCTCTGACAGCCTGTCCCCAGAGTCTCACTGGCTGCTTGGGGTTTCTTTCTCTTTTGCGTCATAGTAGGCAATAAAGTCCACAGAGAACATACCCTGGGGAACTGTGTCCAGTAAATTGCTGTTTGTGTTGAAGAAGATCATTTAATAAGGCAGGGAAGTGAGTAGTTCAAATCGCAGGGCTGTTGAGAAGCTGATAGTCAGACAGAGGACCCATGCCCCAAGCTCCTGCCATCTCCCTTTGCTCAGCAGATCCCAAAATGCTTAAGAGCCAAAGCCAGGTGATGCTGTTTGGTTCGACAGAACCAGGCAGAGGAGAGAAGCCCTGATAGCAGAGCTGGAGGTATAACCTCCCCAGTTACACAGGTGCTTTAGCTGTTCAATGGCTTGGTGCTCTTAAAGAAACGGCTGGGCTGGACTCCCCATGCCGCGACTGGCACGGTGCTCAGCCCAGCTGGTCGGGTGCACAGATCCACAGGTCCTGTTCACCAGCTGCTCTTCAGTCCGTGCTTCTGCATTTGGGTGAAGGAGCCCAGCCTCAAATTCCCTCAGCCCAGATCATAGCTGATCTTTTCAGAAAACTTGTGTTGAAGGGCAAAGTCTCTGCATAGTTTAGCAGCAGCTGTTTTGCCTGATTTATTTGCTGCTGCAAAGGCCTGTGCAAATGTAGCAAAGTGGTCTACTATGGCAAGATATATCCAGTGTCCCCAGCCTTGCGGATGACTGATGCCCTGATCCAGCAGCTTATTTAACACCTGTTCAGTTTTAAGCACATGGGCCCAACCCTTTGAAGTCCTCTGGGAGCAGTGGCAGAGATCATGTGCTGATTGTTTGAGTGTGTGCTTCAATATTTGCATGAACTGGGATCCCAGCGGGGCTTAGCTTTGAAAACAGGACAGAAACTAATCTCTGTGAAGACTTTTACCCACTTACGAGGTACAGAGAATTGGGTAGGATTAAAGTACACTTGGACAGAGGTTCATCTCTTCATGCCAGTGTGGAGCAGGGTCACAGTTGCACTGACAGACAGCAAAAATGCAGAGAAATGGAGTATGAAAACCCCATTGGGTTCATACTCCAAATGGGGTATGAATGGGGGCTCGCACAGTGCAGGAAAGGTACAGCAACCAGGTAAAACCCAAAACATCTTGCACATGACCCATCAACAACTTTTGTTCCTAATGAGAGAAAATGAAGCAAACCCAGGAGTATTCATTTGTTATTCAAATGAACCCCTCACCAAGTTTTCTGGATGTAGAGTTTGGTTTGAGATGGGGCTCTTTGTACCTAAATATCCCAGAATGCAAACCCAAGGCATGCTTTAGCTTTTTTAACAGAGGAATAGGGAGTCTTCTGGCCTGGCTTTGCCTGGCATTGCCAGCTGCCTGCTGTCAAGCTCTGAGGAAGTTTTTTTGTGGATATTGGAAACCACTTTATCCCTTCCCCAAACTCTGTAATGGGAATATTGCCTTAAACACCCGAAATGTCTCCCTGGTAAATCCTCCAGAGGAGATGGTGAAGGGACAGAAATGACCTGAAAAAAATTGGTTTCACCAGTCATGCATTCCTCATCTCAAAGTGGCATTTTCCATTTAAAAAACTGGCCAGAATTTTAAGAAGGGCAGAAAAAGGTTGCAGGAGGGGCAAGTTGTTAAAAAAAGAGTTGGAGCCACCACAAGTCCTGGAGTCAGCGATAAAGAAAGCGAGTTCTCGACAGGGAAATGAGACCAGCATGACCCTGTCACCTAGCTGCAAAGTGGACTACCATTTTCCAGCAATGATGCCTAGTGTTATGACAGCTCTTAATTAAGCTGTCTGTTAATGATCTCGGAAGAGGCTGCTTCATTCCTGAAGCCTGTAGGTGGTAGTAAAGGCAGGGACAGATAGTGAAATGACACCAAAATATTTAGCACCCAGTTTTGCTCCCAGTGGGAGCTGGACGGAGCCCATGGGAACGCTGAACTGGGGTCTGAAATAGCAGATGAAGGTCAGCTTGGGAAAACACAGCTGATCTGCAAAGGGGAAAGTAACAGATGGTCCCCAGCTTCATTCCAGCTCCCAACCCAAAATATCCAGCAATGGTTTGGCTTATCATGGGGGAAAGAATCCTGTTCCATTTTCACCTGCTTCACTTTTCATGTGAGTTGCCACCTCTCCTCTTGAGAACTTAAAGGAAAACTGGTTTGTTTTTTTCAAAGTGAATAAATAGAATGAAATTTTATCATGTTTTATTTTCAGTCTGTGTTGGTGTAGCTGGTGTTGCAGTGGGAGAACATCAGCCTGGGGCACAGCCATGAGTAGCCAGTAGGGAGGAGAATGCCGTGGGAAAAATGCCAGTATGATTTGGAATTAAACAGGGATTCACAGAGGCAAGGATCAGCCTGGTATCACCCCGAGCACCTCTGCCTATGGCCCAAGTAGAGTTACAAGGGTCATTTCCACGCCTGTGACCCGAAAGCCACTGCATGATTGGAAGATGTTCAGGAAAAGCTATGAAAACAAGTAGAGGTGTAAAGGGAAAGATTTACAAGGAAAGATTAAAGGAGCTAACTGCAAGAGCTTAGCCTAATGATGACTGACTGAGGACACGATGATAGCTTGCAAATATGTGAGGGGTATTAGCACTAGGAGCCAGCCCTGGGGGGATGAAAGGGTATAATTTAGAGGGACAGGCGGCAGAGAAGGGAGGCAAAACAGAGAAGGAGCTTCAAGAAAGCTTCTAGGGAACCAGGAGCATTAGGAAATGAGATGTAATAATCCAGGCAATTTTGGGACACAGCCTGGGCCCCACAAACAGCCTGAGCAAGGTGCTGGGATGTGTGCTGGGGAGTACAGCTGGTGTAAAGGGTAAGAGTGGGCTGAGCTCACGAGCTTTTTACATTACTCGCCCATGTGACCTTGGTGTGATGGCCTAGCACACAGCTAGGGGCCAATTAAACACCGGGTCCAAGAGGCAAATATTCATGGAAATGTTGGGAGGCTACACTAGCCTGGTATGGCTGGAAGCCGGATAAATCATGCCTGGCCACACTTGCCCATAAGCTAGAGTGCACAGTCCAGGCCTTTGACATCCAGCCCTGCCCCCTTTGCCAGTGCCTTTCATGTCTTCTGCATGTCTCCCAGAGCTCCCTAGCACTGGCTCTGCCAGTGCTGCTCAGGCTCAGGCACCTGGCTCAGGCACCCTTTGCTCCTGCTGTACCCTGGGCTCTCCCTGCAGCTTGTACTCCCAGCCCCTGCTAGTGGAGCTCTACAGATATTCCATGCTGTGGCAGGCCTGACCTTTCCCACCTCTGCTATTGCACCCCTATGTCTTTCCACGACAAGGATTTCAAACCATCCTAAGTAGCACATACAGGAATCTTTCCATTTTTTGTGATACTGAATATCCACTGCCAGCAGGCTCTGGGGAGAGTGCACACCCTCTGGCCACCTCCCCATGTGTCCCCATGTATCCTAGCAGTGCCAGATAAAAGGTCACCTCTAGGGATGGGTGCCACGTGGCACAGAGATGTGCCAGTCCTGTCAGCTGATGCAAACACCACTCCTGCTCCCAGCAAGCAGTGCCAGGTGGGGATGCAGCTGACTGCAGAGAAGGGGGAGGCTGATTGCAGGACCTGACCTTACATTTGGACCCCCTGGAAGCTCTGCCAAGGATTACCACTCTATGGTTCCCAAGGAAGGAGGCTGGCTTTCCCTCTGCATCCCTCCCAGGCAGGGATGAAGTCCCAAAGACAGGAACCCCTCTATTGCATCCTGCTCCCATCCACATATGGCAGTCCTCCTTGCAAAAGGCACCTCAGTGTCACTCTGAAGAGAGAGACTCTTCCAGCCCTGCTGGGACAGTAACCCCTTGGATACAGGGATGGGTGGGTCCAGCCAAAGGGAACAGGGCTGCAAGCAGCATGTCACAGGGGTGGCAGGGAGAGCGTGATGAATTGTCCAGTGTCTCTGCTGCTGGACAATGAAAGAATTCCTCTAACTTGTCGAATTTATCCAAAAGTGACTTGCATCTGGGCTGAGGGTGGGGAGAGGGGGCTGGCAAGGGAGTCTCCTTGTGGCAACAGCTGGGACCAGGCCTAAACATGATTAATTAACATTGTAAAAAAAAATAAAGGGAGATACAGAAAGGGAGCAAAAGAGAGAGGAAAAGAAAACCCAAGTCACAGACAAAATTAAGATTTATGGGCCCAGAAGGCTGAGGAGACTGGGGATGGAGACGAAGAAGGAGGGAAGGAGAAAGAGTACCAGGGAGGTGGATTACAATGTAATACGTCTTTGTGCTCAAAAATTACTAGAGGCTGAGTGTCAGTCAGTCCCAAGGGTGGGGGCTGTTGGAGCTTGGCTGAGCTGGATTGGGGAGGCAGTGGGAGGTTGCAGACTTGCTGTACTTCTTTGGGGGCGAACGTGTCCAGAGCGAGATGCCACCGGAGGCATGTGCAGGCATGATTTACAGCCCATGGGACAGACTGCCCTGCTGCACTGTGCCAGTGCTTGTTTGGTTTGCAGGACTTCCACACTGTGGGACCCCAAGCGGCGCAGGGTGACGGGTGTGGCTGGCTCCATTCCTCCACAAAGGGCTCCTTGGAAGGAAGGGCTCAGAAAGGCAACAGGGCAAGAACAAAATTGGTTTCAAGCAGAACCAAAGCACTGTGGCAAGGTGCCCACCACCACCCAAAGATTTTCACTAAAGGAAGCCAAGGCTGAAAGTGAGAGGGAACAGGAGCCGGGACAGGTGACCCACTTTGAATGAAACACGAACCGGCTGGAACCTTCTCCCAAAACCATTGACTAGTCCAGCTTTGCTCTACCCCCCGCAACTCGCCCGTAATTTATGGAACAGAGGGTACATGATCCCAAACAGCCCTTTCACATCTCTGTCTAAGAGCTGCCTTGTACCAGCTAGAGCTCTGACATGGCATTGACATTTTCCTTCTGCCTCCCCGGGTTTGTGTGCAACTGTCAATGGCTTCACTTTTTCTCCTTTTTATTCCTACGGATGAGTGGCTCGAAGCAACCCATCCTCCCTCGCTCCCAAAATCAGCTTTCAAAACTAGATTTTGTTAAGCGTGCTAGGCTTTCAAAAAATCAGAACAAACCTGTTTGCCATTTTTTTTGTTTATCTCCCTTGCTGAGACCCAAATTGGACATGAGGACTTTGTAGAATTATAAATAAATAGCAAAGGGGGTTCTTTCACTAAAGTGAAATTTTCCGCAGAAGGGCTTGGTTTACTTTAGGGAACATTTTGTCCAAAATGTCACCCAGCTCCATCAGCATTTGCTGCAGACACGCAGAGATCATGACAGGGTTATCCTTTCCCCTTCCCTGCTAAGTCATCAGCGTCACCATCTCTGTTGTCTCTCATCTCATGAGGAAAATAATGCTATGACTCCACTGACTCCGTCCAAATAACACCTGGTTTCTTGCCCCAAATCCACTTGTGGCATGCAAAGCATCATCCTTCCAGGATCTCTGCGTGCCCTCTGACCAGCTTGGCTCCTGCAGTGAGCAGCAGATGCAAGGTGTGGAGAGCCAAGGTATTGAAACCTAGTAAAGAGGGAGATTGCTGCTGCCTTGTGCCCATGATCCTGGATAACTCCAGCCATGCTGCGGACTAGGGAAGGAAAATCAGTTTCACACCTTCCGAACCCTATAGACTTTTTTGATGGTATGGGAATGATGCAGTGTTTGAGGGAGGCAGACACCAACAACCTTCTCTGTTTACCCAAATCCTTGTACATTCATGGCTGTTTCAGGGTGCAGAAGATCAACACAAAGGTCCTGGTGGCTGATCAGCCTAAAAAATATCACAGATGGAACAGGGGAAAATACAGACTCAGGAATATCCTGTATCTGTCCCTGAGGGGACAATGAACTTACAGGAAGGATATTAATCCTGGCTACTTTGCTACAGCACTTTATGCCATGCAGAAAGGAGTTGGCAAGCAAGGAGCAAACAGAATGGCATCAAATTATTGTCAGAAAGTGGGAAAACTCTGGAAGAGGAAAAATTTGTGGTGTTTGGTTTCAGTACAGCAGATGGGAAAGTAAATTAATATAAGGAATTTGGGAATTTACACCGGAACCTTGACTGGACCCACCATCCATCTGGGCTGCCCTACATCCATCTCTCCACCCATGGAACTTCCATGAACCACCCATTCATCTATTTATCTTCCTCTTCCTGCCCACAGTAATTGTTGGCACAAGGCGTTGCACAGAGGAAAGCAGCTGCAGAGCACAATGTCAATTTGTATCGGTACTAATTCCCCAGGAATGGTTCTTTGTGGTCTTACAGGCTTTCTAGTTGCCCTTTATGTGTTAACCGTTTGCATGAAGCAGAACAGCCATCCCAGCATTTCCATGGCATGGGGCCTGCTCAGAGAGGAGCATCACAACCCAGTCTGCTCCCCATTGAATCAGGACACAAGGAAGCAAGGAGGGTAATGGTGAGGCCAGCAAGACATGGAGCAAACAGAGCAGAGAGGGAAGCAGAGACGGAGGAGTTGGATTCAGGCTGATAGGAGATACCCAGTGAGGAGAGGTGAGGACAGAAGAAATAAGGAGTGTTTGCAGGGAAGTGGGCAAGAGGGAGAGGGGCAAAGGGTCGATAGCTGCAGTGCTGAAAGCAGGTGGGCTCACGCTGTGCACGGGTGTCCTAAAGGGGTTCCCTGGGAAAAGAAGGAGCTGAGAGATGTAATAAGAGAGGCAGAAAGATCCAGCCTCTGTGTCCCTTGGAGGTGAGTGGTGCTGCTGGCTCTCCAGCCTGGCAGGCTGCTCTGTCCCACACTGCTCCTCAGCCCTGTCAGCATTTTTCCAGCTGTCTCCCCTCTCCAGGGCAAACCCTGGGACTTCAGCAGGAAAATAGCAAGAGAGCACACTCCAAACTAGTGTGTCTCTAGTAATTACCATTGCACCATTGTAGCTGCTGGAGGCAACAGTGGCTGGGATACTGAAAGCAAGCCACATGTTGTTCCCATCAGGAATGAGGTGGACAGCAGCCCAGGTGGTTTTGCTTTCCCCTGTGCCACTGGGAGGCTGCCCCAGTGCCATGCCCAGTTTGGGAGGTGGTGGAGCAGAAGCTGGGTAGGGTCTGGTGGCAGGGATCGTGGCAGGGGCCAGCAAGGAGACAGCAGAACCTATGCTGTAAGAGAAGGGTTTTATTGCATTATCCAAGTTGTGTCCCTGTGTTTCTGCACCTTGGACCAGTCTTGCAAGAAACCTCAGACTTGTCACTTGTTTGAGGCAAATGTGAAACTTCTCTGCCCCTTTGTTGGGATCTATCCTCAGATACCTCTTAATGCCTCTTAAATCTGACCTAATGCATTTCACACTGATGAGCTTGGAACAGGGACCCAGGTGTCCTGTTCTGATCTGAGTTCATGATTTGCTCTGTTTGAGCAAGTCACTAACAAACTTTTTCCAGTGCTTTGGATCAGGCACATTTCCCTTCACCTCCCTCTTTCCCCTGCAGCATAGGTTGTGTTGGAGCCAGCCTGGCTGCTCCAGCGCTACATAAGCCGGAGGAGTCCTCTGGATCTCAAACTCCCCAGGATTCAGGGAACACATGCTGAGAGGAGCTAGAGGGTGGTTTACGTGCTGGAGCCTGTGAGATTTCCATCCACTTTGGAAATGTATAGGCTGGTACCTTCTTCTTGTCTGGTATCAGCATCATCACATGGCATTGAGGTACAGAGTCAAGCTCCTTGTGTCACCCCCCAGCACTCTGCTGTTCTGTTCTCCTGGAAACCCCTTGAATTCTGTGTTGCAAGGCTGGGAGAAGACACAGGAGCTCCTTCTGCTATTTTGCACACAGTTTTCTCATCTCCCTTCATATTTGCCCCTTCCCTGTACTCTCGTCTCCTACAAAAGAAAAATTTTCCAGTTTCCCCGTCAGAAGATCAGTCAGACCCATCCAGGCAGGAGAAGCTGCAGTTTCAAGATCCTTGTAGGGAAAAGAAATGGCTTAATGCTTAAATACCCTCCCCGCCATGTTGACACCTTCCTCCCCCCGACCTGGCGTGCGTTGAGCAAGCAGCAGGGTACCCCAGGGAGCTTTGCTCCAGCTGCACGCTCATCAGCCATACGGGGAGCACGCAGTGGTGCTTTGCCACTAACGCTCGCCGTGTTTAATCACACATCTGTGGGTTCAAACAGATTTAGCCAGCGCGGGAAGGGACGCACCAGGTAGCAGCAGGTGACAGAAGTTGCTGATTCTGGTTAAACTGTAAAAAACAGATAAGGTATGGAGAGGAGAGAGGCAGTGCCATGGGAAGGGGGAGACACGGGCATCCTGGCCTGAGAATTTCTGGTAACAAAACATTCTGTGTGTTTATGCGTGGTGTGCATACACCTGTGTGCATATGGGAACATCCAGACCTTTAGACCTCTTTGATAGGGTGAGCAGCCTGGGTCTACCCTGCTCACACTAGCTGGTTTACACATGGGTCGGTGGCACTTGGGTATGTGGGTGATGTCTCCACACACAGAGCAAACCCTGTGTAGGTTTGGGCTGAGATGTTTGTGTAACAGTCGGCACACACTGCGATGATCCCCTGTGGGTGTGTTGAGATGACAGTGTGTTCATGTGTGTGGCAGAACTCCATGCAGGGTTTGGCAGGAGGAAACCTTGAGTTTCACGTAGGTGTTTGCTGAGGTCTGTGTCTGTGAGATGTTGTTTTCTTTATATATTTGCATGCACCAGCAACAGAAAGGAGCAGGGATGCTGCATCCTAAGCACTGGGGGAAGTCAGGGCTGGGAAATGAGGCTTTTGGAGCTTGGGCTCCTTCCTCTTGCATGCATGTGTGTGCTTTTTCACCTTGCTGGCAGGCCCTTGGGTGCAGGGAGCGTGTGTACATCAGTACATGCACCCAGCCAAATGCCTGCACACAGGATACTGGGAAAGGAGGCAGCTGGGCTGTGGTCTCCGACTGTTGACCATGGCAGAGCGTGCATGCACAAAGGTGACTCAGAGCAGCCCCTCTCCTGAACCCCTGGCACAGCCTCCCCTGTGGCTGGGGACGGGAAGAGAAGGTAGCCTGGAGCTGGCCCCAGGCACGGCTGGCTGTCATGGCCAGCAGGGCTGTCATGTCCCGGGATGAGGAGCCAGGGCATGGGGACCTAATGCTGCACTCACAAACAGCTATTTAAGCAGTTCCCACTAGCTGTCAGCATGTGCAGCCACAAGGTCCCCTGGACTACATTTTCCCCTGGGGATACTCCCCATCTGGCTGTGCCCATGGCCTGACCTCCACCCTGCCTCTGCGGTTCCTGTCCCCAGCTCCACTGTATCCCAATGTCACCTCATCTCCTGCCTCCAAACCCAGCTGGCAGCCTTCACACTCTCCCATTTCTGAGTGTATCCAGGCAGCCCCTTCCCAAATCGTTTTCCTTCAGTCCCAGGCTACCCTGTGTCCAATACACAGGGCGTCCTGGCTGGGAGCCGTGCTGTGCTGGCTGGTGAAGGGGACAGGTGGGGTCGGAGGCAGGCTCTGCTCTGCAGCATGGCACAGTTTGAAGCCACATTTGACTCCCTCAGTGGGAGGGAGGCGGGCGAGGTAACGGCTGCTCTTTCGGGAATGTGAGCATCCATCTGGTGCGCTGAGGGCACAGGGGGTTTGGCACCCAGAAGCTGGCTCTGCCACCATGTGTCCTTGGAAGGGTTACGGATGAGCTCTGTCTTGAAAGGGAAACTAGTCCTTCCTTCTGACCTTGGGGCTGAGCAGCCCATGTGGAGAACACTGCATCCCTCAGTCCCTCTGCTCTGCTGCCGCTCTCTGTACAGGCTAGGGACAGTCTGGCCTCTGCCTGTCTCTTCCCAGGCTGTGTCTTGCCCCTGACTGTGACTGTAGATCTGGGAGACACTGCTCCGGGCCCTGCATCTTGTGCCGTTACTTGCATCAGGGCAAAACACAAATGTGGTAGCATCACCTTGTAAGAACTTTTCATACACCCCAGGTGTGTTTGCAAATGACTGCTCATCACAGAGTGAATGGTCTGGAGATGTACAAGAAATTTCCACCACCACACTGTAGAGTCTCACAGAGGGCTGAAAGGGAAATCTGACAGAAAGATGGGAGGCACAAGGCTGAGCTGAATGCCGAGAGGTCTCTGCAGTGGGAGTGGAGCATGTTTGGTGATATAAACCCTCTTGAAACTCAGCAAAGAAAGGAGGGGATTTAGCCTGTTCTTCTGCTCTTTCTCACTTCTCCATTGTCCTGCCTCACTTTCCATCTGCAACTCTAGATATTTTTATTTCCCTTTCCTGAGATTTAATAAATAGACCTCTTTTCTCCCCAAATTTGGATTGTTGTTCTCTCAAACAGACCTCAGAAACAGAAGGTAAATGCACCCCCTGGACATCAATACATCTCCGCAGAAGCAGGAGCCTACTGGAAGATGTGTCCTTGGGAGGAGGTGGCAGCGATGCCCTGATGTTGGTATATCTTCAGCATTACTGGTGACAGATGCACAGTTAATGGTCTGTCTTTTTAATGTGTGTCACTTTGGGATCTAAAACTCTGAAGTGGTAAATGGAAGTCCCCGTGGGCTGCAGCATCAGGGCACTTGCTTGGGTTCCAAGCAGAGCAGTGACTATCTACCACTGTATCTCCTCTGTGTTAGTGCCCGAGGGAGCTGCTGGCTACGGCACGTCCTTGTCCCACAGGAGGATGATTCCCAAGTGCTGCTGTGTGAGGGATGGCAGCTCCTGGACTGGTGTTCTCTTGGGTTTACGGGCTTTCTGGGGTGCCTGGGGCAAGATAGGGGACATGGCCTGCAGCCGCCAGACATGAGTGCCAGGGCTGACAGAGGAGGAATATGTTTGGAAGTTTAAGAGCTCCTTGAGCATCATAATTTTCTGTGGGTGGACTCATGCCACATTCCCACTACCTGCTGCTGCACAGAAACCCAGCGCCCTCCCAGGCACAGCAGCAGAAGCTGGAGCTTGAAGCAGGAAGGTCCAGGGCTGCTCTTCCCCACCCTTTGGGGGCTAAGGTGGGAAGGTGGATGATGGATGGGACATGCAGGGTCCGCAGGTTGCCACACTGACTCTCCGTATCACAGAATATACCAGTGGGCATCATTAACTCATGTCCCCAAAGACCTGTGCAGCTCACTGCAGCCTGCAAACAGCACCGCGACATTCACATCACTACTTTCTCTCACTGCTCTGCACCCTCCATCACGCCGTACCCCCGAAAGTGGAACCACGGCTCAGCTTCCCCTGGCATCGCCAATGACCAGGGCTAGAAGAGTGACTAACAGACAAACACATTTGGGTGCTCACACCCATTGACCCCTGCCCCGCTCCCAGCACAGCTACCTCTGCCCAGAGCTCCAGGAGTCCCCCAAGCCTCCTCAGCCAGCCCGGCTGCTCTCAGTTTCTCCCTACTGAAGAATTATGTAGCATGAAGAAGCAGGCTCCACCATCTTGAACTGGCAGTGAACTTTGCTTTCTACATATAAATACAGATAGCAATCACACCCCAATCAGCACACAAGCTTCAGGGCATCATCACGGCAACTCTAACTTTCCCATTACGATAATGTGATTTTCACTCAGTCTATAATATCACCAGCCATGAATAAAACAACTGGCTTTCTCTCTCTCTCTCTCTCTTTCCTCTCTCCCCCCTCCCTCCCTCTCTCTTTCTCTCTCTCCCTCTCTCGGATCACAGTCTTTGCATACTAATGATGGCTGAATATGGCTTCCAGGGTGCAATCTCTGATGGATGGAGGAAGGTCAGGCTCTGGGTGGATTCCCCGTGCCCTCCAGTCCTCGCGTGCGTGTCTTCATCTCTCTTTTAGTCTTCTGAATATATGGAACCCGGCAGGACAGACAGACCTGGCTGGACAGACAGGCAGTAACTGGCTTCTTGCCCCATCTGTGTCATGCACCTGGGGCAGGGCAGCAGCACATTATGGCTTCTGTGGCTGGGTTAAAAAAAAAGGGGGTCTTGGTCTCTGAAGCCCCTCAGACCTTGTCTGGCTCTCTGGAGCATCTCCAGCTCTGCTCAGAAGCTCTGGTGTGTGGGAAATGTGTCAAGCTGGGATTAATCCTGCCCTGGGGCACCCTTGGCATCTCACCCCTGCTGCTCAGCCAAGCTGTTTGTCTAACCCTGTACAGGTCTCCTGTCCCTGAGGACACACAGAGGCCAGATCAGGGAAAAAATCTGGCTGAAAACAACCCTATCACAAAAAAAAGGGGTAATTTCCCAGGGGATCAGGTCCCTGATCCAGCCCACTACACAGAGCAGGGCTGTCCCAAGGAATTGCCTGGATTTTCCCTCTGAAATACAACTTACTGGATCAGACCCATCTTCTTCTCCATCCCTGCACCACCCGTGTCAATAAGGGCTATTGTTCCTTCTCATTTCGGCACCTTCAGTGCTGCAGCCTGATTGGTTTAAAAAAAGGCCAGAAAGGGCTCCTGACTGATTTTGATGATTTCCATCAGATTGGGCATCACTAAGTTCCGTTGTAACTGGGGCACCACTATGCCCAGTGCTGCCTGTCCTGCTCTGCCTCCCACCCCAGCAAATGCCCTGGGCCTGCTCTGCAGTCTCTGGAGCTGGCACCCAGCTGGCGTGGGGATGGCAATGAGGAGAGCGCTCCTATACACAGGAATTCAAACAAGATAAATCAGTTTGATTTTGTTTCCCATTCTCTGTTCAGAAACTGCTGTGCCAAGACACAGAAAACCAGGAGCGGTTTTGCCCTTTTCAGGCTATACTGATCCAACATGCAAAGCCAAAGCTCCATTCACTCACATCCTCCCCCTTTGTATTCTCTGACACCAAAATTTTCAGTAGAAGTCTCTTGTTTGGGGGCAGTAGTTGCTTGGAGCATTGTGAGGTTCTTTAATACCAGGCTCCATAGCAGAGCCAAGCACTGTTCCTTTAACTCCTCCCACCCATTACATTTGTTAGGGTTATAATCTCAGGATGGGTAATTAATTCTCTTGAACACCAGCAGCTGGCCCTGGGTGGGAGCTGTTCTGGGGAGAGAGACAGGATTGGATTATAAGATGCAAGAACACCTGTTTGTACCTCTTGTTTTCTCCCTAAAATCTATAAAGTGGGAAGGCAGCTGCCTCTTTCTCTTATAATGGAGGCAGGGTCTCTGCCTGCTCTGCTCCAGGAAGGTGTTGGTAGCTGGCTCTCATTTTTGGAAGGTAAAATATTGCATCCAATACTAATTGTTCAAGTGACTTTTGAGATACCTGTGCTCCTGGCCAGCACCCCTTGCTGTGGGGTGAGGGTTGACTTTCTGCAGGCTTCCAAAGAGTGTCTTAAGCAACAGGAAAAAGAATTAGGACCAGAAATGGGACAGGATGTTTCCTAGACTTTGCAGAGTGGGTGCAGATGTTGTGGCTGAGATTGTGAAAATCAAGGGAGATGTCTTGCTTGCAAGGTTTTGAATCCCCAAAGGGGAAAACCAACCAGGATAACAGAAAGGAGTAGGGATGTCTTAATTTGTACTACAGGTATTCTGTGTGCAAGGGCTGACAGACTGCACCGGGCAGGTTCTGCTGCTGCTACCCTGTGCTAATGCTTTACTGCTATGGGTTGTGCCCCAGCTAACGCAGCAGGATGTGTGTAGGCAAAGCCAGACCTGAGCATCCACAACCTGAAAGCTCATAGCCAGGGACTGCTGTGTTCACAGAGCCACTGTGCAAGCATTGCCACTGCTTCTGATTGCTTTGCTGAAGAGCCATACAAGGAGCTGGGAGACTGTCCCCGCAGCCCTTTTCCAGGATGGGATGGGTAGGGAGGCTGTATTATAAAGATGTTTGCAGCAAACCTGGCACAGAACCCTTCTGGTTAAGGATGTACCGTGGGAGGGTAGACAGGGTACCTCTCACAATGAAAGTCTAGGACAGGTTGCCTGTTCCCTCCTGTCTGTGAGCAGTCATGGCTTCTAAGTGTCCTTATATAAACAAAACTTCTTTCCCAGCTGGTGGCTGTCCTTGCAGTCTGGGTGGCTTTCGAGGTGGCTCCATCTCTGCTGTCTCTCAGGTGTGAGATAGGCTGATCCAGAGACTTCAAGGGGCTCTGCACCAAATAGCCTGGAAAATGTTCTCCATAGATGAGAAAAGTATGCTGGGCTGGTGTACCCAAGAAAGATGTGTTGGGGGCTATTTCTTGTCCCTTCCCCATCGTGCAGCATTGCTCTGGTCCTGGGATGCAGGGTGCTGTGGGGTTTCAGAGCCAGGCACGGCTGAGTCGTGAGCATCACAGCTGCCTGTGTTTCCTTTGCAGCTGGCAATGGCTTCTTCACCTTCCCTGCAATAAAGAGGTGCTCTGAAAACTATCCAGCACCTCTGCCCACTCATCCCCCCACAAGGCTCACCCCACACAGGAGGGACTTGTCCCTGGGTAGGTGACAGAGCTGGCTGAAATGAATGGGGCTGTAATGGAGGCACCTGCCGGCAGGGCTACCTGGGAGACGCTCTTATCTGTCATCTGATTTATCCAGGTTAAAAGGCTGCAATCAGTCACAAAGGTAGATTCATTCCCCAGTAAATAGTGCCCGAGGGCTTCCAGGACCTATTTTACTGCTAAGCACTCTCTTTCCAATGCTTGAATACCTTTGCTCCCGATGGAGCCGTTGCTGGCTGATATATATATATGATATGGGGAGTCCTGGTGACTTTTTTATTTTTGCTCTGCACAGCTCCTGGCCTTGTCTCGACTGCGTTGGGCTGCACGATGAATGATCTGTCTAAGGCTTCCTTGCATCTGGGGGCAAATCCAGCCGAGACAGCCCTCAGCTGCCAGGAGACCTGCCTCTGTGAAACAGGGTCTGCCCAAAACCTGGGTGACTGACATGGCAAAAAAGGAGAGACTTGGATGGGAGGGAAGTGATGCTCAGAGTGCTGGGGTTGGCCCAGATCTTGGTGCTGGATGTGACCCAGCTCTCCTGCCCTCACTGCTGTTGCTGGGGCACTCTGGGAAGGCATTACAGAGCTGGGCTGAGAGGGAGGTTTATGTGCTGTGGGTGCCCAAACAGTTCTAGTGCTTCATTCCTGCTGGACTCACCTAGAGCCTGTCCCCTATCACAGGTGAGTCCCTTCCTGGTTTGGGTACCTCCAGGTTCAGAGAAGATGCCCAGGCTGGGCAAAGCAGTGGCATTGCTCTGACAGTGATGACTTCACCCTGGTAATCCCCAGAAAAAAGTGCCCTCTCTGCCCTCAGGAGTTTAGCTCTCAGCTCTCATGCCGCAAGACCATTCTG
This sequence comes from Tapera naevia, assembly GCA_033556795.1. Lineage (NCBI taxonomy): Eukaryota > Metazoa > Chordata > Aves > Cuculiformes > Neomorphidae > Tapera > Tapera naevia. The sequence goes on from JAUMJJ010000082.1 coordinate 3,070,664, forward strand.
GTTTTCTCTGAACTCACACACACCTCACACCTGCCCAGGCCCCGTTCTTTGTGGACGTGTTTGTATCCAGCTTGGTGGTGGAGGAGAGGAAATCTCTGGCAAGAAGACTATGGATACAATATCAGCTTCTATTCTCGTTTTAATTTATTTTGCTTTCTTCTCATTGCAGCTGAAACCAACAAAGCATACCCCCAGAACTGCTGGCAATGGGCTGCCATCCAAGCTCTGGGTGCTACCTGTGTCCCCATCCCAAAGGCCAGCAAAAAGGCTGCATCTCACCCCCTCCTCTGGGGGGGGGGTCAGGAGCTCTTTCCTCCTACACCTTGTTCCTATATATTTTCCAGGCACTTGTCCTGCAAAAATCTGGGATTTGACTGCTTTTATTTTTTCCTGTCTTTGACAAATCTCTTGTGCAGTTCATCACCCCAAATAGGTTTAACTCCCTCCCTCTCCTCCCCATCCTCCCAATTAGATTTAGAGTTGAGCACTAATTGAGTATTACTGTTGAGGGACCAGGCAAGCTTCCCAAAGTGCTTACCTAAGGGGAGAGCACTTTTGACTGATAGATGTGCATTAAGGCTATGCATGCTTGTTGTCCTGAGGGTGGGAGGACGGGGGCCAAGAGCCCAGCTCCAGATACTGGTATCACCAGTGTTCTCCAAGTTTCCAGAATGTGCTGTGTAGCTGCACAATTACTGGTCTCAGATGCACCCTTAGGAATGGATTTCAAATTGCATTCGCCCTCTGGTAACACCCCAGTCAAGTGGATTTGAGTGCCAGTAGGTGCAACGTGGTCCTTGGCCAGCTAGAGATAGGAACTTTCCTGCTTGATGGAAGGACGACTTTTTCCCTGAGCCATGTTTGTATGGCACCTAGTGCAGGAGAACTCCTTTAGTTCCCTGGGGAATGTTCTAAAGTCAAAAGCCTGGACTGGTGCTTTGAGCATTGGACCACCTGAAGCTGCCCTGGAACAAGACACTGGGATAGCCAGAAGGAGAGCGGAGAGGTCTGTCTGGTGGTACTGAACACTTCAGGAGCTGTGTTATGCCTAAACCTTTCTCCCAGGAATGTCATGAGATGTTTTGTTGTGCATTTTCCAGGGGCTGCGCCTAGCACTGGAGGGCTGGATGCTGGAGCCATGCAGAACCACCCAGCCTGAGGTTTGGGAATGCATTGAGATGATAGGCAGTGATGATCTATTTGTGTCTTTATCCCTGCTCCTGCAATTTTGTCTCTGAACCTGTGCTAGGGTACAGATCCAAATGGATCAGCCTGGCAGCCATCACTGGTGTCATCTGAAACCTTCAAGTGTTTTGTAGCTCAAGCCTCTGGACCCTTGAAGGGCATCTGTCACAGTCCACTCAGTGGACTCATGATGGTTTGTTTACCGTGATCTTGAAGTGCAAAAAATTAAGGTGATCAAAATGCCAAAGGGTTATACTTCAATCAAACAGTGTAACTTTATTATTTTGCCTGTAAAGCAGCACACAATAGAGTGAAGAGGGAAAGAAAAGGTAAAGTAAAAGGGAAAAGAGGATTATAGCTACCACCACAGGTCCAAGGTACCCCTATGGTCCCAGGTTCTGAACAGCGTCCTGCTGGTCCTCGTCATGATCCTTTGGTGGGGAGATCTTACTGAGGTTGAATTAAAGCCATCTTTTATGCTAAGCAGCAGCACCTCACACCTCCATGGATTGAGGCTAATCTCTGCCTTCGTTTCCCAATCCAGGTTTAACTGAGCAGGCCCAAAAAGTTCCCACTTAACTTGACAAAACTTATCTGCGCTCACACCATCTCGCATTTGGAGGTCTTTTACTTCTTCACACGATCTTCCTCTCATGTCCGCTGGGTGACCTCAAGACCCTCTGCAAACTTCTGCCCATGTTCCTCTTCATTGGTCTCAGAGGCAGGGAGAAGGTGGGGCAAGTTTACTGATGCAGCAGGTGAAGTCCATCTACTGGACAGCAACCATGCAGCCTTATCACAGCTGTTCAATCCAGTCCCAAGTATCGGGGAACAGCAGGGCATTCCTTGTATCAGGCAGTCTTTTCCTCTCAGGGCATTTGCTTCTTGGTATCTCTCTAAGTACCCTGATGGTGATGTTGAGGCAAGTACTGTTCTTCTGACTGACTCTTATAGCGTTATGCTGACACTTTAAACCCTGTAAGTGGCAGCAGTGCTGGAAGGCACCAGGAGAGAAGTGGCAAAGGGAGCTCTGAGGGGTGCAAATTGGGGGTGGGCAGAGAGGATGGGAGAGGATGCAAAAATGGAGAGAAGTGAACTGGGGCTGTCACAGCCACAGCACACAGCCTGAGAGACAAAGTCTTTCCAGAAGCCAGGTTCAGAGAAGCGAAGTCATGATTTCTACAAAATGTGGTGGTCAGGTTTGGGGGACTCTTGATGGTTGGGTCTGGAGGCGGCATCAGGGCACAGCTTATGGCATATTTCTGAGACTCCTCTTTTCACCAGGGACAGAGCTACTCGCTAAATGGACACAGCATGTGTGTGCAGCCAGCTCCACTTTTGTGTTTCACTTGGGCTCTCCAGGTGCTCCAAGATTTCTCTCTACCACCTCTTGCTTAGAGACATCCTTTTGGTGTCTGATCCCTCAGAATCTCGTGTTAGGTAAGAGCTGGCTGTTTGGGAATTTTCTGTGTGTTCCTGCCTTTGCCTCCTGAGTAGCAGTAGCTCTATAATAGGAGAGATGTAGGGAAAGACACGGGATGGATTCAGCTCATCCAGATTCACTCACTAAAGCCAGCACCTGCTGGCTTCTGGTATCCTTCATGAGAATGCTGCCAAGAGAGGCAACTCAGCCAAACTGAGCCTGAACACCTGTGCGGAAGGAGCCTGTGGACACTGATGGAAATGTGGCTCTGTGTATATCCTTCATGTTCTCTTACACTGATTGTGGGCATGAAAACCCCAAGTGCAGAGACTAATACAAGGACTGAATTTGACCTGGTTGCAGCATGGATCACAGCCTATGTCCCTGGATTTCAGCCAGGCATGAAAGGAGGAATCTACTGCAGAAGGAAATACATGCCCAGAAACTGGATGTTCTTTAAGATTCCTTCCAACCCAAACCATTCAATAATTCTGTGATAGCTGCCCATGTGCATGTAAAGGTGGGAAGGGAGGTTACCATGTTCCTGGTTACCTGCATATCTGAGGGGCTCGGTCCTTCAACCTTATTTATCTCAGCACAAGGGTGGAGGAATATCAGAGCCCCCCAGGAGCTGGATACTGCTGCCGCCCTATCATAGCAAAAGCGTGACGTGTGGCCACAGAGCAGGGTCACTCTGTAGTGCTCCCATCAGGGAGGAAGCCTTCCCGCACCCTGGCAAACCCCTAGTGAAAGACAATCAGGCTTGCTGTCACCGAGCTAATTCCGATGGCATAAAAGCAGTAATGAAATTCACGGCAGGATTAGGCTCTCCATCCAATGGGCCGGCGCCACTGTGACATATCGTGCTTCTTGCCCGAATGTAACACACCATCTAATTTACGTCGTGTAGCGAGCGGGAATGAAATGTTCATAAAGAATTGCTGAATCTTGTCACCTTAACTGCGGCCCCGGGCTCTGAGGCATCTGTCAGGGAGAGGAGAGCGGAGAAGGAGGCTCCTGCCTTGTGAAGATGCGACCAGGGCTTTGGGAAAGGGAAGATGGCTGCATTAATCTTCTGAGTCTATGTGATGGAGATGCAGTGCGTGGGGATGAGGATTCCAGGCTGGAGGAGGGGGGCTGTACAGTTTCCTTGTGTGTGCACACTATACTGGGTGGTGCTAGTGATGCAGAAGGGGCTGTTAGACCCTCCCCACCCCCAGAACTGCACATGGGGGATGCATGAGAAGGGACCTTTGGTGATGTGGAGATAAGGGGCAGCATCCCTGGATGCTTGCAGAAGAATGCAAGTTCCCAGTTTGCATGTTGGAGCTTGTGCAGATGCACAATGGTCAGCAGCTGTGAGTGTTTGCCTGTCTCAGGAAGGGCATACATGTGTGCACATCCTTCTGCTGTAGCTTGGCATCCCCGTTTCCCCCCTCCCCAAATGTTTATTTGCAGTTAATTTTCATGGATCCTAATGGCTCACATCCTCCTAGGGGGGATTGTGTTTGCCTCTTCAGTCAGAAAGTTTGGAGAAAAAAATAGCCCTTTCCTGTTGTGTGTCGAGTAATAGCGTCTTGGTGTCCGGAGGGGAGTTGGCAAGGAAGCAGAGAAGTTTATTAAGAGTAAGATTGAATTCCACTGGGTTTAATTGGAAGTGCTTGAGCAAGCAGGGGAGGAAGCCATCCAGCCCAGCCCCCTGGAAACAGCAGTGCTGTCCCCAGGCTCCATGGCCATGGGGCTGGTTGATCCCAAGGCCACTTCATCCCCTTGTCTGCTGGGGAGGCCACAGGCTTTGGCTGGTTTGCTTCCTCAGGGTCATCTGTGCACTCCAACCTTGACTTCCTCCTCCATCAGTAGGTAGAATCCTACGTGGCCTCTTGAAATGCTGGGTCAGGAGGGATGCAGCTCTGAAGTGGCTGCGAAAAAAGCAGTGTTTGGGTCTGCTTTTTGCTTTAGAAGCTGATGCAGAGCACAAAGCATGCAAGTGCATGACTCCTGTCCTTGCTGTGCTGACCCAGTCCTGTCCCATGAAAAATCCGCTGGGCCAGCCCAGCTCCAGGCGGGGGCTCAACAGCGGCTGTGTGGGGTGCAGGTGGGTAACTTGCAGCTGGGGTAAGTTTTGGGAGAGTAACCTAAATCTGCTTTGTTTTCTCATTTTAACGCAAATGCGGAGTGAATCCACTTTCAGATTCCAATCCCCATTCTGTCCTTCAGGGTGCAGAAAATTCTTCCAGTCTGATTCCTATGGATAAAACCATCCCTCTGCCTTGGGCTGGGCTGGACGTTACCTGCACACTGAACTGCAGGACATTTGCGCCTCCACAGCACTGATATTCACAGGCATGCAAAGTAGTGTGCCTGAGGTTGCAAAGTGAGCTGAATGTCAAAAGCTTGATCCTCTCCTATAAAAGCTCCTCCTGTAAGACTTTATCCTGTCCCACACTGAGTTGAAAGAGGTATCAAATACTCTCTTTGCTAATGAAGGTAAATGGGAGCTCAGACATTTATTTCACCTTAAATTCAGCTGATCACTCCTCTGAAAAATTCCAAATTAAAGAACAATAAATAATTTATTACTTTATTTACTTTAATTCAAAAAATTGCTTCCCCCAAATTAAGATATATTGCTTCAAATTAAATGTTTCATTAAATTTGAGATTAAACTTTTGGGGATGGGGAAAGGATGACTTTTTAATTTGGCTGAAAACCTGAAAACTGCCTTTTCCCATTGCTTTAATTGCAAACTCTAGGGGGGAAAAAAGTGACAAATTTTACAAAGCACATTTATGATGGTTTGGTCTCCACTCCCACCCCTCTGGGAGACCAGTGGGTTTCTCTTTCAGACTGAGTGGCACATAGCTGCAGACTTTCAGCTGCAAATCCAAAGGGAGCATGTCTCTAATCTCAACCAAACCTCACAGGAATGCACTTTGATTGAAGCACTCTGTGGCTCTCAGGCTTTGCAAAGTCTTGTTTCTTCACAGCCTCACTTCATGGGTGAAATTGCCATAGTGGCTGCCTGTGCTCCAGCTTTCACCTCTGAGATGAAAGCTAAGAGTTTCCAAGGCACAGCTCTTTCCAGCCTTGTCCTACTTTGTGTATAACACACTGTATGCTCTTTGATTTATATAAAATACATATATAGATATCTTTTTACCTTCCTCTTTGTTGATGTCCTGTGCTGGGACTCTCGAAGGTGGGATTTCAGCCATGTGATATGCACCAGTCTCCAGACATGACCTTCACTTCTGTACCAGAGATGTAACTGCATGTCTCTTTTCTAGTGGTCTTACCCACGCAGAGCTTTTCTACGGGTTCCGACTAGTACAATGGCCAAGCCACAGAGGCCAATGGGACAGACAGACTTGCACAGGTGGAAATCTGTGTAGACAGAAATGAATGAGTCTGCTGGATGTCTGGGCAGTGATCTGCTTTGTTCATATTGCACCTAGTATGACTGAATCTGCTGCAGGGTGGGATCTCTGGGCCCTGTTTGGCTGCTGCAGGTTAGTACCAGATTTTGTAATTTATCAGAGACTGCTGGAGTGGCTTTCTGTTCATTGCTCACTTCCCCATGTACACATGCACTTATGCACCAACATAGTCACTGCAGAGTACTTAGTGCCTTGCATCCTTCAGAAGCAGTGAAAAAGTCCATGCTGCTCAATTCAGAAACAACTATCATTGACACAATTGCAGGCACAAATAATTGCTGAGGGTTCAGACTCTGCAAGAAAACCCAAGCTCTGGGTTGAAGACAAGCAGAAGAATGGTAGATCCTATGAAGTTATGCTGGAGAAATACTCTTTCCCTTGTCAGAAGCACCCCTGGCTGGCAGGCTTTGAATGGCAGAAGTGCATACACCAGTTGGGCATGACTGCACCCATTCCTGGTCCTTCTCCTCCCATGGCTGCAGACTCACTGCTGTTAGTATTCCCTTTGCTTGTGACGGCATCTGGCCCAGGTTTGCCAAGCTGGAACCATGGGTCTCTTCCCCAAGAGGGTTAGAGCAGCTAGAGGAGTATGTTTGGGATATTGAGTACTGTCCAATGGAGGGAGAAGGCCTTGTAGTGCTTATTGTGGGCTGGCTGCTCTGAACTGGGCTTGTAGGAGCCTGGGCAGAAGTAAAGCTGTGTACTCCATTTCCCTTTAAGTTTGAAAGGTTCCCTAGAGGGAAACCTCTCCTGTGAGGGTCACTTTGCTTTCAGGAGAGATTTCACTCTAGAGAACCTCTTAAAAGACTGCGGAAGTTCTGTTTTCTGAATTGTCCTTCAAGAACCAAATGGCAGAGACATATGTGCACTATGAGAAAGACAGCACACCAGCGAACGGGGTTGGCTCTGCAGGCAGGATCCCAGCCTTTTCTCCAGAGCAGGTGAATGATGCTGGAGAAGCAACCTCTAAAGTGCATGTGTGCCAGTGCCTGGAACTCTGGTCACTCACTTGGCCCATGGCAGAGAGCAATTGCTTTTGGACCTCTGAATTGTAAAGTCCCTCCAGGGCACAGGGAAAGGTATAATTGCTGCAGCAAGCAGGCTTTCACCAGGCAAACTCTCTTATGTACTTACTATGTAAGTCAAGAGTATTTACAGGAGATCTTGCTGCCTGTAACTTAAAGCTTTAGCGAAACAAATTGGAATTGCCTTCTGGAGGCCATTGTTATAAATTACAGCCCCAACATCTGTCCACATCTGCAATGTCTAGACAACCCGTCTCGGCTAGGAGAATGAGCATGGGGGAGGCTGTGATCGCAGCAGGGAGGGGAAGCGAAGGGCTTATGCCAGAGCTGTGCCAAGCACCCTGGCTTGCACTGCCTCTCTGCCTTTGAGCATGATGCTCAAAGTAGGGTGTATCCAGAAGGGAATTTCAGGCCCATCCAACTCAAGAGGAACCACATCTACCTTTTGCCATAGCAACCTGCAGATTGACACCAGCAACAGATTTGGCCCTTGGATGCCTCAACTGCCATTGCCTTATTTATTGCATGTTGGAGGATGTGAGCGAAAGCAGCGCCTTCAGGCAGGCTTGTTCTGTCTTTCTCCAGCCCCTGTGCAGCACTTGCGATAAAAAGGCCGGCCGTCAGCTGAACAACTGTATTTTTTTACAGTTCCTAGTGCAAACCTTCTCATTTATATGTAAAGTAGCCATTAGTCATAGCTCTGTTCCCTCACACTGCCTGATGTACAATCACATTTTGCAGTGGATGAATCTTTCCACACAGCTGCTCTGCTATGAATAATCCGTTGCTGGGCCCATAAATCAGAAAAAAATCATGCACCTCCTTTGCCTGATCCTTACACAAAGTCATATATTTTACATGAGGACAAGCTAAATATTCATGAGGCTTTAAAAGGCTTTCCTGACTACGAGGTACTTGTTGGGGTTGTTTTTGTTCTGTCGGGTCAGGTTTGGTGGTTTGGGTTTGTTTTTCTTCTTTGTAAAAAGAAATCTTTCTTCCCCCCCCTTTTCTACCCTCCGGGAAGCAATGTTGAGCCCCCAGCAATGCTCCTTCGGGGCTCTTGTGTTTGCTGAAGGATCAATGAATTTGTCATTGCTGCCATCTCAAGGACGGGCTGATGGAAGTTGCTGCCAACACCAGAGGACATATCCCAGAAGCGCGGGGGTTGTGGGGATATGGCCAGGCTTCAGTGAGCGAAGGAGCTGCTTTTGGGGGTAAAGAAGCGCTTCCAGATCTGTGCTAGGAAACCTGTCTGGCTGTGAGTCAGGGACTGTGTTTCTGTCTGTGCATAGCCCTGCAGGGCAACCCAGTGCTTGACACTGGGGCTTCCGGAAGGGTTAGGGAGGAAATGGGGAAGGCTGCTGACAAGGGCTAAAGCCCCTGTTCAAGAACAGGGCCAGTACCAGGGATTCAGCATCTCCTGCTTCCTGGTGGCCAAGCAAATCCAGAGGGGGCGAATGATATGTAGCCCCAGCGGTAAGGTGGAAATGAGCTCACAATCCCTGCAAGGATCCCAAAGTCCAGGGATCTGGTCTTTCTAAGACATCTCCCAGTTCTCTGCCTCAGCCATCCAGAGTCTCCAGTGGCAATGATGATGCTGTGCGAGCAGGGAGGGCTCTCAACCTCCAGGGGGGTTAAGAGACTCAAACAGTGTATCTGCTGAATTAGCAGCTGTCTATAACTGAGAGGGACCAGTCTCATCCTACCTTCCCATGCCCTGGAATGCATTTCCCACCCACCTTCACAGTAGCTCTGGCATTTGTAGGATCACTAGAAAAGTCAGTTTGATTCACCAACAAAGAAGTGTTTAGTTTGTTTCCTGATTATCCTTTTGCTGCTGCTATAGTGAATTAAAACAGTTGACAGTGCCAGAGCTGGCACAAAGTGAGAGGATGGAGTACATGACTGGCAGAGACAGGAGGAGGATGCACCTACTGTTTTCAGCTGCACAGGGGATAAATTCAGCTCAGCCTGTACTGTCAATCCATAGCCTGACTGTTCTGGTTTCTCTGCAGACAAGCCCCTCTGGCCATCCCCTCGTGATAGGCAGCCTTACGCATCTCCTGCCAGCTAATGGGTACTGTCCTGTTCCAGCCATACAGCAAATACAATTCATACTACATTGTCTTGGATTCTCTTCTTCTGGTCTTGCACAACTAAGGGGCAACGTTCCTTTGTTCTAAAAAAGCTCCTTTGCCCACAGGCTGTGCACCAGCCACTGCACACCAAGCCTCTTTAGCCAACATGCCAGTGTACTGTGCGAAACACACCACTGTCATGGATGAGCTGGGATGGAGAGGCTGAGCTGAACCACTGAGACACTTCGGGGTGCAAGGATCCCTGTCTCCTTCTCCTGAGCTCCAATGCTATCAGATGTTGTCTGTGTGCTCAGCACTGTGATGCCTCAATAAAGGCACTTTGTCAAGATCTTTCAGGACAAAGGGAATAACAAAAGGTTTCTCCACCGCTTCTTTCTGCTCTTTTCTCTTCCCTTCTTTTTTTGCTGCAACTTGGAAAGAATGAAGTCAAGGGACTGCCAAAGCGGATGAAAACAAGGCCAAACACACACAGATGGTGAGCCCACAAATTTAATTTAAAAGCATCCTTTATTATTCAAAATATTAAAATTCAGGCAATAATGCCCAAAGGAACTGCGCTGATTAAAGCTCCCTAATGTTTCATGGCCAAATCTTGCTGCTTCCTCCAAGGGTCACTGGGACAAGAAGTGAAACCCCTCTGGAGTGCAGAGAGGTAGGGCTGTACCTGCTGTAGATTGCTTAACCAAACACTTACTTACTGACCCAATCAGCTTCACTTAAAGCAAAGCACCAGCTGTTCCTTACCCAATTAATGATTGCCACAACAAATTAACATGGCGTTACACCAGGCGTGGATGTGGTCCGCAGAGTCCAGAATGCACAGAGCAATATGCTATTGCAAAAATAATGACAGTAATATCTTTACTGTTAGGTAGCATCCTTCATCTGGAAGGATGGTGAGCTCCCTGTGCGCTCTACGGCTTACTTCATGCAACATGCTCTGCAGTGAGGGTGTTGAGGGCAGGAAGTGAGTGTATAGGATTGCTGCTTCAAGGGCAAAGTAAGAGGAGCTGGTCAGGGCAGCTCTGCTGTGGCAGAGACATATCCACCTCTGGGTCACTGCAATTCAAACAAATCATTATTTAATTTGTTGTAAATCTGCTGAACTTGAAGTGTGCCTTTGCTCTGCGTAATACACCACAGACCTCTCCAACTCCTCGTCTTCTGTGATGTGACAATCTGGGGCAGCAGCAGGGATCTGGTGGGTGTCACAGCTTGGTGTGGTGGCTATTATCCTGCTCTGGGCTGCAGTGGACACAGAAAGCTAGTGGATGCAGAGCTGGCATTCCAGCTGCAGTGAGAAACCTACAGTGGGAAGAGGCCACAAGGTCAGGCTGCAGGTGCAGGAATCCAAGCAAGGTTCACATGGTGAGGTTTTACCTCCGTGGCCAGTTCTGCTGGGACAAGCACTGCCTCTCTGAGTCCTTCCTTGGTCTCTCTGTGCTGTGGTATAGACTCTTGCCCCGACCTGCTGTTGTTGTCCTGCATCATGGGGTCCAGATGGCAGCATAGCAGAATAACGGAGACATTCTCTTCTCCCACCAAGGTTAAGACCAGCACCTAAAAACTCATTAGTTTTGGCTCCACTTTGTTCATGCTTTTTATGACCTAGAGACGCTAATCCCCTATAAGTTACAGTCCAGACAGATCAATCAGCCTAGAGGGCTTTGGAACAGTGGTGTCTAGTGCTGAAGCGTTACACTTTACAATTTTCCTACAATTAGGGCAGCATCAGATATTATTGACAAATAAACCATGCAATCAAAGCCTTGAGTCCGTCACGCTGCTACGAAGAGGATCCACTTACATTCCAGCCAACTGCAGGATGCCTGGAGCGAGGAGACGCAGAAGAGCTGTGCCCCAAGAGCTGGCAGCCCCTGGTTGCCTGCAGTACTGTTACAGAAGCCATCCCTTTGTAATTATAGGACTCCTTCATTATAATTACTGTTATTTATATAATTGTGGTAAGTGTTTTCAGTGCTGTCAACAGTCTGGAAAAATACCCAGCACCATTAAAGCCAAACATTTCAGGCGTTTCACTGCTAAGAGTCTGGGCTTGAAGCATGATGACCAAGAGCGAGGCGGTTCCAATCCACGAATAGCAGCCCATGTCTGGTGACCTGAAAGCTTTCTTTGGAAGATTTCTATGTCTTGGGATTGTAGAGGGAGGACAAAAGGTTATCCTTGCTTCTTTCTTTCAAGCTACTGCTCTGGGAGCTTAGCTCAACCCAGTCATCACATCCCGCATAGGCTGACATTCCCCATCATCTCTGCTGTGTCACTGGCTGGAGGACACACTCCTGGCACTGGAGCGTGAGGCACCACCCAGATCCTACACCCCTGCAAGGAATCCAGTAATGGGCACATTCTGTACATCATTTTTTCTCTGATTATCTTGTTTAAAAATCTGAAGGAGATGGGGCGTTTAGAGAAAATGCAGACAGGGCTGGTACACAGGAGATACTGGGTTGGGTTCATACTCGTGACTCGAAGCTTAGCTTTACAGGTCAAACAAAGGAACAAAAAGAATGGATTTAAGCCACATGTCAGCGAGCAAGTGCTGATGTCTGGGGATGACTCTTATTCATCTAAATAGGAAGAAATTCAGGGTAACTTGCTTAAGAGGCAGAGTCAAATATATACATGCAGCAAAGAAAAGAATCTGAAAAGAATCAGTGTTTGCTATGGAGAAAGGAAAAGCCTATTGGGCTCTTATAACCAGTACTCAAGACACAGGAGGTAATTCCTTGCTGCTGCTCTATGTGAATGGCTTCAGCTTTTGGGTACCCTGAGAAAAATGTAGGAAAAGTGGAAAGAGATTAGACAAAAGCAACAAAACTGAGAGGATTAGAAGCGATGGCTGACAAAGAGTGAGCTGGTCTTGTTTGGTGTGCAACAGAGAAGATTAAAGAGGGGTATATGGTAAATACCCTCCAGTCTATGTGCAACTGCTAATAAATGTCTGCTGATCAATTCATTTTTTGTTTGCCACTTGGAACAGCAGGAAGAACCTGGCCCAGTTGTCAGGGAAAATTGATTTAGCATCATTATTACCAAAAAAACTAATCTTAAGGGCAGCAGAGCACCACAAGAGGCTGTTTATGTGCAAAGTGGCCTTTACAGACCAATTTGAACAAACATTGATCCATTCCAGCGACACAGGTTTCCCCATTTCATATGCCCTGCCAAGGAACAGCGATAGCCCTTTCCCACATTTCTGTCTGTTCGAAAGTCACCGGCTCGTCCTGGTACCACTTCTGCACTCTCTGGGTAAGCCAAGGCATGGAATTATTTTAAACAGTGTTTAGGGCTATATTAATATCAGCATCAACTGACTTGAGAATCGATGGTGCACAAGCATGGATAGCAACTGGAGCAAAGCAAGGGAATTGATATTAAGGAGCTTTTATTTTATTCTTGATTTTCGGTGACAGAGCAGCCAAGCTCTTGCAGGTGCCATCCTGTGAAGGGAACCCTTTGCCACCCGCTGTGGGTGCCCCACCACTAGCTAAAGGGAAGAAGTGCTGGGCTGTGACTTGAAAGCCAGCTTTACCCTTTCCTGGCAGAAAAGGCCCTGGGAGCGCTGGTTGACAGCTGGCTGAATATGAGCCAGCAGTGGCTCAGGTGGCCAAGAAGGCAAATGGCATCTTGGCTTGTATCAGAAACAGTGTGGCTAGAAGGACAAGGGAAGTGATTGTGCCCCTGTACTCTCATTGGTGAGACCGCGTTTCAAATTCTGTGTTCAGTTTTGGGCTCGTCGCTACAAGAAAAACATTGAGGTGCTGGAGCGTGTCCAGAGAAGGGCAACAAGGCTGGTGAAAGGGCTGGAGAAGAAGTCTTATGAGGAGCAGCTGAGAAAACTGAGATTTTTTAGCCTAGAGAAGAGGAGGCTGAGGGGAGACCTCATGACTGTCTACAACTGTCTGAAAGGAGGTTGTAGCAAGTTGAGTGCTGGTCTCTTCTCCCAAGTGACAGGTTACAGGAGGAGAGAAAGTGGCCTCCAGTTGCACCAGGCGAGCTTTAGATTGGACATAAGGAAAAATTTATTCACCAAAAGGGTGATGAGGCACTGGCAGAGGCTGCCCAGGGAGGTGGTTGGGTCATCATCCCTGCAGGTGTTTAAAAAGACAGGTGGATGAGTTTGTCAGGGATGGATTAGTAGAGGACAGGTACGGTTGGACTCAAAGGTCTCAAAGGTCTTTTCCAACCAGGGGATTCTATGATTCACCAGTGCTGGAAACGGCCTACACTTTCCCTGCGGAGAGGGGCTTCCCTGCCCGCCAGTCACACGGTCACAGCCCCGCGGGACTACAACTCCCGCCGGCCCCTTCGCTCCGCACAGCGCACGCGCCAGCCGCCTCCCGGCGTGCTCCCCGGCCGCAAGGCCTTCTGGGATTTGTAGTCCCGGCTGCCCTGCCGGGCCGTTCCCGGCTCGCGGCCGGGGACTCCATTTCCCGTGGGCCCGCGGGCGGCGCGCGCGCCGTGCGGGCGGCGGGGCGAGGCGGGGGGGGGCGCGGGGCAGCGCAGGTTCCTGTCTGCGCCGGCTGCGGCCTGGTCTGAGCGCAGGGGCGGCCCCGGCGGCCCCCGCGCACGACGATGGACCCGGCCGAGGCCGTGCTGCAGGAGAAGGCCCTCAAGTTCATGGTGAGGGGCCGCGGCGGCGGGCACCGGGGTGTGTGCGCGGAGGGGCGGCCCGGCGCGGGGGGGCGAGGAGGGGGGAGATGAGGAAGGCAGAAAGGGGCCTACAGGAGGGGGTTCTCTGCCGGTGAGAGGGGGGTCTTCTCTGCTTTCCTGGGGGTGGGGGTGGGGTGCTGGGCCTGCTGGGACACACACTGCTTCCCGGGGACGGGAGGGCTCTGCCTGCCGAGGTGAGGGGAGTGCTTCTTGCTGGGGAGGGGGGCTGGTTCCAGGGGAGGGAGGGGACTCTGCCCTGGCTCCCAGGGGAAGGGACTGGCTCCCGGGGGGGTAACCTAGCTCCAGAGGTGTAGCTGGCTGCTGGAAGTGGGCCTTCCAGACCCATGGCAATGTATGGCTGTGTTGGGGGCAGTTGAGGGCTGCAGGTGCTGCCTGGGAGTGGGAGAAGTTAAAACTCGAGCGAGGCAGGAGCTGGCAGAGGGGCCGCACATGTAATTCCTGCCTTTTTCTCTTTATTTATACTACCTTAGTTTTACTCTTCTGTACTGCACAGGATTTCTGCATTTATTTTGTTTTGCCTTCCTTTCTGCCTTGAGAGCTGTAAATACTGACACAGATCTTTCACCTGCTGCAGCAGCAGGAGATCATTGACAGTGAATGTGAAGAGCGCTTAACATTGCTTAAGTTTACCAGTTGGCCTTTGGCATGGAAAACAGCCTGGGGGGTGGGGGTGGTGGGAAGGGGTGTGTATCTACATCCAGGATGCTCTTCAGATGTGGCTAGTTTACTTAGATTTGAGGCATGATGCACTTGAACTGTAGTTTCATTCTCTCTTTCTTCATTTGTTGATATTTCTAAGTGTTTTGGCCAGAAGCACAAGATTTGGAAGTGAAAACAAACTGGTGCCAGCTGAATTGAATATAAATTTTGGATGCCCTAAACTGTTTTTATTCACCCCTAAAGGTATAGTTGAAATGACTGGCAACACTTGGTAAAACTTGGGTTTGGATTAGTGGTTCCAGTGGTACAGAATTAAATGAAAGCTCATCAGGAAGAAACAATTCTATTAAACCTTCAGAAAATAGATCCAAAATGAATTTGAGGAAACACTAGTTGCAAAGTTTAGTTTTTAATTGAGCTTCAAGAGACTTGTTTGGCTTCTTTTCTTTAATCTCATAAAACTTGTTTCTGTTGAGACATTTTACCCTTTTCCTAGTAGCCTCCAAATCTGTCAGAATTATAGAACCTCAAGCTCATTGAAGGGGGAAAATGCTATGGATAACTAAATAGGCCAGGTACCAATTAGTAATAATAAACTGTGTGATTGGCCAGAGGAGTGTCCCGGATCTTGTTGCGCTTGTGTTTAGCCAAGGATGGTAATTACAACCTGCCTCTGGATAGTGAGTTTCATATCCTGAAAAGTTTCTACTGAAATGTTTTTGTCTTCTGCCAAACAGTGTTGTGAGTGAGTTCCCCTGACTTCTCATATGCTGCTGTTTTTACCCCACGTGCAAATATTACCATCCAAGGGCTTAGTCCAAGCATACAAGATCTTCTGTAAGATTGGGCCAGGGACCTGAGGGAATCCCTGTCCATCTTGCAGCTGGCTGTGTTCCACTTGAACGATAAAACTCCCTGACACTGGGAAGAGACCTGAGCATGAGAGCAAGTGCTTTTACAGGAGATGCAACTGTTTTACGGGAGGTGCAACTGAGAGCACCAGATAAAGGGAGGAATTATAAAGATCAGACTGTGCTGAGAACTAAAAGCTATACCAAGTTCCGTAATGTTTTATTAAAATGTCTCTTGTATGCAAAATGCTTATAAAAAGCGCAGTGAAGGATGTGGCTTCCCTCTGTCCTCTGTGAACTTTTTAGGGTATTTTTGCTTACAAGTTGAGAGGAGAGTGAGAAAAGCCTTTGTTTAACACTTCCTGGGCTTTTGATTTAGTGTGGGTCTTTTCTAGAGTGTCACTCTTACTTTAATTATACTGATGAAGTAAAGTTTTTGTCAGGCTTGGTGGGGTCTTTTGGTGTTCATGGAGGTGTGGGACCAGGAGGCTGTTCTGATACCTGAGGTATCAGCTTGGCTCACCTAGGAAGTGTCTTCTTGTTTCTACCTTTTAGCACTCGGAATGTGCTGAGGTCCTGCAGTAGTGGCATTGGTACAATTATCTACACAGAGGTAGCAGATCAGTTTGTGCATCTACTCAACTAGTGCTGAATCATTCACAGTATATTATCTTGTACCTGAAGCGTATCCCACACTTGGATGAACATCTTCCTTATTAAGTAGCTTGCGGTTTGGGTTGAGGTGGGCTTTGCTATTAATTATTGATTTTCCCTGAGAGTTTCCCAAGTGCCATCATAGCTAAATACTTGGATATCTTTTGGAGAGATGAAGAAACCTATTATCTCTCCTGCTTTTGGAGTTTTGGTAGGGATTTGTGGTAGGTTTCATTTCGTGTTCATAAAGCAGCCCTGTGGGGTGGTATTTTTATGCTTCTCTAGAAAATAATACTTCTTCCCCTTAAAAATGTCAATACCTAATTTTTGGCATTGACTGTCGAGTGTTCATTCAAGGCTAATAATATGAACGAAATCATTTTGTCTTTCCAAACATCAAATATAGATACTTTAAAACAAAATGAACTTTATTTCTGCATGCTCATGCCTGTGCAACTTTTTGATGGGAGTGAAAGAAGGCTGCCCTCCTGCTGGATGACATTGCCTTGATTGCTTTTCAAGGAGACAATATTACATGTATTTAGTATCTGCTACCAGTTTCTGAGTTATCCATGGTTAGTTAAAATACCTGTAATCAAATACTTAAAGGTTTAAGTAATTTATTTAACTTTATTTAACTTCATTTGCCTTCTCAGTTTTAAGAAGGCCTAATTTATTTCTGATATTAAATTGCTGTGTATTAGCATTATGGAAAAATAAACAGCTGCTCACCAAGAAGAATGTTTTTGCTGGTAAACTGTTTCTGTCGTCTTTCTACATGTCATCTTTCAACATTTGTTTTGAATGAAAGTCAATTCGTAGATTTAGATGGTATTGTAAGTTGCATAGTCCAGTGTTCTGCAGCTACACCATGGATTTTACCAGAGTGGAACCTGTGTGGGTTCACTTCACCCCCTTTTCATGTTTCTACAATACTACAGCTAAAACTACAGTCTTCGTAAAGTGTGATGTGTGAGAGAGTGATGCGCAGGCTAAAGGAGAGGTGAATGTGCCTGTTAGCTTAAAAAACCTCACATCTCTCCCTCCAGACCCCCTTGCCTTACAGAGCTCTGTTTTTACGCATTCAAGAATATGGGATTTATGCAGTCATAACCATTTACAAAAGTACTAAGAATGAGGTGCTTCATAAGTAACTTTCATATTTGAATAAAGTGTTTAAAACTGAAGATACAGTATTTATAGTTTCTGTGCAGTTGGCTCAACTGAGACTTTGATTAAATGTCATCTGAAGTAAACTACATCTGCCTGCGTAGAATAGTAGATATTTTTTCAAAGTAGCTTCAAATGGTTCTGTTAAGTGTACGAATGTTCTGATGATTATCTTTTTAATTAAAATGAGAAATCTTTGTTTAAAGTGGCATTCTTTTTTACGGCCTGTTACAGTCTCTGTAACAATCATTTCTTAAGTCTGAACGTTTTTAATTCCAGGAATCCATTTATATAAAACTATGTTTAGACTTAATTAAGGAATGATTCTTACAAAGCTTGTAAATAGCCAGGAAAAAAGGGACAGAAAATAAAACTGACATTCACACTTAACAGAATGATTGTTACAAGGTATGTAATATGCTATAAAAATACAATAAAGCCCTTTTTATAAGAGTTCATATTTTTTGTTCCTCGTTTTGAAAGGTATTTAAGAAAAATATCAAAGCTCTATGAAGCAACATCTGTTTTCTTGAATGGACTAGTGAAAACTTCAGTTGTATTTAATTAGCAGTGCTCGGAGCTGTACCTGACCAGTTTGGGATCCTATCTAGGGTGGTTTTGGAGGCAACAGCTTGTTATTTAATGAAGTTTTGCTTTCTCAAATTTTCTGAATTAAGCATTTTGCAGTAATTAATTTAATATCCTGGCTTGTAAATAGGAAAATGTTGATACTAGCGTTCTTCATGAGTATTGTTTTTCCAGTTCACCTGCAAATTAGCATTTTCCTTCTCTTTCTGGGTGACAGTGATTCTTGGAGATCATGATGGCTTTCCAGTTTCACAGGAGAGCCAAAAGCTTTTGGTTGTCTTTTAAGGTTGCATCTGTGTTTTAGTGTGTTTTTTTTTTTTTTGAGAGAAAACCCCTGAAGTTGATTTTTATATTCTTGTGTTTGTAGGAACTTCCACATAACTGGCAGGTATTGCAGCAAGGAATACTCAGTATAATTGGAGGCTGAAGGGTAATGGACGTGGAATCTCTTTTGTTTTCTTTTTCCTCTCTGCACTGAACCTGTGTGATTTCTGGTATCAGTAGGCCTGGGATTTTTAAGACCTAGGACTTGTTAGCTGTTGTTATTGCTTTGAGTACCTTACAGTCTTCCTAATAACGTTTTTGTGTTGTGGTCATTGTGGCAGAGAATCCCAGGTATCTGAAGCAAGGGTGGTGTGGAACAGCCAGGATAGCAGAGTTGCCTCCTAAATGTGGGGTTGCAAATCCCACTTGACAATTAAATGTATGCTTAGTAATTTTTTCCAGTAGAACTGAAATAAATCATGAAACTAAGAGTGTGTTTGGACTACCGTATCGTAAAGAAGAAAATGTTTATTTTCTTCTACACCGAACTCTGTGCTGGCCTGGGTACAGGCCTTTGGTACTTCAGTAACTTCATCCTCACTTCTCTGGTGATACTTCATTTCAGCCACTTTGCTTCATTAAATGTATGCAATTAGAAAAGCAAATGGCAAATTTGCTATCGCATCACTGAAGTATTTAGTTTCATTGACTTAAAAAGCAGAGTTTGTTGCACCGTGCTCTCTGCACTATAATATATACTATAAACATCAGAGAGAATAGGCTGACCTTAATATTTGCTTCCCAGATAAATCGCCGCCTTGCAGCAGTTATTTCCCACTGAATAAAAAGTTTAATTTCACGCCCTGATTAGTGCTAGTATGTGCAGGTGGATATTTATTTTATGCAACTAAAGTAATCTGCCTTGGCAAATTATTTGCCAGTCAGCAAAGCTATAATTCCTCATGAGTATTTGGTACTAAATTATCATTCTCATTAGTAAGAGAAAGCAGACTATTCTAACCACAAAGTTTGATTAGGCAAAGGGTTTCCTGAATAATCGTTGGAAGACAGAACACGTGCAGTTACCTCAACATTCTCAGTATTCTGTAGTAGTTTGTGATATGGAAATGTGTAGTGAAGATTTTGGAGGAGAAAAATAAACTTGTTCTGTAACTGGGCATTATCTCTGCAGGTAAGGCAGGAATGTGCAGTGTTTGGAGATCACCTCTTTAAGAGGTGCCCAATGGAGAAAAAAGGAAACAGTGATCTTTGGAGCTTTTTCCATGGCCCACCAAGCTCTGATCTCTGGCCCTACACAAAATGAAATATAGAGTTGCATTGTTTTCTTATTTTCAGTGTTAGCAGCTACTGAGTTAGGGGAAGGAATGACTTGAGACTAGAAGTCAAAGGGGAGAGGAATCTTCATGGTCTGGTCTCATTTAAAATTCACTTCATGCTCTTAAAAACATTCGAAGTTGGGATCAGAAAGTTATTTCCTGACGTACGAACGTTGACTGGATATGCTTGTCAAGTGGATGTGTTCATCCACTGTTTAGTTTTCTTTGGGTTTTACTGTGCTGGTAGTTTGTATCATGAAACTTTTTAATGAGAGGCGCTTATTTTTTGTTACAGGGAAAGTCATTTGTACCTGGAAATCACAAATTTTGAGTAGGAATTGAGTGAAGGGATCCCACTGACCTTTTTCATCTGTATAGATGCATTTCTTGTCATATTAATTTTCTTAGTGATCGTTCCAACAGCGGTTAGGGCATAAATCATCAGATTGCATGCAAGATGAGCACAACCAGCAAGCCAAGGAACTTGATTTTGTAGTATCAAAATTTTCATGCTAAATTCAGTAATGCAATTGGAATAAGATGTGGTTTTACTTCCTTGTCTGTTTACATTGTGTCATCTCTGAGATCCATCTGTGCCCATGAGATTTGTGTAGCATTTAACCATTCTTAGTGGCAAACTTAACTAGTGTTTCTAATCCTCAATGTTTTCTTCAGTCCTCCTCATTTCCTCGTTTCTACAATTCAGGAGGTGCTCAAGAAGGCGTTTTATTTTGATATTTTAAGTGGTTTTGCACAGAAGAGCTGAATACAGTATGTGTTTAGATGTGGAAACTGAAAAGGCGTTGTAGCATAGCAGAGTCCAGTGGCTGCAGCTAAATACTAAGTGCTCAAAGAACAATTAATAAGCAGTAAAACATGAAGCTGTTTTCTTGACAGGATGATGATCTGTACTGAGAAAACCTTCTTGATCCCACAGAAACTGTTGAAAATAAATATCCTGGGAGTTGCATTAAATATGTCCCTGATTATTAATCCACAATGCTTTCTAATGTATCTTTATCTGAGGTCTCGAGGAGCTCTGATGTTGGACGAACACTACCCCTGGTTTGCAGAAAGAGAAAGCTGAAGCTCAGAAATTTGCCTGGGGTCATGGGCTGGAGGAATTTGCGTAGTGTCATATAGTACGCTGGTAATAGAATAAAAAGATTGCTGTTCTTCAAATAGAAGACGACTGCTTCTGACAGTGTTTTGGTTAATTTTACAATTGGCTAGCCACCTGTTAAGATAACACATTTTATCATTAAACAAAATTAATTTTAAAAATGGTTTGAAACTGTGTGTTTTTAATGGGATCTGAATATTCTCAGTTTTAATCTGCCTCATGAGGCTTGTCTTTCTTCTGGGAAGTACATTGTTACATCATTAAAATATCATCCCCTGCTGAGAGAGAAATCGGCCCCATTCACTAAATGGCAATGCTGAAACAATGACAAGTATTTCTAAAAACTGTGTTAAAATTCATTTTTTCTTTCATCTACAAGTTCCATGGTTCTGTTAACCAATGGGTGCTCAGCCTGCTTGCAGCTGTGTACGCAGCCAAATTTGTTAGAAGTGATGGCAGAAGGTTTGAGAAGCGGCAGTGAAGACTTTGCTTTAAATTATTTCACATTTCCACACTGATTTTGCTTGGAAAGAAACAATTGATGATAATTTTTTGCTCTCTAGCTGCTTCTAGTCCTCCTCTAAACCAAGAATGCCCAATTTAATTTTCTCTCCTCTGCTTGCTGAACCAGGATCTGTGCATTCATCTTGAGAGCAGCAGGAAGGAGAGAATGAGGAAGAATGGGAAAGCTCAGCAAGTGGTCTTTCCTGTCTTCTTGAAGAGAGGACAGAAGAGTTTATGGCCTATGAGCAGGAGCCATGCAACCTCTTGGCAGAATCCACTGGAGTAATCAGTTCAAACTAGCAGAAGCTTAATGCTCATTTAATCTCCTTCGTTCTATAGCAAGAAGGGGAGAGTTGCAGGGACTTACTATGAAGGAATGAAGAAGTAGTTCTTAAGCAGTTATATGTTAGCAGAGCAGTAATAAGTGCACTTCTAACTGTAGCCTAGATGGCCCATCTTCTTCAGAAGCACCTGGAGCAAGACATATCTGAAGAAGATTATGGAAAAGGAGCTTGGGAGATACCAGACGGTGCAGAACTCTGGTGTGTTTTTTCCATCAGCTTTCCCCATGCCTACATGTGGATTCTCTTTGCTTGTAGGACTCCTTGCTGTTTCCAGCTAAGGACATGGTTATTCTTACAGATTGTGAGGCGGCTTCAGATTTAGGAGTATGGATTGAATACTCAGAGGAAAGATGATGGGCTGTTTTCTTGGATACAGAGCAGGACTAGACTGCATTCTCACTAGAAAATAAAATCTTAACGTTTCCAAGCTTGCCTCTTACAGGAACCAAAACAATCACTAGCTGTTTCGGAGAAAAATGTTGTAACACGAAAGTCTGTCATACAACATAGTCATTCTCCCGCTCTGAACACATTGTTTATTGTGAGAGCGATGCAGAATGGAGCAGTGTTTATGTGGGAGATGTTTTTACTTTATGTATAGTTGGCCTCAAGTTCTGTCTGTTAGGAAGATGTTGGTGATTCTCCAGGGGGCAGGTTCATTAGGTCTGTTTGATGCCTGCCCTTCTTCTATGCCAAAACTCTGAACAGGGTTGAGAAATGCAGCCAGTTGTCATTCGTCTCCTGCAAATTAGAACAATGAGAAGCAAGTGTTGTCTCAAGAAATGATGGATAAGTCTTGTTTTAGAAGCATCTCAACAGTTTTCTGAAGAAATCCAAACAATGTTAACACCCTCTTCATATATAACAGAAGGTGTTTTCTGTTAATAGGTTTGAAGGAACAAAAATCTACATTCCTTGTTCATGTTCTTTTTGTAACTTTTTTCCTTCTTTTTCCTTCGATTAGGCTGGGGTGACTCCAGTGAAGTGCCCTTCTCTTGTACTTTGTTACAGCAAGCCGTTCCTATGAGGAATGGCTGAGGGAACTGGGGTTGTTTAGCTTGGAGAAGAGGAGGCTGAGGGGAGACCTCACCACTCTTTACAACTACCTGAGAGGAGGCTGTGGCAGAGCGAGTGTTGATCTCTTCTCACAAGTGGCAGGTGATAGGACAAGAGGAAATGGCCGTAAGTTGTGCCAGGGAAGGTTCAGACTGGATATTAGGAAGAATTTGCTTACCAAAAGGGTGGTCAGGTGCTGGCAGAGGCTGCCCAGGGAAGTGGTTGAGTCACCATTCCTGGAGGTGTTTAAAAAACGCGTAGATGAGTTTTTGAAGGACATGGTTTAGCAGGTGATGGGTGCATTTGGACTCAATGATCTCAAAGGTCTTTTCCAACCGGAAGATTCTATGATTCTATGTTAACTGTCCTGAAAGTTTTTTGCTGACAAGAAAGTATTCCTATATATCCGTATCTCATTAACATTAAAACAAGACTTTACAAAGAGACAAAACAGTACAGAGCCTCTCAGTGAGAGGAAACATCTCCACATGAGGTTGGAACAGATCTAGTAGAGCATAGGTTCAAATCTGATATTGGTACTCCCTTGTCCTTTTTGCAAGATACTCAAAGCAGTTCTTAAGAGTGAAATTTTTTTTGCTGCACCATTGTAGAGCTATTCCAGATCTCACTACTTTGAAAGCTAGAATCTTTGTTCTTATTTTGCAGCTAAACTTCATTCATGGCTATTTCATTCTCTTTGTTCTTGTGCTGGTGTTGTCCCTTGAGCTTAAACAGCTCTTCTTTCTCCCGTGTGTTCATCTGCATGTATTTTGGAGAGCAATTAGTTGTATTCCTGTCTGAGTTGAATCTGATTAGGCTAAACCAGCATTATTTTTTCTTTTTCTCTTCCTGTCATGTTTCCTGTAACTCTTGATCATCTGAGAAGACTTTTTTAAACAGCTGCAGCTCCCTGGAACGTGAATGACCAGAGCTGTACAGAATAGTCCAAGAAAAGCTTTATTGGTTCCTTGCACAAAGGCAGTAACGCTAATTTCTTTCTTCTGGGAATTTTTCACTTTATACAATATCCTGTCATAGTATTTGCCATCTTTATGGCTGCGTCTTATTGGTGAACCATCAGTATGTAATGATTAACATATCCCAGTGCCTCTTCTCAGTTACTGAATCCCTTTTTCACAATGGAAATAATGTTACTTTTTAAATTTATGTATGTCTTATGTTGATTCTGTTACCCAGGTCTTTGAGATGCTGTGTCCTATCTATTTATGATGTCTCTTAACTTTGTCTTCAGCCAATTGCATTAGCGTATTGGTAATTCTTGGTATTTTTAGACATTAGTGGGAATATTTTTAGATTAATTTCAAGATTAGTAATGGATTTCAACAAGGATCAATCTGTGTACAACTCAGTGGTTCCCTTTTCAAAATATCTGGTGATCCTCTACCCTTTTTAGTTTCTTATACTCCTTACAACTCTGGTGTTAATCCTAATCCTCCCATTTTAACTGGTAGCTTTCCTACATGTCATCTATCAAATGCTTAACTGCTCCTAATTTGTCTGGACTTCAGTGATCTTCTTAAAAGAAGAAGATTGGGTTAGTCTAGCTCTAATTTGTTCTAAATTGGGAATAGATTTATGTAGGCCTCCCGTGGTGCCTGCTTCATTTTTGCGATAGTTATCAGTACTCCCTCTCGGTAGACTTCCTGTCTTGTGAGACAGGACTTACTGTTTGTTTGTTTGTGTTTTGGAGATTTTTGCTTTTCAAAGGTTGGCCAGTCAGTTCTGCAATTTTTTTGACTTTTTAGTCTTCTTACAGATACTTCTTCTGCATAGGGATACTGCCAGAGGCTGCCTGTGAGATATTTTCAACTGCTTCTGTTGCCCCTGCTTCGTTCTTGCATCATAGTCCTCTGAGACATCCGGCTGCTTTGGTGATGCTTGTTTTATGGAGGAATTTCCCCTAGTCAAGCCAAGCAAAGGAGTGTTTACATCTTATGGCAGTCTCAAGGAGCTGAAAACTGTCAAACAGCTGAACTCAGTACAGGGCATTTAGATCAGGAAGAGAAATTTAATTTATCTTGTTATGTACTCAGGGTAGTTAGTTATGGATTTGAAGGTACTTACGATGAGTGTACAGGTCCCACAATGTAATTTTAGCACATTGCTTTGTGAGGGAAATCAATTGGGATAGAATGGCCATTCCTGCAAAAAGGAAGTGTTTTAGTTACTTTATGGAACAGGAATATGTTTGGGTTGAATGCTGGAATCTGCTCAGAAGACTGGAGCTCATTAGCTAAACAGAAGGTATTGTGGTTGAGTGCTGGAGTCTGCTCTTGAAAGCATTTTTCCATTTCTTTAGAAGAAAATCAGTATTCCACTTACAAATTTGTCTGCTTGATGTGTGAACAGCAGAATTCCTTCTAGGGTAGCTGGCACAGACCTTTAACATTCTTTTTTGTACGTTACCTACAATTCAGCAGGAGATCAGGAAGGTGAAAGTTAGTGCTGTAGGTTCTTTGGCTGATTATGGAGATTACAGTTTTCCAAACGTCTTAGTTTTGTTAACCTTGGCTGTATTTTTTTCAAGTACAGAATTTTCTGTTCCTGATACTCCAAGTTTCAGTGAAAAACTAGAATACAGGTGAGCTGGATTCAAGTGTGGATGCCACTGTTGGATACTTACCTGGCACAGGTTCAGACATTAGCATAAGAAATGTAGCTTCTCTTTTCTTCACCAATGATCTTGTGGTCTTGAAGGAGGCTGAATACAGAACTTGGATTTCAGACTTAAAATGTCAAGGGGTTGTGAAATCAAGCAATGTTTTACTTACGGGCACGAAGAGGATCTCTTTACACTGCTATAGTGAGCGTGTTAGCAGAGCTTGCTATTGCTTTGTCTAAAGATAAATGGGAGCACTGTCACAGATCTCCATTTGGTTTTAAATACTGTAACTTAGTATTCTTGTGAACCCTTCAGAAGATATCCAGGTGTTTCATGTTACAAAAGTAGTTTTCCTGATAGCTGCTGTTTTTTCAAACTATAAACACTTGTGCCTTTTTATCTGTCAAAGAACGTAAATAGACATTCTCCAATGGGAGTTGTTTTTGAAAAGATCCTGGTCAACATACTCCAGACAAATTCAATAAAGAACTAGAGTAGCCATGCTCACCATGTGCGATGAATTCATTAAGCTTGCAGGCAGAGTCAGAGGCTCCTGGAGGAGAGTGCTGTGTCCTTCTGAAAGAGTTTCTGTCAAACTGAGATCTAACAGTCAGCCAGCTCTGTTTATTCATTCCTTCTACAAAATCTCACAAAGGGCACACTTCAGTATTGGCAACTTATGGTTTTAAAATCGGAGAGCTCACCATTGTCTCTCCTAATAATAATGAAAGATTTTGAAATCTCATCTTTGCTTTTGTTGAAATTGAGTCCACAGACCTAACTGTGTCTCATGTTGTGTTCTGCTTTGGGAGGTAGAATAAGGTATCTGTTTTGGCCATGAAGTTGTATATTCTGTTGTAGAAATTCAGTTTATTGCTGTAATACATAGAAACTCATTAACAAGTTCTGGGCAACAGGGGATGTTTTCCTTTGCTGTAGAAGTCATCTCAACTGGACAATCTTAAGTGCAACTGGCCATGCCCTCTCATGTTGGTGACTGACAGATCTAATTCTGCCTTTGTAGCCGAGAGCCTGTTAGTTAATAGAGTCATGAATATTGTTACTCAGAGGCAACCTTCAGCATATTAAAATGCATTATTCTTGTTCCTCACTTGATATTTATCAAACAAGGTGTTAAATCTAATGAATGCAGTGTTATCGTCAAATAAATACTGTGTGTGGATCGTAACTTAAAAGGAATGAAAATGTAAGTGGCTTCACTGTTGCTTTGCAGTGACAGAGAGAGATGGGTTTAGCTTGCCTGTTTAAATCGTATGTGATGGAAACCCAGAGTGAATGCCCTCTCTGAGGAAAAAGGAAGCATTATAGATTATATGATCAGATTCATAAGGTACTTAGTACATACATATTTCATACAAGTCTCCACTTCTTTTTGTATCTCCCATATCTTCTATGGAAGCAGATGAAACAGAGAAGCAACAGTACTACCTAGCAAGTGCCATAGTGGGTTTCCTTTTATAAATATCACTCGACATATTTATCCTGTCTTATGGAAGTGAAGATGCAGATATTTAAGAACCCTTCTTGCACAAAAAAAGCCCAATTTCCACTCAGTGCTTAATTAGCACTTGTTTATGACATGGCATCTGATTTGATTTTCAAAACAAATTGCACAGTAAAGAGGCTGATATTTAAACTGTATGGTAACCACAGCTCCAGCTGTGACTCAAATATTGTAAGCCTTCAGGGGTTGTGTTTAGGCTTAGAAAATAGCAACTCAGGCCTGTAATTAAATGTCCTCTAAAAATCAGCCTTTGTAGGGAAGGGAGGAGGTTACCACTGAATTTTAAGTTACTGTCTTGTTCTCAGAAATTGTTCTCTTGTTCTGGCTTTTGCTAGGGACTGCAGAAATCAAATAGATTAAAAACGGAAGAATAGATCACTAAAGGGAAAAAAAGTCAGGGGTTGCAGAAAAAGAAGATGAGCAAAGTAAACTATTGTGGCTCATGAGTTTATAGACTATTGCAATATATATAATAATGTAATTTAATATATGGGTAATATATAGATGATAAGTTCTGCAGCCACCAGAAAGACTGAAGAGAAAGTAGGGATTTCATACAGGGTAAAATTGCATTTCAGAACTGTGAATAAGTCGCTAATGGTTATAGAATAAGCCATCTGCAGTGATGGAAGGCTCATTTTTAAAGCAAGTCCTCAATAAAAAAACATGAATGTCTTGGAAAAGGAAGTTGTCAGGGTTGTATTACAAATTGGTCATTCACCTAGATAAAAATGTGAAATATCTGCAAAATAGCATGATAGAAGTTAGTGGCTGTAATGCCTTCAGAGTTACTTTTTGATGTAGCTATTGAAAGAGAGAGGAAAATTATCCTAGCAGTCTGACTTCTAGTCATGGAAAATGCTGGAACAGTTGCTAACAGAGAATACTATGTTTATTAATGATATTGAACCATGAGCATAAATGGTGTGTGCTTGTAAAAATACAAAAATGTGTAATCTTACTTGGATAATTAATTGTATTGCTGATAGAATTGCCTTGAATGGGTCATAATAGTGAAAGATTTTAGTTATGATTGATAAAGTAGTACGGCTTTCAAACAAGGCAGTTTTCTGTGTCCCAGGTCTTGTAAAAGCTGTGGGAAGAGGGACAGCTTTTTGAGATACCAAGCATATATGAGTTCCTCTTCAGTAATTTTGAAGTTTCATGTCTGCTGTCGTTTCATTTTGGACACTGAAATTTGTAAAGTTCTAACCAGATGTACTTACTTAATAGCTTTTCTCTGCTGAAGGAAAAGTTCCTGGGATTCATTTAAAATATGCCTAGGAGAACTACATAAATTTAAAATTTAGGAGATTGGTTGTAAAAGTTCAGCCAGTGATGAGTCTGTGTGCATTAAATGCTTGTAAGTGAGAGCTCTGGAGGTTTTAATTAAATTATGCTTTTCTATCAGTGCTTGCATTTGATATGAATAGGGTCTCACTTGTGCAAAAATCCCACTTCAATGGTAATGAGTAATGACGTACCTTATACCGGTAAAATTTGCTTCTCTTCTATATGGTTAATTTTCTTAGATGAGAGTGGGCTTATCAAATGTAGAGGAGACCTACTTCACTGAGGAGAGTTTGCAAGTATGGTGCTGAGGGATGGTGAGTGATGGGTCTTAGTTTAACTTTTTTGTAAATTTAACTTGTCAGCATTGAAAAATAGAATTTACAGTAGGTGCTGTTCTGCTGAAAGTCCTGGTTACTTGTGTTGCTCATGCTCGAGGAACTTTATTTTGAAGTAATGAAGAACTTGTGTTGGTAAGAAATGTCTAAATAGTAATCCAGTGGTATCTTTGATATTTGAGACACTTCTGCATGAGAGTAGTCCTGTTGGTGACAATAGATCTATTAATGCATTTATGTATTTACTTACATATTTGCAGGACTAGAGTTTTCACATTAAATAGTTTAAATCAGTGTCTTAAATGAGTTACTCAAACCATTCTGGGCCAATGGGCTTTACAAATGTTAAACAGCCTGCCTGTACTAAGAGAAAGCTTTACTATTATCCTTTATTTTGTAGGTTAGGTGAGAGAAGCAGAAAGAAATTAATTCATTTTTCATAGATTTGGTGTGTGAACCCAGGCAGGTCTGAGACTGGTATTCAGATCCATCTACTCCTGATGCTGTGATTTCAGGAGATCATTATTTCTGCTTGCTTACAAAAGGTTTCTTTTTTTTTTTTTTTTTCCCCATTGATAGGCATACTGTGCTGTGCTACTTTGAAAAAGCGGCTAAGGCACTTGAGCCAGAAGTAAAATGTGGGTTTCTATAGTGTTCTTGATAGATATGTAGCACTTCATATAGCTTCTTCCATTTTCAAAGCACGTAGAAATGTCAGCAGTTCCTCTTAACAAACCTGTAAGGTGGGTTAAATGAGTGTTGTCCTCATTTTACAGTAGTAGAGAGACTAACCACCCATGAAGTTAGTGCTGAAGTAAGGGTTAGGTCTCGGAGTATGGTGCTTCTAACTGTGTGAGAAGTCCCCTAAAACATAGTTTGTTAATGTGTTAAGCATTATAAGTCCAAACTCAGCAGGTGGATGCAGTAACCAGATATACTTGACTGTAATTTATCAGCACAATGGTGGTTATTAAAATTCATGTTTAACCAAGATTACTGGCTGGGACACCAGGGCATAATCTTACTACTGCTTTGGAAGATTTAAGAGGATTTCAATTCAAACTGGAGAGAAGCAAAAATAGCTAATGCTCAAAGTATATTGTAAATTCCTGTATGTGTACTTCTCTTTAGAGGTAAGATTTTAGTGTGTTCTTGTTTTAATTTCAGATGCCAAGGCTGGGCTGTCTCCCCCGCATAGCTGTGAAGGTTCGTCATTCGGTGATGACATGTTTTTCCTTTCCAACCAGTTTTATTTTTCAGTGTTACAAGCATCAACGTGGACACTGTTCAAACAAACTAAATATTGTGCTAACACAAGAGCAAATGGGGATAAACTCACCTTGAACAGAGCCATTCTGAAAATGAGAAAGACGTTTCCAGCCTTCCACAAAGAATAGCAGGGGCATGCATCTGCTGGTTTTGAGGGGAACTACAGTGAGTTAAGAAAGGGATTGTGTAATAGTTTCCAGAAGTAAGAAAAGTCTCAGGGTTTGTTGTTTGGGAATGTCCTATCAGGTCCTGTTGCTTTTATGAGATTTTAATTTCTAATTATTTTTTTTCTGGCCGTGGGACGACAGACAGTTCAATCCACTTGATTGTGAGAGTATCTTAGATTTGCAAAAGAATGTTGTGACAGGTAGTGTTTCATCCTTGTTGCATTTTTCCCAACTGTAAGTTATGCTATGTGTATTTTGTGCATCCATAGCCATTGAATGTCTTGCCTTTTTGTCAACCTTATAAGGCATGAAAGCCGTAAATGGAGAGATTATATTTGAGTTATATTTGAAGCATAATTTATGTATATGTGTGAGTACAGTTTCCTGTTACCTTAGTATTGAAGCTGCACCTCTTCAGGGATTTTCTTCAATCTTTTCATATTGTCCAGTGTCTGGTCTGACTGTGTTGAGGATGGTGATTGTAAAAATGCTCTCATAGCTTGACTACCGCTGTTTTGATACCATTTAGCTTTATGTAGTGGTAAAAGCATTAGTTAAACTGTTAATCTCTGGTACTGCACCCACCACAGAGGCTGTGCTTATCTAAGTGCACTTGTGTGGAAATTTTCAAGAAGTAACCTATTTATACTGAGTTGAAATGTAAAATGGTGGAAATCATAAAAATGGTGGTGACTTTAGTAGAAAAGTGGTCTTAAATCAGCTGATATCAGAAGAGTAAATAAGAACTAATCGGGGTACTAAACCTTCATATGTGACTTAAAAAAATCTGCATTGTTTAAAATACTCCAGATTTAGACTTAGGTTAGCTAGGTCCCAGTGTAAAAGGAGGTCTCTCTTTATGTCTATTCTCTCCTAGCCCCGAATACACATGCCAAAAGATGGATTCCAACTTATATCTTCTGGATACCAAGCATGGCTAAAGCAGGTTGGACTGTATTATTGTTATTCATCTCATGTGAGGGATTGTGTTGGACACCTGTGCTTGTCTCATTAGTGAAGTACATAAATGAGGGTGTAATGAAGTTATGGTGCCATGTTAGCTGATACCTCTCATAGCCATCACTGTTCTGTGTTTATGCATGCTGTGTTTGTATAACATCTTCTCACAAGTCTTATGAATGTGCACTTCCGATAAATAAAAGTCCAAAACGCAGTCACCTGAAAGTGAAAAGGGTTGGAGTCTGAACAGAAACAGCAACAACAGCTTGAATTACAGAATTAAAATGGCTCTTCAAACACAAAGCTGCATGGTGGTGGTGCTGGTAATAATGGGGAGGCCACTGGGTTAAAACCCGAGAGAATTGCATCTAGCATCTAATTCAGATCTGCCTGGGTGATACAAGTGCGGACACTTACTCACATCACATAACAATTGTGCAGTTTGACACAGTCTGACACTGTGGGGAGTCCCCACTCGGAAGCGGCCTAGCGCTATATTACTCTGGCTGTTATTAAAGGCCAGGCTATAGATGTCTCAGCAGTCTGCCTCTAGCAATTGCTGTCAGCTTTTCACTTTTGTGAGTGAAAAATCCCCCTTCAGAAAAAATAGCCTAATTTACAAATTGCCTGTACAAATCTCATCTCTCATGAAGATACATATGTGATGAATCCTGTGTCCTGGAGAATGTGTGGCTTAAAGTTGCTGGTTTTGTTAAAAGTCAGAATGATTGTGTCGTTATGGCAACAAAAACTGGAAATATGAAAACAGCACAGACAAACTGCATCCTGTTGTCGTGGCAACTGGAGTTGTGACATGATGAAACCTGATGGTGAAGGAATCTATGGTACTGTGAGCCCAACAGAAACAAAGAGCCGAGTCAGTTGAGCAGAATGGGAGAAAATGAAAAACTACAGCAGCAAACCCCCTTAAAACACAAGAGTTTCATAGCAAGTGCTAACAGGATGGCTTTGATTCACTACAGTCTTGTCTCAGTATCTTCCAAGCAGTAAGTAGTAACTTGTTTTGTGAGATGCTTACTGCTGTCAGCTTACATTGACTTCTGTGAAACTGATAACAGCTTGAACACCTGTGAGAAGATGGGCATTGAGTCCTGTATTACATTTGCAAAGCATTTATTTGGATGAGTGATGTGTTGCAAAAGTGAAGCTTGCTTTGGAGCTTCTCTCTGACTGTTTCTCTCCAAGTCCACGCTAGTGAAGATCAGCTGGGATGTTGAAGCTGATGTTTTCGTGATTTAAACTTTGCTGAGCTGGAGGCAAAGTGTCTCAGAGGAATCTCAGCTCTGCAGTTATCCTCTGAGTTTCTGTTTCTTATGTGGTATGTTGGGAGAACAATAGGAAAAGAATTGTGTGGCTCCACTGTTTTTTTTTTTACTTCTGAGGCAAACAGGCCTGCATCTTTTCTTGCTGTGTTATATTACGAATGCTGTGGTGCAGGTGGGATATCTGCTTTTTTGACTCTGAAAAATACTGAGGGGGAAAAACTCCAAAATACTCAGTTAGTGAATTTTCCAAGGAGCCTTTCACATTAGGCAGCGTCAAATAAAAGGAGAACTTGCGCTTTTTTAAAAAAAAAGACCAACATTTTTCCCTGTGGCTGCTTTTCTTTTGATTTCTAGTTTACTGTTATTTGAGTCTTTATCTTAAATCTTCTTACTCCTGCTTGATCCAGAGAAAAGTTATAAACCTGTGCTTGCTGTCATTGAAATAGTTTTGCTATTCCAATTTCAGTGCTGTGATTGTACCACAGGAAGTGCATGGGTGAGATGGTTGATGCAAAGGATGAAAACTTTTTATCCAAAGAAGGAGTTCTCATGAGAGGCAGAGAGGTTAAATTTTCTTGAGGTGAGACTGATTTGGTGTAGGATAGGTACCAAAGGTCCTACCTGTAGAATTCTTTAAAGTTGTATATTAGAAAGAAAGCCACTTTTGATGTATTTAAAACCAGTAATCTACAGATGATTTTGGATGGAATGGTGTCTGCGCATCAGGTTTATCCTGCTGGTGTCTGTGATTTTAACAGGATCCTAACATAATGATTTTCTTTCTCTCCCTCAGCATAGCTGAGTATTGATCTGCTGCCTGACTTACACAGAATGTGAGAAGTATCCCAGTAACACATTGTATTAATGTGGTCTAAAAGCAGTTTGTATTACAGATGAGGTGCAGGAAGATGGAGTTCTGCAAGACTGGACACATGCTATAAATATCCATAAAACTGACAACTTTATCTAAAAACAGTGCTGGCTGGATTTGCGTATTTTTCAGCCTACTTAAACTGCAGATAATAGTGGAACACTGCCTTAGCACGGGTCGCCCACACTGATGCCGTTACCCTCTGCCCTTCAATGGCAGGATTTTATATTTAATGTTGCTGAGTTGCAGTGGAGACCAGGGTTATGTTCCTATGTGGGCTAAAAGAAATACAATACCAGTGGCCAGAAATACATGTTGCCTTAAGAATAGCATTTTAAGTAACATGCAAAGCTCTCTTTACTCTCACTGTTTCCTGTGAGTTTATCTTTTACAAAAACACAGATGCCTATAGTTAATTCATTCAGCCTTGATCTTTATTTAAGCCTTCCTTTGAATGGCAGCATTGTGCTGCTTGTGGTCTGCAGCATCCCATCACCTCGATGTTGACCCGCTGAAGACAAGCTGCATTTGACTTCTGAGGGGAGGAAGGGAAGGAGCGGTTGTGTGTAAATATGATCAATAGACATGACATTCCAATTCCCATATTATATTGATGCCTTCTATGATTTGAGCCAAATTGTGAAATTGAGCAAATTAAACTCTTAATAAGCTGAAACACTTACAAAACATTATTTTGATTACATAAATGGGGAAGTTAAAAGTATCAATTTAGGTGGCTTGTGAGACATGGTAATTCAGAGTTAAAGTTAATCGCTCCCCTTCACATACCATTGTGAGCAGGAATGCATCACATTGGGTATGTAATATAATGCACTCATCTGAGCCTTTCTCCCTCCCACTGTCTTTTCGAGTAGATTTTTTAGAGCCAAGTTATAAACCTGTAAATGTGTTTTATTCTGGAAAGTCTTGGTGCTACCTTAACTAGATTGGTACCAGCAAAGGCCAGTATAAAAAAAACAAGGTACCTCAGATATTAATGGTCTGCATTTTAGTCAAGTCATCTGGAAAAGAGAGTGTGAAAACCAGGACTGTGGTGCTGGAATTGCACTTTCCTAGTATTAAAATGCAGTGATTCTGTAAATACTTTGGGTTTGTAATTTTGAGATTTAGCATATCCTTCTTAACTTCTAAAACGTGTATTCTAATTTCAGTGGATCTATTAACATCCAGATACTAATTCCATGATTGGAAAGTAGAAATAAGCTTTCTTTCTGCAGCTTGTTGTTTATACTTGGCAATCATATAGTACTTTGAGAACGCAAAGTGCTATGCAGACATGTTAGTTATCCTTGTGTGGTGGGTGCATAACATAACAGTAATCCTGAGAGATTTTATGGAATTAAACTAGAGATGGGAGGAAATCTAATGAAACCTCTGTTTCATCTCTTAATCACTGTAGGTTTGTTCTCTGCAGTTTGTATGTCAGAAGTCTAGACCAAACTTGTAGAAGTGTCCCAAGCTGAAGAGGTTTCAACCCATTTCTTAGAATAGAGTTGGGTATTTTTGTCAAGGCTCATAGTTGTTCACGTTCAGTGATGGTTAGGCAATTGGTATATTACTCTTCCTGCTTTTTATTTTAAAGGTGACGATGCATTCTCCTCCTCTTGGATCCGTGTTCAGGTTTTGGTGTTCATGTGTCAGGGCTTCATAACTAAGGACATTCTTACCTCCGATACCTCCCTTGGGCAGGGTAGTTTTGTTGTCCTTGATGTGCAGGTGTGGACCTGAGATGCCATGTTACTCTGCCCAAACTCACATACAAAGCCTACGTCAAAGAATATTCTCTCATGACATAATTAAATTTGTTTGGAATTGCTAAAAAATCAGGCTTTGAAAATAATGGAGCTTAAGAAGAACTATGTTTCTTGATTACAAAGAGCCCAGTGCTCTTGGTCTTGCAAGATCTCCATTTTAACCTTTCACCTACTTTCATGCCTTAGCCTTTGAGATTGCTTTTACTAAGTTTGCATCGGGCTTGCTTTGAACATCACTGTCTTTGGTGTTGCTTAAATCAGCACATGCAAGCTTCTGCATGTTGTATTCCTTAAAGATTGATGTGTCATCTAAGCCTTAAGGGTCTGCAGGTGCACTGGTTTAGATTTATCAGCTTCATGGATTAAAGAACTGTGATTATGAAAACATTAGTATTGTCTAGTTCAGATATGATCTACCCAAGTTCCCTCAAGCATCTGGCAATTGAGGATCTCATACACATTATAGATGGGAAGTTGGCCCCTTTCTGTGGTGTGTGACTTCTGCGGATCTGGAATCCTGGAGATTGGGCTCCAGTAAGCACTCTTGGGGGGAAACATTTTTTCACAAACATTTAGCTAAAACCTGTTATTTGGTCTTTCCGGATTGCATTCAGGTAAAGAATTATTTGGATAATCTGCATATGTAAACCTTTATCTTTGTCCCTTATCTTTGATATTTAAGAGTAGTTAATGAACTGGGCTCTCTTGTAAAAAGTTATTGTAAGCTGGGAGGTTACCAGAAGATTAGAGAAGAGTTTGCATAACAGGTATGTTAAGTGAAGTTTATTGAGCAATTACATGAAAAGTGGGAGGCTGAAGGAAAAGGAATCATTTATGGCAGTTTGAGCTGTATACGTGCACAGCAAAGCTTGCAGGATGTAGTAACCCCCTGAGCCGTAGGGTAAAGGGGAAAGCTCCTGCTCTGAAGTCAGTGATCTGTACCAGTGTAGGAATCCCAGTATTTCTATGTTTGGAATCCAGGAAGTGTTATAATTGAACCCTGTTAGTGTGTTTCAGCCTCTGATTTGTGAGACCTAATTGTTTCGAAGACAGATCTACAGTGGTCCCAGGAACATAGTCTCAGCTTTCCCTAAGTGAGGTATTGGGTTGCTTGATTTGCAGCTCATGAAAATGCTTCAAGGGTCTTTAAGATAGCTCAATTATTTTTATTATAGCAAAACAGGAGCACAAACTGCTTTTAATCGTTCCCATACATGCTTGTAGAAGTGTGACCAAAATGTCTGAAGGTAATAGAAGGTAACAGAAACTGAAAATTGTGAAAAGCACTGGTTATGACAGCAACTGCGCGTTGCCCTTTGTGATTCTTGTGCGATATGTGCTTGCTAAAAGACCTGGCAGTTTGTGGGGTAGCGGGGTAGTTGAACCCTGGGACATCCTTCTCGTGGTCACACTCCAAGGAGTACTGTGGTTGCCTCTTTATTTTATAGATTCATCTTCTCACCATGGAAAAACTTTAAAGAACTGCAAGAAACAAAGTCAGAATTATCTTGTTCTAAGTACAGGGAACAATGATCTGGGGCAAAGGACGTGTAAATTCTAACTGTATGGGTCAATGTTTTTAGCCTAATTAAGACTTACAGCTTTTAACATTTTTCTTATTTTGATGTGAAAGCAGACGAAAAACTTTTGGAGAAAGTTATAAAAGTATTAATTTGCTCTGGGCCACGCTGGTCTCTTTGGTAAGTTCGTAATTAGGCAGGATTTTTTTAAAATGGATATTCTTGTCTCTCAGGTATATAACTGCTCCATAACTGGTAAATCTGTATTCATATGTTAGGGTTTTTAAAGGCATATTATTTACACAATTCACTGGAATGGCTCCTTTGAAAGCTGGGTGGCTCTCTCATGTAATTACGTATTTAGTATGCCTTGTATTCACTGTTGGGTTGGGGGCGGGAGGAGGAGGGGAAGAAAAAACAAAACCCCACAAAAATCTACTAAAATAATTAAAAAAAGAGAATTTTCTCATTCCATTTTTTGAAGCTGTATCGTATACCTTTTTTTCAGATCAGAGGCCTGTGTGATCAAGTGCTACCCAGGCTAAAAAGTGAAATACATATGGCAGGTTTTTAATTGTGAAAGTATGGAAGATGCACTGGCAGTTTGTTTTCTTTTTTATACCATATCGTGTGTATTTAATCAAGGAGAACACCTCTCTGAGCAGTAGAGGGGAAAAATGAGATACACCTTTTAATTTTTATGTGTATGTGAGAGGTTGAAAGGAGGAAATGTGGACCAAAGAAAGGAATCCATATCCCTTTTTAGCCATAAGTAAATTTCTGGAATTGTTATTACGTTTTGTGAGACCAGCATTTGTAATCTAAATAGCAGCTGCCTTATCTGATATTTATCATGCAATGTATTACTTTCTGTGATGACAAGAATAGTGCAGGTTGGACACAATGTGGAAATGATGTGTGTTATATTTTTGGTACTGGCTTAGTTAAATATGTGACCCAAAAAAAAATATGAGAGAAACTGAGCGGAATTGAAAAGTGCTGGAGTTTGTTTTCCCATTTGTTGTGTTATATTATAAAAATAATTTTGAATATTAGGAATCCTAGTGACATGTGAGCATGTGTTTTATAAAGCATTGTAAAGGGTCAAAATTCCTAAGTCACATTTCCTGTGAATTAGATTTTGGAGGATGTAGGACTGCGAAAGAGACTTTTAGGGGAGAATTGTATTTCCTGGCCATCCCATATTTGCTTTCTGAAGTGATGAAACAAAGAGGTGGGGGAAGATCTGTCTCCTCATATCAAGCTCAGGCCTGGTGTGTATGTGTATGTTTTATCTGCTCCAATTTCGGTGGCAGACTTTCTAACACTTCTTTTCCCCTCTTGTCTTGGCTTTTGTAATAGTTAAAACTGATGTTTATTTTCCTTTGTACATCTTGTCCAGTTTCCTTGACTTATGATCAGCTGGACCAGCCAGAAAAAGTGCCATCTCTCTCAGTCTTTAAGCTCTGCAGCTCTTATCACCGTGTCATATTCTTTTTATGCTCTTTTATGAAAATACTTGATGAACCAGATCTTACTTCCCATCTTCCAAGAGAAGTAAAAATACTTGCTGGTTTATCTTTGGAGTTCAACTGTATAAGGCGCTGGACACTGTAATAGAAGGGAAATAATTCTGAGTTAGGGAAAGATTGAAATAGATGTGGCTAGCAGCTGAAATGATGTTATGTACAGTTGACTAGAAACCAGCCCTTGGAGAAAAAAAAAGTGTTTCCATTTTGGCTCTGCCACTAACTTGTGAAGCTGCCCAAAGCTGTGTGTTAGGTTGCCTGTAAATAAAAGGCATTTTAAGCATGCAGGTTATCATAAGATTGAATGCGGGACTCAGGCAGGGATAATAGGTTACTACACTTTAATATGTTAAAATGCACCACAATTAAAGACAGTAATTCTGTACTACTGTCTAATTTATCCAAAGTGTTTTTAAACAAAATATCCATAAACTATTGTTTGATGTTGTTGTTACTTTTCTTGTTTTAGAGTGACTTCAGTACAGTGAGTTTGTATTTTCACACCTGGGTACTATTGTTGTAGATTGTGATAGTCCAAGAAGTTCTGTTTTTTTCCCCATGTAGAGCCACTTAGTTTTACAGGACAAGGTGATATGTTTCTGACCTGTAACACAATTTACTAAAACTGTGTTAGTTACCCCTAGTATATTGTATTTGCTGAAGGACTAGAAGAGAACAAATTTGATAAAAAAAAGTCTGAAATTGTAATGTATAATCTTGTAATGCAGTGGCAAATAAAGTAAATAACCAATTTTTAGCACTGGCAAAAATTTAGCCATTGAGTGTGGACTGAGATTTGTCTTTAGGACATCAAATAATTGCAAGAGAGGTAGGCTATTAGAGGCAGAATATCTGATGTAGTCAAAAATGTTCTTGTAATATAGTTACAAGAATAATTGAATATGTTAAAATACAGCTTCCCTTCAGCCCCTGTTTGCTGCCCACTCAGCTCAGCCAGTGACTGTGCCTGCTTTTAGCCTATTTTAATTCAAAAGAAGATAAGCCCATTTTAATCACCAGCGAAGCAACTGGTATGAGCTTCTGTCAGGAGGAGGATGCTGGTCTTGTTTGAAACTGTATTCTTTGTATTTCTTTAGTGGGAAAACATATTTCAGTGTTCGGGGACTTAAAATTAGTTGAGAAAAGAAATTGTGTGTTTTGTCAAATAATTGCCTGTGTTATGCCACTCAGTATGTATTAAAGATGCTTAGCTTTTGTAAATTAAAAGCTTTGCATCTCTGGGTTTGAAAGTTGTGCAGGTATTTGACGTATCAGTGCAGTCAGGAAGGCAGAGGAACTTCTGCATCCTGGCCTAGCAAGCAGTATCAACGTTCCCATTTGGCTGTATCCAAACACGGTGCCTCTGTATCTGTTTTGAAAAATCTGTGTGGATTGGCATGAGTTGGGAAGAGGATTTTGTCAGTCAGCTTTCAAGTAGTGAACGCTGAGGCCAGTCCCTTGTTTGAGGGGCTGACAGTACAAAAGTGAGTGTTTGACACATGGAGCACTTGGTGAATGAGGACAGAGGCTGTTCAGATTTTTCAGAGATCAGGCTGTAAATGAAGTTGTTCTATTGGGTCACTCATCTGATTTACACACAAGCTGTTTCTATTGAAGCACCTGGGGCCTTTTGTTCATGCTTGTGAATAAGCCTCTTTCAGTCACCAACAGTAATTTAGGCCTCTGCTTCCTTCAATAGGTAAAAGACAAGTACAGGAATGACATTTTCTTCCACACTGTGTAACTTCACACTTATTTTTTAAGATAGGTGACAGCTGCATTGGTAATATAAATTTTGTTATATACTGGAGCAGATGCAGAACTCGTGTAAGGTGTTGGTGATTTTTCACTACGTACTTTCTGGTCGTGGAATAGTACTGAGCAGTGAGAGTGCACGGGCACAACAATATACTCTGTAGGTGGAGGCTTCCAGTGTTTTCCTTTGTTATTATTGGCAGTTCTAGAGGAAGACATTTCATTACTTTGTGCATGCATTGGCACAATGGAGTGCCAATACCTGTAGTTTATGGCTCTGACTTAAGCCATAACCTCACTTAAACTTTGAGGTGACATAAACATGCCTTTCTGCTGACAGAGTGGTCCTTGTTTTTCCTGCCTCTATGTCTTTCCATACTTTTCTTAGTAAAATACTTCAAGTAACTTCTTTTATCTTGTCAATCTAATTTTAATGGCAGTCAGTTCAAGTTCATCATCACAGCACGAAAATTTGAACCAGCACAAGGGATGGGAAAGCCTGAGAAGAGGAAATTAATATTTAGGGCAAGATTTTGATAAATCTATAGGCAAACCCCCTAAACTAACACAATCAAACAGAAAAAAAAAAAAAAAACACCTCTTACTTTGTGTTCTATTATGAATCCTAGGATGGGTAATGGCAAGCAGCTGATGCTTACCTAGTGGATTTGCTCTGTATCATCAGAGGTACCATGTTGTAGTTAATCTCCCTTGTTACTGTGATGTTCTTGTAGACTTATAAACATCTTTGATTTAGGTAAATGTATTTATTATTTAATCACTGAAGTGCTTAACAATAGATCTGTCCACCTCATATGTGAGTATATAAGTATTTTTAAGGCTGATTGTCACAACAGCTTTTAATAGCTGGAGTGATACATATTACATTACAAAGAAAAGATTCCTGGCACTTGGAAGGTTTTTGTATGTGGGAGTGTTTGTTTTCTGGGAAGTTAGGATGGCAGACAAGGAAGTATGTCTCAGGTTTTTGTTACTTCTTATGGTACCATGGCTGTATTTTTTTTGTCTTAAGGAGGGGCATTATCTAGAAATTCAATGCAAAAATTAATGTTATAAAGTACTCAAGTTCTCGAGTTGCAGTGTCTTTGTAAAGAGAAGAGTAATTTTAAAAACAAAAATGAGGTGAGGAATTTATTTTACGATATCATAAGCTTCTAATAAGTGTATTTGTCTAGGTTGTGCTCCTCACCAGTCTTTTAATACTATTTCTGGAACAGTCGTGTGAATGGCAAGAAAGTACAGCAAAGAACGTGGTGACAGACAGGGTTAATCTCTCTGTGCCTGTCTGCACAGCACCAGATTATGGATGTTGGTGATCACCTTTCTGCTCATTCAAGGATGGGTTATGTTGCTCCTACATACTAATTTAGAGCAAGATTGTGCAAGGTTTTCAAGCAACAAGAAACGGTGGCTCAAAAGGCAGCTGTCATTTCATACCCATTCCAGCTGCCCTTTCTGCTCAGATTTCCTCCCATCCCCCCTTAAAAAAAAAAATTGGTGGTGGTGGTGGTGAGGATTGCAGAAGAGTATGAGGGTTTGAAATCTCTGGCATCTAATCTATCACATCCTACAGTTTTCATGGCTATCTGCCAATGTAAAATATACTTGTGTTTTCTTGCCTTGCCAGTAATTAGACAAATGCAGCAGTGCTTATGGCATCAAAAACTCTGTGGCTGGTAAAAGCAATTGCTATCATAATGCATCCCTAAATTTAATAGTAGTGGTGTAAAATGAACAAGCAGCTCTATATTTCAGAGGGTAATGGCTTTAACTATAAAAATGGCTAGTATTTTCCTTGATTGGCTGCTCTGGTTCCTTTTTGTGTTTCTGTTTTGAAAAATAGAATCAATTTATTATAATAATTGTATTTTATTTAATGAGTAACAAGGCAAGCAGAAACGTGAAATTCTTGTAGTAAAGTGTCACCAAGTTCTTATTCACACTGGATTACAGGTATTTCCTTATCCCCTTTACAGTCAAAATCAAACATACAAAATCTCTTTCCCTGCCAGTATTACACTTAAAAGTTGTAATTTCCTTTTCTGCTTCCCTTGCAAATTTGCTTGCTTTGTGTTGTGCCTGGAGCATGGCTGTGCATGGAGAAGAGGCCTGGTTAATTGGAAGGAATCTTTTTGTTACTTGAAAAACTCACACATTGGTGTAAAAAATAGATCAAAAATTTACTTTTTTGATCCACAGTGCCTTTTTCTTGCTACTGTGACATCTGTAAAGCTTCTTCCAGGGAAAAGATTCATTGGGAATTGTGTTTTCTTAAAGGTGTCTCAGTCTTTAAGGCCAGGTGCAGTTGTGTTGATACCATTTGGCTAAGCTTTTGAAGTTCCTGTAATCTGTGCCATCCTGTCTCACACAGTCCCATCTCATAGTTGTCCTTTCTCTGCAGTGCTCTATGCCCAGATCTCTGTGGCTGGGCTGCTCCAGCCTGGCGGACAGCATGCCCTCGCTGCGATGCCTGTATAATCCAGGGACTGGCGCACTCCCAGCTTTCCAGGTACTTTCTGTCTCTTCCCCACTCCTTTTTTCTCCATCTGTGTACGCATGCATCTCCTCCTTTACTTCCTTGCTTGCTTGACCTCTATTTCTTCTGCCTCATACTGTATGCCTCACCTTATGTCATTCAGATCTCCTCTGGTATTTAAAGCCATCTTGTGTAGATTTAGGGCAGCTCAGTATTGGGGCATTTCCATTACCTCAATGTAATGTAATTATTTTGTCTGAATTGGCTTGGTACCGTCATCTTTTCTATTGACTTTCAGTTGTGTCAAAAGCATACCACTTAATTGTATTTGGCAAACAGTATCCATCACACAGTCTCCAGTCTGGCTATTCACGCGGTGATTCCCCTCCTATCTAAATTTTCTGTACAGCACTGAGAGGACTGAGGGGGTGGGT
Organism: Tapera naevia; assembly: GCA_033556795.1. Classification (NCBI taxonomy): domain Eukaryota; kingdom Metazoa; phylum Chordata; class Aves; order Cuculiformes; family Neomorphidae; genus Tapera; species Tapera naevia. The sequence goes on from JAUMJJ010000082.1 coordinate 3,112,918, forward strand.
TCGTTGCCACAGCAATAACTGATGTCAGCGTTTGTTTACTTCAGGTTTGTTAGCACTAGTCTGGGCATTTTGACTACAGAAAATGATTGTACAAGTAAGCTGTCAGTCGAAAGGCAAATAAAGGAAACCAGTTCTTTGGTCTCTGAATTTGTTGGATTCAAGCTTTTCTCTGTCATGAGATGACTTTCTGTCAAAAGAGTTTGTTCAGACACTTTGGGTAACAGGTGATTACAAAATGCAGCCACTCTCCTGAATGTAGAGAGTGAGGCAGCTGTTGGGTGAGCATCTAGAAACCTGCAGAAGGCTCTCAAGATTGTTGCAAGCGTTTTACAATGATATGTGGATATAAACAGTAGAGGCTGGGCAGCAGAGATGTTGGATACTCTGAGATGTTTTGTGAACTGCAGTGACTAAGTAACCTTAAAACTACCTCTGTAGAGAGCTCGTGGTAGCATGAACTTCAAGGTTCATGCTGCTGGATTATGCTACTACTGACCTAACCTGGGGCAGTTTTATTCACCAGCATCTTGTAAAAGCAGACATAGAGTAAGCTAGAATCTTTCTGAAATTTTCAGTTGTTTTGCTGAAAGTTCGTTGCTTGCCTCTAAAGGACAGCATGCAAAGATCCTTTTGGGTTTGGCTTCTTGCTTCCAGGGCTGAGAGAGAGCTGTGGAAATAGTCCTGCCTGTCTCAGGGGCGGCTTAAGTGTCTTGCATCATTTTGCTGCAGCTCTTTTTGCTGACCCAGCAGTTGCAGTGATGGACTCTGGAAGGTGTCCTGCCAGGCCTCCTTTGCTGAAGCAAGCTTTTAGTGGAGCTGGGGGCGGGGGGCGAAGACGACTTTTTATTAGACTAAGAGGGCTCTAGAGGCAACAAGCAGAATTTAGACTCCTACTTCTAATCCTGATTCGCGTAAATTGACTAAATCTGATGGTCCTCATTTTTGGGCTTTCTGCTGTTGAATAAATCTCAGATCTCTTTAAGCTCGAGTTTTAGAGAACCTCAGCAGTATATGGGAAGCAATTTATAGACTCAAATTGGGAATCCTTTCTTTCTATTTGAATTATTTTTGATTACTCGAGTTAATCATATATAACAAAGTAGAAGGGAAATCAGCTTCTTTTAGCCCAAGATGTTCTTGCTAATAATGATAGATATGAACAATGGCTTTTCCAGTAACGAAGTACATTGATGTTTGGGATCAAATGAGTTAGCTGCACAGCCATTCACTATGTGCTGCCTTCTTGGGAGAATAGTAGGACTTTGACATTTGCATTCCTGCAGGTTTTGAGAGACATTTCTTTGTGCCTTTGATGACTATGGGAATTGGGGAAGGCTGCCCCACTTGTCATCCAAAATGGTGTGCTAGTACTCTGCACAGCACTCTGACTGAGGAACACATTTAATGCCAGTTGAGAAACTAAATTGCCAGCAACAGCTTCTGCAGCAATGAGTCATCCCTGTTTCAGCCCATTTTTTCAGTGGGCTTTGGTCCCCGTTAGCTTACACGGTTTGAGCATAAGTACCCTCTATGAGGCATGGCTTCTGCATTTTCCAGTGCAGAAGTCTACATTAGAGTGGTTTGGAGCCTGCTTGAAGCTATGGTGTTGCAATACTTTATTGTTCTTTAATGTTTTTTGTTTTTTTTTTTGTATTGAATCTTCAGGAAAGCATTAAAGACTTTCTTGTAGCCCAGCACATTTTCTCATATTAAGTTATTTTTTTCAGTAGCAAGCTTGAAGTAACTGGAGAAGCATATCAATGTTCTTTGCTTGTGGCAAAAGAGAAGATACCATCTGGAAGGCTACTTAGTCACTGCTGAATTTGTCTAGTTATTTACATGCTTACCTTCAGATGCTCAGACAGAAATGTGGAAAGAGGCTCTTTTTGAATAGCTCAGTTAAAGCCCTGCTGATTCCTCATGGGAAACATTGGCAGATAGTCGATTCAGAGATGATTCTGTTAATATGTCAGATAGCTTCATTTTTCTTCTTCGTGTGTTTTTATTATTGGAGACAATTGTGTGAAAACAGGATCTTCTGGTTCCTCAGCTCTGTGTGCCAATCCTCCCACAGTGAGAAAGGTTTTAAGCCTAAACCTGTGAACAGGGCAATAAGGAGCTAGAAATAGTTCTTTTCAACATCTTTTATCTCAAAGGGCTTTGCGACTGATAGTCTGTTGTGTAACTGGATTTCATAGAGATTGTGGAGGAAGATGGCAGCGCATTGCAATGTGAACTCCTAAAAGGCACAGTGGGAGGGGGTCAAAGAGGATATTTTAACAAGAGAAAACAATCAGCCATTCCATTTTCAGTGTCCTGGATGCTGAGCCTTATTGTACTGTTATTCTACAAAGCAATTGAAAAGTAGGTTGCATGTAGATTTTCTTAATAATAATAATAAACTTATGCAGAGTGCATTCTTTTTCCTAGAAGTCTCTGCTTTGGAAGTTTCCCGATATGACAACAGGTGTCTGTTTTCATTTGAAGATAACTACTTTTCCTTTTAAAATATTTTCCATGCGTGCTCAGAAGGCTTAGTTTATATTGCTTTTAACAGTCACAGCTCTTTGAAAATTCTAATTTGTAATTACAGCCATGAAAGATGCCGAGGAAATGATTACATTAATTCTTCCAGGTTTGCTGGAGATCATAATATTTCCTTGAATTTATTTCTGTAAGCTATTGTATGCATGAGGAGACTTAAAGAGCAATTTAGAAGTCTTGCCAAAGGTTATCTATCAGGATAATCACAGAGAACAGTCAAACTTTTCCTTTATGCCTAATTGACACCCATCACAAATATCAGCGCCAGTTTAGATTGTAAACTTTTTAGGACAAGCTTTTACTACTTTGTCCAGAGCCTAGGCACCAGTGAAAAGCAAAGAGTTGTCAGCTTTATTTTGCCAGTTCTGAAACTCTGTTTCTGTAATAGGCTCTGGTAGTCCTAGACGAGGATTCACTGTTGTGGCAGAGGTAGCAGCATCTTGTTGAATACAGAAGCGTCTCTCTGGGATGCCAGAAGTTCACATTTTGCTTTACCTGAAGTGCAGTCTTGATCATAAAGAACTGCGCGTCAGGGTTTGTCAGATGAAGGGAGCTGCCTTCTGCTTGGTGTTGCAGAAGCGAGATATGTCTTCCCTGGTCTTGGCAGAATGCTCTGTCCTGGTTGAGAGAAGCATGGGCGTGCTGTGCTGGGCAAAAAGAAGCAAACAGGAGTGCACCTGAGGTAGTGCAACATTGACATGATGTACACTGCTCCTTTCTTTGAACTGAGATGACTTTTGGAGAAAGCTGAGAGAAGGAAAGATGTCTAGTGATGGAAGCCTGTCGCACCTGCGAGGAAGAGACAAACTAATTTCTCAAAGGATATATATTGCTTTTTTTCTGATGTTTATACTTTTGTGTTAGGAAGTGGAATATTTGTTAAAGAAGTATTGTCAGTAAGTACTTGGAAACGCTCATCTTTGTAAATTTCTTTTAGCTTCTTTATGCGTTTTACCTTAAAATTGACATTTTATTGCTGGGAAATACGGAGTAAATGTGAGACGTGGTAATCCATTACGGGAGGCTGAGGTCTTGGGGTGGGCAAGCTGTGCCTGCTCAGAAATGCATTTGTGAGAACACATATGGAGGAAATTGTTTGCCTTTGGAGCCAATGTTTGATGTACACGGTTCTGTCTCTAACTGGGAAAGAGATGGGATGTCCAGTCAGTAGCCTCCATCAGTGTGGAGACGTGGCCGCTCTCAAACAAACCTGCTTTGTATTCCCATGCCATGCTCTCCCCACGGCCGTGTGAAATGTGCCTGTGGGCTGTTGACGGTGCACCTCTCCAGCAGAATCATAATTTGGGTGACGAATAGCCAGAGTGTGTGGCTCCAGCACCCCCCCCCAGCTGGCGGCCGGCTCTGCCCTGGTTATGAATGTCGTTAGGTGGCCCCCAACTGTTTACAAGACAGCGGAGGTGAGGTCTTTGATTGACAAGTCAGAAATGCATTAGATCATTCCCTCTGCCAGTCTCTGGTTCATGCTGTTAAAAATGTCAGCCTCTCCAAGTTTGAATGGCAGCCTGAGGGCCTCAGAAGCTTTTTGTTTTCTGAGATGGAAACACAAATTGGATGTGTGCCTGAGCGCTTCATCCTGGGCTGTAATTTCATCTTTTAGCTAAGAACCACAAGGTACATGAGCAAAGCACCCTGTAAACAATAATACTGGGGAAAAAAATAAACAAGGTCGTGTTTCTGGTACGTTGATCCACTGGTGTCCTGACCTCTATCACGTTGAACATCTCCACTCTGATTGCTGTTCCCTTTGGCATTACAATGAGAGGAGAGAGACTGACATGGGAGGCAAAGATTTAAAGTTGCAGTGTTGTTGCACATTCCTTGTATTGGCTATGAAATATTGAACTGCCACAACATGACACCTGTTTTTTTTTAAGCAAAGTTTCTTTTTGGAGGTGTTAGGCAGCAGTTTCTCCTGTTTCTCCTCATCTTGTCACCTGGCAGGAGCAATTAACAAAGGCACAAGAGGGAGCAGAAACAAAGCCAAATGAGTTGCATCATTTTTGCACTTGATTCCAGCCCCCTTCTGTGGTTCAGATTTTTGGGAGCTTCACTGTAGAAGGATGAAGAGGGTTAGGGATTTCTGTAGAGTTAAATGCCCAGTGCCTAGAGGACGTATTTGTGAAGCATACTGAGGGTTTACCCCCCTTTAAATCCATGGCTTGTCTGGCAAGTGGCATGACTGATGCTGGTACTCAGTGATGCTGGGAAGCCTCCTCCAAACCCTCACAGCCCCTGGCTTGTGCTGGAGTATCTCCACTCTTGAGTAGCATAAATGGCAAGAGACCCTTCTCTCCTTTCAGATGGCAACGAAATACTTTTCTGTGGATCAGTGGAGATGGTTTTGCATTTTTTGGTAGTACATTACAATTTAGTAATTAGAAATTGACATTTATTCTGCACACATATTGATTGTCAGGAGTTAAGTGTGTTTTTATTAATACATCAGCCTGAGCATCAAGAAGTGTGACAGTGTCTTAGATGCCCGCAGCATGCCCAGTGCGGTGGATTGAGTGCTCTGTAGCCAAAAAGCCTCGCTCCTTCAGCCTCCACATCGATGATCTACTGAATTCGCTCTGCCTAGTGTGCAGAGGGCAAGGGCCTTAGCACACCGGCATTAGTTCGAATTATGAGTTTCAAAAATCAAACCAGACTCAGCGGGGTGCTCTGTCCCCCTCCTTAGAAGTTGGAGAGGTGACGAGTAGCACGCGCCGCGCTGGAGGTATACAGGTATCCTTAAAGCTGTGGCTCCGGTTCCTCGGGATCGTGAACATCTGCTCGGAGGTATTGTGGAGCTGCACAATGCACTAATTGAATTACTCTTTTCTGGAGTTGCCGGCTGCACTAATTGAATTAGAAGAAGGCGGTGCGTGCGCGCGCGCTCGGCCCCGCGCGTGCGCGGGAGCGGAGCAGGGGGAGCCCGGCCAGCCCGGTCTTGTGCTGCGCCCTGGCGGCCGCGCAGGGAACTGCAGGGCGGGGGGCGCCACCGGGCTCGGCTCGGAACGACTCCATAAACTGAGGCTGGGCTGGGCTCGGCTCGATTCGGCTCAGTATGGCTCGGGCTAGACTCGAGCTGGGCTCAGCTTGGCTTGAGTTGGGCTAGACTTGGGCTAGGCTTGACTGAGCTGAGCTGGGCTCAGCTTGGCTTGGGCTTGACTCAATTTGGCTGAGGCTCAGGCTCGTCTTGGCACAGCTCAGGCTCAGCTTGGCTCGGGCTTAGCTTGGGCTGGGCTTGACTCAGCTCAGCTTGATTTGGGCTGGGTTCAGCTCAGCTTGATTTGGGCTGGGTTCAGCTCAGCTTGATTGGATTCAATGGGCCCCAGCCTTGGGATCGATAACAAAACCACTTCCCCATGCTACCAGTGTGATAGTTTTTAGTTTTTAAATAACGTTTTGGTGATTCTTCCATGCTCTCCCAGTGCCTGTACTTACTCTTCTCGCTGTGTATGAAGAAGGGCAGCACTAAACACACCCTGCCACACACAGTGGGTACTGATGTCCCGTGTGTGCGCAGTGGAGTAGCCGGCAGGGAGGCACTTGGGCCAGTTGCCATCAGAAGTTCAGGAGCTCCATGGGCGCTGCTCCATAGGGTGACAGCTGCACAACATCGGTTTTACCTCTTTCTGGAGAGGCAGCTAAGAGCCAAGACCACATTAAATAATAATTTTAATTTAAAAATTAAAATATGGAATTTAACCCCAAATTTAGGAAAGTCATGAAATATTTCATCGTCCAGTGTTTAGGCCAATGTTAGTCAGAATTCAGTGACTTTTGAGAAGTAGAACATGCAGAGGAAGTTCTGAATAGCTTTAAATGCACACGTGTTAAAAGAAAAAAATGAGATATTTCTTCTTTGAAATCAGGTATTTATGTGACTACATGCGAATTTCAAGGGGCGAAACCCAAACACTGAGTGTAGAAATGCAGTTGCCAAATCTTAACATTCATAGCTTGAGGAGATACCTTGCTGCACTGTGTCAGTTTCTTTTTATTTCTTCTGCTTTCTGTTGGCTACGACTTCCGTGGTGCATAAAATAGTCAGATATTTTCTTTCATCTATAGACAATCAGATGACTCTGTTTTCCATAAAATTTGAGCCATTTCCACTCAGCTTTTTGCATGTTTGGTAGATCATTCTCATAAACCATATCCAAGATAAGATGGTATTTATTTTGCTTCACTGGCTGTTCCTTAGGTTTTGTTACTTTTCAAATAGACAAAAATAATTTACTAGAATGCTTTGCAAAGTAAGTAAAATTAAACTATGCTTGTCAAAATACATAAAGAATACTTTGTGATGTGCATGATTCTTTTTTATTATGTTTGTATATTTGCCCCATGTCTGGTGATGTTAAACAGGGCTTCTAATTACCACTGAGAATTAGCAAAGTGCTGCTATACACAGAACTTGGGAATTTTCGTTTCATTGAAATCTGTTTAACAACCTGCTGTCCCCCAAAATGGAAAGCAGTTTTTTTAAAAATGTATGAAGTAGTTTTGCTTTTGGAGAATTCCCAATTAAATTTATCCATTACATTGGTTTTGATTTTATTTACATTTGTTATTGTTTCTCTTTAGCATTTTTTATTTTATATGTGCACACACTCTATGTATATAAAAGTATAAGTACAAAAAAGATAAAATCAGGTTGTCAGCTGCCTTGGCTCCCTTTCTGAGTAGTCAGGTAGACTGCTTCTGGTAGCTATTGCTAATGAAATACCCTGGTAACTCTTCGGTGAAGCCCAGGTGGTTTTGGGGGCATTCATATTCAATTCTTAAATGATTACCAGTATAATTTTTTACCATTGTGGAATTTTATAAATTGTACCTGTATCTGGTAAGATCAACCATCTGCCTTTTGCCTGCCTCCTACAAAAATCCTTGTGATTTATTCTGCTAAAATACAACCATATATCCAGCAAACAAAGGAAGGAACTCTTCATTCAGCCAATAAAGCTGCATACATTTTTACTCTTTCAGGAATACGCCTTGCTTTTCTATTGCACCTTCAGAGTAATAAACTGTGCATCAACCCTTTCATGTAGGTAATAACATTTGACCTTGCAACAGAGTGTGTTCCTCTGCTGAAATGGAGGCAGCTAACATGGTGATGGTTTTGGTTGTTCTTAATTAAAAAGAAAACAAAAAAGATGAGTAGCATAAGACCTACAGACAGTGCCTTCTTTTGGTAGAAGTCAGAAGTGAAGATGGTCATGTTGGCGGACTGGGGTTGTCAGCTCTAAAATAATGTGGGAGTGAGTTTGGTGCTGCGTTAAGGAGCTGTAAGTGGGAAAGAATCCATTCCATCCGGTGTATAAAGCGCTTTTAAAAGCAATCTATTTCTAGAACCTAAATTGTCCAGGGACTGGCTCTTGATATAAAAATTCATAGAAACCTGTTTTTCTGAGTGTGGTAACTTCTTGCCATAGTGCTGTAGTGTTACAATTCGCATTGGCCAGGTTGTTCTGTAAATTAAACAGTGACAGCTTCCCTCGGGGGAACAGCCAATGTATTTATGATGATGTGCTGATTACACAAAATACACTGCAAGCAGAAAACAGCTGCAGAGAACAAACCTCTTAAAAGAATACAATTACAAATAGCACCCTCAGTATTTCTAGTGGTGAGAGTAAAATACAGCATGCTAATGTAGGCTTCTTGTTTGCTTCCAAAGAAGAAAAGAGATCTGTGAAGAAGAGGCTGAAGGATGGTTGGATGCGCACGCAGTGCCAATATGGAGTGGCACATAATCCTTTTCCGAAGGTGAAGGGCAAGAACATACCTCGGGCTTGCTTTTTAGCTGTCCTTGTTTCTTAGAATTTCTGTGACTGCCAGCAGTGTTGGCCAGTGGGGCACTGGGGCTCTCTGGCTTGTTGGCATTTTGACCACTGTGGTTCCTAACCCCTGTCCTCGTTAGAAGTTGTTGTGATGAGCTGACTGATAAATAATCTGACTGTTATGGAAAAAAAAAAAAAAAAGCGAAAGCCCCTGGTTTAAATCTGAGCTTTCTTCTGTTGCTTATTGTTTCCTTTAAGGGAACTTTAAGAAATGAATTGCAGTTGTTTTTTCCTGGACTACAGTGTTCATTTTTAAAAAGTTTACGTGTGTAAGGCAAGGTCTTGTATAAACCAGTTTAGGATCCAATTTAGGATATGACAATAAAACTTGAAATTAAATGTTTCTGGGAAGATAGTGAGGTGGGACTGTGCTCACAGACTCAGGATACAAGCAGACCTTGGAAGAGACAGAGGTCCTTTGCACCTTTCTTCACCCGGAAGTGAAAAAATGAGAAGAAACTGAATTGCTTTGTGTACTGTGGCTGCATGCAAGACGAAAGTTGCAGTAGGGACTGCTGTGGTGGGATTTTGTGTGAGGGCTTGTGAAAACCAGGAGAATGTGGCAGTGGTAGCTCCCATAGCTGCCAGTGTCTCACTTCGGAGGGTTGCAAACCGAAAAAATCTCCAAAACTCAAAAGCAGAATATTTTTGTGTCTGAAATGAGCTGTCACACTTTAATCGTTAAAATATAACATTTTTCTTATGGCTGTGGGGTAGTTAAAGTCCTCAGCATGCCCTTTCCATCCTTTTTTCAAGAGCCATTGATAGATAGGTATAATGCTTTTTAAAGCCTGGGATTTCTTGTGTTTGGTCTTTGTTATGTTCTAAGACCAGCAGAACATGTTTCAATAGAACATGTTTCAAATACTGTGCAAAGAATCATCTGTTTAAAATGAAGCAATGTTGCCCTTTAAACATACAGGTCTGACTTTAAAGCAGATGAGGTAACAACGTTGGCACTCTAATTTGAAAGGACTTTAATTCACTTGCTTAAAAAGAAGAACAGAGCTTTCCATCTATGGATTGCTGGCATGTACTAATAGACTGCTATTCATCTGTCTGTATTTTCTTTAAATCGTTTTTGAGCCTCCCTGTGTTGTCCTGCTCTGCTGACATGTATCCCATGTGGCAAGAGGGAGTTTTGTATAATCACCCTACTTTAATCAATAGAATAATTGATAAACCAGATAAGATTTAAACTGATTACCTCCCCGAGTAGAACTCCCTGAGGGCCTTGGACTCTCTTAATTTTGACATGTATGTTGTGTACCCCGTGGATGAAGTGCGGTTTGAATTATCTGTTTTTATTTGCTTAATGACGGGGAGGGTGTTAAAGTCAAATGTTTAATTAACCCAGCAATGGGCTGCGCTGTCACTTACACACACATCCAGCTGATTGAGATATCTCACCGAGAATACTGAATAGGAATGATAATGTGGCACTGAGACGGAAGATTGCTTTTTCAATCCATTTACTGGGTCACTGCTTTGAATGTCTTATTGGATGAAAGGCATTCAGCCTGGAAAAAAAAAATCAGCATTTAAGTACATTTTGTTTTCCTGGCCCCTCTCCACCAAGAAGTTAACTAAAATAGATATGTTGTAGGTTTAATAAGCCATTCATATTGTAGCAAAAAGCTGTGAATAGTCGATCTCAATACGCAATGATGTAGAGCTGCAAAATTTTCTATAGGAACAAAATGTTTGCTAGCCCCAAGGTATCTGAAGGCGAGATACTGTTTACACCTTTACCTTTCCTTCTTTGCTACCCATCCCATTTGATAGCCTCCATAGCAAGTCCAACTCTTCTTCCTTACCCAGCAGAGTGAGATTTGAAATAACGTTTTCTAGCTCGTTGCTCTAGTTCAAGAAAATAATGTTTGAAGTTGACATTATTTTGTAATTAGCAGAACCTAATAGCAGGCTTTTATATTGAAATGCTACAGGAGGAGCTGTTCTGTTACTCCATTCAAATTTGGTCTAGCCAAAGCGGGAGCACCCAGGGGTTAGTTTCTTGGGTGGCAACTGTTAAAAGGCCATGATGCTTGCGAGCTGAGTGTTGTGATGTGCAGTGCCTGATGTGTAATTTTCCATTCTTTATTAGAAGATTATACAATCTTTTTTGCTTGATGCAATGTAAGGTTGAGATGTATAGACTCGCATGTGTTGGGTTTTTTTATATCAGGTTTTTCAGCAGCCCTGTATGGAAGTGAACACACCATGTATTGGAAATCAGCTAAATTTGCACCATAGTCCAGTGGTGGATGATGCTTCCTGTAATTAATGTAGCTTTGGAAACTGGAATAAGCAGCAAGACCTGTCTATATGGACAAATAACTACTGTGAGTCATGCTGGAGAGGTGGAGCTGTGTCAGCTGAACTGCCCCATGATGGCCCTGTACATATTTTTAACCTGTTCTAGATGGAAAACCAAGTCACTTTGGCTGCAGGGTCACCTGGCTCACATTGTCTCAAGACATAAAGATACAGATGCCTCTACATACTGTGTTGTAGATGATGTGTTGTGAATTCACGTCAGTCTACCATTGTGGAGATATCACTGGGTAGCCATTTCTTTAAACAAATGAGCGGCTTTTTCCAGTATTTTGGGGAGGAACTGTGCCAAAAAAAGTTAACATAGTGGGACACAGAATTTGGGATTTCTTCCCCCATGCTGTCATGTCAACTTTGGGCAGACAACTTCTGTCTCATAGCTTTGTTTTGTATATCTCCTCTTCCCTTTTCCTGCAATGAAAAATGAGATGGAAAAAAGAACAACAGCATAAAACCATACAATGAGATGAAGATAGTGCGGTTGAATTAGGTGTTTGGGAGTGAAAAAGCCATGGATGCTAAGGAAGGGGTGTGATGGGAAGTGAAGCTCTTTTTGTCTACTTGACAGGAAAGCTCAGTAGGAGAGGTTTTGAATAAAAAAACGAAATAAGAAGAGTAGATGATGACCAGGGATGGAATGGGAAGGGGCTTTATAGCGAGGTCAGGGAGATGGTGTTGGTCCTTTGAAGAAGTAGTTATGAAAAGTTAGAAAATAATGCTTCAAGAAGGACATGAAATCTTCAGCAAAACCAGCCCATTTTACAACCCATTTCTCAAAGCACTTGCAGCTCTTATGCAGATGAAGCTGTAATAAATATTGTACAAAGAATGTTAATCTGTATCCAGAGAGTTTTAATAAATAAAGAGTTTTTTAAAATTCTCCCTGGATCTGTTGACTCTTGATAACTCTTTGTAGTACTAGAAATACGTTTTCAACATCTTTTTTGGATGTTGGCTTGTGTTCAAAGCCTGTAAATGCTGACTTTGAGCTTTTTCGCTCAAAGGGGAAAGAGTAAAAAAAAAAACCTTATGCCTGCATACAAAAGCATTGATGAATTCTGTGCTTCGTAGGAGGGGGTGAGAAGGATCCTGCGAGCTGAGAATGAGAGTTTATGATTTCAAACTTTAGGATTTTAACACTGTGGGATGAGTGTTGAAAATGAATTTTTGTCAAAGGAATGTGGGAAAATGAAAGCAACAAAGAAGCAAGAGCTGAGCCCTGATTGATTCTGTTCTTTAAAAATCTTCTGTTACATGGGAAATCCCTCTTCCTGAGGTATGTGTGGCACAATTCTGCAGCCTGGCAGAGAAATTAACCTCAGCTGAAGCTGTTTATGAAGAAGAATTTGAGCAAGACTTTAAAAGACTCAAGAAATCTTTAAGATTGTCCTGAAGAATAGAAAGGGAAGAATGCTGTTTTGTTCAGCGTGGGGAGCAGATAACGCAGGAGAAGCTGCTTGCGAGAGACAAACCAAAGCGCAGTGATAATGAGATTCAGAACAAGTCCTGACACCAGTCTAATATAAGTGGCCTGGTTGGACATTTGGAAGTATATCTGCCTTATATGTATCATAAGGTTAATTAGATGTTTTCATCTATGCTTTTTGGGAATGTGTATTTTCTGTTCCTTAAAATGATGTAGATAGCTTTGAATTACTATAAAATCTTGGAGTACAAGATGTACGCTATAAAATCACGCGTAGAAGGTGCAAGCTATAAAAGCATATGTGTACCTGTGAAGGTGCTGATCGATTTGTGCTATTTAGGAGAAGAAATTCTGAAACAGACCTGGCTGTGAAAAAAATGCAAATAATAAAATTCAGTGAGAGATCCTTGAGGCTTCTTAAGCTCTAACCTTGTTATGAGGAATGGGGAAGTCGAACTGCCTAATGCAGATGTCTGTGAGTTACAAAAATAACCAGATGTCCTGATTAGCAGAAGCAAATGTTCTTCCCTTAATCCACGTGAAATTATATTCAAAGGCTCTCCGGATGTAATGCTTGTGTAAATAAGGCACCAACAAACATTGGAATAGAAAGGGCCATTGGCCAACTAGCTTGCAAGGCTTGAAAGCTTGAATATTAAAAACAAATTTACCACTGCTGACTCTCTTAAATTCACAGAACAGAAATGTTAAGCAGGGCTGCTTCCTGGGGAACGTGGAAAGACTGTTCTCATTAGCCATATTTTCTCTCTCTCTCTTTCTCAGTCTCTCTCACACTCATTTGAGAAATGTGTATGAAGTGAAGCTAGCTTTTTAAAATTTCCCTAAATGGCTTCCCAGCACCTGGATTTCTGTTTATTTTTTTAACTACAACTAGATTTGTGCTCTTCAAAATGCATCTGTTCATCAGGTCTTCTATATTTGTGCTGGCTTTTTGTATTTTAACATTAAACTGAGTTTACTGATCTAATGCTGACTCCCCACACCCGTAAGTTGCCCTTTATAAGCAATCAATAATTAATAAGTTAAATAACTTGATAAAAATCTCTTCTTGATGTCATGAAGTTCCATTATCAAGTCTAATTGCTTTGAAAATGTGTGTTTTTCTAATTATGGATTGGAATGAAAAATAGGGAAAATACAAAGGATCCATTCTACATCTGTGAAAGCAGACTCTTGTCCTGGTATTCAGCTGCAAAAAAGGCTGTTGAAACTTTTGTTATGGGCAGTGTTAGTGTAGATGCAGACCAAACTAGGACTTTTGTGAACATGCCTGTGTGTGTCTGGCTGGAGGGTCAGTGTTGTACTTTGCCATTTTCACTGCTGTCACTGAATGTAGTTTATAGTAGGTACCCAAGCTGCTCGGGCATGGTTTTGAGCTTCTTTTCTTTAGGCATCACACAAGTGTTTGGTGTGGGAGTGGAGAAATCCCTGTCATAGGGTGTGTATAAATGTGTCAGATGAAAAAACGCCAGGAGACTGTGCAGCTTCCAGGATAATAGATATATAATCATGATACACGTGTGTACCAGTCTGCAAAGCAGGCACTGAACTGGAAGGCCATTTTAGCTTATTCCCTTTCCTTTTCCAATATTGGTCGCTGCAAGGCAGGCTGCAGTTTCTCTGCCCTCTCCTTCTGTCATTCTAATGGTTAGCCATAAACCCTTTGCAAAAATACCACTTAACTCTAAACTTGTAAGAGCTGGGAAACTTGTCTGTGCCTTCATTCTGGGCTGAAGTCACCCCCTTGTGCCTACAAGTTGCAATTTATGGCGTTCTCTAAAAGGATCTAATCTCTGCGAATGTTCAGAGCAGCAAATGCCAAGGAGGAATGGGATCTGATACTTATCTCTACATTTTCATTGCTGTGGATCTCCCTGAGTGTTACAGCTGTCATTTTTGTTTTATCTACTGAACAGGCAGAGAATTGCCTTCAAACTTGCAGTTTTCGTATTTGTTTTTCTCAGAGAACATTGCCAATTTTAAGGGCCACTTTTATATATTCTTGTAACTGGCCAAATAATTGGAATGTTTCAGGCCTCTTGATAGGAGAAAAAGGAGACGCTATCCTTAAGTGTTTTTAGTGGATGTTAGACCTGTATTTTTTTTAATGGTAATACTACTTTCAGGCTGACATTGGCTATGCTAGGATTCATCCTAGCACTGTTTGAAATGGCTGAGATATTTATAAACTGACAGACAGCATTTATAAAATCAGGATGCTGACAGTCCCTTAACGATAACAATGGGCTTCGACTCATCTATCACTTACAAAGGTTATTGGAAAGGGAACGTAAGGCTTATATGTGCCTCTTGTCTTAGACTGGCACTTATTTCCACACATCTCTCTCTACTCCCTCCATTGCCCTCCCATTTTCAGTCCAGTCTGGCTGACAGGGGCATCAGGCAATCACAGCTAATTTTTCTATACCTTTACCCAATGATTCCTTGTCCTGTTTCCTGAAAGCAGTTGATGCAAATTAGGAGACAGCTGACTTTGTAGCATCTCTGGGCAATCACCCGGGCCCTGACTCCCCCCCTTGCTAAACAAGAGAAATATTCTGACTGCTGGCAGGCTGCTGGCTTGAATTGGGAAACAAGAACAGTGTGCGTTGACTGACAGACTTAACCTGGGGCTGGGCGGGGGTTAGACAGGCCTTCTGCTTCATTTTCCTTTCGTATAGCACCAGTCTGCAGGCAGAATGCTGATATACCCACTTTATTCAGTGGCTCCCTCTTGGCTGAGACAGTACCTCTCTGTCCTTGGTGAGGAGGACCAAGTGCAGCGTGGGGTCACTTCAAGAAACGTGAAAGAGGATGTCATTTATTTTTAAGTTCTGATAAAATGCTACGTTCAGTCAATATGCCTGGGAGCTTGAGGATCAGGTCATGTCAACGATTTGCACTGGAAAAGGGGAAATGCACTATTTCACTGGTGTGTACTAATGCCTCTGTTTTAATGCAGCAGCAGAAATACCAAAACAGCTCTGTCTGGCATCCAGTTTGCCCTTGAAACATTTACTCTACTGTAACTGTTTGGACACTGTGTTCCCACTGTATTATTTGCTTAGAGACCTGAAATACCCAAGTAGATTTCCTACATGCGGCTGGATCTGCTGATACCACTAAAAACACACCCTGCCCCGGCTTCTGTTCGAAATGATGTATACGCATGCAAGGGCAAGAGCAAGACTTGATTGGCTTAAGGGGGTCTCTTTATCAGGGAACTCGATTAAAATACAGACTGCACATAACTTCAAATTTGTAATCATTTTTCCACAGCAAGCAAGCATTTTCTGTATTGGATGCAGGTGTTTAGAGCTGTAGTGTGTTTTAGGGGCCAGTGCAGCACAAATTTTGGCCTTTGGGATAATAACAAGTGTTTTGCCTTCATAAACAATATATATATTTTTTTCTTTCCCCCCCTGAGGTCCACACACACCTAGTTTCCCTCAAGCTCATCATCTCTGTCAGGTTAATCAATAGGCACCGTATGGCAGAGGGTCAGTAATCAGTGTCATCGTGCCTTTAAATCGTGTTGAAAATTTGCTTAAAGCCTGGGCCAATTAACATCGAGATGATGAATGGATGGGTAGATGGGAAGAGCCTGGCGCTCAGGGGCTTTGTGAGAAGGAGATGCTCAGCTGTTGAGCAGCAGACACCAGCGAATAAAATCAGCCATTCATGTGAGCTCAGTCCACCCACTCTTAATGATAATGTCAATCTAGCAAAATATATACACATTGGAGTTGTCATGAGTTCATAAATCAAAGGAGTTTGTCAAAGGCATTCAGATTAACGAGGCAGCAGCAATAACAAGTCAAATTTGCATAGAGAATTGCCCGAATCTCAGTAAATTATGATCCTGTTTTTCATTTGATTATTTGCTAATGTCTCAAGAGGGAGAATGATTATATTAGCATGCAAAATCTACTCCAGAAGTAGAAATCCGAGGTATAGCAGACCAGCACACGATGACAATTAATCAGTTTCTGCATACTAGCATAAACGCACAAGGCCCAGAAATGAACTCCTTTTTTTATTATTATTTCTCCTTGCTACTGATCCAAATGGTTCAGCTTGACAGAGACTTTATATTGCTTTAACAGTGTTCTGAATTGTGCCTGCAGGCAAGACATAGTTATGCAGCTATAACCAACCTATCCATCTGCCAACCAGATTGGAATTCTCCTATCCAAGGCTTCCATTAACCCCCACTGACAGCTCCAAACAGGATTAAGAATTTGAAAGCATAAAAAATAGTTGTGCTCTTCACATAGACACACATTTCTGCCCCACCTCCTCACACTTGGAAAAATGCTGTCTCTGTACTCTTTTATAATTAGTGGAGGGCAGAACAGCACCCAAGAAAGCCTCCCCCAGTTGACAAGGCTTTGGTTTCCACCACGACGAGTGAGGCGGTACTAAAGGTAGCTCTGTCCAATTGGTAGTCCCTGGGAGTGCATTTCTCCATGTGTTATATCTCGTTCCCAGCAGTGTTTTGCTGGGCTGGGTACAGAAAATACTGTGTGTCATCTCCCGTCAAATGCTTCAGTCCAGGGATTTCGTATGCATTGTGGCATATTGTGTTTAGTGGTGGAAGAGGAGGTTTCATGGGGAGAGTTAAATAGTAATAATTTTGTAGTGGTTTTTAAGACAACCTGCCATGGAGTTATATTCTGTTAATTACAGGCTGAAGTTTTAAATGCAAATCAGATTTAAAAGGATCTCATTACCGACAGTGGCCATTTTAGGAAATGAGCTTTACAGGAACCTACTGCCAGAGAGAAATTTTGAAGGTTACAAGAACTGTGAGCCTGGGTTTCCTGACTTCTCTTCCCAGCACTTCCACTGTCATTGGGTGACCTTGGGAAAAAAAAAAATATTTTTACCTGTCTGTGGAAAGAGGGGGACAGCATTTATCTCGCCAAGATTAATCAGTTTGTGCTTTGGAGACTTCAGTGGTTCTCATCTTATTTTCCTTGTACGTATTCAAAATGAGAGGCCCATGTGTGTAAGCGCGAATGCTTTTGGCCAGTCTGGCTTTAGTCTGTGAAGGAAAGCTTGCCTGTGGGATTTAAAAATTTTCCTTGATGGAAGCGAATTTTTAGCTTTCTGTATGCACTGCATTTCTTCACTTCCTTCACCCTAACAAATCACATCATTCCTCTGCTATGCGTCAAGTACAGTTGCTGCAGATCTTTAATATTCCCAGTGAATACACCCAACTTGCCGTCTGGATTACCAAATGCTTCTTTCCAGGTCTGTGCCCAAGACATGCGTTTCGGTAACCACGAGAGGGTGCTCAGAGCGGTTCCTCCCTTTGTCTGCCCCTCTTGTGGCAGAGAGCATCACTGAAGTCCTGTTGAAGCAAATGTTATTCTGACCTTGCACATGTTTATCCCTACTCCCACCTTGTTCAGCAAGGAGGAATATATAGATGTACAGTTTCAGTCGGTTACATTATGCTCTTCTCAAGGCCTTGGAGAAGTGTTGCCCTATCAAGTGAAATTCACTTCCATGCACCTACAGTTAGTCTTGAAATATGCGAGGTTTTGTACCTGCACCTGAATTGATGGGTTTCCTGATTGATTCCTGAGAAATGAGCGGGAGTTATAAACATCTGTGCTTTTTCTTAAGTGTAATGTTTTCCAGTCATTCTGTCTTCACCAAGCGTAACTTACTTGCCAACAAAAGTGCAGGAGCAGCGCTCCTCTTTAATAGTCTGCTATCGGAGCTGCTGTGTTGGTGCTATAGAATGGTGAGGCGCCAAGCTGTGAACCACCATATGCACTTGGCAGTCTTTGTCTGGTCTTTGTTCAGCCAACCTCTTAGCCTTGCCACCTATAAAGATAATGAATGCAAAATGGTCCTCTGCTTGCTCTTAACTTAGATACTCAGCTTAAAGAAAGAGTAGATAACTTGATGCTTTGCAGTAACTAGGAATTTCAAAATAAGGGCTGACAGTTCACCAGCAGCACTGATTGTCCTGCTTTTTGATGTTCTTTGGGGGAGGATCCTTAATGGATTTGAAAGACGAGAAGAATGCAAGATTTCACTGTCACAGAAAGTTTATTTGGAGGGGGAAATTGTTTTGGTGCTTGTTGTAGGGATAAAGCACCCAGAAATAATAAACAACCCTCCTCACCCCTCAACAAAATGCATTTCCTGGAAATGTTTAGTAACTCACCTCAGATTCTTAGGCTTCTTGCACTTGGTTGTACAAAAATTAAAATCCCTTTTTGAATTAATTGCTGACTAGACTCTTATTTCCTGAGCAGGAAAGAGCCACTTTAATGCCTGGCCTGCCTTTTCGAAGATAGGTGATTCTGACTGGTGTATTTTAACAATCACAAGCCTTTCTAAGCTGGATTTAGCATAGTAACTTTGTCCTGGCTGAGACCTCATATGAAAACTTTTAAAAGCTGGCCTCTTACAGTGATTTATCAAGCCTGTTTAGAATTGATTTCCATTATAAAGCCCTGGTTATGGCATCCCAGATGTCATGGTGCCTGGTGAGTTCTGTATCTTGTTTTTAAAAAGAAAACCCTCAAAAATCACTAGCTTTGACTTCCACAAAATCTGCCTGACCAATTTATGATGTAACAAATTGGGTTGTTGGGTTGGTTTGCTCTTTTGCCTTTATCTAACATTTCTCAGCAAACGGCTTCTGCCCTTGCCTTACCTCCTGGCTGTACCTTTTCTTCCCTTTCCCGAGCCTGGCACACAGGAGCTGCCTGGATGGTGCCTGGTCACGCAGCGCTGCAGCAAGCACGGAGCACAGTGCTCTTCTGATGGTTTCCCGCAGCCTGCTTGCTTTCTGCTGGCCCTGCTCTGCCACGCTGGCTGCTTGCAGGGCCCAGCTCTGCCTTTGCCAACAGATGCCACTTCTATCTCCTGAGGTGTTGGGCTGGAAGCTGGCTGTGCAAGAAACTGGGCAGAGCTGTGCTCAATGAAGGACACGTTATCTGGGGGACAAGGAGGTAGAGGTACAAAATGCAAACTTCTGCCATAAAATAGATGCTCCTGAGCTTGTCTGCAAATAACTGGAAAACCACCCTTTTCCTGGCAGAGCTCTCCCTGAGCAGTTTTTCTGTATCTCTTTAAAATCTGTTTAGTTGCTCACTACTGAATGTGTGGGAATGTGGCCTAAGGCTAGGAATACTGTGGTGATCAAACTGATTTTAGATGTGTGTGTGGGATTCCCTAAAGCTGGCTGTCATTACTCTGTCACTGTGGTGGCTGAACCCGTGCAAAGGAATGCTGTCTTCCAGAGCAGCTGACTTTGGCAGTAAGGACAGGATTCCCCCCATGTACCCAGCAGTTTTTAACCAAACGTTTGCTACAGACTGTGAATGTCCTAAGATAAGCTATAGCCTGTCTTTGCTCTAAAGCAAGTAATAATTGGTTTTAATCATGAGTTTAACCAGACAAAAGTCTCCTGGTGGTCTTTTTTACTCATGCTGGAAAAGCTCTCGTGTTTCTTCTTGTCCACCTTCTCTTGCCTTAATGATGGTCTTTTTTTGGAGATGGCAGCTTAAGTTTTGGAGCATCAGTCTTTCTAGAAATTGTACACATATGTAGAGTCAGGGAGCAGAAGTGAAAAACATAGCTGTGGTATCATTCACTACCAACACAATTTTCTTTTTAGAAGGAATTCCTGACAACCTCTTTCACCAGAATTTAGGTCTATCATCATTTCTCTATGATTTGTGGCAGCCCAACAGACTCAGTGCGATTAATAATTGTTAGGCAGATCGAAAGCATAGGGGCACAGAGAACAACAGTTGCACACCTTTACAATGCATTAGTTTCAGCAGCTTCCACTATTAAATAGTTATTCTGAGGTGGTCAGGAGCACTGGTGTTGCCATGCTGATCCAACTGTCATTTCAGTTTTTTGAAGTGGCTGTTATTGGTAGCTTCAGAATAAATCCCCAAAGCACAGTTTTTTTCAACAGATACCTACACAATGGTGTGTTGTTATGTTGAGGAGGAGAAGTTCTTTCTCTGCCATAACAAGCCATTTGGCTTAAAAGTACAAGTTAGCCTCTGGTGTGTGTGTAAAATACTACAGCCTGTGTAGTACAAATATTCTGTTTCTTTTCTCCTCGCAGAGTAATATTAGGGATAAGAACTGAATTAAAGCTTACTTTCTTTCACAGAATTCCTCTGAGAGAGAAGACTGTAATAATGATGAGCCCCCTAGGAAGATCATTCCCGAGAAGAATTCACTTAGACAGGTATGTGATCAGTCTCTTTAAAAATGCAATAAAACTTTCTAGCTATTTTAATGCTTAAATGCTTCTGGAAGCTAAAGTCTGACTCGTGCTTGTAGAAATCCTTTCTTTTCTCCTTTGAAGTCTGAAAAAGTCACATTGTACCCAGGAAAATTAGACATGTAGATTTAGCCTTCAGGAGAGTCTGATAACTTTTTCTGAAGAAATCCAGACTTTTGTGTAGTGCTGTGACTCTTTAGCTTCGCCTTTCTCCATTTGCTGTTCATGAAGACCTCTTTGGCCTTTTCTGTGAATGTTCCTGTCTGGTTTGTAGTACGTTTTGCCTTGCTCTAGATGATGCATTCAAGAATCTCAAGGTGTTCTAGAACAATTAAGCTTTTCGTTACCTTTGAAGGTAGATTTCCTTAGAGATGGCATCCAGGTTAATAACGTGAAAAATGTGCTTTTGTTTCCTCAGCACTTATGTAAATTACTAATGGGTAGAAAGGAGAATGGGTGGGCTGATAAAACATTATCTCTTTGCCTTTTATATATAGTAAAGCAACCTTCTTATCAATTCAAATGAATCACTTTTTTTTAATCCTTGTGGTCAGCAAAGGGAACCTGGCTTGTGATTTCTGGGAGATTTGAGTTGGATTTAGTAATTTCAGATCCTGCTTTACATAGCACCGTGTTATTTCTTCCCTCTGCAACACTCAGGCAGCAGAAGCAAAAATATATCTATGTCCTAGCTGCCCAGATTTGCTGCCTGGTATATCAAGGGTAAAACCATTGATGAAAGTGACTTGACTGAATACCACAGACCACACCTTGTAGCAGCTGAGGAATTGGCACATTTCCTTCTGCATCTCAGCTACAGGAGCATCAGTCTCAGAGAGAGGAAAAGGGTGATAATACACTGCTCACTGCAGCTATTTCCAAGAGGAATTGTGGGTCAAAGCTGTGATAAAGAAAGGAATATCTTTCTGATACAGTGTTTTTGAGCTTAAAGTTGGTTTTGTGAGGGGTAGTGGGGTGGAGTGTTTTGTTCGTTTTTTTTAAAAATAATGTGTTGTGTTAGGAGTGCTTGGTTTTGTGGGAGTAGGTGACACATGAAGGACTGCAGTGGCAAAGACAGGTCCATCTAACAGACATAGTCTACATAAGTTTTCTAGACAAGAGCAGTATGTTATGATAATGAGTGAGGTCCCAGATATCGCTGAGAAAATTATAGGATTGATTAAATATGTTACACCTAACTTAAAATGTTTCTAGCATTCAGCAACAAATGAACTAGAGGAAGAGAGCGGAGCTACCAGGTTCCTACCGTGTATCCCCAAGATAGCCACCATGATGTTCAGCATACCAGAAAACTTGTTTTTTTTCATCTTAGAGTTATTTTATTGGCAAGCTTTCAGGTTCAACAAGCCAAGGCATATGTCTGTTCTCCAAGTAAAAGTTTATAGTAAGAGATGTTAAGTCAAAAGGAGTAGAAATTATCTGTCTTGTGCCTTCTCATTGTACTATGTTCTCTTCCTCATGATTCCTGGTTAAGAAGGAGACAAATATTCACGAGTAGTTATACAGATCAAGAAGGTTTCTCGAGTTGAGTTTCTTTCCTGTTATATTTCAATCTGCTAGGAGTATTTTTAACGTCTGGGGAAAACTGTCTTTCCCACAGTTCATTGTAACCGAGATATATACCTAAAAAGCCACTTGTACTGTCCAGATATTTCATATTTGAAGTAATTTACGTGGACATTGTTTATGACAAAGATGTTTAGCTGTTTGACGGTATTGTTGAGATATTGTATCAAGCTCCATCTTGGTGTCCAGTTTTTATAGTGACAGGTGCCGGACAAAATCATTGGGTCCTCTGATTGCTATCTGGAGCCGTTTGTGTTGAGAACAATGTTTGTGGACACGTTCAAACTGTAGTCTTAAAGCAAGTGCCCTCTTGTTGAGATTATAGGAGGTGTCTGGGGAAAGATTTTTAGCCTGTCATAGAAGGAATTCTGATTCTTTACATAGGCGTAAATAGAAGCTGTCAGTGGATTTTGGAAACTGATGTTGCTCCTCTGTATTAGTGATGGATGAGAAGCAGTGAGGAGTTTCTTGGTGCAGGAAAGACACCTCTGCAGCCATGCGCTCTCTTCTGTCTTGATCAATGAGTAGAGTGATAATTATTCAAAAGATCTGCATCTCCTCCAGGAAGCTGTACAGTGTTGCTTTCCTGTCTTACATTTAACCATACTTTGTAAAACCAAAAAGATCTGACCTGCAAATGCTGCCAAAGCAGTAATATGAAAAAGTACTGAATTCTGTACTATACCGTAGTGGAAAGATGCTAACTTCGTAAATATCGAGTGCACAATTTCACATTTTCTGTCCCTCCCTTAAGACACTGCTGTTCGTTATTAATATCCTTATTGGGCAACGTGGACCTACATGCACAGAAGAATTCAATGTGTGTATGTGGGGAGAGGAGAAGTCTGTCTGCTTAAATGCTCTTTTCTGTGAAAGTGTCCATGTATTTAATACCTTTTGATTAGTTTTAGAAAATTAATGAGATGCATCACACCAGTTCAGGGGAGGTATGATGTCTTGGCATGTTCAACTGCTGACAAGTTTAAGTAAAGATGCACTATCTTTTCTTGCTCCGTTTGCTGTGCTGCTACGCACCCTTAGCCATAAATGTTTTCTCAGGTGGGTTTCTGGAACGGACATACCAGGAGATGGAGGTTATGAAAAGGTATAATGGTTACTTAAGCATCTGAAGTTGTATGCAGAGCTTTGGACCTCTTACTAGAAGTATCATGCTTCTGTTGATTAAAATGGGTTTTGGAGAAGGGTGTCTTCTGAAGTCTGAAAAAGTGGAGCTGTGTTGTTGGTGTGCATGGCCACACTTATGTGCATGGGGACAGGAAGGCAGGAGAGACACGGAGATCACCACTCAGAAAGTAAAAAAAAAGGCAATGAACTTGACACTGTTGGCTGGAAGAATGAAAGGGTCTAAGCTGTGATAGTAAGGATGCAAACATTCAGTTCCTGTTCAGTGCTTGAGCTGACAAAATTAAATCTTGAAGGGGTAAACTGACAATTGTTAGTCTGAAAACAGACTTTAGAAAAAACAATGACAAGTGGCAAAAGTTTTTGGCAACTTTATTTAAGCTAACAAACGAATTTTCACACTGCAAAGTTATAAATTAATTTTAATAGGCTGATCCAGATGGTCCATTTGGAAAATGGATAGCTTGATCTGTTGAAAATTAAACTAAATTTATCTCTCTCATACTTCAAACTGAAGTAAGCGTGAGAAGAGTGCCCATTAAGTCCAGCTCATACAGATGGACCGGCAGGTCACACATGGGACTAATCTGATTCATTTTAAAAATAAATGCATGAGTTATTGAATCAGGTTCCTGTTTCAAGCCCTGCGTGTGAGCGTGTGTGTGTGTGTGCCGCCCTTTCAAAGGGACTCACAAATGCTTCAGTGCCTTTTTAACCTGTGTGTTTCCATTTTAATTCAACTTCCTTGCCAAAAAACATAATTAGTTTTCAGTGCCTATCATTTAGTGTTAGACCCGAACACTAGATTGATTAGGTCAGGCATTTGTTATTTTAAGGGCTATGTCTCCATTCTTCATTTATGAAGAACATGAGCTCAATAGTCTTGGGGAGAGAGCTGGCCTTTAGAAACTGGGAAGGGGAAGCTCTCTGGGGGCCCCTCCAGCCTTTTAGCTTCTGGGTGTTTTTAACAGAGCCATGAATGCAGATTTGTAAATTTATTGCAGTGCCATCTGGTTTTTTTTGCAGGAACCGTATTGTTGTTGGCTCGTATCTGTCTATTGTGGTGGTCACTCCCCGGGAGCTTGCCCTCATAGTCCTAAGGAAAGTGATGAATAGTGAGGGTCAGCATGAATAGGTCACAGGGCAGCTGTCCGGGGCTGCCCTGAACTTGATTACCCCGCTGTTTTTTAAAGAAGATGGGCACAATGCAGGTTGTTTAAAATCCTCCCTCCGTTCTCTTCAGCAGAGTAATAATGAAGTGCCTTTTGCTGCTGTGGTTTGTCTGTGGGCGAAGGTGCCTTGTGGGGAAATGCTGGCAGCAGTGAGGCTGCCGCGCTGTGCCTCCTGCAAACCTCTCATTGGACTCTGCTGGCTGTCTGTAGGCTTCCAGATGGAAGTCTGGGGGAAAAAAGTCCCTCTTATTACCCCATTCAGACTTGCCCCTTAGCATTTTCAAGAATTTTCCTTCTTAGTATTTTGGCACAGAACATAACCTGAATTCACTCTTACAGATTTGAGATGATTTTGTAAAATTACATGAAGCACCTAAAACATGCTCTAGGCGCTATATCAAAGTTAAAATAGGCACGGTCTGATTGTAAGAGTTTAAAGCCAGTACACAAGCAAAAATGTAAGAAGCAGAAAACAGTTAAGGAAGGTAGAGCAAAGGAAAGACGAAAAGTATCAACCTTCAACCATTTACTTCCAGCTGGTAGCCTCATCCTGCAGCTCTGAGCTCCTCTTCAGCCGTTTTTCTCCTCAGAAGTGTTTCTGCTGTGCAAAGTTGAAGCTCTCTTTTTAGCTGGTGGGGAGTGTTACACAATGGAGAGGGAGTGAGACTGTTTTCTTCCCTTCTTCCCTTGGGAAGACACTGCAGTTCAAATTTGCTTCTCTTGGAGAGCTGGCCAAGGCAGGATTAACCTGGTCTGTAAAATTATCCTGGTTATCACTTCTTTTACACTAATGATGCTTACTATTAAGGAGTTGCTGGCTGAAAAGCCTCCTGAAATTTCTAGAGGTATATACGTAGTCTTACTTTTAAGATTATTTTTTCTGTGTATTTTTTCCTTATTCTAAAAAAGAAAAATAATTTCCATTCCTGTGTGATATTTAATGCATATTGAAAAACTGGTCAGGGCAGGTTGTGCTGGAGTCTAAGTTGCAATGGGAGCGCTGCCTTGTGGCAGAAAGGCCACTGGGCTCTTTCAGCATTAGTGCTAATAGGATTCTGTCACCCCACCGCATTTCTGCATTCCTCTGTAATTGAGTAAATTGCAAGTGTTGTCTGCTCCCCCCTGCCCTTTGTGTTTATGTCCACTTACCATCCGAAGAACGTGGGCAGTGATAAATAAAGCGCTAGGCAGGGCTCTCAACTCTTTGAAAGCAGCATGTTGCCAGCCCCCCAGTTATATTTCTTTAAGTGTTTATGTTTTTCTGTATTCTTTCTCTTGTGTGGCTGGAACCCTGGGGATCCAAAGCCATGAGAGAGGCCAAGAAGCTAACAAAGTAGCTGTCTCCTTGTTAGCTTGTTCCTTTCTTCTTTAAAAAACAAGATGAAAACCATCTGGCTCAGGGCATTGCATTTTCCTCCCCCATGCACCTCTATAGATGAAGAGTTTCACCTGCAGTGAGGGTTTACATTGATTAGGGAGGGAGCAGTAATTCAAGCCTCCATCCACTTCAGTGGTACTTTGCAGTCTTTAAAGGTGCTGACCCATTGAGTTAAACTGTCAAGGGAGGATAAAAAAGGAGCTTCATCCCAGGAGGTAACAGCTGCCAGGTTTTCAACACCTTGCGCGCTGCTGGAAAAATGTCACAAATTGTCAATGGAAAGAAAAATCGCTTGGTTGCCATCTTCCCTTAATGACATGCCTAATAAAATGAAAGATTTAAGGGTTTCAAAATCAGCAAGTGGCTGTAGGGGAGAAAAAAAGTATCCTGAGGGATTTTGAACAATGGGCCCAACAAGATGTATCCAGCAAGACTGCGAATAATCCAAGTTGGAATAACTGGATCTGATTGGGATGACCATGGTTACCTTCATGCAGTGGGGCAAGAGGGGAGTGAAAGCAGCAGTGATGCAGGAGTTTAACATTGCCATGCCTGTATTTTTTTAAAAACAGGAGGGGTGGAAAAGTCGGATGTGTAAGCCAGTGAACTGAGAGAAGACATACTGTATTTCTGCTCTTTAGAGGACAATTTGTTTCGAGCAGCTACCAGATGGCTAAATACCACGACATTTCCTTTTTCTTTTTTTTTTTTTCTTTTCTTTAACAAGAGATCTGATTCTCCTTGCTCTTTGTTTTTGTTTGTTTTAATGCTTTTACTCACTGAACATTGAGCATTGTGGCACTTTTTTTTTTTGTTTCCCCTCCTGTGCATTGATGGATGAGGAAAAAAGATCTTCAGCTTTAATGTAATTTCAGATAACAGGCAGGTCGAAGGAAGTAAGGTTTTTTGTTTGTATTGTCTTGAGGTTTTTTGTTCTATAAGCTTCTTTTTTGCCCGTTTGTTTTAGGTAAGTTATTTTAATTGTACTGAGTAATTAGAAGGTACACACAGCCAAGGGAGCTTTGTTATGGTAATTGCTCAAGGAAGCCCACTCCCCAAATACCATTGCCATGTGTTGAGACACGTCTTCCCTCTAGTGGCAATATTAAGGACTCTGGCTTTCACAGTCAGCAAGGTGTAATTGCAATATGACAGACTGTGCTTTAGGGAAAATGTGTTAAATGATCTATTTTTTTGTTTGGCTAGTCTTTATTTTGCCTTACAACTTCCCGTGGAGACTTTCCTTCCCAAGGCTGGGGTAGGAAGAACAAAAATTTCATCTTAAGAAAATAATTGTGGCAAATCCTGGGTAATGTCTTACAGCTTGACTTAATTCCGGTCTTCTTTTTTAATTACCTATTTATAAAAACGTTTTTAAATTTGTTGAGATTACTTAATTCTTTCCAAAGAAGCACCTCATTTGAAATAAATAAATAAATTGCATTTATTTTAAATGGCCCATGTGAAAGACCTTTAAAGGGTAATTAATGCAAGTCTCCTAGGACTCTAAGTAAGATGAAAGCGATCTTTCCAAATCTGCTGGAGTGATTTGTTTATATAACTTCCCACTTCTACTGAATTCTTCTGAGTCTAATAACTTTTTTTTCTAACTGTTTGGCAATTTGTGCTTAGCTACTAAAGCCCTTGTTCAAAAGGAACAGTTTAATAATCTTTTCCCTGAGAATGACTTGAAGTGAGGGTATGGGTTTTGTCTTTTTGCTGTGTTTTTATTAGTGTTATCTTTTGCTGATAAATCATGTAATTATTAGCTATTAGGGGGGTGGAATCTTATTGAACTCCTGGGTTGCAGCTTCTATTAAAAAGTGTGGTTTTGTTCAGGGACTGGGGATTCTCAGAATAAACAGCCAAAGAAATGGATTTCAGTTGGCGAAAGGGCTGTACACACACATGCAGACACACAGAGTTCTGCCTGAGCTTCAAGGCTTCAGGTTGGCATTCAGCAATCATCCAGAGCGATGCAGACATAAGCAGAAATGTTTATGTGTTTGTGTCAAAGAGCAGGATCATACTTCCCTTAAACAGAAAAATGTAACCAAAGACACTTGTGGAATGAGATTGGATACAGCTCTATCTTTAGTGAACCATAGTCTAGCATCTCTGTGGCATTTTAAGCCTTTGGCTGAGAGTGAATACAGCTTTGTGGTTCCCCTGCTTCTGACATGATTTGGTGCTGCCATATATTTCTAGGTTTGTTTTTTTTTCATTAGAGCTTGTTTTGCTATAGGGCTGCTTAACACTGTTCTCAAACAGCTTTTGCAAGGTTAAGGGAATGCAGCTTGGTAACAAGTTTGTGTCATTTTAAATATATACCTCCCAGTAAATAAGGAGGTGCCTTGCAATCAATCCCTTTTAGTGTGTTATATGTTTCACCTGACAACTAAACCCTCTATTGATTAACCATTACTTTGTTAGATAATCTTGTGTCATTGAAGTCACTGCAAAAATTAAACTCTTTAAAATGTTTTACCCTAGAAGCAGTGCAAAAATTGAAAACTTGTTCAGAATTACAGCCGGCTTCCACAAAGAGGGTAGTTTTCAACAAACTGGTTTATGTTTGCATGCTTTATATGCAATATAAAAACATATTAAAGCACTCCAATGCAAAGCTCTGCCTCTGGTGTTGAAACACTACTGTTTCAGACTGCTTTTCCTTGGGGAAGAAAACTTGATGAAAGGTGAGCAGAAACTTGAGAACAGTTTTGGTGCGAATTAGATGAGGTTTGTAAAAGGGTCCACCTTTAAAGGTGAACTTGAGAAATGTACTTTTCTGAGGCTTGGTTCCCATTTTGATTTCCTTGGTTTTCTTCCAGGTTAGTCGGTGTTCCCATAGGCATTGGAATGAGTGAAGGGAGGTACTCTGATGTTGCTGTGTAGCATGAGACACCATCAAATGTTTCACCTAACATGTAGGACTCTACGTTATTCCTTGGTGATATGATGTTCCTTCAGCTTTCAGTTAGATCTGTTCACTAGTTACTGTTAGTATGTGAACACAAATAAAATAGTATCAGGTGAATCAAATCTCCACGTGCAGCAGTAATCTTGTGCTTCACAGTAGCCAGTAATGGCTGCCTACAGAGGAATGTTGGGAGGGGGCAGCCATGTAGTTCTACTGTCACAATATATTCTCCCATCTTCTTATGACTTGACTTCATGAGCCAGATGAACATGAGCCAGCAGTGTGCCCAGCTGGCCAAGAGAGCCAATGGTATCTTGGCTTGTATCAGAAACATTGTGGCCAGCAGGACCAGGGAGGTGACTGTACCCCTGTACCCAGCACTGGTGAGGCCACACCTCGAGTACTGGGTTCCATTTTGGGCCCCTCATTACAAGAAAGACATTGAGGTGCTGGAGCATGTGCAAAGGTCAGGGAGGCTGGTGAGGGCGCTGGAGAATAAGCCCTACGAGGAGAGACTGAGGGAATTCGGGTTGTTTAGCTTAGAGAAGAGGAGGCTGAGGGGAGACCTTGCCACTGTTTACAACTACCTGAAAGGAGGTTGTGACTGGGGGGAGGGTGCTGCCCTCTTCTCACAAGTGAGGAGCGACAGGGCGAGAGGGAACAGCTTCAAGTTGCGCCAGGGCAGGTTTAGACTGGACATTAGGAAGAATTTCTTCACTGAGAAAGTAGTCAGGGATTGGAACAGATTGCCCAGGGAGGTAGTGGAGTCTCCATCCCTGGAGGTGTTTAAAAGACGGGTAGATGAGTTTCTTAGGGACATGGTTTAGTAGGGAGACAGGCATGGTTGGACTCGATGATCTCAGAGGTCTCTTCCAGCCTTATAATTCTATGAGTCTAGATGCAGCTTCTTGAATCACAGTCCCTGGAGGTGTTTAAAAGGTGTGTAGATGTGGCAGTTAGGGACACGGTGAACTTGGCAGTGTTATGTTAGTGATTGTACTCAGTGATCTTCAAGGTCTTTTCCAACACAAATGGTTCTTTGATTGTGATTATTTGCAACATTATCAATAAATTCCCACTGAGACCCATTAAGTAGAGTGACATTACTTCTTTTTCCCCCTGGACTTCAGGGTGAACTAGGCTTTTGTCTGTGTGTTTTGCTTGAAACCTTTGTTAAACATATTGTAGAACGTGCATGTGAATCTTCCTTACCCTGTTTATTCGTCGCACAAGGCTAATAATGCATTCTTTTGTGAGAATTTGAAAATAAGAACAAAAGAACTTTGCAAACACAGTAATGGACGTTGAACTGAAGATTACTGGATGTTTTATTTTCAACTCTGCATCCTGATGAGCTGAATCCTTTATACATACTCTTTCTAATTTTCCTTTTCCCCCACTACTTTTACTGAGAAATGAAGAATGGTAATTTGGCACTTAACATAGATATTTACTTCTTAAAATTACTCTGTAAAAGTTGATTCTCACAGCAAAAGCAGGTTCTTGTCTCCTTTCTGTGGCTGAAAAGGTTGGAGGGGAGGAGTTTAAGTATCGTAGCATGTTGTCAAAGGGCAGAGAGGTATTGAGAACACAGGAATGCCCAGGTCAGTCAGACCCAGTGTCTGCTCATCCTGTGCCGACTCCAGCACTGTCAGTAGAAGATACTGTTGAATGGAATCAAATGGATCTGGCCACTGTCTGTGCTTCATAACCCTTCTGCTGCTGCAGCCTCTACTGCTGTTGCGCTAGGGATGTCCAGGGGATATCTCTGCCAAGTACTCTCTGGATCTGCAGTCTGTGAGGTTGTTTAATCCCTTTTTCCACTTGCTGATTTTGCTTCTTTCCACAGTGTCCTGGGGCAGCAAGCTCCAGAAATTCATTGCCTGCTGTGTGAAGGGGTGTTTAATTTTATCTGCTTTAAATTTATACTCTACGAGTTCCATCAAGTGTCATTAGTCCTGCTATTGTGGGATTTGGTTAACAATTTATGCTAGAATTGGTGCTGTTCACACAAAGATGTACTGTATGGATGAAATTAATAAAAATTAAGCAATACATTGGAGTAGTTATTTGTATATACATTCTGACATGCACACAACTTCTGAATAGGGGCTTAGTGAGCTTCCTTAATTCTCAAAGTTTTAGGGATTTTAAATTCAGCATTTACTATTTCATGCTGTGTACATGGATCATCTGCTCGTTCTCATTTGTAAATGTGAGAGAAAGCCTGTTGTGATTCTGTGTAAGCCCAGCTTTTGAAAAACTGGCTTGCTACCAGAGTTTGCACATACCTGCCTTGGGAAGAAGAAGACTGACAAGATCTGAGTTTGGTTCATGGTTCAGTTCATGGAGCCACAAGCTTCCCTGTTGCTTTCAGCAAATGTTTTTGTGGTGGAGTTTTCATCTGCAAAGCAAAGTTAGTGGCTTTCTTTGAGTCAGGGCTTCTCATAAAATTTATAATATGTAGCAGATAGTTTGTGCAGAAATACTGCTACTGGAATTTTAGGATTAAATTTCAAATGAAAGAAAACACAGATTTATGATAAATGGGTTAAATTACACAAGTGTAAGTAATGAACAAACAATCTTATCAACTCTTCATGGTTTTTCACCTTTAGAATCTGGGTGAATAGAACTAACACAGTGCTTATAAAATGAGGTTTGCATGATATTGTCTGAACATCAGTGCAAAGCAGATGGTGTCAACTTTCTGTCCACCAGTTGGTCCACTACATCTAAGCCATGATTTAGAATAGTTTATACCATTCTGATCTTTCTTGTGAGGAGAAAATGCTGTGCATACCAGAGTGATGGTTTTATGACGTTGGCAAATATTTGCAAGTAGCTAAGTTGAGTCCATCAAACTTCTGTTTGCTTGTGGCCTAATCCTAGTTTGAATATGAACCTCCCCTGCTGAAAGATGCACTCTGTTCATCTGCACGGTAATTCGAAAGGATTCAAGTGTTTGAATTTTTTAGTTTCTCCTTGTGTATTCTGAGACAGAAGTTTCTAGCTGGCCGCTAGTTGCAGCAGATATCAATGTTATAACATGTAAGGAGATCTGCTGGAGCCAAGATATTCTGCGTTCTTGTCTGGCACTGGTGGTTTTCTGGTTAGAAAGCTCACTCGGAAATAAAATCTGGACTGCTGAAGTGATGAAGAAGATAGGGCTTAAATGCTCCTGTTTGTTTCTGTTTCATGATGAAGTTTAAAGGGGGGGTCTGTAAACAAAGCAAAGTGGAAAGGACTGTGATTTCCTGAAATCCTACAAGACTGCTCTGCCAGACCAGTACAGATCCAGCTGAGCCAGTCTACTGATTTCCCATGGTGGTCAGTAGGGAGGGTTTAATGAGAGTCCTAAGAACTTAGGTGAGTAATGCTATGAACTGAGTGTGAACACTCAGTTCCCACCAGTTGGTGCTTCCTGTCCTTCTGAGCTGGAAACTGTTAGGAACACGGGGTTTGTGTATGTGTCTCCTATCGCTCAGCATAACCCCCTTATAATCTCTGTGTCCTTTCATCTGACATACTTTGCAATGTGTTCCTCTGCTGCTTTGTGTGTTGCTTCTGACTGCATATTGCACAGGCCTGTGGCAGAGGGTCAGAAAGGGGAGATTGTTTGTTTGGTGCTCAGTGCTGAGGGAATCTGGCACTGGTGCAGTAGCTTTGGAGCAGATGGAGAGTTTTAGGAGCCCTAAGCATGCCAGTGTTGCCTGCAGGTTTTGTAACCTATGGCAGGTTTGGGGTTGAATTAGTTTCAAATTGAACAAATAGAAATCTGTAGCAAGCCCTGAAAGTAAGATCTTCAGAGATTGCCAGTGAATATTACAGGGAGAGAACTGACAGGCACTTCACTACGAACTTTTGTGTGTCCTCCCCTTAAGGCAAGCTTAAAAACACCATAAATGTTAGAATGTTTTACTTACTGCTCTTGGAAATGTCTTTGTAGCAAGTTTAATTTCATTCTCTTTCAACATACTTCTTGGGTTTTCCCCACACAACTATTTGAGGTAGCAGCATCTTCTCTGTGGCCCACTTAGTGCTCTTGCAACAAAGCAAGTTTGTGCATGCTTTTGTGCTGCCACTTTTGCTTGGGAGCAGTTTTCTGTAAATGGCAACAGGCACTGGGGTTTTAATCCAATACTGGAGTTCTTAGGTGCTGCTGCACTCCTGCTACTAGTAGAAAATGTGAGCTTAATCAAGTAGTAATTAAAAAGCTGTTGAAAGAAGGTAGGAGGGGAGGCTCTACTAGAAACCCTTGAGTTCCTCAGGCATCTTAGTTGAAATAGCCAAATCAACCTAAGTGTAATTTCAGGCGCACTTCATAAGTGCTGTTCGTATGCTGCCCTTAGAAAAGGGAGGGACTGAGAGTAATGTGTTCTGCAAAGACTCCAAAGTCTGCAGCCTCAGCTGAGGCTCCCCTGGGCAGGACAGTGAATTAAAGAAAAATGACATTCTACTTTAAAAGGATAAGATTTCCAGAACTGGGAAGAGTAAATATAAGTGAGATGTGATCTGCATTTGCTTCCTTCTGATTATAACCTTTGTACTGTCCCCATGTGTTTTTACCTGTTAAAGACAGGGAATGTTTAGTAACATTTGACCTACACTGTGGTAATTAGTGTGTAGAAATCGCCTGGCTTTAGTTGGTTTGTTGTGCAGCATTTTGTGAAAGGCTGAACAACTGAGATCAGGTGGGTTTTTTTCTTTTCAAAGGAAAAGAGAATAATATTTTTTCTTTGTGTTTCAGAACTATAAAATTGAACGTAGCTTCTCAGAGGACGTGCATGCCCTCAGTGTAGACTTTTGCTGTAAACTAGTTTATTTTGGTTAGAAATGTTTACACCTTAGGAAAAAGGAAATGTAGTAGAGTTGTTGTGGGTTCCCGTGCCAAAAATGTGGTGCCTGAAAGAAAATCGTGTTTGTCTATTCATAACCATTTTAATCTTTCTGCAGACCTACAACAGCTGTGCCAGACTGTGCTTAAACCAGGAAACAGTATGTCTAGGAAGCACTGCTATGAAGACTGAAAATTGTGTGGCCAAAGTAAGTAAGAGAACAGCTTTGGTTTACAGGGTTTTTTAGGAGATTGTTCATTGTTAATCAAAGAAAAGTTCTTGTTAAAAATTACAATTAGAAAAAGAAAATTTAAACAGAAAGGAAGTATTTTGGGTAGGCTTTGGTGTCCTTCAGTGTAGAGTTCTCAGACTTGCTGGTTTTCTCTGTTCAAAATGATTATTTGAGTCCTGAGCTACCCAGGATTGAAGGGGTCATTCTGCTGTTCTAGGCTTTTCCAGTGGGATGATCTGTACCTGGCATGTAATTAGCTGTGGCAACTTCAGATGTTAAATGTCCAGATACATGCTAAAAATACTAGGTGAGAGTTTTTTTTGTTATGGTTCCCTTTCTCAGCTACTAGAGGGGAAGTACCAAAAGAACAACCTTTCAATTAAAATACAGTGAATGCTCTATTTAAGGGAAAGGATGGAGGGAGATTTGGCAGTCCTAATGGAAAGAAAACAGATGTATTGGCCCATCAGACAGAAGTCAATCCTTGAGAATTGTAGTAGATATCATTGGAAAAGACGAAGTGCCATCAGCCATCTTTTTTTCTTAAAATTCCAGTGTAACAAGAGTAACATAACATATATGTAGGACTGTTTGTGAATGGAAAACATCTGAACTGTGATGCAGTATGTATAAAAGGGCTGCACAAAGAATGCATTTAGCTTTGTGTAAGCTTCCTATTTCCACTGAAAGGAAGTTTGGAATGGGCTTGCAGGACAGATCAGTGAACGCAGCCATCTGTTACTGAAACCAGCTGGCATTTTGTTGCTCCTCTGTCACCACAAACCTGACCACTCAAAAGCCTGTTTTCTCTTTTGGTTATTTATTCCTTGATCTTCTTGAAGTCCTTTTTTTTCCATGCTTTGAGTGGTTGTTAAAGGTGCTTTGTTCCTTCAGGGCCCACTTTTGTATTGACCTTTAAGATAACTTCCCAGTTAAATCTTTGCTGGGATTTTGCTGGTGAAATTTGGATGTCCCATTACTTCTGTTTCCTGTCAGGGGATTTGCCATCATAAAAGTTTGTCATGGTGCTTGCAGGTGCCTTAATGCTCGTAAACTGCCTGACGTGCCAGGTTACCTTCCACTGGAGAAGCACTATGGAGAGAAGCTGCCAGTCTTGGTAATAAGTGCCAGTATTTAGTACCAACACCTCCATTCTTAGCTTAAGACAACTGATATTGCTTTTTGCTTTATGGTACAAAGTAGGTGAAACTCTCTGAGCAAGGCACCAGAGCAGCTCTGGCTGAACTATATCAGTGTAGGGTATCATTCTGATGATGTGAAGCAGTTCACATCAGGCCAGCTAGAGTAAACCTATTCAACCCCATCTGCTTTATAGCATCTTGTTTGACCTGATCATCTACAAAGGAGCAAGGGTGTGCCAGAGCTACAGCTAATTTACATGATGCCTCTTTTAACTGAAGTAATGTACCTTTAGCATCATAATGTCCCAAATAATAATCTTTCCTAAAACTGTCCAGTGGTATCATGGTAAGAGGTGTGGTTAGGACACAAGGAAGGAACAGCAAGACTTGTGTCTTGTTATTAAGGTTAAATTTAAACCATCACCCTGGAGATGAAAAAGCTTATGTTTTAAAGTATTGCATCTATATGCTGTAGGACAGTCTGCCATCAAATATATATATATGAAAAAACACATATATACACAGGTATACATGCATATATACACGCAGACATACATATATATTTGTAATACATACATATATATGAAAAAAACATAAGGACTTTTTTGGAGATATAGTTCCCCTAGTAGTAGCTTGCCTGGCTATTGTACTCCATTCCTTTACCTTCCCAGCTACAAACCAAAAAGGAAATAAGTTTTAGACTTGCCTTTCAAATTCTAGAGGTATTGAAGCATTTGTAAACCCAGTTAGCTACATGCAAATGACTCAGTTATGGAATAGCCAAATGGCACAACTGTTAGATATTTCCTAGGTGGAGGAAAAGGTGCACCACCCTTGAAAAATCAGACTTCTGTTTCATGGGATTTAAGGAGCTAAGAGGCTTCTCTGAGCCTTATGCGCATGGTGAGTTTATCCTCCACGATTGATGTGTCTTAAGGTCTTGGACTTTACATTGTTTTGTTAAGAGGATGAATATGGAAAAGTTTAACTGTGGGTTTATCTACAGCACTTCTGGAAAAGAGATTTCATTTTTTAGAAGACTGACGTTGAAAGACAAAGGATTACATAAGAAATTATTTGCCTTTTCTGCTTCTGCAGTACAGAATCAGCCCTGACTGGGAGCCACGGTCAGCAGCATTACCACATGCTTGTCGGAAGCGTCAGTCAGTCTGCAAGGGACACATTTTTTCAAAATTATGTTCAGTTAAGACTGTATTAATGCCATTTGCTGATTATGTACTTGGTGTTCCTGAATTTTTTTCCGAAGAATGACGTGGTTTCCCTGGAGACCACACAAATCAATACTGAGATTTCTTTTTTCAGGCTGAAGCACTGTCCATCCATCAAGCTCTTGTGTGAAGTAATGCTTCTGTACAGGACAGTCAGGTGTAACTTACCAACCTAACAACTGGCATGCTTTCTAAAAGGGAGGGAAAAGAAGTTTATAATAAGCATATATAAATTTTCAATATCGAGAGTAGTGTAGGGCTGCTGTCTTTTCGGTCACTTGAGGAAGTCTGTGTTTGTTAGGAAACCTTGTCTGCCTGGTCTTCTACGCAATTCTGTGCTGGCTCTGCAGCCAGGTGCTCAGTGACTTTTGCAAACCTGTGGATTATCTATTTTTATTCAGGCATTTAAAAATAAAACTAGACTATCATGTTCTGATGAATCTTTGTATTTTGTTCTTAGCTGTGTTTTTCTTGTATTTATCTTCTGAAACTCCATTGGTGGGACTTGGGCACATCGGTGTAGAAACATATAAGGAGCAGTAGAAATCGTTTCAAGTCTGCTCATGTTTTGACTAAAGAGATTATATATTGTGATGCACAGATGTTACCTGTGTGCCCTGTAATATTGGTTCTCTTCCATCCTTGGGATTTTTTCCATTAATCTTCTGCTATCTTTTTGCCCATTGCATTTGAGTGATCAGTAGGTCTGATATATGTTTAACCTGATGTCTTTAAAAAGGGAGTGCAGTCTCTAATTGTGTTTTGTATATGTGTACATGTGCACGCACATATATATAAAACCCTCCTGCCTGTCTCTGTAGAAACCAAAAGATGTTTGTGACAGGATTTGTTTTTACAAAATTACTGATGTGCAACCACAAGAAGACAGCTTTCTCAGGAACTGCTGTTAGGTGCTTAAAAGGTAGAAATGTAGCATGAACCTGAGCTCCATGGACAGGGTATTTGATTTTAATGAGGCTTATTGAAATCTGGCCAAATGAGCATCTGTTCCTATTGTTTGTTCCATATTTTGTAAGCCAGTATCTTCAGACCAGATAATGGTGTTGGTGTGTGCTTCATCCCCAATTAGAGAGGGGCACAGTTAAAAATCCCCTGGCATCTGGTATGTCACTAGGATTCTTGTGATGCTCCTGGGTGTGCAAACAAGTTTGTCTTCTGTTCTGCATGGGGACCACTTACTTTCTGTGGTGACCTTCACACTTTCTGTTTGATGTTCAGTGGGGGTTACTCTGACATGTCTCCAGTCTCCTTGTCTGAGTCTTTGCTTGAATGCTTTGTATATATTCCTGCTTTTAAACAGAGGTCTTATCTTTTCACACTTTCGTGATGTGGGCTGTATTTGGTTTGAATTTTGTTGTTCACTTGGAGTCCGTAAGATTTTGTGCTTCCCTGGATCATGGAAATACCTTTCTGATTCAAACTGCCCTTTTCTTTCCCATCAAGAGGCTGGTGTATGGCTGATCTCGTGGAGTTCTACAGTCAGTACCCATTTCCTGCATTCATTAGATAGATCTTCACTGTTTATTAACTCCAGCAGTCAGTTCCAGTTCATCTGTATCTGCTATTTAAAGAAGTGTTCAGTTTCATTTTGCACGTTGGATTCTTTCCTGTGTGTGCCAGAGATGGGCACCCTATGGCATACCTGCCAGAGACAGCACAAAGACGCCCTCTAAATGGCATACAGCATCCCCAGGTTTCTTCTTAGTTCTGAACTCAGCAGCATCTGGGAGAGATTCTCTGCCTCTATCTTAATCTGAGATAAGCGAAACTGGAGAAAGAAAATTGCACTTCTGTTTCATGCTATTCCTTGCTACCCACATATGATAACTAGTCTTACCTTTCAAAGGTCCCAGAAAACCAATGGGCTTCTCAGGGTCTTTTAAACATGTCTTATAGGGAATCTTTGATT
Organism: Tapera naevia; assembly: GCA_033556795.1. Lineage (NCBI taxonomy): Eukaryota > Metazoa > Chordata > Aves > Cuculiformes > Neomorphidae > Tapera > Tapera naevia. Next base: position 3,150,944 of record JAUMJJ010000082.1, read on the forward strand.
GCAGTTCATCATACTTTTAAATGTGCATGGTTACACTGTTAACCTAGGAATCTACAAAGGGTTCATAGTCTTTATTTTTAGTCCTGTGATTCTCACCTCTGTGGCCATGATGGCTTTTCTTGCTCCTCTTCAAAAAGGGAGCTAAATAATACTCTCCTTGCAGAAATATTGTGAAATTTAACTGCACGATGCTTTTTTGACCCTTGGATGAAAAGTACTACTTAAGCACATAGTGATGTTCTGCCTGCTTGGCGAACTGTTGGTGGTGTACAGGCAGACAGAGCTACGCTCAATTCTGGAAACACTGAACAGGGCTTGGCACTTCAAGTATCCTATATGAAATTTTCTTTCAAAGGTGCATGGTATTATTAGCTATAGCTATACATTTTGCATTGGAGAATGGTTCAGATAAAGCAGGAATTGGTGGAGGAAGCTGGTAACTGAAATCTGTCTTCCTTTGTCAGCCATTTCTGAATTGCTACTTCTGAAATTTTAGAATAAAATAGTCTGCACAATAATAACATTGAGCTCATAGGTTTTATATGAATTAAAAGGAGAAACTGTGAATGCTCTTTAATAAACAAACATTCAGGGTTCCAGACTGGATGTTCCAGTTGGCAGTAGGACAAATTGATCTGAAGAGTGTCCCTCTTGTACTCTCAAGTCCCTTTATGTCACAGATTGATGAATCCTCTTTCCTGTGAGTGTCCCTGCGTTTCCTTTGCATGTACAGCAAAACCAGCTCAGAGTTCTGCTGTGATATAGCACTGAGTTGGTATATCTTCAGGTAATGTGTAGTTTTCCAGTATTTTTGAAGCCTTTCCAGTCTTTGAGATTGAAATTAGAACCATTAAATCATGAGCAATTATTATTTAACTGCTACATTCAGTTTCTTGATACTTCTTCCTCTGTTTTAATGATAAAGTGTGTTCCTCCGTACCTTAATTTTTAGATTTAAGCTTCTGTGTAATGATGCAGAGGGGCTGTCAGTGGACACGCTTCCAGCTCCAAACCACTCGGTAGCTCTACCCCCTTTTGGATAGACCTTTCTCTGGGATGGCGGTTTTTGAAGCCTTGTGAAATGCGTAAATGCTGCCTCAGGCACTGGCTAATAGAGATTTAGGCATGACATTTTACCCTTCTGTTGGAGGCAATCTCTGTAAAATGACAGTAGTGTGAATGGCGGGTAATGCAGGGGCATTGCTGGGATTATTTAATGTTTAAAAGGTGCTTTGAAACTATGAGTTCTCAGTATTTAGCCAGCACAAGAAGAAAACAGCAGTGGAGGTTTATCTAAAATATTTGACCTAATGATGGTCTTCCTTTCTTAGTAATATGCCTACTTTCATCTTAATTGGGAGTTACTCTTTTTTATTTTTTTTTAAGGTCAAGACAATCTTTATGCTTTAGTTTCCCCTTGGTCTAATAACCTCTTCGCAAATGACGGAGAAAGAAATGTGATATTCCTGCTTCCCCCACCCCACCATACACATTCTCCAGATTTTGATAGACTTGTTTTATTTATTTCCAAAATTATATCCGCAGGAAACAAGCTGTTTAAATTCAGATTATGCTGAAGCAAAATGGTCCTGGTATGAGAAGCAACGTGCTGTTTTATGAGCGCAGAGTCCCTTTTCTCATAACTGATTGATAGTAAATATTTTCCTGAAGAATTATTGCCAACCATGAACAGTGCAACTGTTTCACTTTTTTTTTCTGTGCTACTTGCTGTACCAGCCATTGTCTGTAATTAAGATCTACAATTCACAATGCAGACGTTTGCACTTCCTCTGGGTCTGAGCTATTTATAAGGCATTTCAGCTGTTCAGAGTTTCTTTTGAGTGTTAAACTACATGTAAACAGGCTGCTTTAGTCTTCAGTTACACAAACACTGTGGAGTGGTTGTCATTTCTGCTTCTCTTACCACCCAAAATGACTTTGCATGTCAATGAATCCACAAATTAAAAAATAATTACACTTGAGTTTTTTTAAATGCAAAAGAGACTTTGAAGAAATAGTAATATAACAGTTAATTCATAAACTGCTTTGTAGCTGAGCATCTCTAAGAATGTTATGGAGATCAGTTCTCAAAGCTGTGCAGTAAGGATGGTTGGATAATGTACAAAATCTTGGTATAAGGAATCATTTCCAAAGTTCAGTCAATTTGGTGAAGATACTTTTACTTTTTGGAGCCCTGGGTTTGGAATCTCAGGAAACCAAATTGCATTACCTGTGTGGATGAGTTCAGTAAATACTGGAAGGGCTTCCACACCGATCTTGGAAACTGCTTCTCGGGTTTTACTGCTTGTAAGGAATTAGTGTTTTATGTCAATGACAGCCACGTGGAACAGATTGCTTGTGGAAGTACTGCAGCCTCATCCTTGGACGTTTTCAACGCTGGGCTAAGTGAAACCCTGAGCTACCTGGTCTCAGCTCATAATGCTCCCTGCTTATAGCAGGAGGTTGGGCTGGAGAGCTCCGGAGGTCCATTCTAAATGGAGTCATCCTGGGATCCTCTCAGTATACAGGCAGTGGAGATCTAAGAGAAATCTTTTAAAATTTAGAACTTGACTTGGTGTCCTTAATTAAACTTCCCCTGCACCTGTACTTTGTGTGGTGTCACGTGCTGTAGTTCTACCCCAAGTGTTTGCTGTGTTGGTGATGGATGCTTTGCATAAAGAATTACAGTTTTGAGGTCTTCATCCAAGTCCCGTCACATTAAGCTTCTCAGGAGTGTTCAACATTATCAAATAGACTCAACTTGCACTTATAAAGTACTTTGGAATCTTTTGAACCGGAAATGTGCAACAGTTTGGAATCCAAATCATTGTTGGCTTTAATCAAGTGGTAAACGGTGGCAAACACGAAGAGAAGCATCACTTTGTAAGTAGTCATCTGCAGTGGCAGCACTCTCAGATGGTGGAGAATTCAAATACCATCATTATGACATTAACTAGATATGTCTTCAGTATTTTTCAAATGCAAGAACTGAAGAAGGTGTTTGAAAATATGTCCAATTCGTGCACTAAAGCTTGTGTTGTAGAACACTGGAATAATCATTTCCTAGCGTAGCCCACGGCAGGGAAGCCATTGGTGTGGGCAAGTGTCACATTCCAGAAGGCAGAGTGAGTTCTGAGTTTAGCAAGAAAGCTGCTAACAACAAACCCGTTTCTGTGTAGCGATGAGGGTTAACGTGGGGCAGGCTCCAACGCCTTTGCTGTTAGGAGCAGCCGGGAGGGGAGCGAGTGTGGAGCGAGTTCCTCCCCGGGCGGGTACTGCAGCATTGCCCAGTGATGCATGCCGGATCACCGCACGCAGAGATCACATGGCTCCTCCAAAAGTCAAACGATCAATTCGCCTCGTTTTGGCTCTGTACTTAATGCACAAACAGTGCGATCTGCAGGGCTGTAATTGCATTGTTAGGGCCAAGGAACAAGCCTGTGCCTTTTCAGCAGACAGCTGGCAGGGAAAGAGGCATGTTGTTAGGAAAGAGAGAGGCAAGGCAAATAAAATTACTGCTAACGCTCAGAGATCGGCAGGAGTCCTACTTGCCTAATCTTACCGGTGGGAGCAAGCGGCTGTTGTAATCCAATTATAGCAGCATAAGCAATTTGTTAGACACTCCGCATAATGTAACAATTTCCCAATAAACTCTGACTTGTAATAACGTCGGCAAGAGCCCACATAAATCTGCCCGAATGGTGGGGGCTGGAGTGTTCGGCTGGGGGCTTGTAATTTGTGCCATCAGCACGTTTTGTGGAGTGTGGTGTGGTGCAGTCTTTCAGTGCAGGAATTTTAAGGAGAAAAGCATGGCACGCCCCTCCAAGAGCAAACCATTAGCAAGGGTCAAAAGAGATACCAAACAAAGCTGGGAGATGGCTTTTCTGCGAAGGAGGAAAAATCAACCCCCAAACACAAGGCTCAAGCTGATGAGGATTTAAAAATACTGAAAAGCAGAAATAAAATTGCAGCATTTTAAATTACAGCAGAGGGAGGAGGGGGAACTAGAATTAAATCTGTTTTGGAAGCGGAGGGAGGAGAATGCCCTTCCTTGCATTTAAGCCCTTTAAATATTAAAAAAGAAGCTCGAGTATTGAAAAGAGATGTTCTGTGCTTACAAGACAGAGAAGCCACGGATCCTGTCCCAAGCAATTCATAATCTACAAAGGGAAAAATTAAACCTTTTCTGGTATCCAGTTACTCTCCCGTTGTCTTTCTTGCAGCTCCTAGCTGGCTTCATGCATATTGGCACAGCATCTTGATGATATGTCTGGGAGATAAAACGTAGGTCTAGAACTATTCACTTTGAGCATACCCTAGTGAATTTAACTTTTTTGGCACAATGATGAATGTCCCCTCTGATTCATGCAGATCTACACAAAGAACTAATCTAATTTAGGTATTATTTAAAAGTAAAATCAGTCTGCTGCACTCTGCCTGTCACTATTAGAGCACATTGCAAGTTACAGCATCTTAGAAACCAGCTTAAGGTTTACGTTTAGCGAGATTTAAGATATATTTCTGTTAATCCCTTTATTTAGCTTTTTCCTTTGCTAAGATGCAGATAGGCAGAAGGCAAAATAATGTAGGTCCTTTTATGTACAGCGTAGAGATTGTCAGAGGTCCAGGGTTTTCAGTGTAGTTCTTACCACTGCTGCAGTGTTAAAATGCCTGGCTTCATACCCCTAACAATACTTTATTCATTTCTTAGCTATGGGATCCTGGGAGGCTTCAGTGTGAAGTGACATTTCTGCTCTGACTTGTTCCCAAGTTGTGGTAGCACAATGCTTTTTTTCATAGGAGGGGAGAAACAGTTCCCAGCTGTACAAAACTGTTTCCTTTATCGTTTGAAGCTCCTGCTTTCAGTCCCTGTGTTTTGATGCTGAGCTACACAGGCTCCTTTGCTCAGCAAAAAACAACCCCAGATCTCAAACTAAATTGTTGACCTTGTGCATACAGCTCACACAATTACGCCCGTACCGTGTTTGCCTTTATGATAATGCTGTATTTCCTGTGACTTTGGAGTGCATTTTCATATTCACCTGTCATTAGTACTGAGATGATTTTTATTTAAACTGTAAAATAGTAGCCGAGATGTTCAGGCAAGCTGCCGGGCGGATAATGCTGCATATTTTGCCCTTCTTTATGTGGAAGTCAAGTCTCCATTGTTCTTAATCATCGCTCTCTGCCAGCGTATCAGGATAACAGACTGTGACGGCGAGCATTTCCGAAAGTATCCTAATAAATACTTTCTTTCAACATAAATACACCCAAAAAAGTGTGTTTGAAGAGGGCAGGTATTATCTTAGTTTACCATAGCTGCATCAATAGACTGCAGTTCTCCTAATAAAGCCACTCCGTGTCTGGGTTTAACTAATGGCTGATTTTCACGGCTTTGACAGTGAGCTGTGTACGTTATTTTCTCCTGATATTGTAAAAATAATGAGAGCAAATTAGAACAATCAGTTTACCCAGATAGCTGCTGATTGGAGGTGATGGGCAATATGGCAGCGGGTAATCCATCTTCGGGCTCCTGTCACATTAACTTCAGCAGTGTGGAAAAGATCAGGCGGAGCGAGCGGGAATCCTGCCCAATCAGAAAGCTGAAATTAATGAGAAGAGCATTGTTCTGTGATCAACCTTTTAATTAGCAAGAGTGGAGATGGAGGGAGTGATGAAGCTGGCAGCACAGCTGCACAATGCTGGGCATGTTTTCGATGAGGGGGAGGAAATACATGGGTTTTAAATTACTCCTTCTGTGCTCCCTGTACACCGGCAGTGTGTCTTCATTCTAAACCTCTTAAAAGATCTTAATAAACAGCCACATCCAGGTTAATATTGCAAACGTGGCTGTTACTAATGAGTGGTTTCGAAGTAGGTCCTTTCGGGGGTCATTTAGGAAAATGTTGATCACTGTTTACATAAAAATAGATAGGGTTTGGTGTTGGATTTAAAGTTTCACTGCATCAAGGAAAGAAGAGGAGGGAGAAGGATAAAATTAGAGTAAGGGACTGCCTGTTTTATTACTCCCGTCCTTTTTTAGTATATCTTTGAAATAAGATTCCTCGGCATATATTTGAAATGAGACTCCTCAGTTAAAAATACTATGCATGCCATGTGGCTATCAGCAGTAAAAAGAGAGGAGAGCCCAAATGCTGTGTTGATTTCCTAATGCTCCTTTTTGTTGTGTTTTTTTGGTCGAATTTTTTTTGCACCAGTATTTTTCAGTTTATTCATTTACCAACAAGAAATTATGATTTGAAAGACTTGGCTGCTTTAATTGCTAAGAAGATTGACTTGATTTTTTTTTCCCCAGTGATTTGATAAAATCGTAATTTTCTCAAGTACATTCTAAAAACAGACACTGAGATTAATGACTGTCACATCTGAATACCAGTCTTAGGAAAACCGGTGTTTTTATAAAGCGAAAAAATAATGTGGGGGAAAGAGTGATATTAGGGGGCAATTTCTGGATGGACAATAAGAAACATCATGGAACAGCATTAATGTTCACAGTGCAAGGGAATCCAGGTACTTCTGATTAGCATAGTTCCTGTTCTTCCTTCCTTGTTCTCTGCATTGTGTTTTTCATGCATTTCTTTTCTCCTTCCCCATCATTCCCAAGGAAGTTGTAAGGGTTGAAATTGTAATGGCACGGTGTCAGTGCTGCTTATGTTTCATTTTTCTAATCAGGACATAAGTTCTCTTCACTTCCAGGTATCCTGCTTTCTGATACTGAAAAGCAAGTTAAATCATACAAGTTTGCAAGAGAAGCCGAAAACCCACGCGCTGCGCCCTGCAAACTGTGCAGGCTCTTCATGAGGATCTGCTGTAGTTACGCGTGCACCCACCCGCACACTTGGCATTGCCCACGGCTGGGTCGGAAGGGAATGCTTGTGTGGGTGAGGTTGGTTTCTTTGGGTGTTAGTTCTGGGCAGATCTCACCATTTTTGCTCACTGTAGTATGCTAGACTTCCTTCCTTTAGAAGTGTGATGCAGCCTCTTCCCTCCCCTTCCTTTAAAGACAAAGGGGCTTTATACGAGTTTGACATCCATGTAGTTTTATAACTTGAAAGACATCGCAACGCTGCAAAAAGGTTAAACTGGTAAATCACAGACCTATTGTACTATCTGAACTAGTTGTATTTCTAATATAATAATGAGTAGGGCTTGCAGTTCTGTCTGTAAAGGTTGTCTAATGTTTTACTTTACAAGAAACAGTTACAATTTTTTATAACTTTGCTACTATTTAACCCTTTGAAGTAAAATTTTATCTTGACCTCAGTCTGAGTCCCCTCAACTCCCTTGCAGCCTGAGGCAGAAATATGGTTTGGCATGTGGGATGAACAGTATTCACTTAACAAACAGCTATTCAATATTTTATTTTATTTGCATTGTTTGTTCTGTGCCCTGGGCTGTGTTTATTGCGTATCTTTCAAGCCTTGGTCAGAATATGGTAATACAGACTTCCTCCTGGGGGTTCCCCTATACCCTCAGTGCTTCACAAACCTTAATTAATCCTTCAAGTATTTCTTGGGGTGAGGGCTGGACTCACATTGTCTCATTTTTTGAGGAGAATTTCAAAAGTTATTTTAACAACTGAAATCGAGGGAGGAAATAATTTATTTGTAGTAAGCAGTGAGGCCACACAGGGGGAATATTAAATTAGGAATTACAGCTCCAGATTTTGTGACTTTTTGTCTTTGTCATAGTCTACTTTTCCATCTCAGTTATTCCATCTGTAAAAGGGATTAAAGCTAGTTAACATTTCCTTATTAGACATATGGGGTTCTGGAAACATGGTATCGGTTGAAACATGTTTTGTACTTCACCATTATTTTTGTTTACACACACCTAATGTAGGTTTGGGTGCTGTTCCTGTGGTAGTTTCTCTTTCCCCAGGTCCGTCTGCATTTTTAAAAGGCTGTGCTAGACGTGTGTCTTGGGAAAGATGCACTTGCCAATGGTTGCAGTCAAATTTGAATCAAATGTGGTCCTTATGGGAGTCAAGGGGAAAGTGTAAGTAAAAGTGGACGCCTTCTAAGCCAAACCGTCTTCTTGTTGCACAAAACACCAGAAGCTCTCAAAGCCTTTTGTTCTCCTTTAATAAAATACAAACCCCGGTGAAGTTTTCCACAGCTGCTTAAATCAGTTTGTCAGTTCCCAAAGAGATTCCCTTGTGGGCTGAGACCAAATGATGAATTCTTGCCCATAAGTAATCTTACTGCAAGAGAGTAACAGGAAGGAGGTGATGTGTTCCAGAATTCACCTTAAGTATGTAGCCACTACCGTGACTCTGTAATGGGATGTCCTAGCATGGGGCATAATATCATAGTGTAAATATGCCGCAGGTGAGTTAATAGGCAGCCTAAGGATTATTAATGTTTACATACATGTTAAAGTAAGCATACAGCTAAGCCTAAGTTTTTTAACCTAATAAAACAATTTTGGACAGGCTCCTAGTTGAATTTTAGGACTGGATGGTTTTGTCAGTGTTAAGTTCTTAGTGTTTGGGTTTTTTTCTGTTAATTTAATTTAAAATGTTTCACATATTTTTCATGTTCAGTTGTCTTTGTTTTGCATTTTATCTGTGTGGTTTCTCTGCCTCCCTCCCTTCCCACCCCCACGTGCAGCTCTCTCTGTTCAGGTCGCTTCAGTTTGAGAATCTGCTTTGAGAGTGAGGGAAGTGTGGAAAAATTCATTCTCTTGGGTGTTTTGCTTCACCTTTTTTTCCCTGATCATGCTGAAGTTTTTCTCTACCGTCGTCCAGGGTCAGAGCTGTGTGTAGAGCATTCCTGTTACACATGGTGCCTTCTCCCTGAGGCTCAGTTGGCTTAGGGAACAATAAAGAACTCTGCAACACCCTGCAAAGTATCTCAGGAGAAAAGGGACACCTTACCCATGCTTAGGCCTAAACCCGAGGAGAATCAGGAGTAAAAGTTATCCTCTAGTGATACTGACAATCTGATCTTCTGCTCTAACTGCTAGTTCATCTTTCATTTCACAGAGATATGTTCGCACTTTCTGGACTTCCACCAATTTCTATCACAGGTTCAATAACCATTTCTTCTTCATCAGACTCTCTCTGAAATACTCCTGTAACTTTCTGAACATCAGGACTGACATAAAAGAGAACCCCACAGAGCAATATGCCTACTTCTGTAAAGCTAGCAATGACCTGAGGCTCCCACAAAGGCTTTGATGTACAGCCAGGTTCTCAGACAATGTTGCGTGTGCTCTGAGGAGGATACAGCTGTATTGGCCTCTGCAATCTAAAGATGTCCTCACCCAGCCAGGGCTCCTCTGTAGAGAGGCAGCTTTCATCTTTGAGTAAACTACCCAGAATCCCTGTACAAACTGCTACAGGGCAAGTCTTGTGGACAAGCCAATCTCATTTGGATCTAATAAAGAAAATCATTAAGTAATTAGAGCCCATACAGGAAGAAATTTTCCCAGAACCGTTCTCTGTCTCTCGCCCTGCCTTGTCGCTTTCAAAGAGCTCCCACAACCTCAATAAATGTATCGCTAGAAAAAGCACTCAAGCAACCAAGCACATGCCAGACCGTGTTTAAGTAGCAAAAGTTGCCAAAGCTTTTCCCTTTCACTGACCCCAAGCAGAATGCTACACTCCATGGATCTTACACCCATGCTCTTCCAGGAATAAGCTTTGTCCAGCCCACCAGAAACTTTCCTGAATATTGTTGGTGAAGCGGAAACCAAGTTTGTTTGTTCTACGTGTTAGAATTTTCATATCTAGGTAAACTCTCTCTGTTTCTCTTATTCCAATTATGCATTTCTTTCTTTGCTCTCTGGGGGCAAACTCTGGACACCAACAGGACACCAACCCAGGACACCAACAATGTTTTCTTTAAAATTTCTCTCTCTCTTTTTTTTTTTTTTTTAGAAACAAGACCAGGTTAAACTGGGTCACAATTTTCAGACTCAGTTTAACTTAGGAGGTTTTTTGTGTTTGAAAAAGTAGTAGCAAGCCTGATATATCTCAAGATTTTGTATGTTTTTTCCAGCTGCATAATGAGTATTACTATTCCCAGGAATCTTTTCTCACTTAAAAATTTTAGTAGTATCTTTTTATAGGTGAAACACTCTAAAGTTCAGAAGATTCAGAGTTTTTACTGGATTTCAGCTGTGTCCTTATCACATACATGATATGAGTCAATATGTGATCCATGATAACTTTGTTTCTCAAGTAATGCAATGTATCTGACATATAAAATGCAAGTACATTAAATTTTCTCTTTATAATATAAAAACACAAGGAGAACAAGACAATTTTATAAGTTTACCTATTAAGGTTTTAATAGCTATACAGTTACTTATAAACTATTACAGAATGTAATTTGTCTTTAGAGAGATTATAAAACCTTAGTTGTACTGATGAAATCAATATATATATTAAAGTCTTAGTCCCTAAAATATGTCTTGTAGTTCTCATGAAGGTGGGGTCAGAGAAATGTGAATTTATAGGTTGCATAGAGAAACCACCAGTTGGGAAACGGGAGTAGCGCGGTTGAGTTTGCAGAATCATCCGCTAGAATAGTGTTTAATAGAATAAAACTGTTCTCACTAGAGAACTTGTTGTCTTACCCTTGGTTTACTTCCAAATGTGTAACTGTCTTAACCTTCATTTTGGACCATTTGTCACCATAGTAACTTCTTTGGATCAAATGCTGACAGCTAGAATCCCTTCTAATACGAAAGATTAGATCCACAGGCTTCAAATCCCGTCCTCCCGTGGAGACACATTTACCTTCAGAGTTTCCTGATGCTGAACTAAAGAACTCTTCATCTTATGTGGGACCTCAAGTGGCTGAATATGAATAGTCTGTCTCGAGGTCACACACTTGCCTCCATCATTCTGTCTCTGTCTCTACCATCGGATGACAGGAGAAATTTTCATCCTGCTGGTCAGCAGAATTGATTTGGAGACATACTGGGCTCCAGATGGTACCTGTCTGAGTTTTTGCTCTTCACAGTCTCTGGAATGGCAGATGCCTGTTGCAACCTGTATGCAGAAAACTGCTCAGTTAAGGGTAGGGGTAGCAGAAGACAGCAACAGTGTTGACATCAGCCATGTATCTTTTCTACTAATTATGAAGACAGCAGAGTTCATAGCCACAACAGCTGACTGCCCAGCAGGTCACAGCCTAATCTTCCCAGTCAGTGATAAGTGACTTGAAGGTAACTCCTCCAGCAAAAGTGCCTCCGTATCAGGAACTCTGAGGACAATTGCATCACTAAAATCTGGATGTTAATTTCATCTAACATCCAAACATCGCATGAATGAACAGCATGAAGGTTTGCCCCAAACCCTGTGAGAGTTCACCTGGAGGCAGTAAAGGTGTGAAAAGAGATATTCTCTGTTTCCATGTGATATGTTTATTATAAATGAATCAGAGACCACAAGGGGTATCTTGTTGAACCAGCTACAAAGACAGTGACCCTGTAGCCTCAGAGCAGTCTGAAGTCTCCTGGAGCTGAGACAGATGGATAAAACCATACCAGAAGAAATAGTGTGCCTGTGTGTCATGTGCAACTCAGCAGTTCAGGACCTAGTGGAAAGGTGTAGGTTATACCTTCCATAAATCTCAGTTTGCCCAAGCTCATTGGGCACGTGCCAGAATGAAAATTGTCAGCTCTTTTTCTGGGTGAAGCAGTCACCCGTCATCTGTGATAGAGGGATGAAGCCTTACCTTTGTATATTTAACAGAGTGGACCCCGCAGTCCCAACAGTGTTCTCTACTCATTGGAAGTCAGTTTGCTTAGTTATCACTCAAAAAGTGTGCATCTGTGCCTGCTCAGGCGTACTCTGAGCTATAAGGTGATGCATGTCCTCTTGCAGAAAAGGATGTTGCCTGGTTTGTGTCATTCTACCTTCTGGGACCTCACATGTCGCTGGTTCCAGCAGATGCTACTTTGTCCCTTTAGTTTCATCTTTCAGCGAGTTAAAGTCCGGTCTGAGGTCTTTTTTTCCGTTCTGTTTCTCTCAGAAGATGACTCCAGAACCCAGTTGTTCTAATGACTGGAAATCCTCTCATGAGTTTCCGAGCTAGATTATTCATGAAGAGATTGTACCACTGGTTCTTTGGCTTGTTTTTTCCTATTGTTTTAACAGTTTCTTTTCTGGTTTGTTTTTTTTTTTTTTTGGTGTTTATCCCCATATATTTTTAGGGAGCAGTTGTATCCTTTTTGCTTTATTAGGATAATTTGAATGATTCTTGAGGAATGGCTTAATTGAAGAAGTGAGAGAAGAGAAATGGTGAAGATATTTGAGCATTTGTGGTTGAGGAGTTTGTTTTCTGTGAGGAATTTATTTATGTTTACTTTTCCAATCCCTCTCTCTCACACAGAAATTGTCACATTATTGCCCTACACTGCAGCTATCAACAGTGTTACATAAATGTAAAATTCTAATTCTTCTGACTTTTGTAAAGCTTGTGGTTTAACTCTCACATTAAGGCAGTGGTACCGCCTGCGTTTCTTCTGGAAGGAAAAGGAAGCTTGGGCAAATAACTGCGTACTCCTCCTCATTATTGTCAGGTATCCTACTTTTGGAACGTTCTACTGACCTTTGCAGTACTTGGTGAGTACAACTGCTTGACTGGATTAGGTCTCACCAGTAGTCTCTGCCACTAGCTGGCAGATTTTAAAATTTAAGAGTTTTCTCAGAGGGAACCTAGAATGGGAAATAACTCATATTGTGTAGTAAAATAAACTGTTCTGTATTTTCCTTCATGTATATTTAACACAATCTGTAATTTACAGAAATAGATTTGAATTAGTCTGCCTGTGGAAGCTCATATCCACGATAACTTCAATGAGGCAGGCAGTTCCTCATCGCATGTGACTGACGGCTTAGTTGAGGCTGCAGCTTGGAGACAGACAGCAGTGCTCACTGCTGAACCTTATTGCAGAGGAAATTAAAAATGAACACCAAGAAGTTACTCTTACAGAGCTGAAAGTAATGTTCGAAGTACCTATGATTCGTATTTTACCGTAGTGGTGAATCTCGATAGGGAAATACCTTACATGCTCAGCTCATGGAGCAGCGTGAAGTTAGGGAATGAGAAGGGTGCTGTATGCAGCCAGGCTGTTTGGGACCCGTGGCCAACAGGCAAACGTGCCTTCATGCTTCCATAAACTTGTGAAATACAATCGGTCTGTCCTAATTGCGTGCACAGGTTCAGAGTTTTCTTCTCCTATCCTTGAGTTTGAGATCCTCCTGTTGCTTGTCAACAGAAAATGAAACCATTGTGACAGTGATCACAAACTAATTTAGTGAAAATCCGTGATGATTAAAATATTTCAGCATTGTTCTTTCTGACTCCACTTATGTCAATTTAAACAATGGCTTTTGTGCTTAACATTCATTTTGAAGAAAATAAAAGTGAAAAATACTTAAACAACTACCCCACAAAAAAAAATTAGATTGTTAATTAAGACATAATTTCTCAGCAAAGAATGCCCTCTTTCTGACAAGTAATCTTTCCTTGTAAGTCTGTAGGTATTAAAAATGTTACTTAATTAATGCCAATTATGTGCATGTGTTGTTTTCTTTCGAGTCACTGGATTTTACAGAATTATGTGAACTACAGAGTTGAATCAGGTGGTCCTCCTGCCATATTAATTTGGATCTGTCAGCCCTGTTCTGGTTCATAATTTGTAATTCTGAACAGTTCTGGGGTGGGTTGTAGTGGGTGTATTTCAAGATTTAATTTACAAGATTGCAGATCATTAGACATCATGGACAATTATTTTGTTGTTTGAGACCTGAGTTTTGAAACTGGTTCAGGTCGTAAGTGAAGATGAGTTTGGAATACAGCATGCTCTCAACTTGTGAAGCCAGGGAGGAGGTGTATCTGCAGTACTCTCTAAGAACCTGATATTCGGTTGCTATTAAGAGTAAATGATATGATAGCTTGTGAAACCTGGTATTGGGAAGCCTTTAAAAAATAATTCTCTATGCAACAACTTTAAAACAGACAACCATAACTTTGCTTCAAAGTCTGTATCACTTTTCACCCCAAAAGCCTGGGAGGTCTAGATAAGCTTTGACTCTGAGCTAGAAACACAGAGTCGCTTAGATTGAAAGATGCCTCAGGAGGTCCTCCCATCTGTTTAGATCAGGTTAAATATTGAATTCAGGAGTCCCAGTTAACCTTCACTGCTAGGTACCTGCTTCTCCCAAGTTTTAAATACATATCTACCTTACAATTCAAGGTCTCCCACTGCACCCAGAAGTTAAGCCAACACTTGGAGTACATAATGTGTTTGCATAAGAAGGTCTACACTTGGCACTAGCTGCTGCCTCCCTCCCTCCCTTTAACTCCTAAGATAACACCAAGGACCTGATTAAATTATGCAGTCTGGAAGTAACAAAGGCGCAAAACCAATGGCTGTAAACTGATTCCTAAACAAAGATGGGAGATCTATTGCTTCTAATGTACAGAAGTGATCAGAGATCTCAAAAGTTTCAGTACTTGGGCGTGTGTGCTGCTGATTCCATGTGTTACTGCAGTTTGGAGAGCACCACCTCTTACCTGTCTTTGGTTCAGATCCCAGCCACAACTATTTGGAGATAGGGATGAGAACAGGTGGGCTGCAGTGTCAGCCCAGGGAGGAACTCAAGGGCTGCCAGTGTCATGACCAGATCTGCAACTGTGGAGAGCTTGCTTTCACTTTAGATGTCCTTTCACTCCCGCTGGACAGGTCAGATATCGGACTGTAATCCTCTCCTGCTACATGTGAGAGGTGTGGGGAGAGAGAAGTCGTTGCCAACAATTTTCTCCAAGTCCTCTTAAGGGGGTAAAAGGAATGGCCTTGAATGCCATTGGTACTGTGTGAGGGAAAGTCCTGTGTATCAGGATGTGGGTGCAGCAGCAGGACTGTGTACAGGGTTGAGGCCCAGAATGGCAAGGACAGCTGTTGGCTGGGACTGAGAGACACCGGCGGACGATGCTGGGAAGTTTTGGTCAGGTGCTTCTGTCATCTATTCGGGTCTGGTTACTTCTAGTCTTTCTTACTGGACATGTCAGAGAAGTGATCCACGTAGCTATGGATAGCCTAACACATCCTATTGTGTTTCTTCATCTCTGTCACATGCTAATATTAAAATTGCAAAGTTGTAAACCAAGTGATGTTCCCGAGTCCCTGGTGGTTACAGATTGAAATTGCTGTGATGAGTAAAGGGACTTCCGGAGAGCACATCCTCCCTAGGGTGCTCACCTCCAGGGGTGTGCGAGTTGTCCCCACGTTTGTATTGATTTTAGGAGTGGTGTCTGGATGTGATGGCTCATTTTGAGAAGGCTCAAGGTAAAATTCTTTCTTAAAAGTAATCAACATTTGGTCCAGCTTTGGAAGGCTGCTGAAATGATTAGTACAGCTGCTTTTTTCCTTATTGGTGAAGTCTAGGTGGTGCCCTTTCTAATGAGTCTGTTTTGTTTAGTTTGTAAGTGACAAATTTTGTTGCTGGCACCTGAGGGGAAGTTTGTGCTTATGTAGAGTGAGGTGTGGTGTCACCTGCTGGGATAACCCTCACTAAGCACCTTTTGTGTGGAGGACTCTGAAGACATTCCCAGTATCTGCCTCTGTAGGACATGTGTCGGGATACATCTATTTAACCAATAGACTTGTGATACGGAGCGACTTGCCTATGGCAGCCTGTGCACTGGAAGGGGCTGTCCAGGGAAGTGGTTGGGTCACCATCCCTGGAGGTATTTAAAAGACAGGTATATGAGGTGCTTAGGGATATGATTTAGTAGAGGGCAGGTATGTTTGGACTGGATGATCTCAAAGGTCTTTTCCAACTAACCAATTCTGTGATTCTGTGCAAGAGGGCAGTGGGAGAGTTAGGAGCAAAGCTCGAGAGTCTCGGCTCTCGTTTTCCTTTCTCGTTTTTACATTGTATTGCCAGTTTTTAGTTTATCAAGAATTAATAAGTAATAACCTATGATTAAAAAGGGATGACACTCTTTCTGTCAAGAGATGTTTCTCTGTCTTCAGCATTGTGCAGAACTCAGCAGGGTTACACCTTTTGAGTTTTACTTAAGCAGTGTTACTCAATATTTAATGTTGAAATAGAAACATGTAATTCACAGCTGCAGGCGACCTGTCAGCTGCACTGGGATGTTTGTCAGCTGCAAGGGAGGGTGAGGTAGCAAGATTTTTTTAGTGCCGTGAAAATTGAAAATTTTCAGCAACTTTTTCATTTAATTTCTTGTTACATTTCACATTGTACACACAGCTGGCGTGATAATCCTTCAACTGGTCCTAAATTTCATTTTAAAATACACCTCACTTAATTGTAGCAATCTGAGATCTTTTTAATCAGTTATAGAGGGAATTTGTCCTGACACTTGTTTCTCCTGAATTTCAGATAAACTAATGGATATATTCCTAATTATTCATGTGACAGCAAAAAGTAAATCAAATAAAATTATGGACAGCCATACCCAAGACTGTTTTGGATGAGACCAGAGAGTCAGTTTAGCATCTATGGCTCTTCTGTTTTGAGAGTGCTAGAGGGAGCTCTAACCCCTTGATCAAAGGAACGACCTACAAATGGTGCATTTGTAGTTTGGTCTGTGGTAGGAAATGTTGAATTCTCTTGATGTTTTAATTTTATCAGAAGGTTGCAAATTCTTTTTACTGGTGTGGTCCCAGATTGCTCTTCCTGGATGAGAAGGTGCAAACAGTGTGATTTTGAGTACACTAGTGCCAGATTTAATACAGGCTATTGTGAGCTGACTGAAAACACAGGAAAGAAGTGAGAGGTATTGCAGAGGTGTTTAACAAATAGCATGGCCATGGTAAAGTCTAATATTCCCTTCCTTTGACAAAGGAGGACAATTCTCGCAGTAGAAGACCTAATGATATTTAAAGGATAACATATTAAAACTGTTGGAAAGAAAAGCTACTTTACTCAGCATGTAATTGGTTCTTAGATGTTTAGCCAATTATAGTAGAAGTTAATGAAAGAGTTGTTGGTGGTTAGATGAATTTACAATGGAATGCATCAGTGCATGAGGATGGAAGAAGTTTCTCACATGATATGCTCCACAGTGATTACATTCTTGTTATGACAAGAAAGTAACTCTTGGAAGTGGGATGAAAGAAAGAAAAGAAAACTTAGCCTGTATTTGTATAAAGGGAAATGTAGGTAGATTTAGACTATTTTCACTGTTTATTAATCTCATTAAAAGGAATAGTGGAATCATGCCTTTCAGTTACAGAACATTATGTGGAAAATACATCTTGTTGAAGGACCAAGTGAGGCCAGCAATCCTGTCCCAGTTTGCTGTTTTTTTCTGTTGCTTACGTGTTACATTCAAACAATTCCTCTTTGATTGAGTCTACTATAGGGAATGAAATACTGGAAGGCTCCCTCTCACCTTTACTTTGAAGAGATTTCCTGAGAGCTTATTTCCTGAGCCAAGGAGGAATCCCTAGTGTGATAGTCTGTGTTGTAGGCCTGTGGGTTGTGCTATTTGAGTATCAGCTGTTACGGAGAATGTCTGGCCAGCTGTGATACTGAGTGTGCCTTCCTGAAGTGCTGTTGTGGTCAGAGCTGGTTGCTTGTTGTTGCAGAAGGTACTATTTCTTGCCTTTCTTCTGTTATATACTTCCACCTAACAACAGAGTTTGGCCTAACCCAACCTAATGCAATTTCTAAAAATACAGAATTCATTACAGAACATCCTTAGATTGGATATTTGGACTCTGTTCCTGAGGTCAAAAATCACTTGCCAGGTACCAATGAAGGAATAGACCGACCCAGTCTTAAGATATGAATTCATAGAAAACTATAAGTTCAGATGAAGCCCTGGAAGTCTTCAGTCCAGCTGTCTATTCAGAGGAGAATTGCCTTCACATTTTGCTTGGCACCTTATCCACTCATACTTTGAAAATCTTCCTCTTAATGTCCAGAGTTTTGCTTGCTGCAGCTTGTGCCTGTTGCCCTCTTTCCTGTTGTTAAGCACTCTTGAAAAGACTGTCTCACTTTTCTCTGTAACCTTCCTCGAGATAGTGGAAGGCTAGTGGATAGCCCCGAGCCTTCGCTGGGCCGAGCACAGCCAGCTCTCCTAGCAGTCTTGGAGGTCCTTGATGGGAATCACCCTAGTTTGCCAGCAAGGTAACATTTGACTGCAAGGTTAGCAGAACAGCTTGTCTCAAGAAGACGGTGTGCACTGGTGGGTGAGAGTTATGTGATTCTCTTGTAGGGGTTATGGGAGGCTACAAGGCAAATTTGTCAAGATTTTGACTACTGCCCTCTGACCAGCTTTGACTTGACACTGTGCAAGAGTATTTCATGGGCTTTTCCTCTTGCTGCCCCTGTGGTGGCTGCTAACAGCAGTAGTGTTGGTATCAGTCAGTGTGAGCTGATGGCATGTCCTCTTCTCGATCTGGCTATACTAGTGGAAAAGAATAGCACGTGGCCTTCGTCTGGCTGCTGCAGGTTGCTGCCCTCCAGGATCTGTCAGCAAAACTGCAAACGTGCTTTCAGTTAAGATGAGGTGTTTTGACTTAGACAGTTAAAATAGCAGGTCTTTGCTAACAAGCTTATTTTGACTGAAATAGGTTAGGGAGTGCTCATGTAGCCAACTCTGCCAGCAGATCCAGGAAGTACATTCACTGTGGGAGCAAAGCACATATGCGAATCTTGTGGTTCTCCAGAGCGCTACTGCATTTTTTTTGTTTGTATCTCTCCAGTATACCTGGAAATGTGTAGCTCTCCTGTAGCTGAGAAATGGTATCTGATAGCCAGTTCTGAACCACTGTCTTTCCCTCAGTCAGGTGGTTTGGTCTTGTGTCTTCTTTTTTGTTGGTAGCAAAATGCATCTCCAAGGATGAAACTCATGGAAAATAGTTCTGGGTATTTCTTGATGATAAAAGCTTTACAAAGATAGAACCAGAGTGCTTTGAAAATCTCGGTAGTGTTATTGAGTGCAAGTAACAGGCCTTTTGGGTCATTCTCCCTCTCTAGTCATGCGTTGTTCCCAGTGGTATGGTCTTCACTGTTCAGCCATGTTTTGAATCGCTCAGGTCCACCTACCTGTTCCTGACTGCTTTTCTCTCTCAGTTAAGGGAGTATTTGGAGCAAAAAGAAAATCAACAATAACACCCTTAAAGAGTAGCTTCACTCGGGCAGTAGATCATGCTTGGGTGTTTTAAAAACAGAAGCAAGTGTTCCAGAAAACTATGAAACTGCTGCTTAGAGCATATCTTATGCCTTTCCCTGCCGTAAATGAGCCCTTCGCTGCTACTGGCCGTTACCCGATGACTTTAGTAAGCTGGTTCTCCAAGTTATAATGTGCATGTTCCTTCCTTCCATTAACAGTAATAACATGTAATGGTCCCAGCAGTTCAACTCTGTTTCTGCTAGCCATGTTGAGAAAGAAAGCATTTCCTTTGGTGGCTTCCACTGGAGTGATTTGTTGTTGCTGGAGAATGTGCTTTGAAATTTGTGTATGATCACTTTAAACCTACTAAAAGGTGAGCACTTTAAAAGTGATAGTGTCTGCCCTCCCCCCCATATGTCTAGATATGCTTTTGGTCAGGGATTGTAGTTTGGGAAAGTAACATATGCCAGTACTGTGCTGATGCAAGCAGATTTCTCATCAGTGCTTGTTATTTGCAAAGACAACTTGGAGGTGAGGGAGGAGGAGGAGAGTGACTTCCAATTCACATCCATTGCTGGCATAAGAGAAATTTTATTTTGGAGAGTTTTGCCAACACTTAAAATCTAGATGGGAGGCCTATATCATAGGAAAGTTTACAGTAAGAACTGCGAGATTCCAGACAATTAAACTTTATTAGTCTGTCTGAAACATTATTACCTTAAAAGAATAGTTTTTAATCCCCTCTCCCTGTTGCTGTTTGCTGTGTAGCAGTGTGGGAGGGAAACAGTTTCTCTAGCAAGGTATTATTGCTGCCTTTTGTGCAGCTGATGTGCAAGTGCCAGTGGCTCAGTCCTGCCTCCTCAGTCCCTGGAAAGACTTAGCACATTACCTGTGTGGTGTCTGCAGCTTTCTCTGGCTCTAACCAAACCAGTTTTTCCCTCTCTTTTGTGTCTGAGATAATATCTTTAGCCAGGCTGACACCATATCATAGATACTTAGATGGTACCTCTGAAAACTACTGCCACCCCAGGATTTCAGAAAGTGCAGCAGGTTGGGTTGCTGTGTCCAGCGTAATTCCAGTGATCTTTCATCTAGATGTATCCTTTCTTATCAAAGTTTTTCTGCCATGTGATTAGAAACCAGTTGTGGAGAAGCGGCTAGAAGCCCAAGACAGTAAAAACTGCCAGTTCCTTGAGTATCCAGGGGACTGAATTTCAGTGTGAGTGAGTATTTTGAATTTTCGCTTGAAAATAAATAGTAAAGATGCTGTGGATTTTCTTCATGGTACTTTCTTTTTGGTTCTCAGATGTGATTGATGATCATCTACTTCTGGGTTGTGTTAGTTTTTCAGAACGTTTCAGTGAGCTTTGCAGCGTGGAAACTAATTCAGTACTGAGCAAGTAAGTCCATATATGTGCTAAACCCATGGTTAACCTCACAGAGACTGTTATGTGAGATGGAGGTGGACAGAAATGGGTAGATTCTAAACTGAGCTTTTAAAATAAAAGTAAATGGAGTGAGTTGTTTAATGACCTAGCATTGTAGCTTTGCTGTCAAGTCAAATACTGGAAAAACAGGTTCATTTTGCAAAGGAGAAAAATGAGGATCCAGCTTGTGCCTTTCAGGTGATAAAGCTCTTGAGATCCTGCTCTTCCCTGTTGAGACACCCTCTTGCCACCCTCCAATTCTCAAAACAAAGGAGGTCTTTAGGGGGAAGCTGCCAGTAAAGAGGTACAAAGGACTTCTTCCCTCTTTGTTTACCCTTGGCAGTCTGGGAATCAGTTCTGCAACCTTTGGTAATTGCAAGCCTAAAAAAGAAGAAGCCAGCCATAGAAATTGAACCTATATCCTCTTAATTATGCTCCCAATGCCTTTAGGCCATGCCAACAACACCCTTTCACCACCATTCTCGAGTGCTAGCTCTGCCCTTCAGCATGGAGGCCTGTTTTCAGCTCCGTGAGGTACTTCATCATGGGCAGCAGCAAACGGTTTAGTGGCCACACAAGTTGCTTTGGAAAAGCCAGCCCTGCTGAGTTTCTCTGCCACACTGGTACCTTTTAATCCCTCTGCTTTTCCTACACAGCTTCTAACATGCTCCAACATTCCTGAGCTTTGTGCTGCTGCTGAAACCAGTTTCATGTCTGGATTCACTCTTGTGGGTATTTTTAATGTGGTTAATCTTGAAGAATACTCAGCAATAGAGACAAGTGTGGCTTTACATTCATTGTGAAGTTCCCATTCTCCCCTCATCCATTCTGGAGGTACACCTCCATGGTTCCTTTCTTTGTTATCCCATTGCTTGTTTTTTTCCCCAGTGTCTTTTATCTTGTGAGTAAAGTTTGAACAGTACGCAGAAAGTTAACTGCCTGGAGTCTTTTAAATATAAGTAACACGCACCCAGTAATAAGCTGTCGGTTGTTTTTTTGCTGCCTGCAAAGAAACATAAACACAGCGCTCATTTCTGGCAGGTTTTTACTGTCAGAGTTTCTCCTATTATATTTATCTTACAATTTGCCAGGGGGTGAAGTTATTAAGTTTTAGCAGCAGCCATCGATCAAGTTCACAAGTTAACACGATAAAGGCTCTGTGCCGCTCCGATCCGGGAAAATGATGATCCTCACTCGGTAATTAACTAAATGAGAAAGTTAAATCTTACTTGAGAGCTGGGAGAGATGAAAGAGAGGTGTTTGTCAGTTTCTCAGTGGAAATTAGAAGCAGTTTTCTGCAATTCCCTAAGCTGCTGCTCTGTCATATTTTACATAAGCACTGGGAAAACGTCTTGTAATTAGTGCTGTCATGGAGGATTTTTTTTGCTGAAGGATGTTGGAATAATTCATTAGATTATCAAGAAAGGCTTGTGTCCTGAAATGATTAGCACAGTGAAATTTAAACCATTAACGATAACAAGTTTAGAGCTTGCTGCAGTGCAGAGGCACCCAGGGTATGTCTGTGCCTATTTCAATCATTTCTTATAATTAAACATTATGTCCTCTTTTTTTCCTCCCCTTCACTAAGACCCATCCAAAATTCCTGTTAAGGTGGCTCTGTCTAGATCAGTGACTTAACCACAACTGGCAGTGCAAGCAGCTGAAGGCTTGCCTGTAGTCCCCATCAGTCCAGGGAGGGGAGAAATCCAGTCTGACCTGTCAGTACAGGAACATTGAAGGAAAGTCCCTTCATTTTGTCTGTAGAGAAACTCTGAGAAATTTGCAGTGGTGGTCTAAGCTCTCATTTTTTTCAGAGCTCCAGCATGAAGATTCTTGAAGGCTTGGAGGGTCCCAAACCTTGCTGGGATCATTTAAGCCATTCTCGATATTATAGTAGACAGCTTCTCTTTTTCTTTGACTTTAAGAGATGTCTTCTTACCTTAAGAAACAAAACTTGAATTCGTCTGCCCTGTGGAAAGTGCCTTAAAGCTCTGCAACAATTAGAGGGCATGATTTTTTTAAAAAACAATTATAAAAGTTGTTACCACTCACATGGTGGGGAAACACTGGGCCTATACTAGAATCGGAGAACTATGATTGTGCATTTTTTTGCTTTAGGAGGCTGCTTGTTCCCCTGTACAAACAGGACCAGAAGTAACCCTGGTTGTCATCTATGTGTTCCAGCTGTGATGTACCATGGCTGTTTTTTTTATATTCAGAACAGTAGATTTATCCAGGCTTTATTTATCTGTGTTGAAATATTGCACCTTCCTATAGTTGGAAGCCGTTATTTAGATTGAAGTCCTTTCATATATTAGTCCTCTTCTACTTCACTGGGCATACAAATGTGCTTTGTGTTAAATGTAGCCATTTGGAGAAATGGTCTTGTAATTACGGGCTGCAATGGAGCATACTGTGCGATCCCTGAGCTGGTACCAACCTGAGGCACTCAGTCCCCTGGGTTTCCTGGCACAGCTGACTGGCTCAGGCGCACGGTGGTGGGAGGACACCTCTGCTGTTCCTGCTGATGAGATGTTGATGTTGCACTGGGAGCTGGCTGGGACACCTCAGCCCTTGCTTACAGGGGGTTGTGACAAGGGAGTCATAAAAGCTTTATCTGCTCAAAGTTAGTAGATTGTTCCGTTATACCCAAACTGCCTCCAGGACTACCAGTGCTTATTCTCCCTTGCCACTTTTGGAGGTGAAGCTTACAGAAAGCCTGAACTGTATACAGTGTGTTTGGGTGGACATTTACCCTAGCAGTAGGGATGGTACATGGGACAGGTGAGGCCTGGTGAATTGTACCAGGAGAGGGAAGAGATTGTAGATGATTGTGTGCTCCAGGAAATAGTTGCTGATACTGTTCTGAGATGGTTTGTCCTGAACTTGAGGCAGTTGATCAGAATGGTTGAGTCATCAGGGTTTCTCGGGAAGAAAATCAATTCTCTTACTGATAGTAAATGCTGCCACCACTCCCCTTCCCCCGGTGCTTTAATAATACAGATGTTTGATGATGTTGTTTTATTGTTGGATTTTTTTTAATAAAGACCCTTTTTCACTGAACCCCCACTGGATTTCCAGGAATCTTCAAATTGAAATCTTAGAGTTTTGTGCTAACCTGTAGTTACAGATGATCTGGGGGAGCCATGTGAGCTCATGTTGTGATGGAGTGGTTTGTGAGTCCTGTTAATTCATCTGTCTCTTCTCTGCAGAACTGGTGTATTTGTGGCCTGCCCTGTGCTTCTGGTCCCCTGCTTGCATAGACCACAGGACCTGGTGGGCACACCATGGCTGTCTCTGGGCTTATCCTCACTCCTTTTGGTGGGAAACCAGAGCAGGCAAGGGTCCAAACCAGGTCTCAAGCTGACACTGTCAGAATGTAGCCAAAGTACGTGCATGAACCTGTTCTATGACATGTTCCCGTGTCATAGAATCGTAATGTTTTGTCCACCAGTTTGGACAAAACATGGTAACGTGTACAGCGCTTTACATAGCGGAGCCATTATTTAAACCTGGGGTTTGACTTCCAGAGCTGTTACAAGCGTTGGTCAATGGAGTCTTTAATATACTCATCATTCCCACCCAAGAGGTCTGTATTCACACGGGATCCGGGCGAGATGGGTTGTTTTGTCCCATCTAAGCCATCTGCTTGTACACACATAAGCTATTTCTTGTTTTTGGAGATGTTGCAGCTCCTGTGTGATACCTCAAAGTGATGCTTTAGAGGTAATTTGGGAAGCTGAAGGCTTCTGGGAAGGGTGTTTAGAAGGCAAGGAATGGCTGGAATGTGATGACATTCCGTTAAAGGAGTTACCCTTTTGTGGTGTTTGCTCATCAGCTCCAGCTCAGCAGATTAGTCAGATTTCACAGTCTCTCAAATTAAAAGACAGAAATACAGGTTTTTCAAAACTGCTTTGTAGAAGCAGCCTGTTGTGTGATTAGCTGCACAGTAACAAAATGAGAAACGAAATGAGATCAAGTTTGTAGAATAGAACATCTCTCTGCTGTCTTAATCCAGCATTTTTACAGGGATGTCTGTTTTGCAGGCAGCTTAACTGCAGCAAAAATGACCAGAATCCCTTTAAGACCAATGTTCAGTACAGTCCACTGGTAATGACTTTTTGCCAGGCTATTGCCTGCTGTGCACTTCGCTAGAATAACTCCAGCCTTT
The DNA here is from genome assembly GCA_033556795.1 of Tapera naevia. Taxonomy (NCBI): domain Eukaryota; kingdom Metazoa; phylum Chordata; class Aves; order Cuculiformes; family Neomorphidae; genus Tapera; species Tapera naevia. The sequence goes on from JAUMJJ010000082.1 coordinate 3,175,678, forward strand.
CACACCTCAGACGTCGTGCACGCTGTCCCTTTAGAGATTTTTCCATATAAAAAGTTGGTTCGAGAGAGTATTTCTTTCTTTCTGCCCACTAACTCGGTCTATGACTCCCCTGCAGACAGTGCTGTCCATGAAAGTTGAAGCTCAGTCATAGCCCTTGTCTGGCATGATCCACACACAGAAATTCACAGGGAGAAATGTGGATAAAAGTGATATTGAAAATACCAAGCTGCAGAATTGAGCACTGATAGTACGATCTCCATGGTCTGTGGTCTCAAAGAAACTTAACTCAAACCATAAATCAGAAATAGAAGAAACTACATGTTAAGTGTAAAAGCTTATTACTGTCTTTTTCTACCAGTGGAAGGTCTGTCCAGCTCTGCTGGAAACACTGAAAAGGGTATTTAGGTGGATTTTCTCTAGAAAATGGAATGTACGCAGTGATTAATTGAGTATATTTTCGAATTATGAGGTTTGTGGTCTTTCAAGGTCAGGATTGCAGTTGGGAGTTGAGGGGGTATTAAAATACATGGATTATTTACTCCTGAGAAGTGAGGAATTCCCGCATTCCAAACCCAGTTTTGGTAACTAGATTTTGTGGTCTCCAAATAATCCGCTGATTTGGTTCTTGCTGAAAAAAAAGGCTTTTCTGTTGTTTTTTTTCTTTTCATGTAATCTCAATTAATATATTCATTTCTTTTAGATCATTGGATATCTTTGCAGAGAGACTTAGGTAGTAGTTTTTTCCTTTAAAGTCTTAAGTTTCCTGGTGCAGTTGATGCCTGGAATTATCATCATAGAATGGAGATGCGGCATCCTTACCATCAGTGTTTTATGTATTCTGATATCTGTAATTGTTTTTAATTATTTGATAATTAATAGAGGACCTCCAAATGTATTTTGTAAATAAAAATGATGTAATAATATTGACTGTTATTATAATGCTGCCTGCTGTTAAACCATTGCAATGAAAGAGCATTTACTACAAAGTATTTGACTAGTATAGGAAAAAATAGTTTCCCAGCAAACAGTTAAACTGTATAGGAAAAAAATAGTTTCCCAGCAAACATTTAAACTTACCTGGACAAAAAGATATCCTTGCAATGCAAAATTTGCGTTTCCCATTAAATCGTTTAGAAAGCAGAAATGATGTCTTGCTATCAAATGGTAAATTGAAATGTCAGTGTTCCATTTTGTCCCCGAAACTCTTCTTGGAGCTGAGTCCTTCTGACAAGATATTAACAGTGCTCAGAAAGTTGAAAATCCTTTATGCCATGAATAAGGCACCAAATATCAGGTGTGTTTTAGTTAGCTTTGGTCTTAAAATATAACCTTATACTCAAAAGAATTACTGTAATTTTTTTCCTGGTCCGTTTCATGCATTCTCTATCAATTTTAGCAGCAGTCCCTTCTTTAGGAAAGAAACAGAATACAAATGCTGTTTTCTGTTGATGCATTGGAGTAACCGGTACCTGGAGATGAGGAATCTGAATGCATTTTACTGTTGACACGATGCGAGTAAAATGTGTGTATGTTAAATTGCCTCTCAAGGTTTCCTCTCCAACCATAGACCTTTGTGTGTCTCTCTGCAATGAGCCAGCGTTGTCCTGCAGGGATACAGTTTGCGGTGGCTGCCCTCCGATGGACAGCACTGAATGGGATGCATGGCCTCAGCCAGCTTAGTGTATCAGAGTGCTTTTTCCTTCTGCTTTTTCCCCTCCAAAAAATCGTAAAACTTGAGCTTCTTTTCATATGTATGATTCTAGTTTTTCTTTCCTTCCTGTTCAGACAAAACTTGCCAATGGCACTTCCAGTATGATTGTGCCCAAGCAAAGAAAACTGTCTGCAAGCTATGAGAAGGAGAAGGAACTCTGCGTCAAGTATTTTGAACAGTGGTCTGAGTCAGACCAGGTGGAGTTTGTGGAGCACCTCATCTCGCAGATGTGTCACTACCAGCACGGACATATAAACTCATACCTCAAACCCATGTTACAGCGAGACTTCATCACTGCACTGCCAGGTATTTCTGCAGGCAGAAGGAGCTTGCTCCTCCGTCTTGTCTTTCAGAAGACTATTTCACTCTGGCCTACCCTGCTGGAGAGGTCTCTTCTAGGGTCAGTTTGCAAAATAGATGACAGCTTTTGAATGAAAAGCTCTACACCAGGATGAAATGTAGTAATAATTTGTTTTGTATTCCTGCTGTCTCTCAAGGCATGATCTAATAGCACCATGGTTTGGCTAGGAGTGAATGATAGCTCATTATGTATCACAAGGACAGTCGTCGCAAGCCACAGAGCAAGTAGTTGTACTCAGAATGCCTATAATGATGCATGACTAAAAATTTTTTTTTTAATTAAAGCTGTTAATCCTTTTGGTTGCTCAGATGATGTTTTTCCTTTTCTTAAATATTTTTGTCTCTCTTTCCTAGTAAAATACCATGGCTTTGATTATGTGTTTATTGCTAACAGAGAATGGAGGACATAAGATCAAAAGATGAGAATGTTCTAGCTTTTGCATTTCTGTGGTGCTTTCCATTGAGAATATTATCCCAGCTGTTTGTAGGTGTGGCATTGGGTGTATCTCACAGAATGCACACACAAAGTAGCATACATGCACTTTTGTATTGGCCCTTTGATGTTGAGGGGAAAACTGAGGCAATGGGAGAAAAAATACCTACAGCACTAGAGTTTCAAAACCAGATGGAAATTCCTGTCTCTTTGGTCGTTTTTTTCAGACTGTTAGATCATAGATAAGTATGATACTTAATAGATGATTATTCCCATTGCATAGATCCTTCGTTTGAGATGGACCTGAGTAAGAAGTGCTACAGGTGTTGTCTCTAAATAAACAGTTAAAGAGAGGAGTTTCTTGCCGAAAGCTTGTTCTGTGAATACATTTGGAGAACTGCTGAACTCTGATTTATTCAATCCAGTCACTTGATCATTCTTCAGAAGGGACTTCTCGACATGAAATTCAAGTTCTAGGATTTAGAGATGGAAAAAAGCATGTTTAACTGTGAATTGTACAAAGCATAAGTGAACTGCAGGCATTTTGCTATGAGGTTAAATACGTAGACTCACTGGACTTTTAAGCTCATTGTGCCCAGTAATCAAATGGCTGTTGTAGCATTAAAAAAAAAAATCTTAGTTATGCTAAGTACCTACTTTATGTTAGTTTTTAGTAGTCCAGTGGCAATAATCTCGTGTACTTACAACAGCATTATAACTTGTGGAGCTATTCAGTTTCAGAAAAATAGAGAATATTTTGAGAGTGCATTGGTTTCCTCACCTTTAAAGTGGACATATACATACAGTTACATACACATTTTTTCGAGGTCTTTCTCAGTAAAAACAAGCCAAAACATCTCATTTGCACTTGCTTAATTTCATCCTACAGGCCTTTTTCTGAAAAATTTGGTCAGATGTTATAAATATTTTCAGAGGCAATCAGAATTCCCTGGCTGTGCTGCATTTGTTAGTGGACTTTTCAGTTCCCAGGAAGCAGCTAATTCGACTGTCTCAGAATGCAGAACAGATAGGAATCATATCTGAGAATTTGGATAGTTGTGTACTTAAATAATGTATGTGCATTAATTTGCATATTTGCAAAGTGCTAATGTCCTGGTGAGTATAGCTCTAAGGGAGAAGATTAATGATGAGGAATTACACTGGCACAGGCTCTGCGGTCTGTGCAGGATGTCCTGAGTATAGGCAGGTTTCTAATGGGAGGAGTGGGGAAAGGGGAAGGTCTGAAACAGCTTAGGAAAGAGTGATGAACGTCAAATTCCAAATTAAGTCACATAATTTAAAAAAAACCTAAATTCTTTCAAGTATTTTTTAGATTTCTGAAATTTTCAAGTATTCAGTATTCTGGTTTCATTTTTACTCCTTCTCTCTCCTGCTCTCCCCCTCAAGTAAATAAAACAATAAAGCTACTTCAAAATCATGAGGCATCTTATCTCTGTCCTCCTAGCACTGTCCGAAAGAATGAGCAGAATTAAAGAATTAAATCATGAACACACTTTACTAATATAGAGAAAAATTGGCTTAGTTTATTTTCCCAGTACTTTGGATAGAATTAAAGTTGTTTGAAAAACACAGCTTAACTGTGTACTTAACAAACATTGTTCTGTTCTTGAAAAATAAGGTCTCTGCTTAGCATTTCCAAGCTGTTTAACATTTTTTATGAAAAAAGTCATTTTTATGAGGGCTTCATGTGTGAAATAACTGAAACATTCTTGTTGGTGTGGAGGACTGAAGGGCTAATTGTATTTCACATCAATTTAGCAAAAACTTTTGTAAGCAGAGATATCTCTCTTTTAAGGAAGCAGTGCTTTGTTACACGTATGTCTCAATGAGCTGTACCGTTCCTAAGAAACGTTTGCAGCCAGGCAAACAGCTCTGCCCTTCCACTTTTTTGTATATGTTGGAAGGAGAGGCCAAAACATTAGTATTCCTTCTCTGTGAGGGGTCTGGGATTGATCTAAAGGGTGATTTACGGTCATGGGAGTAGTTACACCACCTCATTGCAGCAAGATCTAAAGTGCAACTACAGATGATCCAGGAGGATCAGAGGCAGACCTGTGAGTGAAGATCATAGAATCGTAGAATGAGTTGAATTGGAAGAGACCGTGAAGGTCATCTAGTCCAACCCCGTGCAGTGGACAGGGACATCTTCAACTAGATCAGGTTGCTCAGGGCCCCATTCAACCTGACCTTGAAAGATTGCTGTTCCCAGTTTATGCAGTGTAGCCCTGCTTCCTAAAGCCGCCAGTTAGTTCCCCATATAAAATAATTTCTTGCTGTCGTGCTGCTTACGTAAAGCCACCAGTATGGATACTGCACAGGCATTTGTCATAGCCTGGTGGGTTTGTAAATGTCTGTAGCCCCGTTGGAAGCAACACAGATTGTGAAAGCAGATGTGCCATTTCAACCCAGTGGAGATTGCTCAAAGATGCAGGTGTCAGGGGGGACACGATGTCCGTGTCTACCCTACCAAATTGCAGAATTCCTAAAAACTCCACTTCAGGTTCACTAAAACACTGTATCTCTCTTTCCACCAGTTGCTGTAGCGTCAATCTAAATTTACTAACACTATTTTTTGAAGAGTTCTGTATAGTGGCTGTATAGATCTTTTCAGATTAAATACATAATAAAGGCTGCTGATGCTTTTATTTTGCAGGTTGACATCTAATTTTGCATCTATAAAGATAAGAAATGTCAGGCCTCTGTCTGCACTCTCCGTTTGTGTGGAGTGTGGTATCATTCACATGGTTTTTCCACTGTATGAGTGGTAGCATAAAACGCTGGGCAGAATGTCTCACCCAAAGTGTGTTATAAATTTAGGTTGTTTGAAAGGACGGCGAGGAGGCATGCTGAATTTTCTTGGGCTTATGCATTGGGAGATAATTTTGAAATCTTTCGGTTAACAAGAACAAAGATAGGGTCTTTTATGTCTCATGAACTCTAATCAGAATCAGCTGATTGCACCCAGTTTGGGTTTGCAGAAGTATGGACATGTGACTGTAAAAATGCACTTGCTGCTTTCTCTTTCCCTGTCACAAGCAGAGCCTGGTCTTTGAGTCCGTTGTTTTTAAAGCAAGAATAGACATACTTAACTCTGTCCCAAATGTGAACTGGAGGGAAGATGCATGTAATGCCAATCTGCCATGCTTCCTTTTTGCTTGGTCTGAACATTGTGCCCGGGGGATGGTAAGGTCTAAACTACAGCTTTCACAAAGCCTCCTGAAATTTAACCTGTGAAGTGAGATAATCTCTCAATGGTGTTGTGAATTAAACAGCCTCCAAGAGGAGCTGTATTTATGCAATATCTCATTTAAAAGGCATCTTATTTTCCTGAATTCTTGCTGGTGACTAAATTTGAGGGGGTAAGGGCACGTTTTTACTGGATTCATCCATCCAGTTAAGGAACGTAGCATAACCTTCCTTGGTCCCCAGCTATGCAGACATTACGTCGGGTTGCTTGGTGCTAACCAGGCAATTTCTTTACATTTCACTCCAGCCGTGTTGAAACAAAGCCAGTCCTGGTATTCACACTGGAAAATATTCACAAATTACACCGTTTTGGCGAATATTTTTCCTCTACCCTCTGAAATAAATGAAAGTAGCAAACCTACTTTCTCCTTACTCAGCCTCTCCTTGACTCTCCACTTCCCTGTGCATCTGCATATCTTTCCCTCCCCCATGTCTAAAGGTACCACTACCCTTCGGGGCACACATTGGGAATATATATTTTTTTCTTCATTACGTTTAAAAGCTACTGCTTTAGCAAAAACAGCTTTTGAGTCGTTGGAACATGAGAACAGCTGTAGCAGTGAGATGAGAAATGGTCCTAATATAGTGAGATTTTGGGGGCTGCGTTGCTGAGTTGGAAATGCCATCCATAGAATATCCCCGTAGTGCTAAAACCCATCGAAATAGATTGGAATGACTTCTTGGATTCTTTATTATTTTTAATGACTTGTTGTGTTATATCCAAAGGAAGTTGGAGAACGCTGTTCTCTCCTGAACTTAGTCGCAAATGCTCTTTTGAGCATTTGGTCCAGCTCTGCATGCAGAAGAGGAGTTGGAGAGTGGGTATCTTTGTACTAGCAAGGGGAGTTGTTTTGAACTCCGTGTCTCCCCAGAAAATAATACTTTTTTTTTTTCTCCCCCAGCTCGGGGATTGGATCACATTGCTGAGAACATTCTGTCATACCTGGATGCCAAATCGTTGTGTGCTGCTGAACTGGTGTGCAAGGAGTGGTACCGGGTGGCGTCAGACGGCATGCTGTGGAAGAAACTCATCGAGAGAATGGTCAGGACAGACTCCCTGTGGAGGGGGTTGTCAGAGAGGAGAGGATGGTGAGGAAACTGCATCTTCACCTCTTTTGCCCCCATTCAGGCCAGTAGGTGCTGTGTTTTTCAAACAACGTTTAAAGAGGGTTATTTAACACCCTCAAACATCGCATTGGTTCCAAGCCTGATAGTTGGTTAAACCAGATTTGGAGTTTGGGGAGTTAGGGTATCATTTGACTGTGCAGGTAACATGGGGACATTTTCCTCACCTTCCTCAACTGATCATGCTCTTATCCCACTGGTGACAAGTAAGATATGCAGACGGATTTTTACACCCAGCTGTCACTCAATTCAAATTAAGAAGCTGTGCACCCCAGGGGAGAACTGAACTAGTCAGCAGTTCAGAGCAGAAGAGCTTTTTTTGGGATGGCAGCCAGGCAGCATGTGCTATGAATTAGTTTTGTTTCCTGATAGATCTGTTCCTTTTCCTCAGCAGATTTTCACTGTTAGATATCTGTTTAATTTTAAAACTGGAAGCTGAGGGTAGGTACCATGGAGAACAGGGGACTTTAGGAATGCAGATAGATTAGTTAATAATCATCTGGAATAGCCGTACTACGATGTGGGTCTCACTCAAGTTTGAAGCTGCTCAGTTAACATTTCATTAGAACTTTCTGTCTCAGGGGTACGTCCTTCAATACATAATTTTCTTTTCCAAGGGTGTCCCTAGGATGTTGGCAGAAAGGAAGCTGGGTATGAATATTTCATAAACAAGATAAAAGTGACAGCTCAGGCATTTTGGTTGCTATTAAAAAGAAAAAATATACAGAGTTGCAAACAAAGACTCCTGGTTTGTGGTTAATTTTGTAGTACTGTTTGTCTCAGGAAGTAAAGGTGCATAAATCAGGATTATGAAACATCCTTTATAAATAAATACAATTTTGGTCTGCTTCCAACAGTATAATGTTTATAAAAAGTGTAAAATAAAAACAAGCATGGCAGTAGTAACCTTTGCATTCCTTTTACTTCTTCTTCTTCTCCCCAGTACAGTTGCTCTGTATTGTTGAGGTGACAGTAAGTTTTCTTTGTTGAGACCCTCCCCAATTACTCTGCTCTGTTCTTGGAGGATGATGTAATCATCTGGGCATCTTACTTCAGCCAAGACATCACCAGAGTTTGGTGATGTGGGAAGTACTGCTTTGCATGCTGTATGGAGGACATTCCCCTTTATGCTTTGCAGTAGAGCATGTGCTTTTATTTAACAGTGGTATAATGTTTTTAATTAATTACCCTTTCTGTGGAAGTTCTACTTAGCCATTGTTCCTCATCTTGCATACTTATGTTGTTACTCAGTAGTGAACTTGGCACTTGTCCTTATTGAATTAGGTTCTATTTATTGTTTGGTATTTTTCCATTTAGTCAGAAGCATTATGAGTTTAATCTTGTCCTCCAGAGTGCTTGTAGCTTCAGTATCGTTGGCCAGGTAATAAATCCACTTTCTATTCCATTCTTTGTCATTGATGAAAATGCTCAGTAATGACACAACTAGGACAGACTCCATGCAAGATCCCAGTTGCCATCCAGTTTGACAGAGCACCATAAGTAATCTGTGCTTTCCAGCCATTTGTATGTCCACCCTTGAGCTCTTCCAAGATCATACTTCTCTTACTAAGTCATGAGTAGCCTGTGAGAAGTTGAGTCAGTTTGACATGGTGATTGATCAGTGTTGCCTGTTGTCACCTTGTTATCTTCTAGGTGCTCATCTGATTGACTGTGTGCTCTATACCTGCCAAGCTGTCAGAGTTGAGTTGAACAGTCCACCATTTCCTTGGTCGACCTTCTTCTTTTAAAAAAATGCAAGAGCTACATTTTTTTGTCCTGTTCTGTGGAACTTTACCTGTTCTCTACATCTTGTCAAGAGATGGTAGCTGATAGTTCTCAAGTTGCTCTCTCCAGATTTTGGAAATAATATTAGCACCTGTTACTAGTCATAGAATCACAGAATTACCCAAATTAGAAGGGACCCAAAGGGATCATCGAGTCCAACTCCTTTTGCTGCACAGGACACTCCCAGCATTCACACCATGTGAGTGCGAGCATTGTCCAAATGCTTCTTGAATGCTGGCAGACTTGGTGCCTGTTCCAGTGCTCCACCACTCGCTGAGTGAAGCACCTCTTCCTAATACCCAATCTAAACCTCCTCCAGCACATCTTTCTGCCATTCCCTCGGGTCCTATCATAGTTTGCAGTAGAGAAGAGATCAGCACCTTTTTCACCTCCCTCCCTTGTGACAAGGCAGTAAACAGCTATGAGATCCCCTCTGAGTCTCCTCTTCTCCAGGCTGAACAGACCAAGTGACTTTAGCCATTCCTCGTGCCACTTCCCCTCTAAACCCTTCACCAGCCTTATGGCCTCCTCTGGACACTCTCCAGTAGTTTAATGTCCTTTTTATCCCGTGGTGCCCAAAACTGCACCCAGTACTCAAGGTGGGGCTGCACCAGTGCAGAGCAGAGTGGGACAATCACCTCCTTCAACCGGCTGGCAAGGCTGTGCTTGATGCACCCCAGGACACAGTTGGCGCTCTTGGGCCCAAAGTTGGCTGCCAACAGCTCATGTTCAACTTGCTGTAGACCAGAACCCCCAGGTCCCTCTCTGAAGAGCTGCCTTCCAGCACCTCAAACCCCAGTCTGTACATGTACAGGGTTGCCGTGTCCCAGGTGAAGAACCCGGCTCTTGCCCTTGTTGAATTTCATGCTGTTGGTGATTGTCCAGCTCTCCAATCTGTCAAGATCCCTCTGCAGGACCTCTTTGCCCCCAAGAGTGTTGATGCTCCCCCCAGTGTTGTGTCATCAGCAAACTTTGTCAATAAACCTTCAAGTCCTTCATCCAGGTCATTTATGAAGATATGGAAGAGCACTGGCCCCAGAACAGATCCCTGTGGGACCTCACTAGTGTCTGGGTGCCAGCCTGATGTAACTGCATTCACTAGGACTCTTTGAGCCTGACTCATCAGCCAGTTGTGCACTCATTGTGTTATGTGTTTATCCAGCTGTATTCTGGACATTTTGTTTATGAGAATGCTGTGAGAGACAGTATCAAAATCTTTGCTGAAATCCAGAGAAATGACATCAACTGGTTTTCCGTGGTCGACCAGGTGGGTGACGTTATAGAAGGATATTAAGTTTGTAAGGCAAGACCATCCCTTTGTAAACCCTTACTGGATGGGACCAATGACTGCATTGTCTTTCAGATGTTTTTCAGTAACTCCCAGAATAATCTTCTCCTAATCTTACCGGGCACTGAAGTAAAGTCATAGCAACACATGATATTCTTGTAAAACAGTGGCAAAATCCTACTTCTGATCTCAAAGGACAGTCACGCCCTGTTACTCTTCTTCAGGTTTACACTGTGTCCTGGAGGTTGCTTCGGCACAACAGGAGCAAGTTGTGCCTTGTCTTTCAGACTGCCCTCTAATTAACTCTCGAAGCTACAACTGCAGACCTGGTGGGGTGGTTCAGAGAGAAAGACAAGATATATCCGCTATAATTGCACTTCTGCCATATAGAACTTTATAACTTTTTATCAGTGCTAAAGCTGTGCATGGCACAAGGAGGTAACTGACTGGACAGTAACAATGGTAGATGACTGGTGTTATTTGCTTACATGGGCTGCCTGATTTCAGCATTTGCAGCTCGTGCTTTACAACAGAAACACCCAGTTCCAGTAGCCTTCACTGACAGTAAGGGTTACACAGATTTAGGGAAATACAGAACAGGAGCCCAAAATCTGGGCACAGTTGTGTCCATCTGAATACTTGATTGAATTGGCCAGTCATCAAAACCTGCAAACAATAATTCCCTTTATCCCAGAGCCACAGCACAGTGGTCACTGGGATGCAATGGAAATTCCAAACGATCCTTTAGCTGAACTGTAAACAACTGACTTTATAAGTCCTGCCTTGCTGCATGTAGGTATCAACATGACCTCATATTAGATCAGCTAGTAAGGCTGGAAACAACAGACAGGTTTTCAGGCGTGTAGGCTTGTATACAGATTGTTGTAGATATACCCCAAGTCTTCCAGGATGTGTGCTAGGTATTCTGTGTATTTCCAAAGCATTTTTTGTCTCTCTGGGCCAATAATTTCAATTTTCTTGGATGCACTTCCAGACTGGATCACAGTAAATAGGCAACCATCTAGTTAGTGGTTTGCCTGCATCCACATGTCCCTTCTTCACCTGTGTTTGTCCCCATGTGAGTGGCTGCTGCTCACTGAATTTGAAGACTCAGATGATTTCTCTGTTCAAGGTGAAAAGCACATTTCTCTCAAGTCATACTTAAAGTACTTTATTTAAAGAATTATCAAAAGTTCTTTTCTTGAGCATTTGTTATTTTGTTTGCTCAGTCCTGTGGTTTGCTACCACTTTACAAATTTCAGTTAATTTTTGTGATTTCCCTAGTTCAAGTACATCAGGACAACTAAAATACAGTCTGTCAAGTGAGCATCAAGGAACACTGTGTGGAGAAGACAAGAAAAAAATGCGCAAGAAAGTATTGAACAATTAATTATGCTGTAATGGAGCAAGGGAGGGAGAAGTGGAGAGCTGGCCCAGTGTAAACTCTGTGCCTCTGATGCCAGGATTACACTCGGAGGCATTTGTGCCTCTCTCCATTTTGTGAGGCATGTTGCCAGGCAGAGCAGCAGTTAGTACGCCCGTGGTGGGGTTTACTAGCTTCCACACCGTGTTTGGTGGCTTCTTAACTTCAGGATGAGGAATTAAATTTTTTTACACAGCAGGTAGGGATTGCCGTTTACAGAATTTTTTTTGTAGCAAAAATCTAACTTGGGATATGAGTATTCCAAACCAGTGTTGAAATGAGGGAGGCACCACAGATGAAGTGTTGCTTACCAAAACATAGTAGTAGCAGTAAAATATCCATGTACCAAACCTGGTACTGGTCCTGCTAGTGCAAATAGAAGCTAGCTTTGAATGCAGAGCGAGTTTGGGGGTTTCTTGTCTTCTTTCATTTTCTTTGTATGCTGTATTGTAGAGGTGACTTCTGATCTGGGTATGTGCATTGCAGGCATGAGCCGTTTGTACCTCCTATTGAGATGAACGGGCTTGTGTCTGTAATAGATAGTATATTCCCCTTTCCTGAGTGATTAGGCACAGATTATTCATGAGTATTTCAGTGTCTTAATGCAACACCAACTGTTGCAGGGCAAACAAACAAGGAACCACCTCGTCTTTCTGAGTAAATTACCTTTGAATATGAATCTTGTCTGTGCTTTTCCGCTGCAATTACCCATTTGTAAAATGCCAGGAGGACCTTTCTCCAAAATACTGAAACATGATTTGTGTTCAATGGGAGTGTTCTTTGTCTTCCAGGGGACAATATCTATTTAAAAATAAACCTTCTGATGGGACTGCACCACCCAACTCCTTCTACAGAGCACTTTACCCCAAAATTATACAGGACATAGAGGTAGGAAACATCTTCCAGATGTGATGGGGTTTTTGTTGGTGTGGGTTTTTTAAAACTCCCTGATTTATTCCCAATGCTGAAATTTTGAGAATATTTTGTTAAATATTTGATTATATCTGATACGTCTGTGTTTGCTCAGAGCTTGTGGATCTGGGACCATTATATGAGGTCCCAGGCTTCGCTGCTTCCTTAGCCAGATGATGAGTCAGATTTTTCAGTGAGCTGTTTGTAGATTGGAGTCTGTTCACCTTGCACATCAGATGTCTCAGCAGCAATGTGCCATCTTGACTTTCTCTGTTCTGCAGTACTTTGCTTCATCTAGCACGGATGAGACCTAATAAGATGTTACAGGCAGGTATCAAGAACTGAGCCATGTGGAAAGTGCATTGCTAAAGTCCTCAGTCTAAGACCCAGGGAAACAGGAAGCGACTGAACATGGTTGCCTTATATCTAGTGTGAGCAAAATTCCATGATTTGGTGGTTCCCTAATGGCAAAAGCAGTGCTCAGGCACTGTTTTGACAGGTTTGTACAAGCACTTTGCCAGAGCTCAGTTGAGTCTTTCTCTTTGGTTGTTTAGTCGTTGAGTCACAGAGAATTAAAGGTTGGAGAAAGAAAAAAGCTTTTATGTCACTTTTCCCTCATCATTCCAGACAAGTTTAGCCATGATCTGTTTTCCAGGCTTTTGTCCTTTTAATTGGTTTTGTTATGTGTGTTGCTTCTTCTAAAAAGCAATTAAGTAATTGTATGAGCCTGGTAGTAGGAAAAACGATGAAGAAAACTATCTGCTGTCCTCTAAAGCAGAGAAAAAAGGAGGAGATAGTTCCATCCTTTATTTTTACTTCTCTTTTGTCTCTTTTCTCTCCTCAAGACAATAGAGTCAAACTGGCGGTGTGGAAGGCACAGTTTACAGAGAATCCACTGCCGAAGTGAGACAAGCAAAGGGGTTTATTGTTTACAGTATGATGATCAGAAGATAGTAAGTGGCCTACGAGACAATACTATAAAGGTAAGAATGCTCCAGAATGGCTTACTAATGGCACGTAATGCCTATGCCATAAATAAGAGTGTGCTAATTTCAGTGAAACCTACCTAATCTCTTATTAGTAACCTACCCTTCTCCTCCTACCTCGCACCTGCACAGCATGTATACCTCTTTTATCTGACAAGAAAGACTCTGTTTTCTTATAACAGACTTCGCTAGCAGAAGTTTTTGTCCATCAGTAATTACAGAATACGTAATTATTGTGCCCTGTACCCTGATGAGAAGAGTAAAAACAATGTTCATAATAAAGCAGGTAATATCAAAGACATTAATGTATTGCACCAAAGAGCCTGTAGAAGACTCTACAGATGTCACTAAAGGTGTCTAACTGCACTGTGGATGTTAAATTGTAGTGAAAATCAGACCAGTCAAAACAGTAAGTATTGAAAGAGGAAGACCTTACTGAACTGTCTAGTTTTGAATGTTACCTTTCTTAGATCTGGGATAAGAACACGCTGGAATGCAAGCGAATTCTCACTGGTCACACGGGTTCTGTCCTGTGCCTCCAGTACGATGAACGGGTGATCATTACTGGATCTTCGGACTCAACAGTCAGGTGTGTGCTCGCAATTTGAAGCTTTCCGTTTGCCTCTAGGATTTTAGCCTTGCAAGCTGCTGAAATGATCTTTTCTTAAATATGTGCTGATCAGTTTTCTTAAATGTAAGCTGTGTGAAGCAGTTCAGCATATTTGTTCAGAAGTGTACTGTCCTTGTTTATCAGATGTCCATGCAAATGACTGTCAAGCAGAAATGAGAACCTAAGCAAAGGCTGGCAAGGTCAAGATGACTTAGGAAGGCCGTCTGGCATTTTACCAAGGTTTTGCATGTTTTGACAATCCCTGAGAATGTTTAAATTCTCTCTGAGAATGACTTTTTAAAAGTTGGATGAAGTTTTCAAAGCAAGCTTGAAGGTTTAATTATCCATTGTAACTTAATTTTAACAAAAGATGTATGACTACGTCTCCTTTGACTTTTAATTGAATTTCAGCATGATGTTTCGTTTCATTCAGTCGTTCTAACTTTGCTTTCCTTCCAAACTCCATCAAAAGGCTGGACACCTCAAGTCAGCACTTGTGGTGCGTGTTACGCAGATGTGAAGTCCACTAGACATATTACAGGATCCCAGAGAGTTTAAAGTCTGCAGTGTAAATACAGGCACATACGATCTAGTGAATTACAATATGAGCTTGGATGTAAAGGAGCAAGTTTTCTCTTCTCTGTCTTGTTATGTCTTCTCCTCTTAGCAGAGTACAAAAAGTGCCCCTGCAGTGAAGTAACAGAACAAAAAGCTGTGTCAGTGGCCTTTTCTGAAGCTATTAGCATGTGTTCCTGTGGCTGCAAGATTCTCATGGTTATCACTGTTCTTGCATGTAAACTACCACCGTTAAGCTAATAACCATTAAATTTAATTCCTGACGTGACGCATGCAGTCTTGTGGTGCTGCTAGATCTTAGGGTCGTATCATTATCATCCAGAATTTTGGAAACACGGCCTGCTTGGAGATGGTGTGGGAACTGCACTGTGCTGAACAGATCAAAAGGAGAGACTGCTTTCTGTAACAAGCACTATCATCTTCCATATCAGGCCAGGCAGGCCAAATTGCAGACTGGCTACTTGCCCAGAAATACTCTGTTTCCCACTGTATCTGTAAATGTTTTACAGACCCCAGAGACACATAGGATGCATCACTTTTATCCTTGGGTCTCCTCAGAAGAGGGGCTTCATCCAGTAGACAGTACAGATGGACTTTTAATGCTTCTGAGATCTCAGGGATGCTCTTGTCCAAAGAAGTCAGTAGGTTTCCAGCTCCTGTTCAGTTTGGCAACCCTGTCTGCAAACTGCTTGTCTGTTAATGGCTCAGATCTTTAGTCTGTGGGATTTTCTCCTTTGCATTTTGTAATTGGAATGTAGTTTTCTTTCTCATTTTTAGTCCATAAGTTGACTCCTAAGCCTCCAGAAGTTAGAAAGTAAGACATTAGAAGTCTTTCTTATATCTTGCCTTTTCTTACTGCTCACCTTATTGGCAGAGGAAGGTTTTAACTTCAGCAGTGTCTGATGTGCCTGATGGTGCAGCCATTTTCTGCTCTTTGGTAGTACATATGGGGTATAGGTGTGATAGTGCCAAAAGAAATTTCCTTATGGAGGGTAAAAGAAGTTTGCCAACAGAATAGCCCAAAAGAAATAGTTTTAAGGCTTAAAATCTTTAGGCTTAAGTCCTAAAAGTCCTAAAAATTCTGTATGAAGTCTTTGTCTAACTTTCATCATAAATTATCTTTGAAACAGTTGGTTCCAGTAACATTAAATTGACACAAATGCTCTGTCTTAATTTGAATATTCAGCACGTTCCTGGAATGTAGCTGTGTACCAGCTGCACTGTGGGGTAAATGCAATTCATGGTGCAACTTGTGGCAATTACTTGTATTCATTTGAAAGGCATTATCTTGTCTCCTGCTTCTGTGTAAATTATCCTTTGAGTTGATAGTCCTGTGAGAAAGGTCAAAAATTAAACCTGTCACTGAACTTGCTTCTCCACAGGTCATGATTAAATACTCAGTGGTTAGAAATGAAGTGTGTGGTAGGCTGACAAAACCAGAAAAAAATTTGATGGTCTTTAAGGCCATCAAATCTCTCACCTTTCCTCTGCACTAAATTTCCTTAATTAAACAACGCTTTTATCCTGGCTGGGTTATTTTTATGGTATGAACTGCATTGCAGGGGTTTTGGCTGCTGGACTGTCTCAATGTATGCATAATCAACAGGTTTATATAATACATCTTTTCATGAACTATTTAATAGATGTAGCTATAACTCGTGGAGTTTGCTTCTGTAATATTGCTGGAGAGTCAGTTACCTCTCCCTGTCCTCTCACTCTGCAGAAAAGCCACTGTACAGTTTTTTAACTATTCTTTCTGGCTTGAAATTTGAAACTGCAGGGTGTGGGACGTGAACGCAGGTGAGATGCTGAATACACTGATTCACCACTGCGAAGCGGTACTGCACCTCCGCTTCAACAACGGCATGATGGTGACGTGTTCCAAAGACCGTTCCATCGCTGTGTGGGACATGGCTTCACCAACAGACATCACCCTGAGGAGAGTGCTAGTAGGGCACCGAGCTGCTGTCAACGTAGTGGACTTTGATGACAAATACATTGTATCAGCATCAGGTGACAGAACTATAAAGGTGAGGTGTTTGAGAGGCTTTTCGTTTGCAGCACTGGGGTATTTAATAACCAAGAACAGTGACCAGGAGGGAAAGACGCTCCTTGGCAATTATTACAGATCTTCCTTTTGAAGCAGCTAATTAGAGCTCATTTCCACTCATCTTGCCTTTGTTGAGCTTGCACAACTTGTCTACAGAACTGTATGGTGAATCAGATCCAAGTACAGATGCAGTTGAAAAAGGACTATTTTTCTGTATTCTTTTTCAACTTGACCACTTCCATAATCTGTTTCAGCATCAACCATTCAAACAATTGTCAGAGGGCAGCAGAGGGGGCAAAACTGAAGAGGAGTGGGTAGGAATCCTCTGAGTGTTACTGCTGTGATCCCAGACTGCAGCATTAAAACTCGGGAAAATCTAGGTCCTGTACAGATTAAATCATAGCCCGAGAGTGCTAAAGTCTGATTTTGGAAGCTAATTCTCATACAATGTGGCAAAAATCTTCTGTGTTCAGTGACCCAAGCTGCTAACAGTTGCTGAGTATAGACACACGTCATGAGAGGGGTAATTTTCTCAGTCTTAATGATAGCATCTGCTATTAAGACAGTTCTGGATGCACCTATATATCATACAGATACCAGCCTTTGTTAGTCTCTTCTTAATAATTTTGTCTCTGTGTGGTTCCCTCCCTGCTTCCTGTCACAGGTATGGAACACTAGTACCTGCGAATTTGTGCGCACCTTAAATGGCCACAAACGAGGCATTGCATGTCTGCAGTACAGAGACAGGCTAGTAGTGAGCGGCTCTTCAGATAATACTATCAGGTGAGAGACACACTCCCCGTTGCAGAGTTCTGTGCAAGCACATTGTCTCTGATTCCCTGGGATGTGCAGAGGTTAGGCAACTGAAGGGCTCTGTACCCTTGTCGTCTTTGAAATATGCTTTCTTTGGTATAGAACATTAGAAACTACTGGAAAGAGATATTAGAAGCCTGTTTTACTGTGTTGTCTTTTGTCCTCTGTATCTCAAGAGTCCCATACTAATCAAGAAGTTGCGTTGCTCTGGCAATTCTGGTGTGTGAAAGAGCTGTCAAGTACCAGTTTCTGTGATGTCCTCTTGTGATATTTTAATTGAGCTATGTGTCGAGTTACAGGGGTCAGATTTGCAGTAAGAGGCATTTAATCCTCTGTAGAAATCCTCCTGGGCTCTCGCCAAACTCTTCTTGTGGTACTTGGCACCTGGTTAAGTTTGAAACAGCTGGTTTAGAGCATGAAGTTCAGTTTGTTGCCTTTTGCACTTCTCCAGCTGCCTTGATTGCAATCTGAGATTTGGCTCCTTCTGGTATCATGAGCCAGGATTTCTCCCTACATCCTGCAGCTGCTGGCAGAGAGATGTCCCGTTAATGTTGGGGTGCACAGAGCAAGCTTAAATAAAAGTGTATGTGATGTAGGGAAGTGGCTTTGTTGTGCAAACAGGAGTAAGAGCAACCTCTGTTTTGTCCTTATTGCTTTAAATAATTGTTTGCCTTCTGATAAAACTTAAAAGCTGGACAGTGAAAGCAGAAACCCTTCGCTTCGTGTGTCAGTAATAATTTCTCCTCATTGAGAACGATTCACGCTACCATTTGCTTGTGGAGTTTGCTTGCAACACACTGTCTCTCCTTGCTTTGCTTTCTGTAGGAAGATGTGGTCCTTTTGTTGATACCACCAGGTCATTGTGCCAGATTTTAGTAGAGGGCTGGCTGAGAGCATGACCAAGAGAGCTGGAACTTCTGTCTCTTAATCAGGGGAAAAAGTATTACAGGCATTGCATAAAAGTAGCACCACTTACACATTGTGAGAACTCCTACACTTCAAATAGAAAAAAAAATAACCCTCTGGCATTGTACTATGAAACTTGGTCTCCTAATTAGAGTAAGAAATAGTTAAATATTACTGCATTTAGGGAAGGATCTGAAATATGACTTGCAATGCTAATAAAATAAACGTCAACATAGTGATAACACTAAAGAGGAATGCAGTTACTTTTATGC
The DNA here is from genome assembly GCA_033556795.1 of Tapera naevia. Taxonomy (NCBI): domain Eukaryota; kingdom Metazoa; phylum Chordata; class Aves; order Cuculiformes; family Neomorphidae; genus Tapera; species Tapera naevia. The sequence goes on from JAUMJJ010000082.1 coordinate 3,194,195, forward strand.
TTACATTGGACAATATCCATCGTTGACAGATAAATTGTGCTAGATTTTTAGGAATGTTGGCATTGAATCTTAATGGAAATCAAATTTGGCAGCTGTGTGTACAAAGCATAAAACTTACCTGGTCACATTCTTTTCTCCCTGTCATTAGCAGAGGGCACAAGTCAGTGGAAGTGTGATCAAGAAAGAGCAGGTTACTAAGTCATCTTTGTGAATGGCTTGGTGCTTTGTATGTTTGATTTTAATCCGCTATAAAACACCAGCTGTTGTGTGTTGGCCTTTAATAGAAGCTGCCTCCTGATACAGAATTGGAAGTCCATCATTCCTCAGTTGCAGGGAAGCTTTTTTCCAAAAGATGACTGTGATTTCTAGTTGTGCCACTGTTACGTGTTTACATAACATGAGAAGTAGCTGAGAAATCAGTATCTTTCTCCTGTAGAGAGTTCATATACAAAAATAATTTAGGTTTTGTAGAACAAAAAGTTTGCAGAAATTTCAGCAATGTAAGAGGACACAGCTGTGTAGGCATCACTGTCATTGTGCCGATTTCCATCTCATAGAAACTGGTCCACAAAGTTTAATCCAATCATATCAGTATCTTAGCCTCTAGGGCCAAAGTTCTTAACTGATACAGACAGACGTGGTATAGAAAAAAAAAAAAGGGAAAGAAAAAAGATAATTTAGAGCAATAAAATACAATCAGACTACATCATCTTGGGTTAATTTTTAAACGAGTGGTTGATTTGCATGTGTATGTTCAACCTCCAGTGCGTGCACACACAGGGATCTGATACTGAGCTGGTTTAGACAGCAGCATTCTCTCTAAGAGATGGGATTCAGGCTTGCCTGCCTTCTGTACATCTTCCAGCTCTACCAGGACTTCAAATAAATTAAAGGCTGAGATAATTGCAGACCTGTCTCTACTTCCAGAAGTTTCCCAAAGCTATAGGAAGGAAGATTGGTATTGGTTTTGACTGCATACACTTTGTGATGATTTTTGTTGAGTTAGTTCTCAAGCCTTAAGAGTAGTTCTCCTACTGTTTAGTCCTTTGGCTATTTAAAGAAGTAGAAATTTGAGAAGATTATCGAATCTAGGAGGTACCAGTACTCCATTAGCAACAATTCTGCTAGGAGATTTTCCTCTTACATAGCAGTTATCTCTTTTCTACATGAAGGTCCATTCCCCACCTTGCTATGGACATGATCATCTCTTCTAATCCCATTCAGATGCAGGTAAAATCCTAAGTAGGGACCAGAAAATACAGGCCTGTATTAGTATGATGCAGCATCCCAGCACTGCTGGCAATCTCAGGACTGATGGCAAGAAATTGAAACACATGGCACGAAAGTTCCTGGCACGAGACTGCTCTTCAAACCTTTCTGCACCAGCTCATTTCTGACATTGTTGGTCCTACTTACAGTCCTCGAGAGACTTAGTGCTCTTGGACCAGCCAGAGCGCCTTTGGCTGACCTTTGCCACAGAGTTTCTTGCTCTGATTTGCCTCGTGTGCTGATACTCAAGTATAAGTATATACAAGTACTCAAGTATTTGGTCTCTTCTCTCAGGTGACCAGTGGCAGAACCAGAGGGCATGGACTTAAGCTTCGTCAGGGAAAGTTTAGACTTGATGTGAGGAAAAAATTCTTCACTGAAGGGTGATTGGCCATTGGAATGGGCTGCCCAGGGAGGTGGTGGAGTCGCCGACCCTGGAGGTGTTTAAAGGGAGACTGGATGAGGCACTGAGTGCCATGGTCTAGATGATGGTTGGTGTTAGTGTTGGTGTTAGTGTTAGGTTATAGGTTGGACTTGATGATCTCAGAGGTCCTTTCCAACCTTGTGATACTGTGATACTGTGATAAAGTACTGGGGTCTCCACAGATTCCTGAAAGTTCAACTTCATGGATTGAAAAACACCTTGTACTTCTCGTTGGCCTCAAATGTGTGCATAGACAAACCCTTTCCCAGTTCCACAGTAACAAAAAGAGTTCTGTTCATTCCTTTTTCGTCCAAAGCAAGAGCAGCTTATCATGGCAGGAAATCTGCAATCCTTATCCACCAATCCTGGGCACACATCCACTGGGTGTGGATCATTCTCTGGGGACCTCAGGAGTAAAATATGTGGGGACAATTTATCTCTTTCTTTGTCTCTCAAGGAAAGTGACCTGATCCCTCAGCAGCTTGTGCTGCTTCAAGACGTGTTACCCAGGGAGGTTCCACAAACCACCCATATTTCTCACTATTGTGAAGTTTGTGTCAGTCTGAGGAATTGAGTGAGCGTTTAAGAACATTTGTGACTGCTTTCTTTCAGCTGTGTGCCAGGGAGCTGCAGCAGATACTGCTATTTAGAGATTTCTGTTTGAGCAGAGCGTGTCTCAGCCAGAGGTGGAACACCTCTAGACAGTATATGTCAGAAGAGTTTCAGTTCTTGTAGGCATGTAATCTTTCTTCCCCATGGTAAGTGGGAGTTGTGTCAAAGAGCTAACAAAAGTGTGGAAAGCAAATAGACTTACTTGATAACTATTTTAAGTGTTTCTTAAATACTTTTCAAGGTATTTTGTAAGTATAAAAAATAATGTATTTTAGTTTATTCTCCATGCAAAAAAAAATCCTTCTGAAAGCTGAAAACTGTGTGATATTTACAGCTAAGATAATAACTGGGATACCACATGCTGCTTTTGGTGCAAGAACTTTTTTGAAATATTGGAGAATTAGAAAGAGTTAGCAGAGAGCAACAGGTATTTGACAGCAAGAAGAAAATGCATTACAAAATAATAAACACAGAGTGCCCATTTTAGCAGAGGTATGAGGTACCTCGATTACAGAGTAAACATGGCTTCAGTGGGGGAAATGAGAGTAAAAAGGGCTTTTTAATTCTTCCACCTTTCACTGGTGTATTGATGTCTTCATTTGTCTGATGGTAGTGCCCAAATCATATGTAAGCTTGTAGGGGTACAGGAAAGGGCGCGTGCCCTGTGAAGGTGGTCTTAGCAATTGGAACAAGCTGTCAAGGGGATTGGTAAGTCTCCCTCTCTTAACATTTTAAAATCCAAGTGGGATACTTCTATGAAGAATCAGCGTCACTAAAATAAAGATAAGATGCTCACCGTGAAGATAACTGGGAGAGATCCTGTGTTACTAGTACAATATATACTAGACACAACTGGTCTTAGAATTTTTGGATCTCTGACTCGTTTTCCGTGTGATACTGTAATATAACACAGTCATGTTGAAAAGTGTGCATCCAGTTAACAGTAGGAAGAGGAGTGATGAATGTTGTTTGTTGTTTCTTTGTTGTTTCATCAGTATCTTTATTTCCAAGTTTCCATTAACTACAAGCAAAGACCAAATGTTTCATTGCAATGATCAGATATTCAAAAATTCTTAGTACTTCTTCCTACTCTTTTCCAGGCTGTGGGATATCGAGTGTGGGGCATGTTTACGAGTACTGGAAGGCCATGAAGAGTTGGTGAGATGCATACGCTTTGATAACAAGAGGATAGTCAGCGGGGCATATGACGGGTGAGGCTGTCGGGGCAGTCAAGTACCTTGTCTTCCGGTCTGTCTCACATCCCACTTTGTTGTATCTTCCTTATAAATATTAGACTTCTTGTCTGTCATACTAAGAGGACCATTTCAAGGCCAGTAAATTAGAACCATGCTACAGTGTGTGTCTTTTTTTCATCTTTTGAAATAAGCCAGTGTGCTTTGATGTGTGTGGTCCCATTCTTTAGCTTGTAAGAATATTTGAACGACTCAACCTGAAACCTCTTCTAGCTAAACCACTGGTAAGAACAATCTTTCCTGTCCGTGGTTGTGTTTTCTGGAGTATTTGTTGCTGCAGACTAGGTGTCTGCGCTCTCATGTTTCTGCGAGCTATTACCACCTGCTTTTTAGGTGGTTTACTTTTTTGACAGCATTTTTTTTTCTCATTAAGCTCTATAAATTTTACAAAGGGGAAATGCAAGAACCAGGTCTCAAGAGCATAAGGATTGCTGTATTTTTTCTTGAAATGGTGTATTAGCTTAGTTAATTTTTTTTATGAGCACTTGCTCTTTTCTCCTTAATAGAGTGATGTTTATTTTTTCACTGCTAGGAAAATTAAAGTATGGGATCTTGTGGCTGCTTTGGACCCTCGTGCTCCAGCAGGGACCCTCTGCTTGCGAACCCTTGTGGTAAGAGCCTCAGATGGGGTGGTGGAGAGGGTGGAAATGATCTGTCTTCCTCTTCAATAGTGGGGATGGTGTCAAGTCATGAACTGAAAGTTCTCATTTCCTTCCTGTAACCTACCGCATCTGGGAATGCTGTGATTTTAGGAAGGAGTTTCATCATGGAGCAAGGAAGACAGATCAAGTGATCAAGCTGTGCTTGATCAGGGCTATCATCAGTGATGAAAACTCAAATCAGACTATAAAGTATTAAAACTTAGAACCTGTGGAGTTCTCATTCACTTTTTAACAGTTTTGTTCTGTTTGAAGTTGATAACTAAATCAATATTTGAGACTTGTCTTTGAAGTCCATGTGCCATTGGACTTACTTTAACTTGTGTCTGCTTAATGATGTAGTAGTATGTTTGAATTGTTGACGTGATATTTCTTAAAGAAGTGTGTTCCAAATTTGAGGAAGAAGAACAAAACACCCTTGGGATTGCTTTTATCTGGCTCTTGGATGTTTAAGGAAAGAGAAAGGAAGGACTATAACAGCGAAATTGCATCATCCTTAAACAGGAACTACTACTGTAATGCTTTCCATTGATACTTAGTGCAGATCTAGTGATGATGTGGTTAAAATGTCATTGTGTGAGTGTTAACAGCATTCACAGTCATGCTTAACAGTGACTCTGTGCTGGCCTTAGAACAATATCAAAAGCTTGTGAGAAAAATGCTAGTACTAGGCTGTGGAATGGTTCCTAGAATCATTCTTCCATCACATTCACTCCAAAAAACTTGGACTCATGCTGCTCTTATGGCAGTTGCCTTGGGGATAAGGGAAGATTTCAATCTAGTACCAATTTTTCATTACAAAAAGTACTAAATTTGTTCATTTTTTAGATGAGAAATGTTTGGGCATTGGTGTTGGAGTTGGTATATGTTAAACATTTTTTTACTGTGGCATGTGACTGTTGTGTGTGCTCTAAACCAATATCATACCGAGGCTGTCAGACTGTCTAGAAGTGTGGTTACCTCTCCCCAGCTGAGCTGCTCTAGCTGACCTTCTGCACACTCATTGACCACCTGAATTGCTACTGGTGCTGCAGATTTTGCTGTAGTCTTTTACTTGACATTTGGTGCAGGCTGAGGGTTACTGTGTCTCAGCTGATGGGCAGTAGATCATTAAGCCATGCTGACTCTTTTCCAATCATGTATTTGGACCATAAGCTACAGAGTAAGAGTCTGTAAGAGCCTTGGATGCCTGCAGGTACCATCTTGAAAAACCTTCTTCGTAGCCAAATAGAACTGCAAATAGTTTCATGGCTGAAATCCAGAAGAACCTTTTGTCATCAGCTACGCAGTTGTGAACTGTGGAACAACTCTGCTCATGAGATCATATCCTGAGAGTCAAAGACTTCAGCTTGGAATTAGCAGTGTTACTGCTGCAGCCTAAGACAAATGTGTGCGTAGTAACCTGTAGACTTAATTTAACTGGTGTGATTTCCTCTGCATTTTCCAGCAGTGGACAGTCAAAGTGCCCAAGCTAATTGTATTATAAATCAGAAGCTGTGGGATGGAAACACTGTAGGAATCTCAACACATGGATACTCATAAATCCCCATTTGATAGCGATGGAGGGGGCCAGAAGAGGGGGGGCATAGGAGGCTGTTGTGGTGCTTTTAGGACTTTCCATGTTTGTGACAACAGGGTGTCCTTATACCAGCTTACCCATGGTTTGTTTTTTTTTCCCTTCCCTCGGCCTCCAAAATTAAACCTGGCTGCACAATGAACATCGTGAGTCTCCTGCTGCTCATGTTCAATTTTCAAACAGTAGGAGGAAAGTGCACAGATAACAAATGCTCACTGCATGCCAGGTCCCTTCCAGTTTTGTCTTCCGCTAGCTGGAACAGCAGCCACATGAATTTGACAGAAGCTTTCCAGGCATGGAATAAGCACACAGTTGAGCTTTCCTAATGAGATTCAGGTCCTTGTGGCCTCGACTTGAGGTGTGCAGTCTGTTTATTGCCACTGCAACAGCAAAGGGCAGGTGCTGTGTGGAACTTCTAGGGCAAACTTATTTAGCCCGCAGTGACTGGGAGGAAGAAGGGAGTTTTGAAAACAGGCTGTGGAAGTACCTCTCTCACAGCATCTCTGTGAGCAGTCCCTCTGATTCTGACTACCGTAGTGATATTTTTTAGCAAGAACTTAATTTATTTCACTACAACACAGACTGGTAAAAATGTTTCTGTTAGGAATAAGTGGGAAGATAGAAACCCATAAGGTATTTTAAGACAAATTTGAATAAGTGATGGTTAGAAGATCAGAAAGGTTCCAATGGCTGGACTTTTTAAAAAAAAATTATCTTAAAAATAGAATCTGATTTATGTGTCTGTGTTTTCCATTAATTTTAACTTAAAAATGCAAAGTTTCACTTTACAGCAGCTGTTGTGCTTTGCAAACTGAGCTGTGTTTTTGTAGTCCTGTGCCATAAACCAGAGGCCCCGTTTAGTAGCTAACAATTCTCTTTTATCTATTTTAGAAACCAGTACTTTCAGTACTAAAATATTTTAAAGCATGATTTTTTTTTCCTGACTTTAGGCCCCTTACAACATGTGAGCACTAAAGAGAAACGTGTTAATAGAAGAGATAGGACTCACGCTGCTTGCATGGTTTCTGTTGCCTTCTGACTGAGAAAGCCACTGCTTACTCTTCCAGCAGAGTAAGCACCAAGGAAAAATAGGCAACACAAAAGGAAAGCATAGTAGGTCTGCTCTGTGATATCCAGGATCTTGCCGTTACCTCCTGTTAATTACAGTCTGAACTCTTGCCAAATTGTCATACCATTCTCACTCAGCCTCAGAGCAGAATGCAAACTGCCTATAAGGAATGCCCTTTCTAGTTCGTATTTTTAGAACTGTTTAAGAGGGGTTATTACTGTGTCACTGGACTTTACAACAGGCTCCTTAGTGTCCTCCAGGATTTAGCTCTTCCTCCTCAGTAGTGGCAGTGGTTCCAAGTCTTGAATCGGAAGTTCTCATCTCTCCCCCGCAACCTACTGCATCTGGGAGTGCTCTGATTTCAGGAAGGCCTTTCACCATGGAACAAGGAAGACAGTGCTCCTGTCAGCCTTGTCAGAATGAATTGTTTGGTGGAAGGAGTTTGTTTTGTTCTGCACAGTGCATATCCAATACTGTGATTTAAGGAGGGACAGGATAACTGTAATGTAAACTTCCTGCAAGCCGAGTACTCAGATGTGGCAAACCATTTTCAAGGCTGAAAGAGGGCTTAATTTATGCTATGTGATGGTGATGCACAGTGTGTCATGTGGAGCTGATTGAGAAAAGAATTTAACTCTAGAATCCAAGCTCAAGTTCATCTTCCATACTCCATCCCAAGTGCCAAGTTTGTGAAGTAACATGCTGTGTCTCCCACTTGCATTTAGGAGCATTCTGGAAGAGTCTTTCGACTCCAGTTTGACGAGTTCCAGATCGTCAGCAGCTCACATGATGACACCATCCTCATCTGGGATTTTCTGAATGACCCAGCTGCCCAAGCAGAATCCACTCGTTCCCCGTCCAGAACATACACCTACATCTCAAGATAAATAACACTACACTGTACCTCACACTCGCACAGGTAAAAAAAAAAAAATAAAAAAGAGGCTCAAAGGTGACAGTGGAGGTAGTTGTGAGCGTGCTGCTTGAATAATAGCTGGGTCTATCAATATTTCTCATCTTGGTTGGATAGTAATTAATGTCCTGTAAGAGGATAGGAATGGTTTTGATACCTCAGAATAGTGACTTCATTTTAGGATTTGTAGCATGTAGTACCTTTGAGTTCCCCTGAAGAACTCTTCCTCCTCTGTCCGTCGTCATCAATGATTAAGTCAGCTATCGCTGCTGTCCACAAGGAAGAGGATTTCTGCAGAGAGAGTAGAGCAGCTGCTGCCTAACAAGGGGATGCAGATGGCCTAACCCTGGGCAGTTGTCACCAGGCAGGAGGGTTTTGCCAAGAAGCATCAGCTTTATTCCCTCCCTCTGAAGTGGTGACCATTCTTTCCACTCTGCAGCAAGCTGATGCAAGAGAACAGTTTGGCTGGGGAAGGAGACACTGAGGCATAAAACCAGGCAAATTAAATCGAGGTGCATCAATGTGCAATATCATTTACTCATAGGGCCTAGCCCTCATTCTCTCTAGCACTGCATGGGTATTCTATTTTTCATGTCAGACCCTGGCTGGTTTGCTCATTGCCTTGCCCTTTTGTTGTAGCCAAAACAGTGTGGGGAAGACATAATGTTTCATGTGTGTGGGTCAGTTGTAGGGTGGGTTTGATGTATAAGAACAGAGTGGGATAGCATGATGGCCCACTTTGGTGCATACATACACCATTACTATTAGTAGCTTGAGAGAAATGGCAGAAGAGCTGACAGGCTTCTGCAGGGAAGTGTCCACAGTGACATTTGCCCATGAAAATACTCTGTCATGAGGCACATCCTGAATCCTGTTTGATTGGTAAATATACAGCAAAGCTCCAGAGCTGTCAGATCTATCATCTTGGTTTACAAAACACTGATCAATCAGATGTTCTTTTAAATCATTAAAAGATTTAGTATAAATGGGGTTTGTTTGGTTTGTTCTGTTTTTTGTTTCCAGGACTCATTTAAGCTGCAGTATTTAAATTATCTGCCAATGCCAGGACAAAAGAACTATCCACGTATCCAATACTTGCTGAAGAGAGAGGCTCTCAGACTTGTTTCTGGAACAAAGTTGGCATGCGGTTGATCTCAGACAGGGTCTACTGAGCGCGGCTGACTGCTAAAGTGCTGCTATATCAGAAGATGACTTTTATCTTTCACGAACAGTTAACATTTTTAAACCTTCCCATCCTTTTCCTCCCTTGTCCCCTCTTCTTGTTCACTCCTCTTCCCTTTACCCTGTTTGGTTCCCCTCCAAACCTAGTCACAGATGTCCTATGAATATATTTAAGATGTTGCCGGAATGTGTTGCTTTGCTGTTATGCAGAAGACTTATAGCCACAGTGCACCCTGCTGAGAGTCACTTCAAGGTGGGTGGGTGGGAAGGAGGCTGCTACTCTCAGATTGAAATCAATATCCATTGCTAGGCTTTCAAAAAGGAATTAAGCTCTGAAGAGCAACAGAAACACTTATCACAGCCAGACCAACTTCCCCCCCCCCAAGAATTCCCTACGGCTTTTGGCTGTTCTAACTGCAGACCTATTTTTCGTGGAGAGAGGACCCTTGAAATTTGACTATTATGAGCCAAATCCATCTCTTTTCCTCTTCTGCCTGCTCTGCTAACCCTTTGGAAGCTGGATGTGTATTGTAGTCTCCCCTAACATCTGCTTGGCTGGGGAGTGCTAGTCAATGAAAAGCTAAACTCTCTTCTGCCAAAGTCCCAAGCATGATGGACTGGGGCTGAGGTCCCGTCCACCCCTACCCTGCGTGAAATGTTGGCCCAGGGCAGTATTTCACTAGCAAAGGGATTGCCTGTGCCATCTTCCTCCTGCTCTTCTCCCTGAAGGCAGTGTGTTGCTGGTGGCTTACGAATCATGCTGTAAACTGAAGGAAGTTTAAGGCTGGGGTGAGGAGGAAAGATGGATATTGCTCCTTTCTTTCCATTTCTTCTCCCCTCAGAGGGGGGAGCCGGGTGCTGGAAGAGGGAGCTGCTAAATACCTTGTGGAACTCTCAAGATCGAGCCACCCTAGAGTGAAGACACTGCACACTCTGGCCATGACAATATTATTTTGCTCACATGAGCACCAGTGGGGCACAGTCCCCTGGTGGTGGCAGGTGAGTCAAATGAGTATGAGCATGGGCAGTGGAGTTAGCAGTGGGGCCAGGCCAGTTCTGGAGTATTTCTGGGGCTGCCCTTGCTAGAAAGCCTTCAAAGGGAGAGTCTTTGGTGTGCCTCTCTAACCTATGTGCATGCTGCATTGCGGTTTAGGGACACAGGCTGATGAGTCCCTTTGCTGATTGCTGGGCTGGATACCTGCTTTCTATCTGAGGCTTTTGCAAATTCCTGTTGTTTAGAAGATAAAAATAGCCCTGAAGAGGAGGGGGATAAGAAACAACTCTGCATGTTTCTGAACTAGAGGGAGAGGTCTGGGGGGAAACAGCTTTTTTTATGGAGCTGTAAGGAATTGCAGCAGGCCTGCATTTGGATCAGGAAAGACTGTGTAAAGCAGTCCCTGCCCATTCCAGGTTTAGGCCCAGGTCTTCCACTGCAGGTCTTGGATAACCCCCACTGCTTAGCAGGGAGTTACTCCAATCTCACAGTAGGAAATGGGGCCCTCCCCCAGGCTGGAGGGGTTTTAAACAGGCTTTGTTGAAACCCTCTAACTTTGGAACTTGGCAGATAGGAGATTTTTTTAAGCTATTCTCATCAACTTCACTTTGCTGGGGAAGCAGTTGCATTGTTTCAATTTGCTTCGGATGTGCTTTTTCCACCAATGAAATTTTGCAATCAGCTGGGCCAAGAGTCCCCAAAAGTGCAGTCTGGAGGGCTTAAATCATTTTAGTGCGGCTAAGACAGACAAGAAGGCAATGGAGTTCTGGAAGAAGGGAGCTGGTGCTTAGGGATTACCTAGAGCAGTTCCTGAAGCACATGAGCAGCAGTGTTGAGCAGTTCCTTGTATTTTCTTTGAGCCTAGAGACTACGTGAGTTCTAAGGAAGGTCTTGGAGCGTGTGGTGACACTCCTATTTGCTCTTTGGACTATTGCTGGAAAGAGTCAAACAGGTTAACAACTCAACTCTGTCAGGTATCACTGTCAATGTGACTTACTTCTGCAGTCATAAAAGTTCTGAGTCACAAGGATAAGTTCATCCACAACTAATTTTGGCACAATTTTTAAACGTAGGAAGGTTCTTTTGGATTCCAGGCAGGTTTACATACCAGGCATACTGCAGTCCCAAAGCCAAAGTGGCAAGGGAGCAGAGAGAATCAAAGTTCACATCCCAAGCTTTGCTAAGTTAAAGTTCCGAGTCTTAATGTTATTTGAACACTGTTTCTCTGAGTTCAGTTATTACAAGGTCTGCAGCATGTTTGCATATCAGCAGCGGGTTATATGACCTTGGCTGCAGAGTTAATTTAATTTTCCTGTTTGGTCATCCTCTGTCTTTTACGTTTAGATTATTTTAGAAAACAACGATCTGTTACTCCAGCCTCTGAAGGCTGCAGAACTTTCTAATATTGTAAATGCATCTTTGTGGGCCATATCTGCAAGGTTGCATTTTATTTTGCTTGTTGAGAGAATCTGAGAGAACCAGAAGACTGGGTGGCCAGAAACAGAGCCAATGCTGTTGCAGATTGTCCTTGGTTGTTGTAGCCCTGCTGCTCCATGCTGCTGTTCTGTAAGCGCTGCCAGGTCTTCAAGTGCTTATTGTAGTTTGAACTGTGCTGTATAGAGCTGTTTAAGGTACATTTAGTGAGCAACAGCTGAAATCCATTTTTTGGCACACAGTGAGAAAGGTGTCTTACCCTCAAGAAGGGACTGTGTCTGGGTACTTCATACAGAACCTCAGAAGGGCAAGAATTCCTACTCCACTTCCTGAGTTGTACAAATTTTCTGATAGCTGCGAAGGAAACTGAAGGTAATCGATCTAACTTGAACTTGAAACTGCCACAGCCTGACATTTGGTGGTGTTTATTGTGCACCCAGGGAAAAGCAGTCTGGTAAGTAGAGCTACCAATGTCAGAAGAAAGTGGCTTTTTCAAACTTCCCTCCCTTAGGATGTGTGTGCATGCGTGTGTGTGAGTGTGCAAGAGTGCATGTGAAAGAGAGGTTTCACCATAAACTGAACAGATAATCCCTTAGCCAGGGTGGAGTAATTGCAGAGTTTATAATGGAAAGAACTAGAACATGCCTGCCGACAGGAGGTAAAAAAGAGCTGGAATTGTCTGTGGGCTTCAAGTGTTGCACATCTCTTTGAAATGAAATACCTCTGCTGCGTAGAGATCAGCACTTCTCCCACAGGTAGGAAGTTCACGGTAGCCTTCTTGCTTGGACTATGGGATAGAAGGTGTTGGAGGTGTGAGACATTCAGAGCAGGACAATCTGTTATGGCCACAATCTCCTGGTTATGACTCCTTTGCAATAGGGCACAGTTTTGCTGCAAATATTTCTCATCATCTGAGGAATACAGCTTGCTTTAAAATACGCAAATAGAAAACAGCATGAAGGAGTTTGCAGTGAGAAAACTTCTGTGGCTGTCTCCTCTGCTCCCCACTAAGGTCCAGGGCAGACACCTGTGCTGTTGGAACGGAAGGATTCAGGTGACAAGTTGAGAAGTCTACGATCATCAGAAATATTGAAATGCTTTACACTTGTTTCTAAACTGGAAGCTGACTTGGACCACCGTGCTCTGCCTCCCTGCCATCTGCTCCTGCTCCAAAGGATCCTTTTTTCTTTTTTTAGTCTTTTTTTTAATGCTGAAAAAGCTGGAGAGTATCATGGGCATTTATCCACTCCCAGGTATGTGTTTCCTGCACTGCCATGTGTTCCTTTCTCAGTCTGAGCAGAGGTCCCAGCTTGGATCTCAGTTTTTTGGCATCCTGGCTCCAATGGGAAGCACACCTCTAGGTTGGGCTCTTTGTCTAACTTTGTTGGCTTCCTTTCACGCTGTTTTAGATCTGCCTTTTGTGGCTGATGATTCCTAAATTCGCTTGGGGGAGGAATGTTTATGATTGGTAAATCACAAATACTAGCAGCTCTTTTTAACTAGAGAAGCAGACGAGAAGGAGCAGCCAGTACTGCAGGCTTGTGCTTGATTATGGGAGGAAAAGTAGGAGACAACTCGAGTGGCTGAAAGCAGGGAGGGGGTGCAGGGATTGAGATGGATCTCTACAGAAGTGAGGACAATGCTGAAAACAGATGTCTTAGCTTATGTTGTTGACTCAGAAGAATAGAGGTTTTCTGTGACATCAAAAGTCATCAGGAGGTAATCCAATAAGACTTCTGACTGTTGAACCTCTTAGTTAATGGCCCTTTTAGGCTTTGCTGGGAGCATAAGGGGAAAGGGATAGTCTAAACTACACTTGCCAAGAGAAGAATGAACTTTGCCAGGGTCTCCAAGTGGCATGCATGATGCATCTGACATGCTGAGCCTTGCCCTACTGTTGTTCACCCTGAAGCAATAGCAGCAGCTTCCCAGAAGGAAGGGAGGACAGCAAGTAACCCAGCTTTCCTCAGAGAGGTCTCCATATGAAATCCCTCCACTTTCCTGCTGGAAAAGCCCTACTGGATTGATTGGCATGAGGGAATCACAGTCTTTTTTTTCCCCAGTTTTAATTCAGAGACTCACGGAAACAGCAGGTCCCTTGGGTGTGTTCCTTCTCCACAACCTCAGCAGTGGCTGAGGGGAACAACTGCTTGCTAAGGCTGAGCATTTGGCTTCCCCTTCTTTACCTCTCACCTCATATTTTTTTTTTAAATGAAGTGTTCCCAAAGACTGCTGGACTTCCACATTTTTTTGTCCAACGGATATCCCATGGATTAACACTGGTTAATCCTTAGTGATGTTAAGCTGATATTCTTAAAATCAGAGGGTTGCTGATGTACATGCATACACCAGAAGCCATAAGTAAGTCCTTTTTTAATAGCCTATCACCCTAAAAGCTATCCCAGTTTCTGCTCGAGCAGGAGACAAGTGCAGCCGTGGCCAGAAAATCATCATGAAATACCAATCTTCATCACAGAGCAGCTCTGCTCCTACGTGTATGAGGGGTAACAATTTGTTGCCTTTACAGGCAAAGTGCTTTAATCTGCTGGCACTCTAGCACTGGTTTACACCTGAGCAAAGCTCCAGGTGCAGGAGGAAGGGAGGCCAGCCTCTCCCAGGCTATTTCAGTGGCTTTTGCAAGGAGGTAGCTGTGAGAACTTTGGGGCAATTCAATATGAAAATCTGGAGCTGCTTTTGAGTGTAAAACTTTGCTTTCAGCTACTTTGTCTTTATCATGCGAGACATTGCAGGGCTCAGCCTAGCCACAGTTTTAGCATGGCAGAAAAATGACATGGACCTCAGCAAAGTGTAACAGATCCCATTTCCCCCAGTCGTTTTGTGTCACTGTATCTAGGAGAGCTGCGTGCTGGACCAGCCTGTGCTGCATCACTCCTGCCTGCTCAGGCTGAGGTGGGTGTGGAAGTGGGAGAGGTGAGAAAGAACATGGTTTCTCCAGAGTTTTCTGTTTGTTACTCTGCTATATTTGTTATCTGGATTCTTAAGTAAAGAGTGCTTTGAATTTTGTGTTTATGTTACGGTGATGTGTAGTTAATGTACTAATGTTCACTTGAGCTAGGATCATGGTAACAGTGTGGTTTGTTTTTTTTTTTAACTGTTCAGAAAATAACTTAAATACAAATACAGAGATTAAGCTGTGAATCTCTCCTGTTTTCCTTTTGGGGTGAAGGACACTGTCAAAATACCAAGCCTGTATCTTCCTCAAGCCACATGTGTGTGAGTCACACCTCTGCTACACGTGCACTGTACATGACATTTGGCGCGTGAACACCTGGCAGTACTCAGGCAGAGAGTGAACAGCTTTGCCCTGAGGCCTGGGGAGATGCAGCTTCACAGGACACATGGAGTCCTAACAGTAACCTGTCCCACGTCAGAGGTGCTGCTCATTGATGAATGCAGCATAAAAGACTGCTCTGGCAGACTGAAAAAAAACCACTTATTCCTAAAACCACAGCATACTTTTTAATTAACAAACTGCATTCATAGCTGATGGCCTTTGGCTGGGGCAGATGAGTCTGCCCTGTAAGCCAGAGAGTGGATGTGACAGACAGGGAAGAGCTGGAGCCATCCTGCCAGTTAAAAAAGTCGGGGGAAGAAGCTATAAAGACTTTTTATTAAGTGTTTTTCTGGGTACTGTTGCAAGATCCTGGTAGGAGAAGCACAAATTTGTTTTATAAGCTAATCAGAATCCTGCTGTTCAATAATGAGTGAGTAATTGACATATCGCAGCACCGCCACGCAGCTCCGTGGCTCGGGATGCTGTCATGCTTATGGCTTGCTCAAATTTTAACACGAGCACCCTTGCCCTCGGAATACCTTTCTCTTAAAAACGGTTCTTGGATAGCAGCCTTGGATCTTTCCATTTTACTTAACAGCCCCTTTTAAAACAAAGGCCACTGCGGTTTTAAGATCCTGACTCCTGGGGTGGTCAGAAAACAAACAAACCCCATGCTCCCGCCATCTCTTTCCCTGCTGGCTCCATTCTTGGGAGCCAGCAGGGGACTGGAGATTGCAAAAGCTCCTGCTTTTCTGAAGCGCTGGGAGCAGGATTCCTGTCATTTCCAATCCCCATCTCTCCTTGTGACAGGGTTGCCAGCAGCCTCGTGCTTTGTTTGGCAAAGCTTTAGGTGTTGTATGTGTGTGTGTATTATTTTGGTTTACACCATTTTAATCTTTTCTGTTCTCTCCCTGTTCTTTCATCCTGTCGGGTAATAGATTTGGAAGAGGAATTGCAGTGTCAGGCTTCATCCATCGTTTTGGATCAGTCTGTACCACAGGGTGCAGCTTGACTTAAACAGCCTGTGACTGCCAGCACACACAAATGAGACTCCTTACCTTCTGCGCTCACAGCCCCAGGTCTCTGTGGGTACCTGAACACCACACGTGCTGTCCAGTCCTATGTGGAGCAGATTCCCCTTGTGGGTTATTTCTAGCCATTGCTTAGCTAGTCCTTCCTCTTCTGCTTGGTGTTTAAAGATAAGAGAGTATCTCTTCCAGATTTCTAGGGCTGGGACAGTACTTTGATGCAGGGCATGGACTGGAAAACTTCTCCCAGGAATTCTGGCCTCACATCCAAAAAAAAGTACTAAAGAGAGTCTTTGAGAAAGAAAAGCAATCTCAATTGTAAATTTCCACTGGAAAAGAATGAACACCAGACAGCTTATCTTAAATAGATTCAGTGGTTAATTACCCTTTCTGTTTAAAAATGTGTGCCTTATTTCCACTTCAAATGAAGGAGGAAAGTACTGTTTACCATAGCTTCAAATTAACAGCGTTTGATCAACCTGCAGCTTTAAAATTAAATCTTCTGTTGGAGGTTTTTTTATTATGTTATGTACACACTTCCAGCAGTAAAGGAAGCTAGTTTTCAGAAAGAGGAAACTGGCCAGTTCTAGCCTATCCTAGATGATGAATTCAGCAGCTGGGTGGTTCTGTGTTGGTTTGGAGAGGGTAAGGATGGTAAGCTCTTGTCGGTGGAGACAGCACAGCCTGGGAAACAAAAGCACTGAGCAGATAGACATGCTCTAGTGTTGCCATTGATTTCTGTGGGTCCTGCTGTCCTGGCAGCCCCCCAGGTATGGGCTGCACCTGGCTCTGGCAGCACCTGGCCCCCTTTGTTCAAGGGCTGTGCGCGGTGGAACTTCCCCCAGCCCCGTCAGCACCCAGGAGGGTGTGGAAATGATTCAGTGTTCGGTGGGAGTAAGATGCCACTCCTGGGCTTGTGAGCCTGGGCTTGTGAGTCTGGTGCTCTGTCCATATAGCTGTGCCTGCAGAAGGTTTCTCTGTTCCAAGTGTTCAAGTGGCTTCACAGCCAACACATACGCTGCTCAGGACACTCTCCCATAAGGAAAGCACCTGAGCTGCTGGAGAAGACTAGCAGAGGAAAAGATCCTTCTTGTGCTTGTGCAGATCTAGTGCAACCACCTAAGGGGCTGCAGCAACCTGAGGTCTCATCCTTTCCCCTTGGCTGGCTGATCCTTCCTTGGCTGAGAACATCTGCTGGACAGGGATGTGATGCGCTTCTAGCAAGCTCCAGGCAGTGTGTGTGAGTACCAGACATTTTGCTTTGCTCTAAGAGATCTTGAACACACATCCGTTATATCTCCAGGGATACTCTTTGTTTGTCATAAGTGTTATCTTCCCATCCTGAGCTTCATCTCCGAAGTGCTTTCCTGGTAGGACATTCACCTGGCTGGAAGGAGCAGCTAGAAATCTCCAAACCAGCAGAGAGGTTGCTGAGCTGTGTGGCTGATCTGCTGGGGACCACTGAAGTTGGATAAGGAATATGACCAGGAAAACCTGAGCTTGAAAATAGCCTTCTCTCAGCTGGAGAACAGTTGGATTGGCTTTCCAGTGCAGCAAGGCAGCCTGAGAAGTGCTTTCACTGGGGACACTGCTGAGTTTTTTCTGGAGGCCGCTGTAGTTTGCAGAAACTGGCACCCTGCTGGCATTTACCAAGGCAGATCGAGGAAGGCTTCTCTTCCGAGAGGACAGCAAGACGGGGGGCTGCTGGATGGTCTCTGTTTCTGGTGTGTCAACTCCGAAAGGGCAGCACCAGCAAACTGCTCTGACCTTTCAAGCTGTGGAGATGTCTGTGAGCGGCTCTGCCTGCTGTGCCGGTGCTGCCGAGCTCCCTCCAGCACAGGGAAAGGGGTCAGTGGCTGCTAAGCAATGCATCTTTTTGCCTACATTGATTTAAGCTGCTTATTGCTTCCCTGTGGACTTTGTTCTGGTTAGGACTAGTGCTGGGCAAACACCAAGAAGCAGCACTGAAGACCACATCCTCTCCAAGGGATTTCCATCTCATCTTGGAACAGGGTATGGACTCTCACAGTGTGTCTTCCCCACTGTTGTATTTCCCATTCCTGCAGAAATCCTCGTGCCATTTTTTCTGTGGGTGTTTTACGTTCCACATGGCTGGTTTGTGCCTGGTCCTGGGAGAGCTGGACAGGAAGGCATGAGGTGCTCTGCCATTGCAGTGGGGCTGGCTCTGTCCTTCCACTGCATGCAACCATGGAACAGGCTGGATCCTGCCTCTGCCCACAGCATGGACAGCTGGGCTCTGCTGGGACCCCTGCACAGCACCACACCATCAGTTTGGGGGAATTCTCAGGAAAACACTGAGCTCCCAACAGCATCTCCATCTTCCTGGTCTTGGCTGATGCCGTCGCTGTGCAGGATGTGAACTGGGATCAGCTCTTCTTGCTGCTCTGCCTCTCCCAGTCCTCCTGGGTTTCTTTGCGTGCCTCAGGGGGGAGGAGGCATCTGAACATCCCACGGGAATGAAGTGCTAGGGTAAGGATAGCCCTGGTCCTGTGTCTGGGGACTATGGCAGCAGCAAGACAAGAGCAGGATAGGAGCTCCCAGGAGTGACAGTGGGAGGAGATGAGGATGGTTTGTGGGCTCACAGCTGCTTTCCCAGCCAAGGAGAGTGTTTTAGCCAGGGAGCCCTTGCTTGGAGGCAGGGGAGGAACGGGGATGCCTGTAAATCATGGAGACGAAGTCCCTTCACAGCACAGAGCAGCGGGAGTTTCTCACCGGCACTTGTCTCTGTCTTACCATGTGTCACCATCCTGGGTCAGGTCACTGGAGTGTCTCCAATTAACCCAGCTCCCTCATGGCCCTTAATTGGCACCCCAGGCTTTCCTCCTCCTCCCCTTTCCTCCCCCAGCACGTGTTTCTCACCTGTACATCCGCTGGGAACTGGTGGCAGTAACCCAGGTTTAACCCCTCAATTAAGGCAGCAGCCAATCCCTGGCAGCATCCTGAGGATTCCCCTGCTCGGTCCCTGACGTCAGACTGTGTGGCCTGAGGGGGGCTGTGGCTGTGGGGCCAAGCACTGGGCTTGAGTATGGGTAAGAGCTTCGGTGCAGAGGGGCTGGGAAGCTGCAGCAGGATTTTTAGGTGGGTACTTGGCTGGGATGGCCCAGGATGGGGAGAGATGGCTGCTACTCTTTCCTTCTCTTCCTGTGGTAGAGACCACTGGACCAGCCATATTTGACCCTCCAGGTGCTGGTCCCAGAGACAAGCCATGTACCTGGATGATCAGAATGGGAGCATTCCTGTGGGACACAGTGTGAGTGGATTTACCGTCTTGTCTGGGGATTACTGCTTTGCCCTGTCTTAGCACAGTGCTTGGGGTGAATCCTGGGAGTGTTTTGGGCTGCTCTACAGCACTGCAAGTACTTTTGTCATCGCTGGTACCTGCATGCTGCATGTCCTTCTCCTGCCAGGTTATCTCACCCAAGAGCATGTCTGATAAATGGATCTTCATCCTGCTGCTCTGGGAACTAAATGGGACCATACTTGGAAGCACCGTGGCTGTCTGCAGGTCTCTCAGTGTCACTGAGGTCTTTGCAGCTGCCCAGCCCATCTGCACAAAGGTAAAGTTGATGCCCCAATGGAGCCATGGAGAAACTGAGCCCACACAAGCCGTAGGAGCTCTTTAGCTGTTGTTTGAACTGGGAAGAGCTGAATGCAAGCAGGATGGGAAGGGCTTGTGGCTGGGCAAGAGGGCAGTGTGCTTTCATGGAGACCTGGAAGTTCACGTGGAGGAAGGAGACAAGACTCAGAGCATCTTATGTGGGAGGATGAGGTGCCCAGGCTCTCCATCACCAGAGACAGCCCGACTGGGCCTGGGCTCAGCAGGCCCAAGGATGGCCATGCCTGCAGGGCTTTCCCAGCCCGGCTCCTCTGCCCCCATCCCCACAGAACCCCTCTGAAGGTGGGGCCAGCTAGGGCCTGTCCCTTTTAAGCCCTTGGAGCTGTTGCCAGCCGTGGCTTAGTGGGGTCCCCATCTTTTCAACTGGCTGCTCTGCAAATTAAGAGCTTGCTATTAGGCTGCTAATTAAAGGCACTTCATTAGCAGCAGGGGAGGCAACTCCTGGCCGCAGCAAAATTGGATTCCTCTGAGCCGCCGTGAGCCGAGTTTCTTTTCTCTTTGGTCGGGATCTCTGTCCCTCCGTGCCCGGGGAAGGTGGCTGCCCTGACCCCTGGCAGTGTGGGCTACCAGCTCCCCTACCCGAGTGGCACAGGATGGGGCAGAGCTGCTCCACACGGCTGGCAGGGTGCGTGAGGGGCCTGGGGGTGATGGATGGGGTGGTGGTTGATGTGGGATTTCCTACCAACCCTCGTACCCGAGTGGCAGAGCAGATGGGGCACAGCGGCCCCACGTGGCTGGCAGGGTGGGTGAGGGGCCAGAGGTGCTGGATGAGGGTGGGGGGTGATGCAGGGATACTGCCTACTCCCATCTGGAAGGGGCACGCGGGGGCTTTCAGCCGTGTCAGGAACATCACTTCGGAGGTCCCGCTATCCCCAGGGCTCGCCGTGGTCCTTCAGCGGGAGGGGCAGCGCGGAGGTGGCGCCTGTCCCCTCCTCCCCCCTCCCGGGGAGGCCCCTGGACTCCTCCTCCGGCCGCTCAGCACCTCCAGTGAGCCCCGGGGGCAGCCGGGCTGCCATCCCTTGCCTTCTCTCTCCCTCTCCTTCCTCTCTCTGAAAATGGGAGAGACGACCCAGGCCGCCGGGCCGGGGCTGCCTTCCTCCCATCCTCCTCCTCCCTCCCCCTGCTCCGGCTGCAGCTTCGCCCCGACGGCCGCGAAACGGACCCCGCGGCGCGGCGGGGACATCCCTGGGGTGAGCTCCCTGGGGCTGGGGGGGGCTGCCCCATCCGCATCTGCCCCACGGTGTCCTCTCCCAGACCCTCCTGACACCCCCCACGCCCTTCTCGGCTCGGGATGCCTGGTGGGATTAGCGAGGATTCGCTGGTGCGCGCTCCGGGAGCTTGCTGGGATGCTGTGAATGCGGCTCCTGTGTTGGGTGACCGTGGGGCTGAGGGCTGGATGCTGGGACGCGGGGCTGCTCCCCAGGGATCCAGGCTCCCCCCGCATCCTGCACAGCCCTGGCGCTGCGGGGCCAGGGGATGCTCTGTGCTCACAGAACCACAGAATGGTTTGGGTCAGAAGGGACCTTAAGGCCCATTCAGCTCTATCCCCGTTCCGTGGTCAGGGACACCTCCCACCAGCCCAGGCTGCTCAGGGCCCCATTAAACCTGGCCTTGAACACTTCCAGGGAGGGGGCATCCACAGCTTCCGTGGGCAACCTGTGCCGGTGTCTCACCACCCTCATTGTGAAGAATTTCTTCCTAATGTCTAAACTAAATCTTCCCCCTTCCAGTTTAAAGCCATTCCCCCTCATCCTACTTACCCTTGAAAAATGTCCCTCCCCAGCTTTCCTGTAGCCCCTTCAGGTACTGGAAGGCCACTATAAGGTCTCCCAGGAGCCTTCTCTTCTCCAGGCTGAACAAGCCCAACTCTCTCAGCCTGTCCTCATAGCAGAGGTGCTCCAGCCCTCTGATCATCTTCATAGACCTCCTTTGGACCCATTCCAACAGCTCTATGTCCTTCTTATGTCGGGGATTCCAGAACTGGACACAATACTCCAGGTGGGGTCTCACGAGAACAGAGTAGAGGGGGAGAATCCCCTCCCTTGCCCTGCTGGCTGTGCTGCTTTTGCAAGCGCACATTGCTGGCTCACGTTGAGCTTCTTATCAACCAGTACCCCCAAGTCCCTCTCCACAGAGCATGGGACACAGCTCCAGAGGACACAGCCAGGTGCAGTACCCCTATGGCCGCGTGTGCCCTCAGTGCCTCTTGGGTCCTGCTGGGCATCTAATCCTGGAGTGCACAGATCTCAACCCATCCCCCTGCCGCTGAGCTGGGGTGCAGTGACCCAGCATAACTCGTGACATGTGTGCCCTTGTCTCTGCTATCCATGTCCATGCTGATCCCTTGTCCTCTCTCCCAGCACCTCACTTTTCCTCTGCTGTCAGTCACTCTCCTGGTGTCCTTCGGCTCCTCCATGCTCTATGGCTACAACCTGGCCGTGGTGAACTCACCAGCAGTGGTAAGGGACAGCCAGCCTCTCTGGGAGCAGGGGAAGGGCTCTGTGTACCTCCCTGGGAGGGTAGAGGGACTGTTAGCCAGCAGCCCCACATCGAGATGCTGGCCTATCCCTTCAGCAGTCACCCACAGAGTGCAACCTGGGGAGAAGGATGGCATTGGGGGGAGGATGTGGGAACCTGTGTTCTTGTACCCCCTCTGGAACTGGACCTCCCTGGAAGGCAGGAGCTGAGGAAAACTCCCTACAACCTTCTTGCTCCAGATTCAGCTCCAGCTCTGTCTGTAGCTTCTCTAAGTTGTCCTTAAACTCTTCTGGTACTGAGGCTGGCTGAGCAACCAGACCAGTACATCCTGGTCATCCGTAGTCACATCCTGTCCCGCATCTCCTGCAATGCTGGTAAACCCACAGCATTTTCCCTGCAGAGCCTGTCTTACCCTGTTCTCCCCTTTCCCTGAATGCATTTGGTGCCTGTTTGTCTCTCTCTGTGCTGCAGCACATAAAGGCTTTCTACAACGCCACATGGTTCCAGCGGTATGGGCACGGGCTGGCCCCTGATCTCCTGACCCTTCTCTACTCCCTGACTGTCTCCATCTTCGCCCTGGGTGGGCTAGTGGGCTCCTTGCTCGTGGGAGTTTTGGTGGAGCGCTATGGCAGGTAAGGGGGTTGGCATGGGACAGGGTGGTTGAGGGACAGGTCAGGGCTGGAGGTGCTGCCCTACTGCTTGTGCCCTGCTAGGAATGGTGCGCTAAGCCGCAGCGCTCTCCTTGTCCTCCTGGCCGGTGGCTTCATGGGCTTCAGCCGGGAGGTGGGGTCCCCCGAGATGGTGATTGTCGGCCGCTCCATCACAGGACTCCATTCAGGTACATGCTGCCTGGGCTCTGAGGCTGTGCGTGACCCCTTCCTCATTGTTTGGTCCCCTTCAGCCCATTCCCAGGGGGCTAGAGAAAACTTCATATCCCCATGGCTGCAGGTTCTGTGGTGGAGGGTCTCCATAGGGCAGACAGGACCTGGCCATGAGGTCCCCACTGTGGGTGGTGGTGGGCATGGGAGGAGATGCACCAAGGGTCTGGCTGGACACACTTCTCCCTGCTGTTTCTCTCATCCCTGACCCTCCTGTTTCCCCCAGGTATTTGTCTCAGTGTGGTTCCCCTCTACCTGGGAGAAATTGCCCCCAAGAACCTGCGGGGCTTCCTGGGCCTCTTGCCCAGCATCTTCATCTGCCTGGGGGTTTTCTTTGCACAGATCCTGGGCCTCCCAGAGCTGCTGGGTGAGGTGAGCACGATACCCCAGCGTATGTGTGATGGACCCTGCTCTGCCTTCCCTATGACACATCCCCTTTTGACTCCTCTCAGGACAGGTTCTGGCCCCTTTTCCTGTCAGTGGTCGTCATTCCTGCCTCCCTCCAGCTCCTGCTGCTGCACTGCTTCCCCGAGAGTCCGCGGTACTTGCTGATAGAAAGAAACGACATCTGCGGGGCCACCAAGGGTGAGGGGATGTCCTTGAGGGAGACTGGCTCTGGGAGGTGCTGAATGCTGGCTGAAGGTCTCCCAAGACCAAGATGCCTCCTCACAGCATCCTTCACCTCCAGACCTGACGGCCCACCATGGTATGCTAGGTTCAGCCCTTCTGTCCCAGCCAGCTGTGCTGTAGCATATCCATGGTGCCCATCACCATGGTGTGAAGCATCTCCTTGATTCCTATGGATACTCAACCTCATGGGTCAGGAAGGTCCCCAGGGGAGCTTGAGCCAGGACAGAGCCACACTCCTGCCCTGTTGCCATACCTATGAGCATCCACCCTGCGATGAGGAGGTGCATGTCTGTGACCACTGCTCTCCCACAGCGTTGTGCCGGTTCCTGGGGACACCCGATGTGCAGGATGCGATCGAAGAGATGAAGGAGGAGCAGCGGTCCCTCTCCTCTGTGGAGATGGTCTCCGTCTGGCAGCTGCTGCAAGACCGCTCCGTCCGCTGGCAAACCCTCTCGGTGGTGGTGGTGAATGCTGGCATGCAGCTCTCGGGGATCGATGCCGTAAGCCCGGGGAGGACCTCACCCCAGGGTCTGGCTCTGCAGAGGCTGAGCTGAGACCTGGCAACTCATTTCTCAGAAAGCCCCGTGGCTCTGTCCCCTCAGCTCACACTAAGTCCCCTCCTTGGCAGATCTGGTTTTACACCAACACCATCTTTGAGAACGCCGGGATTCCCATGTCCCAGATCCCCTACACCACCGTGGGCACCGGCGTCATTGAAGTTGTTGCAGGACTGATCGGGGTGAGTGATGGATGGACACATGGATGCAGCCACTCAGTGCCAAACCCTTGTCCCTAGCTCCCAGTATCATCAAACTGAAGGTGCTGGATGGACCCCAGATGCCATTCATGCCACAGCACAGCCCCTTTGCTGTGGGACAGAGGATTTGGGAGGGAATTGATCTGGGCAGTTGAGATGAGAGGGGCTCAGTTTTGGGGGTCACATATAGGAGTTGTGGGAGAATTTGGGTGTAAGGGACTATCAGGGAAGTTGGAGGGAAAGACCAAGGCAAGGAGCAGGTTGGAGGTGATGGAAGGGTCTAAGCGGTTCCTTCTGGCTCCCAATTTCACTGTCACTCTGTTAGAGACCCGATCTACACCACCAGGCAAGGACCAGCCTAGCCCTGGGAGAGCAACACTGTGCCCCCGCCAGCCAGACCTCATTTAGCTGGAGAGTTAACACCGGGCCAGGCAGATTTATGGCCCTCGTCCCATCTGCAAGTGTCACCTGGGGCCAGCCCAAGCCACCCAGCACTAAATCCACTCCCTGACAATTAAAGAGATAGATGGGAGGTGGCTGCTCACAGAAAACTGGGGCTGAGCAGGGGACTACTCCCCTCTCCCCATAGCTCAACCCACAGCAGAGTGGGGCCCCCAGCACCCCCTTGCCCCTTGGAAGATTGCCCCCTGCTCCCCTACCCCGGCCCCTGGCAGCCGCCTGATGTGCAGCCAGATTGCTCGGGAGCAGCCCCACAAACGGCCCCCAATGGACATGCCGAGATTGGTTATAAAATTACAGGCATTTGTCCTGCTGTCAATCCCCTGCCTGCTCCAGCCTCCACCACGCCGCCTGCCCAAGTCCTGCCCCCCCTGCCCACTGCCCTGCAAACACCCCGTGCCCAGCTCAGCATTGGTGTGAATGTGACCATGGGGCCACACCAGCCATCCCCGACCCTGCACGCTGATGGGGCTCTGTGGGACCCCACTGCTGCACTGTCCAACCCAGGGGCCCTGGCTCTTCCCATGTCCCATCACAAACCCTGGAGCTCTGAGCTGTGGCTGCCCCCACCCCTCAGACGCCACCAGGAACATCCCTCAATCTGCAGCTAGATCTGGGGTTCAGGAGCTGCCCCTGTCCAGGTTGGCATCTCCCCACCACCCCATCAGTCTCTGCTCTCCCTCGGCAGTGCTTCACCATCGAGAAGCTGGGCCGGCGGCCCCTCATCATCACTGGCTTCTTTACCATGGGCATCTCCTCCGCTGGCATCACCGTCTCCCTGCTGCTGCAGGTGGGTTCCATTCACCACTACTTGGGCCACTTATGTGGCTAGTGAGCCTTAAGGAGGGCTGGGTGATGAAGAGATGGGTGTCACCCTGGGGGATAGAGTGTGCGTGGAAATAAGAGGTGAGATGGCTCTTTCCAAGCGAAGTTTTCCCTTCAAAGTTCAAGGGAATGAAAATTCCAAGTAAAGAACAATAACAAAAAAAACCCCACAAATCCACATGAGAAAAATCTTGCCACTCCCCACAGAAGTGGCTGTGAAATGCCAGGGCAGGTGCAGAGGTCTGCAGGGTCCTTTCTCTGGGATGTCTCAGCATCACAAGTCACTGATCTTTGCGAGGCCAAACCTCACCAGCTTTGCCTCACACTTCCTGCGTGTCCGTGATCTCTGAGAACTGCCACGAAGTCAAGAGGCAGACATGAAGCCCTGTCCCAGGGATGCTGTATGCAAAGCTTAGGGCCACCAGCCCAGCAGCATCTCCATCCCTGTGTTCCCTTGCAGACCGCCCTGCCCTGGATGCGCTATGTCGGCGTTGCCTGTGTGGTTGGCATCATTGCCGGCTTCTGCATAGGACCAGGTGGGTTTGGGGCCAGAGGAACATGGGGTGGGAGTGGGGAGCAGTGGGGTTTGCAGGCAGGTGGCAAGACCAGTGCTCTGGCCCCTTCCTTGCAGCCAGGCCCTGGTTTATCACACTGCACCGAGCGAGCGAGACCCCACCACGAGCCCCACGTGTCTGCAGGGCACACTCCACTCCCTCCTCATCCCTGTCCATGGGCCAAGGCAGGAGAAAGCCCTAGCAGCCTTCCCCAGACCTCGCTGGGGGTGTCACCTTCTTCCATCAGGGTGCAGCTGGTGTGGATCATCCTGCCCCTAACTGAGGGCAGGCATGGGAGTGGGCTCGAACAGCGAGGAGTGAAACCTGGACTGGTTTACACAGTTGATCTATTAGTGGAGCTGTTAACACATCTATAATTCATCCTCAGCCCAGACTTTATGCACTGTAATTACATCTTTAATTAGGATTTTAATGGCTCATTGTTCACAAACAATGATGAATAGGAGTTTTAAAACAAAAAAATATATATCTCTATTCTGGGCGAGCTGTGAGTAAGAGTCCGTCAGGGGTTTCACTCCTTCCTCACTTATTGGCACTTCTTTTTGTCTTGTCTTTTCCATTGGAGCATCTTTTGTAAAGAGCTCCCCAGCAGTCCTGTCCCAGGCAGTGACACCCCGGCCATGTCATCATATCAAATACAGTCCCCTGCCAGATCCCCATGTGCCTGGGATGTGCCCTGGACCTCAGATCCTGTTCTCCAGCAAAGGGACAGTCCCAGGGCCCAGGGGTGCCAGCTCAGTGGCACATGGCAGAGGGGGCTGAGTCCTTCCAGGAGATGTAGCCACAACCCATGTAGAGTTTTCAGTAGCCAAGTTGGTTTGTGCAATCATCTTCAGTCATTCTGGGGTTTTTTTTGAATGTACATGGGAAAATCCAGTTGGAAAATGATATTTATATGTCCTGTGGGAAATTCAGATACTTGGAAATGTGGTTACTTCTTTCCTGCTTAAATCAGCATCTGGCCCTTTAGCTACTAGATAGAGGGAAATTTTCAAAACTGTTTTGGTCAAGGGAGACTGGGAAGGGTGTTATGGATGGTGCCAGGAATACGTTTATGCCTGTGGTCTGTATGAAATTTAATATATAGGCATTTAGGCAAATTATTGTAAAATGAGAATCCAGATGAAGCACTCCTCCTTGGTTTCGACGCAGTCTGAAACTTTCCAGCTTGTGACATTGGCCCTAGCACCCAGCAAAGTGCAGATGAGTTATCACCCACCCACCCAAGACGGGTCCCAAAGGGAGACCAGGAACGCTAGTCTGCCCATCCCTACACTCCCCATCTCCTCCAGCCCTCCCAGCACCACTAGCTGGGCCCATGGATCCTGCTGGGCTCCAGCCCTTTGGCCACTCGATCTGTCTCCTCCCTCCACAGCCGGCGTCCCCTTCCTAATGACGGCCGAGCTCTTCACGCAGTCCCACCGCCCGGCCGCCTACATCGTGGGGGGGTCCCTCAACTGGCTCTGCAACTTCACCGTCGGCTTCATCTTCCCCTTCTTGCAGGTACTGGTCCAGAGGGTCCATGGGAGGAGGAGGGGATGGACACGGCCCTGCTGCTCCCCCAAAATGGAACGCTAAGCCAGGTTTAACCCCAGGGATACCTATGTTCCTGGCTCAGCTCAGTGCCTGCTGGAGCCAGCCCACGGAGCGATGATGGGAGGGGATACAGCTTCATGCCATGCCCAGCCTGGAGGTGCCTGGCTCTTTGTCCCATCCCTGGTCTCTTATTGTCCCCAGATGTCAGCTGGTGCCTTTTGCTACCTGGTTTTCTGTGCCGTCTGCCTGCTCGTGGCCCTGTATATCTACATTGTTGTCCCCGAGACCAAGAACAAAACTTTCATGGAGATCAGCCACATCTTTGCCACCCGCCGCTCCTTTCTCTCCACCCCAGCCCGCCTCATCGGGATGATGAAGCTCGATGGCTATGGGGCCTTGGAGAGCAATAGCCTGGAGGGCTTGGGTTCCAGTCTGCCCTGATCTGGGTGAGCTGGGAGGGAAGGTTCTGGGCTGGGGAGGGAAAGTAGGACCAATTTCCTTGGACTCGATCAGCTCTGTGTCTCCTAGGACATAAAATCACAGAATTGTTTAGGTTGGCAAAGACCTTTAAGACCGTCAAGTCCAACCGTAAACCTAACACTGCCACGTTCAGCATTAATACCACATCCCTAAGTACCACATCTTTTAACATCTCCCCATGGCCAGGATGTGCCCCGAGGACTCACCAGGCTTGCACAGACTGCTGCACATCACCCTCAAGCTGGAAGAGATGCCCTCCCAAAGACAAAAGGACTTCTCAGGGGCAGGGTGTTCCCATCAATCCTGGGTACATGGGCTCACCGAGAGCTGCCCACACAAGGTGTTTAATAAATAGCATAGCCTATAGACCCAGAATTTGGCAAGCACAGCTTGGAATGGCAACAAGCTGTGCACTGGCTTGGGTGGGTGCTTCCCCAGCACTGGGGAGCAGCAGAATAGGATAGGGTGCTTGTCCTCCTCTCACTGTGGCTGGTTGGGAAGGTCAGAGTCACCGCATGTGTCCTGGGACAGGTGGTAAGAGTTGCTTCTGGGCTCCTGCATCTCACTCCACGTTGGTTGTGCAAACACAGACTGAGTTGTAGAAAGGCCATGGAGCAGCTCAGACCTGGAGGAGGCCATCTAGCTACTGGCAGCCCTGCACACTGGTCCTGCAGAGAGGGCTCCCATGGGACCTCTGCACCCTCCCAAACTCTGCTGAGGAGAAAGTGGTCCCAGGTGCACCCACATCCTCTTGCTACACCCCAGGAATTGCTGTGACCCCAGGTTTCTCTTCCTCACCTCTATCCTGGATCCTGTGGTGGGAACTCCCCTGTTCCCTAGCACTGCCATGGACATGGCACCTGCATGGCCCAGGATCCACAAACACCATGGGGTCAAGAGGCTTCCAGGCAAGCAGACCCTCGGGGAGCTGCTGTTTGCAGAGAAACTACAATATTTTGCTGGGGTAAGAGGGGAAATCTGGGTGGTGGGGAGGGCTGCATGGCAAAAAAACCCTCTGGTGCCAAAACAGGTATGGTTTATTTTGTTGCAGATAATTTAGTCCTCTCTTTTTTCCAGCTCCCCACTTCATGACGGGCCCACAGCTGCATGTTAGGTGTTCACAGTCACTTGTGAGTGCGCTGGGCTCCAGCCCATGTGAGGAACTCACCCTTTCTGCATGATTTGACAAAGCCTTTGGGTGCCTCCAGGGGTGGGTGCTGTACCCCTGGGGACAGGGACTGGGCTATACTGGATCCTGTAGTGCCTGGTTGCATCGTTAGCACTCAGCTTGGGGCCCTCTTGCAGCTTGAGCTGGTTAAAGGAAACCAGTCAAAGCAGGGGTCGCATCTCCACAGCCTCAGCCTCTTCCCACTCCGTCTTCCTTCCAGCTCAGCTGCTCTCGGCAGCAGAACAGAGCGGTAAATATGTGCAGCATTACATATGTATAATGGAGTGTAAATAACCCCAAAAAGTGCATTGTAAATAGACTCCAAGTTTATCCTTTATTAATGAGGCACTGAGTGCCCTGCTGTTTTAGAGCAGCGAGACTTTCATAATATCAAAACCTAAATTACACTTGTGTCTCTCATTCCCAGCAAACGACAGCATCATTTCAGGCCTCTTTGCCACTTGTATTTATTTATTCTGGAATTTATTTATCTCTCCCACCCAATATGTGGGGCAGGGTGGAAGAAGCCCCCTGCCCTCCATGTGGGGGGCAATACCCCCCCAGAAGCAGCCACCCCAGACTGGGATCTTGGCGTGGCTCAGGAGCCAGAATGGTGCCTTATGGCCAAGGCTGTTCTGTGCTGGCTGGTGGAATGGGGCAGACCTGGGAAACAACTGGATCAGGACCCATTTCTGCCAGGGCTTCAGATACCATCAGAGATAGAAATCCCCTTTTTACAAGGACTGGAGGTCACTGGAAAAATCCTGTGGTGCTTTTTGGGTGCATTTTCTCTTGGAGACCCTTGTGAGTGTACCAGGCCAGGGACATGTCCATCCTCCTTCCACCAGGACCTGGAAGGGCAGGAGTGAGGAAACCCCATGCTCATTGTACAACAGCTTCTCATCTGCTTTTTCTTTAGGATATTGGGGCAGGATCTCTGGGGCTGTTAGTCCAAGCTGACCCTTTGCAACAGAACTGGTACTCTTGCAAAATCTGGGCTTCCCTTCTGCTTACCTTGCCCAGGGAGGCATTCCCAGCTGTTCCACTGCAGGCTTCTTGGGAAGGCTATGGCTGGGTGGTCTCAAAGGTTCTTCCCTGTGTTCAAAGCAGCTCTTTGGATTCAGGCCTCCAAACGCACTGGTTCTGCTTGGTGAGGGTAAGGCTGTATCCTCTAGCAATGTCCAAACTGATCTTGAAATACTGAAGAAGATGCAAGGAACAGTCTGAGATCCTCCAAAGGTTTGCAGAAATGAAGGTGATGGTGACTTTTTCCAAATGCTTAAGTGCTTTCTTGTGAGGTAGCCAGTGCTAAAGGGTGCGTGAGTTTAAGCAGTGGATGAGGTATACATGTGGAGGGTTGGAGCTCACCCCAGCCAAACTGGAATGGGAAAGAAGGCCCTGCTTTGATCTCTCCAGATACTTTGAAATCAGTTCCTCAAGGAAATGGTGCTGGGCATTTGCTCGATGTCTCCAGATCTTGCAGGAAGCTCTCCTTTGGAGGATACACGGCTCGGGGTGAATGGTCACAGCCTGATTGGCAAGCTGTTGAAAGCTTGCTTGACACACCCTGGTGTCCCTGTGCCAGCACCAGTGGCTGGTAGGGCAGCAAGTGTCCCCAGGCCACAGCCAAATAAGCCAAGGGACATTCACACCCTGCCTGTGCTCATAGTCCCTACGGCTCCAGCAGGGATGGGCTCCTGAGAGATGGATCCTGCTAATGACAGAGACCCACAAAGCCTCTGAGCCTGGATACTCCCTGCACTGGTTTCACCGGGAGCCCTAACACCAAGCTGTCCCTGTCACCTCAACAGGGGTGCCTTCACACTCCTCAAATCTCACATGACCTGCAGAGGCTCCACTGGGGACCAGTTTTGAGCAGGGAACGGTTCCTACATGATCTTAGCAGAGTGAAAACCCTGCTCCTACCTCCATGCTTATGAAGATAGGGAAGCTGGAGTAGCATTTCTCTGTCCCGAAGAGGTGGGTGCAGGAATGGTCCCAGCCTCTTGTCTTACCAACAGAGGAGAGGCTCTGGAAGCTGAGAGGATCTGTAAGGCTTCTTGTGACTCGACAGTACCCAAAGAGGCACCGTGGCCTCATGCCCTGGCCCTGGGGACCCCAAAGCAAGTTGCAGTGCTGCAGCCCCTCCTGAGCTGGGATGGCACTGGGGTCCCCTTCGGTCCAGGCAGGTTCATGCAGGATTTCCTTGGCTGTTTTTTGAGCACAGGAGGAACAGGGTGAGGATGCTGGACATGGGGAGTACTGCCTGGGGAGAGGTCAGTTTGCAAACAGTACATGTGCCTGCAGCCTGCGCCCAGGATACATCTGAGGTATCTGGGAGGTGATTTCCACCCCCAGGCCCCAGATACCTGAAGTCATTCATAGCAGGGCAAAGCTGGCAGAGGAGCCAGCGTAGTGTGGGGCTCCATCATTGCCCCCCTCCGGGTTCTTCTTGGGAGCAAGGTGACCCAGCTGTTGAGCAGTGAGGATGAGGTGCATCTGGCACAGCACCTCATGGGGAGCAGCCCGGCCTGACAGGCAACAGAACCCCAGATGGAGCTCACCATCAGGGCTGACGGGGGTCTGAGACTGCAGGATGAGCACTCCCCCTGCATCTCCCAGTGCCCACAACGGGACACTTCACATCCCTCCAGCCACAGCATTGTGTGCAAACACGCCTGCAGCAAAAGCATGACAGGAGCTGCCCAGGGAAGGGGGCAAGGATGTAGCAGTGGTGTTGTGCCTCATCCAGATGCCACAGTCCTGTGCACCCTCACACTGTGGAAAACCTGGTTCTCTCCTAACTGGAAGCCATCCTGGGATGGATTCTTCCCGGAGCTGAGCCCACAGCTCTCATCTCCTTAAAATGCAGAGCCAGCTCCAGCCAAGACTGCGGTTCACAGGGACTCTGGTCAAGTACAATTTTTTCAGGGAAAAACCTAAAATAGGTGATAATTTTTTATTGTGTTCTGGGTAACAGGCACTCAGCTGAAACCCAGCACTTTGAAGGGTGGAGAACAGTGGATTGTTTCTTTTAAAAGCCTGAATTATTTCCTCAGCATCAACCAGACCCTTTCAACCTCTTAATAAAAAGTAGATGATTAAAAATTTAAGGGCATATTTGGGACACTGTTATCCAAGAGAAAAAATTCTGTATTAATGCAGCAGGTCCATGTCAGGTGCTCTATGGGAGAAGATCTTGGCAGTGGACATCGGGTGCCTGGTGTCTGGTGTCAGGGTGGCCAAGGCGAGGGTGCCCAGCGGAGGGTGCGCACTGGCAGATGGCACTCCCAGAATTTATTGCTACAGCAAGCTGCCTCTCGGAGAGCAGTCATGTAGGAGATGTCCTATTATATGGGCAGTTGACTTTAATAGTCATTGTGTGCTTAAAGCACAGCAAAACAACAGTGGGAAAAAAAAAATCCCCACTCCACTTGGATGGCCCTTTTCCCCCCAGCCCTCCTCGTCTATTTGTACAGTAAATTAAAAATATGAATCACTTCTCTCTACTGCCTCCCCAAACACTCATCCTGTCAGGCTCTGTGTTGTCTTCATTTGTATTACCTTAATTTAATGTTAATTATGTTCTTCATTTACAAAGAACAAGCATTTACACTCCCTGTCTGGGGATTTTCCACGCTCGCGGTCTCCACAGACTGGGAGGCGAAGGGGAGCGGCGGAGGCAGCGGTGCCGGGGAGGGGCTGTAGTGGGAATGAGGGGAGTGGGGATGCTCCCGCGCCACCCCCGAAATGAAGAGGTAATGATGAGCGCTATTGCCTTTCGATTTATGAAACCGCATCGCCGCCTGTGCTTAAATCCCCCCTAATAAATCCTTTTTAAAAGGTCCTCGGCCAATGGAGGGCAGTGATTTATGGCAGAGAGCTGGGGCAGAGGGAGGGTTTGCTGCTGGGGGGTGGCAGGGATGCTGCCAGAGATGTTGCAGGGCTGGGAGCCCAGACACCATTGGGCAGCCGTGAGAAAACTTCCCAGACAGCCTTTCCCTGACATCTGCAGAGCTGTTGGATGCTGCTGGTGGTGGGATAGCCTGTAACCACAGCGTGGACAACGACTGTGAGTCCCTGCTCCATGCCACAGTTTCCCCATCAGTACCTGAAGATAATTAACCCCCTTCCCAACTTATCCCATCCTAGAAATTCCCAACCTGGGTGACTGCCCCAGGCCATACTTTTGAGTGTACTATAGAAATTACTCAGGGGATGTGTATGTGGGCGAATGTGTGTCCATCTGCACACACCAAGAGCTTTCCTGGTGGAACTGGCACCTCCTGGGAGATGGGACATGTGGCTCCCTTCAGAGTCCGCTTTGGGGGCGTGGGAGTGAGGGCTCTGTGTGCAGTTAGGGTTGCAGATCCTTGGTGTCCCCCTTCTGCACCAAGCAGGGTTTGAGCACTGCCCACAGCTGCCTGATCCTCACCAGTGCCTGCTCCTCTGGCATAACCGTGTCCAGACACAGGTTGGGGACAACAGGAACTCCTCCCAGGGGACCTATGGGTTGGATCTGGGCAGAGGAAGAAGCATTTTGGACC
This sequence comes from Tapera naevia, assembly GCA_033556795.1. Taxonomy (NCBI): domain Eukaryota; kingdom Metazoa; phylum Chordata; class Aves; order Cuculiformes; family Neomorphidae; genus Tapera; species Tapera naevia. The sequence goes on from JAUMJJ010000082.1 coordinate 3,227,873, forward strand.
CTATTTATGGATCGCCTGGATTGCATCAGAACTCCTGGAGTCCCATTTTGCCATGCAAATCAAGGTTGCACCAGGATGCCAAAGTAGGAGGACAGAGCTGACTGAGAGACCCACCCCAAAATCTTCCCCAAACACCCCAAAAGGCAATTTTTTTTAAGACACTCAAACCTTTCTGTTCTGTATGGTCACAGGAATCCCAGAAAAGTACTTCAAATATATTCCCCACTGCTAAAAACTCAGGGCACCACGCCACCCTCATTGTCCACACTCCTCCTCATCTCCACCACTATTTCCATGGCAACAGCCAAATATTATGGGGTGAGGACCTGAGCCCCAGGGGCCTGGGGCAGATCTCCTTGCTGGCTGTTTATAGTGGGGGGTGTCATGGGCTCGTCATTCCAGACTTCTCCCACCCCTTGCAGTGGGTTTGCACTCTCCCAGGGTTCCCACATGCCCAGCTTGCACTGGGATACTTGTCCTCCTCATGCCCACCCACTCCTGCCCTTGCCCAGCCGTGAGGCAACCCCACTGCAAGGTCACTTCCCCCCACCTCATCCTGCAAGGCTGAGGCCGCTCGCTTCGTGACGCAAGCATCTCAAATCCACCCCATGGGACAAACTCCCCCCAGGTGCAGGGGGGTGACCGTCTCCATCACCATCCACCAGCCATGCCCATGCCCTCCTCGCACGCTCCCGTGCGCCTTCCCTTATTAACAATGACCTTTCCACCACGCTCGCCACCGATTCCCCAGTCCCAAATATCTTTTAAATGGGTTTCAGGAGCTGATGCGCGCTCCGTTAAAAGGCCACCACATGGCCCCCACGCCGTCCCGCGTCACCCTGCGCCGCAGCCCCCCCCGTCCCCACGCAGAGCCACCCGTGCACACCCGCACACTAACATTTTAATTAATGACAACAGCTATTTTATTTTTTTTCTTTTTTTCCCCTCATAAGCACTTTAATGTGTGTTCGCAGCCTGCCTGATCCCCACAGCCATGGAAATATTAGGTTGACGGATGTGGTCTGTCGCCAGTGCTCCCTCAACGGGTCTGCCTGTCAGCTCGCCGATGATGACATTAACACGGGAAGAAAGTGATGACAAATGCCCGTTATCAGGGAACGAGGCCTGTGACAAATCGCACGGCGCCGTGCGAGCAGCCCCATTACGCTGTAATAAAAAAAGATGGATGGCTCAGCGCACCGGGGCCCCGCGCTAATGCGATTTTGCCTGGTCTCTCCGGGTTCTAATTAAGGCAGAAAACGGAGAACGAACAGGAGTCCCCGGTGTCCAACCCTCCCCCTCACACACACACACACACCCCCCCCCCGCGCATTGATGGGTGCTCGCCCTTGGGGATGATGCCTCTCAGCTACCCTGGTGCCCCAGCCCCTTGGGAGAGGGGTTTTGGTGGGGACACAGACAGGCAAGAGGTGCAGATGTCCGGGGGGGCTTGCAGTAAAGGTGAGGGGCTGGGGAGGACACCCCCTAGTCTGTGCCTGCCCAGCTCACTTTTGTTGGGTGGGCTGAAGGCTCCTCCATCTAGGGTGAAGGAAGGAGGGGGAGACACGGCCACCGTCACACACGTCACTAGCAGACAAATGTCACCTCCACCATCTGCTGCAGCTTGCAAGGCGGGAGGTGGAGGGGGATGACAGTGTCACCCTAGGAGGAGGCTGAGTAACTGTGGAGGGGGGCACCAGCCACCAGGTCCTGTGGGGACAAAGAGGGCCATCAGGGGGTTGAATAGTGCATGAGATGCTCATGGGGAACAGCTGCTTGCTTTGGGACAGGTTTGAGGGAAGGTGGCTGGGGGGAGTCAGATCCCCCAGGAATGCAGCTCTTGGTACTCACTGAGCAAACGGATGGCTGTGCTCTTTGTGGCAAGAAGACAGCCACAGCTGCCAGCAAGGGTGGATGAGGGCTGCATCCAGTACTCATCAGGGCAGAGGGGCTGTGAGCCCGCCCCCAGTGTGAGATGCACAGTGAGGATGAGCACCCTGTAGCCTGAGAACAGGGTGCTGGCCTGTGTACACAGACGCTTCTCTGGATAGACCCCACAACTCCCCACCATCACTCACCACTGCAGCTGGGTACCCAGCCACCTGCACAACCCTTGCCCCCTCCTAGCATCGTGGCATGAAGGTAGGAACCTACATCTGCCCATCTCATGTCCTCAACCCTGTGGGGTGTGTTCCCAGAGAAGGAGATGAGCAAGTGGTGACTCATTCCCCATTCTCTCCCCAGAGACCTGAAGAGCATCCCCAGATGTGGTCAGAGTTACAGGGCGTCACAGTGGGCTGAAGCCCCACCAGCACCTTCAGCCCAGGCCCTGGGAGAGGAGCACTCACACTGCAGTGGGGGTCCCTCTGCATGGGTTGATCCAGCCCAGCTGGCACCTTGCAGACCGGTGAGAGGTCGCGTAAGTGGGGCTTTTCCACCTTCTCTGTGTGCTGGGAAAGCCTGTGCAGCTCCCAGCCCCCCCCACACACACACCCCTCTGTCTCCTGCTGCAGGTTACTGCTGGAGCCAGTGTGTGTTATTTACCTTGTGCCAGGCACTTTATATGCTCAGTCTCCATTTCTTATGCTTTGCTGCATGCATCCCCACAACTCCGAGCCGGACACAGCAACACACAGGGAGTGGGTGCTACAGGGACCTGCTAGAGGATGTCACTATCCTAGGGTGATGGGGAAAGAGTCTTGGATGAAGGCTGTTCCCTGTCCAGACACGGTGTTGTGCTGTTCTGACCATGCTTTTGAAAGCACTTTTTCTTTTCAGTGCAGAGCTGGATTTCTTGTGGAGGGATCCATGAGTGACCCCTGATACGTCCTGAGGGATTTATTGGTCATTTCCGCGAGTTTTTTAAAGCTTCCACTTATTTATAGCTCCCTGTGCCCCTTCCATTCTGTCCATACCTTAACACGGTGCCTGACAAACTTGAAATATTGCTGAAGCAAAACTGAGCCCAAAGAGGAACTGTTTTCAGTGGGAGCATCCCATCTGTGTACTGAAAGCTGCTTACCTGGAGCTGGAGTCACCTATCTGCACTCATCATCTTTTACATCCCAGATCTAATTTGAGGCATGTTCAGAGTGCAAGCAGAGCAATGATGTCATCCAACAGCTCCTTCTGAATAAAGCACAGCCTCTGGTGCTATCTAGTAACACATAGATTTAACCCACTCTCCTGAAGCCAGTGACCAAAAGAAGTGTAGACACCATGCAAATGATTTCAAACAAATCACCTTTGCTGAGAGCCGCTGGGAATGCACTGAGCTCCTGCTTCTGTGGCAGGTTCAGACGAGAGGACGTGCTTATAGAATCATAGAATGGTTGGGGTTGGAAGGGACCTTAAATGTCATCTAGATCCACCCCCCACCATGGGCAGGGATACCTCCCACTGGATCAGGTTACTCATGGCCTTATCCAGCCTGGCCTTGAAAATCTCCAGGAATGAGACATACACGACTTCTCTGGGCAACCTGTGCCAGTGCCTCACCACCCTCACAGGTAAACATTTCTTCCTAATATCTAATCTAAATCTCCCCTCTTTCAGCTTAAAAACATTACCCCTTGTTCTTTCACTGCACTGCTTGATAAAGAGCCCCTCCTGATCTCTCCTGTAGGTTCCCTTTAAGTACTGGAAGACTGTTATAAGGTTTCCCAGGAGCCTGCTCTTCTCTAGGGTGAGTAATCCGAACTCCCTAGGTCTGTCCTGCTTTCCCAGCTGGGCTGAGCTTTGTATGCTGCACCCACATTTGTCAGTGCCCAACATTCAAGGGTGGTGCAAGCCAGAAGCAGCTGCTGTCTGAATCCAGCTTAGCCATAAAAAGGATCCTAAAAAAAAAGAAAAAAAAAAAAATCACCTCTGTAATGTTGCAAAATTACCTGCAATGGAATCATGTGAAGGCCTTGATCAACTTCTCGGGGAGGGTTTACTTGCAAGGATACAGGCTTTCACTGCAGCCTTGCAAAGTTATTACGCGTTGGTTAAGAAGTGGGGAGCAGAAATGTGTGCAATCATTTGGAAAGCACAATCAGTGCCAGTTTGGACACCAGTGAATCCCTCAGCTTGCGAACAGCAGGAGAAAGCCTGGTGGGACCACAGCAGACCCATTGCATCTGTGGGATGGCCAGGCCGTGCCAGGAGAGGCTCGCAGATCACTGCGTGCCCAGCTGATGGGATGGCAGCCAGCACACCCCAGCCCTTGGCAACACAGCCCACTGGAAAGAGCCCTTCCCACCGCAGGCAGGCAGATGTTGCTTATCTCTAGGAAAGTCCTAATGTCTTACATGGATATGGTTTGCTACCTTCTCATCCTTCTCCAGCAGAGAGCAAAGGTATCAGCAAGGCTGCATCACACATGCAACATCAACCTGAAAGCTGGGCAAGACCAGTGGTGTTTAACTCCAGTCAACAGCAGTACAAACATTTGCCAAAAAAAAACCAAACAAACCTGGCCCAAGCCTGTCTCAGAAGTGATCTTAAGGGAGAGATTTGTGCAGACATCTCATGGAGATGCAGTTTTTCACTCCAGGGACTGTTTCAGGCTCAGGACCCTGCTCTGCCCTTGGGTAAATCCCCAGCTAAACCAGCACGTGCTGCAAGGAAAATAAACTGTAGAGAGGGTTCCTCCTCACAAAATAAAGCCAGACCAGGCGAAGGGGCGAGCAGTGAGCTCGTGCAGTGCAGCCAAGGGGTGGGAGACCTCCAAGCCAGAAGACCATGCTCAGGTTTGTTCCCAGTTTCCCCTACACTGCCCGGGCAAAGCAGGGCTCCTGCTGAGGCACAGAACCTCCAGCCCAGGGAGCGCCAATGACATTAAGCATGGCAGTGCCACCCCAGGGTGACTCTCAGGTCCTGCCCAACCACAGGACAGAAAGGGAATAACTGTGCTGTGCAAACACTTCTGCAGAGCTTCAGGAGTCAGAAACCTTGTCCATCTTTTGCTACTGTCATTTTTTTCAAATGGTCTCCCTCATTGCTGGACAGCTCTTGGTGCACAGCTAGGAGTGGGGCAGATGCTTTTTACAGCATCCCCAAGAGCTCCTCACAACCCACTGAGACCACCTAGACAGGTAGGTCAGGCTGGCAACATCCCAGGACTGGGAGCAGCTGCTTGGTGGGCACGCAAATATCAAGGTTTACAGCCGTGCCGAATTCCCACCTCAACAGTTGCTGCAGGCAGGGATTGGGGTGGCAGCTGATATAACTGTTCCCAAAGCTCAGCTTCCATAGTCTGGCCGTGCTGGTGGGCTGGTTATCCAGTCCAGCTGGGAAAACAAACAGGGCTTATTGCTGAAAGACATAGTAAGCTCTGATAGGGCTGAGTGACACAGGACCCATGTGCACTGGGATGGAGAGGATGGGACTTGGAGAGACATGTGTCCCACAGTGGGGGCAGGAGGAGTGTAACCCCCCACAGGATATTTTTTGTGTCCTAGGGCTCATGGATCAAGCAGGAGGTGGGAGCAACAGACCAAGGGGGAGACCGCTTCAGTTCATCAATCTTGGCATTGCACTCTGCTCCCTCATTCCAGGGAGTCCTGGGCAGGGACTGGATGCCTGGTGCCTCTCCTGCTCTCCTGTTAATGTTCATGAAGCCATCACTCTTTGAGTGCCTCAGTTTCCTCCCAACAAGAAGTCACTCCTCCAGGCTTGATGCTGCTGACCCAGGAACCCCTCTGGGTAAAACATGAGGAAGGCATGGTCAGGGGAGCCCTCAGGAGAGGGGGACAGGGACAGGGTGGAGGGAGACATGCTGGGAGTTGTGCCTGCTCCAGGCCTGGCTGTCCCTGGCTCTGTGCAGTTGTACCATTGCAACCGGAGGCTTGTCAGAACCCCCCACCCCTGAATCCTCCCTCCCTCGCCCCCTCCCAGCCACTTCACTTTCACTGTAGCTCTGCTGACCTGCCATCAGTTATAATGCCTGAGCCAAAGTAGGAGGTCAGCACAGGTTGGCCTGAACATAAATCAGCTCCCTATGGGCAAGAAGACCGGGGGATGGCAGTGACAGGCACCTGCCACGCACTGCAGGGCCACCACTCTGCCCTGAGATGCTGCCTAAGGATGGAGACCCTACTGCTACCTCACATCCCACCTGGAGTACTGAGTCCAGTTCTGGAATCCCCAGCATAAGAAGGATATGGAACTGTTGGAATGGGTCCAGAGCAGGGCTACGAAGATGATGAGAGGGCTGGAGCACCTCTACTATGAGGACAGGCTGAGAAAGTTGGGGTTGTTCAGCCTGGAGAAGAGAAGGCTCCGGAGGGACCTTACAGTGGCCTTCCAGTACCTGAAGGGGCTACAGGAAAGCTGGGGAGGGACTTTTTACAAGGCAAGTAGTGATAGGATGAGGGGGAATGGTTTTAAACCGGAAGGGGGAAGATTTAGTTTAGACATTAGGAAGAAATTCTTCACAATGAGGGTGGTGAGACAGCAGCACAGGGTGCCCAGGGAAGCTGTGGATGCCCCCTCCCTGGAAGTGTTCAAGGCCAAGTTGGATGGGGCCTTGAGCAGCCTGGGCTGGTGGGAGGTGTCCCTGACCATGGGAGAGGAGTGAAACTGGATGATCTTTACAATCCCTTCCAACTCAAACCATTCTATGATTCTATGATCCAGCCAGGGTCCCCAGGGACCACGTTGTCCTCTGGGGGTGCTCAGAGTGATGGGAAGCACTGTGCCACCCACCCCAGCTGGTTACAGAAGGGACAAAGGACACGGCAGGGTGTAGCCAGGGTGAAGTTGTTTGGCCCCTCCAGAATGAAGTAGAGAGGTCGAACCTCTAAAAGCCAACAGAGAGGGAGGACCAGCTCGGGTGTCTCCAGCAGAGCTGGGCGTACACTGAAGGGACGTCTCCGGCGCCAGGTGGCACCAGGGGGCTGAGGGGACAGCCTGGGTGGAGGCTGGGGTTTCCTCCCTACGCGGGGCTGGCCGAGCCGCCCATTGCTGCCCATAGCCGGTCCTCCAGCTCCCTCTGCTGCTTGCGAGGGCGGCGGCTGCCCGAGCCACGGCACCGCCGCCGCCCGCGGTCCCGGTAAGGTCCTCGAGTAGGACTTAGACTCATTGAACCTCGTGGGTCTCTCCCATCTCAGGACATCCTATGTTTCTATGAAGGTCCTCCCTCACGGGCGACAAGGCGGCTGCTCCAGCAGCGCCTCCCGACCCCCCGCCTGCCCCGGAGAAGGCTGTGGGCAAGGGATGCTCCCAGCACGCTGCGGGGTACATGGGGCACCCAGCCCTAAGCAGCCCCCGGTGCAACTGGGGAGCCCGGCGAGAGGCTGTAGACTCCGCGGACCCCAACGAGAATAGACCGTGGCGAGAGAGTGCGTGGGCTGGAGAACAAGTCTTATGAAGAGTGGCAGAGGGACCTGGGACTGTTTAGCCTGAAGAAGAGGAGGCTGAGGAGAGACCTCATCGCTGTCTGCAACTGCCTGAAAGGAGTTTGTAGCGAGGTGGGTGACAGGTGATAGGATGAGAGGAAATTGCCACAAGTTGTGCCAGGGGAGGTTCAGACTAGACTTTAGGAAAAATTCCTTCACTGGAAAGTGTGGTCAGGCACTGGCAGAGGCTGCCCAGGGAGGTGGTTGGGTCACCATCCCTGGAGATGTTTAAAGGACAGGTAGATGAGTTTCTCAGGGATCTGGTTTAGTAGTGGACAGGTATAGTTGGACTCGATGATCTCAAAGGTCTTCTCCAACCCAGTAGTTTTATGATTCTAAAAAAAAGAGCTCAGCCTCAGGACTAGACACCAGAGACTCCCTACAGGGACTGCAGCTCTGAAGGCCGTGCATTTGTAATCCACTCCTTTCAGCTTAGGTGATTTTTTTTCCTCCAAGCAGACCATGTGTGACACCGTGAGTGTCAGGAGCTGCAGAGCAGCCTGTTTCTTTTCAAAATTTGACATAAGCAAGTAAATTATCCCCACAAGTGGGGAAATGTTGGTGCTGCTGTTGCAGCTGGAGCAGGAGCACCTGCCTCCCATTCCCCATGATGATTGGGAGCCTAAGGGTTTGCCCTGTTGGAGAGACAGGAGCTTTGTAAATTCCTCCATTTGTGCTGTTCTGCAGCCTGACCAGAGCCCATTGATCACCAGAGCAGAAGAAAAGCCAGTAAAGAGAAGCAGGAAAGGTGGAGGCAATGCAGTCAGAGCTATGCATGGGGATGGGGCATACTTGTCGGATGTCAGGAGCCATGCCAGGAGCTGCATGCATGCAGGAATGCTCAGATCTGACTTTCCCTGGGACCTCTGTGTCCTTCGCCTGCTGGGAGATCCCTGGGCTGAGGGGACAGCCTGCATCTTTCAACCCCTCAAAGAAGCTGGTTTGCCTGGACTTGGACGGTAGCTGCAAAAAGGTGTAAGTCAAGGACTCCATGGCACTACAGAGTGAAGATCCCTGTGCCAGGGCAGTATAAGCAGGGAGCCTTATGGCACTTATATTCGATGTGAAACAAGGCTAGCTCAGGGGTGAGGACTGAATGTTTATTTGGCCACTCACAGCCACTAAATGTTACCAGGTCTCCTTGGGAATCTGGATGGTTTTCACTCAGTGAAAATCATACTCTGCTCATAGAGCAAACAGACTCAGGAAATGCAAGAGGAAAACAGGCACAGGGCAGCAGTGTAGCAAATGGAGATGTCCTGGGTTTGATTCAGGGCCTCAGTATTGGACTCTTTTAGAAGCTCAAGCATTCGCTGTAGCACAGACGGTGTTGAGGGACTTAACAGAGTAACATATAAACTGCTTTGAGTGAATTTAGCCCCAAGAGACAGGCAAACGAAGGGCCATTTGCCCAGTGTCTGAGCTGAACCTGAGCAGCCTGAGCACTTATATTGCCCATCCTGCAGCAGCATCCCAGCCACTTGCACATACTGTAAGCACAGAGGAGGCATCTCAGCCCCATGGGATGCACCAGACACAGGCCAGATCCCATCCCCAAAAGCCATTCCCTGTGGCTGGAGGTGGGGCACAACTAATGCAAGCACAGGAGCTGCCACAGGGGATCTAGTGTGCTTTAGGTATATGGTTGCTGCCACCACCATGAATTCATCCACCCTCTCTGCAAGCCTGCACAGAGCTGGGATGCTTCACACAAAGATTACGGATGGCCAAGGGGCTGTGTCAGGTCAGAGCACTCAGCTCATAATACTTTTACCTGCAAGTCACAGGCAGGTCATTTCCCAGTAACAAAGGTAGGGAAGCTGAGGCAGGAAGGGCTGCTGGGACTGGAGGATCAGGGGAAGGTGGTGGTGGGCCTGTCCTGGCTGCACTATTACTGATAAGGCATAGAGAAAGTCACTTGTCTACCAAGCGTGAGGTCCCTGTGCAGACTAATCCCATGATCAGCACCCCCAACACAGCATGATCCTGGGGTGCCCAAGATAGCACCACCTCCAGGCACAAGCTCATGCTGACCACCAGCCACTGTTGTGGTCTCCACTGTGGGACATGACATGCCATCCTACCACATATTCATGCCATGTTCCCAGCAGGGTAGCCCTGCCATCACCTGGGTGGATCTTCCTTCAGCCAGAGACCACAGGTGCTGGAAACAGATACTGCAATACTGAGCATCAATGCTACAGCCCTGGCTCCCACTGGCCAACCAGGCAGGGGTCTCACTCTGCATCCCACAGCCCTGGGGACACCCTACAGGGTGCTCTGCCCCCAACCAGGGCTTTCCCCCCCCACAGCAGCCCTTCCCTTGCACTCCATGCCGCGATGACATCGCCCAGCCATCAATAGCGCTTGGTTAATTAATTTGATGGGAACAGCAGGGACCGCACTTTGCATTTAGTGAACTTCTGAGAACTTCCAACCTCATCTTTGTAATTGGCCTCATAAATTTGAGGAAAGAGAGAAATCAGCAAAGCCAGAGGAACGCAGGAGGCGGGAGAGGCCCCGCACGCGGGAGGGCTGGCGGGCGCGTGAGAAGTGACTCTATTTGGTGTCCTTATTTAATTTTATTGCACAGATCCATCTTCGCCTGCCCCCTCCCTGCTTGGCCCTCTCTCTCTCTCACTCTCCCTGCTGGGTTCACCTAATCATGATAAATTCATATTCATTTCCCTGGCTGCTCCTGAGGGGGGAGCAGCTCCCTTGCTTTCGCCTGGCCGTGCTGCCATTAGCAAGTATTTACTTACGAATATGAAGCACCAGCGTTAGCAGCTAAACCACCCCCTCTGCACCCCTTTTCCCCCAGCCCTGGCACCCTCCCACCCCTGCACAAGGACAAGCGTGACTGCTGAGGATGGGTGTCCTCCCTGAAGGGTGGGGAGCAGGGTAGGAAGAGCTACCTAATGCTCAAGGCTGCAGTGACTTGGCCCAGGCTTTTTCTTCCTTTTACTCTGGGAGGCAGAGACACTGCTGATGGGAGGACAGGAACTGCCTGAGCCCCCATTCTGGACCCTTTGTGGGTGTAAGGCAGGTGTGTGTGAACAAGGGGATCTGCAGCAGGAGCTGAGCCTCTTTCCCAGCTCCCCAACTTTCCACTCACTCTCTAAGTGCTCCTGTGATTGGGTTTATTTTTAATTTTCAGGATGATCAGACTCACAGTCAGGGAGGCTGGGGAGAGGGAATAGCCAAAGCCTGGGAAGCAGGAACCAGGCAAGACCTCATTAGAGATGCCAAAAAACATCTTTGCTCACCCTGCCTGCACCCATTCTGGGAGTTCAGCACCCACCTCCTCCCATGCACCCCACTAGCCCCATCCCTTGTACCTTCTTTGCAAGTGGCATCCTGGGGTGTAGAAGAGGCAGCAGCTGTCCTGGGGTAAGAAGGCAGCCATGTCCTGCCCTGCTGCAAGGGCAAAAGAGGGGTCTTGGAGGATTACACAGCCTCAAGGGATGTCAGGCTGGAGTTACCTCCTGTCCTGGGGACAGCAAGTGGCTGAGAGGATGGACAGCAGGATTAGGGGCATAAGGAAGAAACTGTGAAGCAGCTCCATCCCCTCCATCCAGGGCAGGAGGGACTGCCCAGCCCAGGGCTGACTCACAGTGAGCAGCACGGTCCAGCTCCTCGTGTTTCTCCCCTTGTACCAGGACGAAGGAGAAGCGGGAGCCTTCAGCATTCAGAAATGCCACCCTCAGCTGCTTTGGCCACACTTTGTCATGCTCCTTTGCCTCTTGTCCCCTTGTGTCTGCCACAACTGCACCTAGGGGAGATGACTCCCTTCCACCCTTGGCCCACCTGGCCACAGGAGGGCCCTCTGTCCCCACCAAATCTCCTGGGCAGGGATTTGAGGGGTGGGAGGGCACAGACTGACACCAGGCCCCTTGCCTCACATAGCAGGGAACTGGCAGGACTTCTCCTCCAGCACCTCTACATAACACGTAAGCACTAGGGCCACCCTCACTGCCACTTCCCAAAGGGCTGGGTGAACAGTCCTGCTCCTGAGTGGCCCCCGGCCCCACACCCCCTGCCCGACCTCCCCCTGAGCAAAAGCAGCACAAACAGCACGGCCAGGGATGTGCTGCTGCAGCACTCGATTGGCACCAGGATGTGATTTGTGCCCCCAGAGAGGAGGGTGACAAAGGGGAAGGAGCAGGGGGCCAGCAGCGCCACATCTCCACCTCCAGCAATGTCCCCAGCAGATGGCCCCGGTGAGAAGGGCAGCCCCAGCCCTCTAGGAACAGCTCACACCCAGCACCCAGAGCTGGAGGCAAACCTGCGTGCATCAAGGGGTCAAGATGAGTAGCTCCACACTCAGCTCTCTGTCCCAGCCCAGGCAAAAACAGGTCCACGCCCAGGGCTGCCAGCCATAAGGCTCTAGGAAAATCTTCCAGCATCATCCCAGAGCACTGGAGGAATGATGAGCCTTCATCCAACCTCCCTTTGGGCAGGACTATTCCCAGACCTGGATAAGGCCAGCTTTGGCCCTGCCTGAGCGCACCTGGCTGACCCCAAGGATGGGGACCCTCTCCTCTCTGGGCCTGGCCCCTGGCCTGCTTAGCCCTCCTGAGGAGAGAGGGCTCTCCCTGGATCTCCTAGGCCTTGGTCAGGGGTTGGCCCTCCTTTGTCTCCGGAGAACCTAGTCCAACCCCCACTGCCTCTGCCCCCATTTTGGCAGCCCCTGTCCTCCCGATTTCCATCTCCTTTTTGAGGCAATCCTTCTTGCTGCTCACCTCCATGTGCTCCCTTAGCTTCCAGGTTGTTCAGATTGCCCTTTGACAACCAAAGCATTTTCATGCTCAGGACACTGAGCTGTGTTCCAGGCAGAGCAGATAGGGCAGCAGCCAACTCCTGTGTACCCTGCTCTATGATGAAATACAGAAAAATGGACAGTAATCCTTTCCTGACTGCACACCTGAAGTAAAAGCTCACCCCAAGGCTCAGAGCTTGGGAACTGCTCCCTTCTCTGGGCATGGCCAGTGCCAGCTCAGCCACACTGCTGGAAGGATGTCAGGACAGAGCCAGGTACAGCTGTGCCATAGGAAAGATGGAGGCCAGCAACTCCCCACCCCGAGATCCAGAAGTGGGGCGTGTTGGCGATCCACCAACACGAAGGTCTCCTCTGCGTTCTCCCTGCATGCACTGAAAACAGGGAAAAGGGCCAGCACAGGAGGGGCTCCTGGGTCAGCCAGAGGGAAGAGTCCCAACATTTGCAGGCCAGAGAGCAGAAAGACAGAGATACCAAGGAAAAAGACAGAAAGGATTTATTACATTTCAAATTTCAAAGCACCAGGACATACCAGAAGACGTTCATTTCCACCAGGTGTTCAGTAGAGAGGCTGGCCTGACAAATGATGCGGCTGGGGTCAAGGCCTCCCCAGCAAACACCCTCACACCACGCTGACAGTACAGCAAGAACCTGTGCAAACTCACCAGGCTCAAAGCCCTTGAGCCCACTCTGGCAGCAAACACGCAGCTTGTCACTGCAAAGACTCAGCAGAGTGCAGAGTGGGGATGGCCAGGTGCCCCACAAGACAAGGGAGTGGGAGGCCAGGCCCAGACACTGGCCAGAGGGAGCTTTGGGAGCCTGGCACAGAACTGTCCAACACAGCCTTTCTAGCAGCTGATGCCGCCGAGCAGCACCTCTGTAGGAGGAGGAACCACTGCAATGCCCATGACAGAGGCAGAGCACTGAAAGTCACTGGGACATTCATCTCCAGAATACAAAAATACTTGAGGTTTCCTGAGAAATAAAACTCACTCCCATGGAACTGACAGGGCCAGCACACATGTACATGTACACTCAAACTACACACACACACTCTGATCAAAGACCAGATGACTCCATTGGCTTCCACACATACAAAGGGAAAGTTCTGCTTTCCCCAATTTAGTAAACTATCTCCTCACATTTCTCTCTGCCTCTGTGCCTCACATGCACCGAACACACAGCCCTGACGGGTTACATTCAGTGCAATTACATTCAAACCCTTCCTGAGAACAGTTCCCCTGACACCCGAGATCCACTCCTTTCCTGCACTGAGAAGAAACGAGCCCTTGGGTCCAGAGCAGGGGGATCACAGTTCTCTGCACTGGAGGATCCTGAGCACACAACGTGCTGAGAGCAAGCAGACACAGCCTATCGGGTCCCTACACCTCCTTCAAGGTTCACCTGGCACCAGGGGAAGCTGGTGGCAGTAGCAGCAGCCCAGCCCCCTGCACTGAGATCCACCAGAGGACACAACTCAGCTTGGATGGACGGAGCACACAGCAGCAGCATGGGACACCCTTCACGATTCCCATAGTAGTAACTGTCAGCAGCAGTCAAAAGGGGGAAGGACTGTTCCAGGGCCAGGCCAGACCCTGGCTGCCTTCAAGCACAGCTCAGGCCAGAGACTTTGGGATGTCTGTGCATGGATACAGAGGAAGATGCATCCCGCTTCCCCAGTTCTCAAGCACTGGCAGGGGGCTGGATCACAAGGCTCTATAGCCCAGCTTTCTGAAGCTTCCCAAGGGAAAGCAGGGTCAGGGTAGCTGATGGACAGTGAGCCCTTTTGGTAGCCAGGGCTGCCTGTGCTGGTGTCAGGCAGCACGTCCATCGTGGTTCCAGCCCACGGCCTCTGCTGGGTGAAGTCACACAGCTCTGCCAGCAACAGGCTCTCGTGCTTGTGAGGAGACCAATTTTGCTGGGATACCTTCACCAGCCTGCAGTCACCAAAGAGCAGCATTGGGGAAATCAGCACCCTTCAAAACAGCAGCACAGCAGTGGGCCCAGGGTGCTGGGTGACATCTGCATGTCACCAGTCCCGTTCCGAGGGCTCCCGGTAAGGCAGCCCCAGCTGAATGAAGACATCTCTCTCAGTGGGAGTGGGAAGAGTATGACCAGACACCACCTTGATGCCTCCAGGGCCTCGCACCACGGCCGAGGTGAGGGCATGTTCCGAGAGGCTCATGCCCTTGGTCTTGGCCAGGGCCCGCATGGAGCGGTTGAAGTGAGCAGAGCCCGTGAAGTAGAGCAAGGCACAGGCGAACTCCCTGTACGGCACCACGATGATGTCAAGGCGGCGGTGACGCTGGGCTGGCCCAGGGAGGCAGCACACCCCCAGGTACTTCTTCTGCTCACCATTTTCCTCCTTACACACCAGGTCATCTGTAAGGAAGCCTGGGGAGAAGAACAGGTAGAGAGAGGAGCTGAACGGCAGAGACTGTCATCCCCACTCTGAACTCCTCACTGTCCAGACAGGAGCTGAGGTGTCACATGATGTGCTGTGGGACCCAAGGGCAACACAGCCCCAGCCCCGACAGCCACACACAGGCAGAAGAAGCCATGCTGCAGCAATACTGTCTCCTTAACACTGGCTGCAGAGCTGCCACTGGAACAGGACCAGGACCAGCACTCTTAAGGATTTTCAAGATGCCCTGTCCTTGGGAAAAGCAATCACTTGCCCTTCAATAAATGCCATTCACCTCATGGCCTCCTTGACTTGGCCATGCTAAGAACAGCTTCCAGCACCATGTGCCAGTCCCCAGCCCTCTTACCACTCCTGTGGAGGCTGTCAAGCAGCTTGTTGAACACCCCACGGTGAGACTGCCCATCTGGGTGTGTGATCAGCACATCCACGTCTCCGCAGGTGGGCTTCCCCCGACGGTAGGAGCCACATGGCACACACACAAGCCCAGGCTTCAGGGCCAGGGCAGTTTGCCTGACCTTCAAGAAGAGAAAGAAGGATGAGGAGTCAGAGACAAACCTCTTCATGCCCATCAAGAGGCCACAGGATCTTGTGTCTGCCTTGCAGCCTGCCCTGCACCTCTGGGGTCTCCCCACAGAGCAGAGGCTTGGCAGACATGGCCAACTGCCCCACCAAGGAAGCTGCTCTGCTGTCAGGAGCCACTTGAGACAGGCTGGCTGCCACGCAGTCCTGCAAATGCCCAGCGTGCTGCCACACAGTACAATGATCTACCACGGTGCTACCATCATTCATCAGCTCTTGGGGGCACTGGGCAGAAGCTGGGTTGGGACCAGCGGGAAGATGCAGCAATGCTGAGGAGGCAAAGTACAGCAAAACCTTTCAGAGCTTTTGGTTTCTGAGGCAACAGGAGAGGAGGTTATTCTGCTTTCCTTTTGGCCAGGGGGACAAAGTTTACTAGCTCTGCCCACAAAAAGAATCAGTTCTACACAAGATGGTCACAGGTCCTGTGGCAGTAGAAGAGATGGGCTCACGGAGTCTCTCCAGCAGGACCCAAGCCAGCAGAAAGTCTGCAAGTGTCACTTGGGAGTCCACTGCTGCCAGGAGCTCTGGTTTTGCAGGAAAATCGGGCTTCCTGACCCAGAAAAAATCACAACTGTCCCAGCATTTTAGACCAAATGGATGCCAATGTGCTGCTGCCAGCAATCAGACAGACACAATCAGAATTTCCCCTAATGCAGCCACCTCCAGGCTGGACCACAGCTCCTGTTTTGTGCAGACAGTGCTAATTCTGATGGCTTTATTCATTAAATGTTTAAGAAAGACTCCCAGGTCCTCGGACAGAAGTAAAGTATTCTTGGTCTGACTGTGCCAATCACTCTGCTGGCAGCAAATAATTAGGGGCTCAGCAATTCCCAGTGATGAGGCCATCATAGAGGCTGGGGTTCAGGAAGGCAGTGTCCATGCCCACAGCCCCTTGTCACTCTTGGGGATCATCCTTCATTAGCAAGAGATAAACCCATTAACCTTTGCCCCAGAGGTGCTCCAAGAAGCCTCAGGTCTTTCTCATGCAGAGCAAGCCCTCCTCTGGTGTCCTTGTCCCACTTCTGGCTTTAAATAAAGATTTCTGGAAAGCTCCCAGCCCCACCCGAGAGTCTAAAAGCTCCTCAGATCTCACTGTGACAGGCAGCATAGACAGTGACTAATCCCTCATTTTCTCTCCTGGGCCTGGATCAGAGGTGTGTTCGTGTGTATGGAGGGGAGTGCAGTAATCCCATCAAGATAACAATAGACCCACTCCCAAGAGTCAGCTCCTCAACCCAGCCTGCCTGGGAAAGGGACCACTCACCACCAGAACGGCTAATCCGGCACACGGGACTGACACCTCAGCAGGAGCCTGGCAGGAGTGTATTCTTCGTGGCCAGGCCCTGTGGCCGAGTGACAGGGTCACGCTGGCTGCTGCTTCCATGGCAATCAGAGAGCACAGGGGTAGCAATGACGGTGTGTCCCCGAGCTCTCCGCTCACATTAGGGTACACTGGTTTAGCACCCCATAATCCTGGAGCGCCATGGCTTACTAGAACAAGCAGCACCCATCTGCAACCTGGATCCCCTTTGTTCCAGCAAGGATCTCCATGCTTTGTCCCCTCACTGACAACCAGATCACAAGGTGCTCACAGCTTCCTTGAGAGAAGAAGCACCAGGGAGACAGCTCAGGGGGCTCAGCTGAAAGCAGACATCTCAGAGTAGATGAGAGGCAGAAAAGAGGAGCTGGAACCTGCTCAACCCACCATGCAGCCTTTTTCAAAGCAGTGCATAGATCTGACATCTGTGCAGTACCTTCCTCCTTGCCAGGCACCCAGACTGAGCCTTCCTACGGGGCAAAGCAGGTGCCTTGTGTGCCCATGCCCAGAAAGGGTCCCCACACGCTGACACTGATCAGAGGAGAAGCTGAAAAGCTCAGCTGTAACAGCAAGGGACATTTTCTCAGCATGTACCCTCCTGTCAGATCCCAGCAGGTGCTCCTCTCCAAGGGCCCAGGGCTGAGCTACTCACAGTCTGTTCTATTTCTGCAGCCTCCTCCCGAGGCATGCGCTCCAGGAAATCCGTGTAGTGCTTCAGCCCCACAGCTTGCTGGCTGGTGAGAGTCGCCTTGGTGCGGATATCATCCAGTGTACGGAAACCCTAGCACAGACCATGAGGTGACATTCAAACACCTACCAAGACTTTGTTCACCAAATACTTTCAACCAAGTTCTGGGGAGTCTGTATTTAATCTGTCTCAAGTCTGGGACAGTTGCAGCTTTCAAGATCACATGTAGAGATCACTTAGGACCTGGTTCCTAAAAGAAGGAACTCAGGTAATCCCACCATCCACACATTCCTCTTATCTCAATCCCACAATGACTCTGAATCTTAACTAAATCTGACAGAAGGGTTCTGTTCTTAAGGCTCTGTGTTCCTAGAGCTTGAAGTAAAACAAGCGATGAAGGTAAAGGAAAGACATCCAGAATATGTCAATGAGGGAAAGCCTACTGTGTGAACACAGCCACTTAAGACAGCAAAGTATCCAGTCACAAATCAGACACGAGAGGAAGCCAGGCTTCACCACGTCTGTGCTCACGAAACAAACTGTTTTTAAAGAACAAACCTGCCCAGTGGCCTGGGTCGCTCATGTTGGCACAATTACTTTAACCACATTTTTACAACGGCCAGACAAGGCAGATGGCTGCTCTGACAGTTACAGGAGCCAGCCAGGCCAACAACTGGATCAGACGCATTCGTGGCCAAGATGTCCTAGCTCAAACCTTCCTCTCAACAGTGTCACTGCAGTGAGCAGTGTGACGTGAGCTCCAAGCAGCGATGCTAATGGAAGAGTCAGTGTGCCCCCCACTCCTCCTATTGCACGTGTCCTCTACACCTCACCCAAAAATCAAGTCTCAGTGGGTGCATTACTTTCTTCCCCAAACACACTTACAACGGGACCCAGCCTCACAGCTCCTCTCATAAAATTAGGCTCAAATCCCATCTCTGGATACTGGCAATTGGAAACTATCTGTGAAAGCCCTGCACTCAGGAACATCTTCAAACTCCAGTCTGAGAACCTCTTGTATAAGGCACTAAACTTACCTGCTGGTACCAATTCTGAGCTGTCTTGACCCCTGCTCCCCAGACATTGGAGAACAACTCCAGCACAGGCACACTCTCACTGATGTGATCCAGCTTGCGCAGATGCCCACTCTCCAAGATCTCCAGGATCTTCTCTGCCATCCGCTTCCCAATCCCAGGGATTTTACAGGCTTCCTAGAAAGAAACCAGAGTCGCTACTGGAAAAATGAAGGTCACAGACAAGCTGGGGAGCTGTTACCCAGGGCTTAGCCGTTTGATCAGTGACTGGGAAGTGGCAGGACTAGTTCTGCCCAATGGTCTCTTCTCTAGGCCAGGCTTATGTAGGCTATTCCAAATGGAAAAGGATAAGCATGCAGAACAGGACAATGATTGGCTGGACTGTCACAGTCAATCAGGCCCAGATCCAGTTAGTTTTATATATTATTTCCAATGGCAGCAGTTGCTGACGTTAAGAGAAAGGTGAAAATGTCCCTGCATTGAGCCTGGAGAGGACATTTATCTCAAGGATTCTCAGATCTGACCCTAAAAGGCTCGGACACAATTTTTTCTGCTGATCTGAAAGCAGTGCAGGTGGGCAATTAATCCAGCTCACATTTGTTACACAACTTCCATTAAAATCATCACATAGGATTGAATTTCCAGAGCCTGAAGATAAGCTATTCCATGTACAGAAAGAGGAGAGCATCTGGCTCATAACAGAGCCAGAATGCTTGCTGGGTCTGTCTCCCTGCTCCACCACCCTGGGGAGGAGTCTTACCTGGTAAGAGGTGACCGGTTTGTGGTAGCTTTTCAGCGCATTGATGGCTTTGGAGTAGCCCAGAGCTCTCCACTTGTCTCCTTGGACAGAATAGGCCTTTGCCAGCACTTCCAGCTTCTCTGTGATGCACTGGTTGTGATTCTCCTTCTTGCTGTTGGAGGAATAGGCACAAACCCACTTGCTGGCAGGCTGGGCTACCGTGGAAGAGCTGTCACTGGTCTCCTCTGATGACTTTACAGGGTAGCAGCCAGAAATCAATGCTTCCAGATCTTCCCGGGTGACACTGGCATCTTCTCCTTCACTGTCTTCATCATTGGAGACTTTCTGCAGGGAAAGGTAGAAAAGCAGCCAGGTGAGAGTAAGTATATGGCTCGCATATGTCCCCCTGGCACAGGCTGCTCCCAAGAGCAAGAAGTCAGAGCACCAACAAGCTTCCAGGGCCTGCAGTGCTCAAATTGCCATGTCTGGAAGCTATTGGTTATGCACACACCATAACTGTTCATGCCCCAAGCCATACATGCACCTCTTAAAGCTACATCTCACAAAGCACAAGAGACTAAAGACTGCTGTCCACCTGCGATCCAAGTACACACACACCTCCTACAGCCAAGTCCATGAGACCTAACCAAGGTGAGACACTGGTTAAGTGAGCAACTGGTGCCAGCAGCATGGTATGACAATGCTGAAACCCCTGGCTGGGTGAGATCCTGACTCCTTGCTCCCACTGGGAAATCTTTTGTTGGTCTGGTGGCTGCACGGACACATCTCTCACATTCAGACTCTGCACCTTCCATCCCATGATGCAGATCACAGGAGATGAACTTTGTTTTCACATTACAGACACAAAATCTTAACAGGGTAGTAAATTACAACCCCCCCCATTTTCCCCGTGGCTATCTGCAAGAGAAAAGGGGGAGGCACGAATGACACAAAGGACTCCACATTCCTCAGTGAGAGAAGAAAGAAGCAATGTATACATTTGCCGATACCCTCAGTATTAGGATGCCTCTGTGTGGACTTAAGAAACAATGAGCCTTGGCTTCAGGTAATGAACAAAAGGAGATAGAAGTGGGAAGCTGCACAGAAGCTTTGTAGACTGCTTTGTTCGCAGGAGTCCACGAAGACCCAAGAGCTCTGTACCATTGAAGTAACCCTGAATGGGCTGCTTGGGGTCATTCCAGCATTACATGCAGAACACGAGTCCTGTTACGAGCTTCCACAAAGCATCAGTCTAACTAAGTCACAGCCATATCCTTACAAACTCTGGTTCTGCTGGCTAAGGAGGCCTGGAGACACGATTCCTGCAAGATACAGGATTGAAGTCTTTAGGCAGAAGAGACAGGATGTTTCCTTTCTGTAATCTTGTTTTATAACTCTGAAAACTGCGTCAGACTGAGGACTTGATAGACTAAAGCAGTTTTATTTGCCTTGAAATGCAACTCCCTTAAGACACTGTTCCCTCTAAGGCCAGCAAAGCCCTAGAGTGTTGAGATTGGCAGTAAGCCCCTTAAAGCATTTAAGAGGCATGTTACCCCAGCACAATGCAAACAACTCTGCAGCTGGAGCATGCAGTTCCCGTTCTCTGGGCTAGCAGTGTCACATAGGTAAAGGAGCACATAAACCCCTGACTTTGCCAACAAAGCTGATGGACTTTTTACCATACATGCAAAACCAATGAGTGGATCCTACAGCACCTGACTTGCTAGAGTTGGCTGAGACTGGGATGTGCGTGGTTTGTCTGGAACACAGCTTAGGAGATGAAATCCAGTAACTGTGGCAATATGAGAGGAGACAGGCAGCCTAAGGTAACAGCCCTAGGGTTCAGCCAGCAAATAAATAGCACTGCTCACAAAGGCTGCCTTGCAGAAAACTACTGCATCCAGATGCCAGTCACACAGTGACTGCTACGGTCTGGTAACAGGGTTTCCTCACAGGAGTTTACACCCAAATGTAAAAATCCCAGAGCAGCCCCTGTTCAGTATGAAACACTGGCACATTCATCATCTCCTAGAGAAGAAACACCCATCCAAGCCAGACTCTGTGCTTAAATGGAGACTACTTCTAAGCTAGTACATCAGCTTCAGCTTTACTATTGTAGCTGGGTCTCAAAAGTGGTTGGTACTGTTTTTAAAACATATCCTGTGGGTTCTCTTCTCCTCCCCTAACTCCCATAGTCCTAAGGTTGGGACAAGAGATTTTACTGAAGTGTCTACAAATATTGTTTTTGTTCACAAACTAACGGAAATATCATTGCTTGAGGGGATTTAAAAGAAAATAAGGCAATAAGGCTTCAGCTGTCTGACCCCTCAAAGAAAGCAGGGTAGATCACAGTATCACAGTATCATAAGGTTGGAAAGGACCTCCGAGATCATTGAGCCCAACCTATAACCCAACACTAACACCAACACTAACATCATCATCTAAACCATGGCATTCAGTGCCTCATCCAGTCTCCCCTTAAACACCTCCAGGGTCGGCGACTCCACCACCTCCCTGGGCAGCGCATTCCAATGACCAATCACCCTTTCAGTGAAGAACGTTTTCCTCACATCAAGTCTAAACTTTCCCTGATGAAGCTTGAGTCCATGCCCTCTAGTTCTGCCACTGGTCACCCGAGAGAAGAGACCAACCCCTGCCCGACTACAACCTCCTTTTAGGTAGTTGTAGAGAGCAATGAGGTCTCCCCTGAGCCTCCTCTTCCTCAGACTAAACAGCCCCAACTCCCTCAGTCGCTCCTCATAGGGCTTGTGCTCCAGCCCCTTCACCATCTTCGTTGCCCTCCTCTGAACACATTCCAGTATCCTAACATCTTTCCCAAACTGGGGGGCCCAGAACTGTACACAATATTCAAGGTGAGGCCTGACCACTGCCGAGTACAGGGGAACGATAACTTCTCTGGTCCTGCTCGCTACACTATTCCTGATGCAGGCCAGAATGCCATTGGCCTTCTTGGCCACCTGGGCACACTGCTGGCTCATGTTGAGCTTCCTGTCAACCAGCACTCCCAGGTCCCTTTCTGCCTGACTACTCTCTAGCCACTCTGTCCCCAGTCTGTAACTCTGCATGGGATTGTTGTGTCCAAAATGAAGTACCCGACATTTGGACTTAATATCATCCCATTAGAATCGGCCCATCTCTCCAATCTGTCCAGGTCCCTCTGTAGGGCCATCCGACCCTCTAACAGATCAACTCTTCCTCCCAGCTTGGTATCATCTGCAAACTTGCTGATGATGGACTCAATCCCCTCATCCAGGTCATCAATAAAGATATTAAACAGGACTGGACCCAATACCGATCCCTGGAGGACACCACTGGTGACCGGCTGCCAACTGGATGAGACACCATTCACCACCACTCTTTGATCCGTAACAGGAGAAATATCAATTGTACTGTCAAATGTGAGATTTGTTAAGAATGATTGTCACTAAATTAGAGTTATAAGAAACAGCAAAGATGAGGTAAATGCAAAGGTGATGCAGTTCAGAAGCTGCCAACTCTGCACACTGGATGCTAAGTCTGGGGAGAAAAGATCCCGCTATAACAAAGCAGCCTTCCATGGGATCCCAGTTAGGGTGTAACTACACAGTTTTGTGAAACAAAATCTGGGACTGTGTTAGGGAGCTGATGCCAGCATCACAAGGCAGCTGTAGCTACTGCTACAGACAGATTTGAATGATGCCAATGCCCCAAAAGAATTCATCAAACTTAAGCAAATCTACAGAGAAAGAAAAGAAAGTTAACAGCAGGCTGGAAAAGCTGACTCACAGCAGAGGCCACTAACAACCCCACACAGGTATTTTAAGCACACCACCACAATAGTTCGAGTAGCAACCTGATCCACTGCACATGAGTCTGAACAGGGCGCTTGCCAAGGAACGGAGAATGGATCAGTGTGGCCCAGGCAGGAATACAGGATGTAATATCAGAGACAGCTTCCTGAAAGGGAGATACTCTCAGCCAGGGAATATTCCTCTAAAGGACATAGGGGAAACACAATCACCAAAGTCAGTCCTGGCCTGATCAGAGCACCAGGACTACTTCAGCTGGAAATGTTCCGACAGGAATTTAAGGGGTGTTTTTTCTACTTTGAACACCTAAACAGGGCAAAGAAGCAGTAATCATGTCCATAGCCTGAGTCTGCCAGCAGCAACCCACTGAAACATCCAAACACCTTCCCTTTCCTGAGAAAACCTGGCATTGTATGCCTGCAGGGATGCTCTTAGCCGGGAACAGTAGCATTCAGGATATATTCACAAGGAGAAGGGCCTGTGCAGAAAGGCTCACCTCAGCCAGCTGCTGCTGCCCAAGGGTGCCCAGGCCTCGCTGTGAGGAATCCTCGACTTGTGCTTCGGTTTTTGGTTTCTCTGCTCCCTTCTCTGCTGCAGGCTGGATCTCTTCACTGCCCAGGACGTGCTGATGCTGCTCCTTCTGCAGCTCTCCCTCTTCCTCCAGGTATCTGCCACGGATCAGATGCTTTAGCATAGGAGAAGGAGGACTCCTCAAGCTCCAGAACTTTGACTGAAAAATCCTTCTGCGTGTTTTGGGATGGAGCAAACAACACATATGAATTGTACTCTCTCAAATTACAGATTAATTACTTTGGTTTTGGCTCAGTTCCCCAATTTCCATCCACCTGACAGACTTGCAGCTTCTACTCCTATCTACCTCACTCTCGAGAGTCTTTCTCCAAAACTTTGCCAAAACATTTTGATCCTACCCCGTGGCTGCCTGCTGCTCCATTCTTTATTTCTTCTTATGCCTAGTTGTCAATTCTCTCTCTACTTTTCATCTGCAACAAGTCAGAAACAGCATTTAATCTGCCACATTTTTAACAGAAATCTTTTTGTTAACACTAATGGATTAAGAAAAGGTGCCTTTAGCACCTGTAGCAAGTGTCAGGAATCCTTGTAGCATTTCTGGGCTCTATTCCATGTTTTGCTACTTCACAGAATGGCAACGGGTCTCAAATTCCCGAAATTTCACAGTCTTTAGGGGAAAAGTGACTTTGAGTCATGCCCATAGGAACTGCAAGGAGCTGTAGTCTGAGATTTAGAGAAGGGATCAAATTTTAGTACGGTTCAGTTTAGGATGGATGCTCCAGGAGAGGAATGACAGTGTGGCATTTGTGTACCTGCGAGGGATAAAGATGCCATAGCCAGCGGTACTCAGCAGCTTCTGGTCTCTAATGCAAGCACTTAGCCAGGATGCCTTCACCAGCAGCAACCCTAAAGGTAGGCTGGTTAATTTAAGGAGCCGAAAGGCCCGATCACAATCCATGTCTTCAGCCACGATGACGTGCGTCACCTCCGAGGAGAGCTGGTTGAGTACAACACCCCCATTCTGGACAATCTGTTTGTGGAAGATCTCTGCCCTGGCTTGGCCGATGCCAGCTTGCAGCACGTAGGCCGTGACCGGTTTCAGCCACTCTGCTGAGAAAAACACAGGGACAGGAGCTCAGCAACAAGAGAAACAGCGTCCCAAACCAACACAGCTACGTATCTCACAGAGGGCTTGACAGCACCAACAGCAGGCGGTCTCTGAGGGCACCAGTGGGACACATCATAGAATCACAAAGGTTGGAAAAGACCTCTAAGATCATCCAATACAACCTTCAGCCCAATACCACAGTGTCTGCTAAACCATGTCCCAAAGTGCCATGCCTGCACCCTTTTTGAACACCTCCAAGCACGGAGACTCTACCACTTCCCTGGGCAACCTGTTCCAATGCTTTCAGAAAAGAAATTTTTCCTAATATCCAGTTTAAACCTTCTCTGGCACCAGTGGGACACATCAAAGCAAGCTGGCCATGATCTCCAGGGAAAACACAGTAGTATATTCCAGGTCATGGGCACACAGGGCTTACCCTCAGGTATCTCTGTTCCTTCCTCTTTTGGGACCTTCGGAGGGACGCTTTTCCCCAAGTCATCCCTCACCTTCTTCCTCTTGGGAAAGGCTTTGACAATCCCTCGCGGCT
Organism: Tapera naevia; assembly: GCA_033556795.1. Classification (NCBI taxonomy): domain Eukaryota; kingdom Metazoa; phylum Chordata; class Aves; order Cuculiformes; family Neomorphidae; genus Tapera; species Tapera naevia. Next base: position 3,252,810 of record JAUMJJ010000082.1, read on the forward strand.
CCATAGGCCTGGTGGGAAGTTTATCTTCAATTGCTGAATACTAATAAGAAAGAGAAAGGCTGCTTAGGACAGCGTCACACAGTCACAACAACTTAAGATTCGCTCATTTTGCTCCCTTGTCTTTGTAGCAGCTCATTTTTTGTTTTCGCTTTCCAAAAATGCTCGCCCAGAGGGAGACATCTGGAAACAGGAATTACAGCCCACAAAGTCAGAAAAATCAAAGTTAGAGACCACCAAAAAGCCCCTTAAGAAGACCCTGAATACCTTAGAAACCACTAAAGCTGAGTTCTTATAATAGAAAGCATTCAACTCCTTTAACACCTTGGAATTCCTCCCTGCTCAGCCAACAAAAGCAACTTTATGTCCCATACATTTCTTAAGCACATTCCCAAGAGGGAAATCTCTCCTACCAGGTCGGAAATCCCACCACCAATGAGAAGAGATAAAGCAGCTGATTGACAACAAGTGTTCTGTACAGCCACATGAGGAAAAGCCCCAACCCAGCTTCAGCTGGAAAAGTAAATTAGCAAAGATCAACTCACCAAGTGCAATACAACTGTAGCTTTGCCATCACAAGCCTTGCAAAAGTGAACCTTGGAGCTTTAACTACCAGGAAGCTTGGTTTTCCACTGTCCAAACAGCCTCCCAAATTGCTGTAAATCCCAACAGCCCCTTCCAACCGGCTACAGCGTTAAGTCAACTTGGTTTCCTCTGTGTGCAGCACTTTCTGGTTTGCTCAGAGGCTCCTCACACACAAGCCAGCACAACCCTATCACATTAAGCCTAGCAGAGCTGAACATGTTCCCACCTGGCTATGTCTTCTCCCTATGGCCACCTTCTTACCAGAGCATTGCACAAAACCCTCTGGAAGACCAACCCAGAGCTGGACCCAAGTCCTTGCCTCTGCCAGCAAGAGTTCAGCTTTGGGGAAGAAGCCCTGCTGCACATCTAAACCTCAGCTTGATAGAAACAGTTCTGTTTCAGGACATTTTAAACAAACAAAAAAAAGCCCTCTGAAAACAGTAATACTTTCTATTAGACAAACTAAAAAAAAACAAAAAAACTAAATAAATACCCCAACACAGACACCCACAAAGGTTCCCAAGGCTTGGAAAAACGTATTTCCAAGTGGGATTTTAACTCTTCCAAGGCAAGACAAGGGTATCTGTCACTAAGCTTGCCCTGCCTGCATCCTCCGGCTGCCAACACACACACACACACGCAGACACACCAACATTCACACACCCCCAAAGGTACCCAAGTCCTTCTCAGGGCTTGGAAAAGCGTTTTTCCAGGTGGGATTTCCACTCATCCAAGGCAGGATCCGCACACCAGGTACCAAGTTTGCCTTGCCCGCACCCCGAGAGCGGCGGCGCCCTCAGCCCCGAGCAGGGAGCGACCCCCCGGGGGGCCTGAGGAGACGGGGAGGGGGAAGCGGCTGGACCCCGTGGAAGGGAAGGACAGCCCCAAGGCCGCGGGGGGGCCGATGGCGCCGCGCTCACCTTTGGGCCTGGCCCGACGCACTTCCGGGGGCGGCCGGAAGTGTGGGCGTTGCCGTGGCGACGGGCGCGGCCGCCATGGCCGTGCCGAGCTGGCTGGAACGGGTGCGCGCCGCCCGCAAAACCGCGCTGGTGCAGGACGGTAACCGCGGCGGCGAGGGGGGAGCCCGGCCTTCCTGCCCCCCCCCCCCCCCCCCGGCACGTTCAGGGGCGGCCCCGCGGGAGGACAGGGCCTCACACCCAGGGATAGGGCTCTACATCCAAGGACAGGGCCCCGGGGGAGGACAGGGCCGTACACCCAGGGAAGGGCCCCGGGGGACGACAAGGCCCCAGGCAGCAGGACAAGGCTTCAGGGTAGAACAGGGCACCAGGTAGTGAGAAAAGACCCAGGCACAGGGCTCTACACCCGAGGACAGGGCCATACACCCAGGGACACGGCCCCAGGCAGCGGGACAGAGCCCCAGAGAAGAACAGGGCCCCAGGCAGTGGGCCAAGGTGCAAGGGAAGGACAGGGCCATACACCCAGGGACAGGATCCCAGGAAATGGGATGGGGTCATATGCCCAGGATAATATTCCCGTTTACTTTCACCCCCTACCTTGCCTCTAGGGAAGCAGAAGATCCACTACCTGTTCGAGGATGGGAAGGAGATGGCTGAAGAATATGAGGTGAAGACCGGGCAGTTAGTAAGTAAGTGGTGCTCTCAGCTGGCCCCTGGCAGACGTGGGTCGGGGCAGAACTTTGGCATGCATGGTAGCTGGTCTGCACTTGCAAGGCTGAGGTGTTGGGAGGGACCTCTTGGAAAGGAGAAATCACCCTTAGGTATTCTGGGAGAGAAGCAAATTTTGTAGGCTGGTTCAGTTTGAGCCCAGGGCCCTCAGGCTTCCTTGGTGCAGTAGAGCTTGCTTTAGCCCAGGATCTCTCCCAGACAGCTCATCTGTCATAGCCTGTCACATCTTGCACAGACTAAATAGGATTGCACCCGTTCAGGCACCGAGCCTGTAGCACATGCTGGGGTGAAATATGCTTTTTGGTGGCCAGAAACAAGGAAGGTGTTGGTTATGGCTCTTTTCCAAAACCATATCAGCTGCAGCGTGGCATCTGTTGCAACCCCACCACAGCTTCAGCACCAAGCAATGAAAGAGAAAGGTGCTCGGTGCAGAATTTCTGATTTCAGGAATCTACTAACAGATCCACTCACGCCAAAGTAGAAAGTACTGGAATTAAGATACCTGTCTTCATATCATCTCAGTGCACTGGGCAGCTTTGACAGTCATTTGCTGGAGTTGCTCTTACAGAGCAGAATAATGAAAACTTTTCTCCCATCTACAGGTAGAAAATGGCGAGAGAAGAACACCCTTGGGGGCTCTGGCAAGTGGCAGATTGAAGTGGGAGAGCCAACTTCTCCGCTCCTGGAAGCACTGGAATCAGAGCTCATAAAGGAAAGCAGCTCCAATGTATGTAAGGGTCTGCAGGCACAACTGTGCCTAGAACTACCCAGCTGTGTGCTTATAGCAGTACTTAGGAGACTGCAGATCACTCACAGCCCATGAAACAGCCCTAACCAGCCCAGCCCCTGTTACAAATCTTCCCAAAGGTGTGTAGCTGGGTAAAAAAAAGGGCACAGCTTAGGTTCTTTTGGGGTCTTCAAGAGATTTGCAATTTCATTAAGCAGAGAAACTGTACTGCTGTGTTGGCTAACTGCTATTCTGGCTTCCAAAAGAGTAGGCTGAAAGGAAGGGCAGTGCCAGGACAAGCCTGTGGATGGAAAGCAGAGGTGATGAGTGAAGGGCTGACACAGGCAGTACACAGCAGGCAGCTCCCTTACAGCACTGCCTGTTTCATCTTCACATCCCACTAGCTTAGGGGACAGAGGTTTCAGTCTCTCATCATCTTTTCTACAGACATGAATCACAAGCACAGCCTTGCACAGCAAACTGGGTCAGTGCCAGGACTGAACCCAGCTGGTCCCTAGGGTAGGCAGAGCTCAGTATTCGGTTGCCTACAAGGAAGAGGCCTGGTTTCCCTGTAACCCTGTACTGCGAGAGTCCCTTGGCGAGCGCTTTCAGCTTCCTGCAAGCCTTGGGTAAAGGCACTGTAGACTTGCTCCAGGAAAGTGATGCTCAGGCAGGTTCTTGAGTTACTCCTTAAAGTTCCAGTTCCAGTGTGAAAGAAAAGCTACTCCCACATAGAGCCTTTCGAGGTAGTGCAGGAAGAAGGGGACAGGGAGGAAGGGAGACAGCTGGAGGGGCCTTGCTAAAGGTACTTGTTTGCTGCAGCCTGTCTTCGTGAGGAAAGATACACTGACCAGTTTCCAGTGGCGGATCCGTAACCTGCCCTACCCCAAGGAAGTCTACAGCGTCTCCGTGGAGAAGGAGCAGCGCTGCTGTGTTGTCCGGACCACCAACAAGAAGTCAGTAAGGACAGCGCTGGCAGTGCCTGGGGGTGGGCTGGCACAGTGGGCAAGCTGGTGATCACACAGGGTGGGGGCCGTCTTCTCTTGCCTTCTGTCCCTAGCATGTGAGGGCTGAGGAGCTGCACCTTGCAGTTGCCTCTCTCCAGCTCTTGTTTCCACTCCCAACTGCCCCAGACACATTTATGGCAGAGCTTCTCAAGCTCTGCACTGACATTTGCAAACTTACCCTCCCATTCCAGCAGTGTGGCGTTTGCTCTGTTCTTTCCCTTTCAAATGATGCTCCCTCAGAAAAGTAAAGTAAGCTTCAAAAGGTCTGCAAGGGTCTAAGAGCATCCCATTCTCTACCCCCTATTTGATATGTTGATATAGTCATTGTATCTCTGAATGCTTGGAACTGCAGGATTTATCAGGTACAACAAAGTCTTGGTCACCCAGGGAGATCTCCTTGTATAAACCTGTCCCATAGCCACAAGGCAACTATGAGATCAGGAGGCAGCAAGAAAAAAAGGCAGACTGAATCTAGAAAGGAAGCACCACAATATTCTGCCAAAAGATATTAGAGATGGGAGGGGAAAAAAAGGAAAAGGCTTTTAAGCTTTTTATGGCCTCAGTGAGATAAGCCAGGATGAGCAGTAGTACTGGGAAGAGATAGCAAGGAGTATTAGGAGAACATGGGGAGATGTTGGAAGATAAGTGAAAGCTATTTACAAACTGGGATAATACACCAGTGTGGAAAGCTGGGCAGGCATCCCTCTGCTTGCCTTCCCTCCCCAGCTTTGCTGCAGAGCAGAGAAGGATCAAATCTATGGACTTCCCAGTTTGCCCTTGCCCTCTTCAAGCCGCTCTTTGTAGCTGGCTGTAGGTGGTGCTGTTTGGCAAAGAACTGCTCCACCTCGGCTGGTGAACGCCTTTCAGATCGCGAACTCATAAAGCTTCACCACAGCGGAGGCCTTAGCAAGGGGATATTTGAGCTCTGCACATCTGCACACCTGGATGCTCCAAAGCAGGAAGTGACTGGACAGGAGGAAGGGGCAGTCTGCCCTGTGAAAGCATCAGGCAGTTACAGCTCCAGTACAGAGAGATGCTTGCTTGAATCCATGCGGAGGGATTCGTAGAAGAGTGGCCATTTATTAGGGATATCTATGCAGCAAAGATGAATGAGATTCCTGTCAGCCACGTGTGGGTGCCTGTGAAGCTAGAACAGGAACGGAGAATGTGAGCCTAAGTCCAACACCTGACTATCACAGACAGGTTTATCTACTCCCAGTCCTACTAATAGTCATGTGTATATGGGAACTTCCTTGCCTGCTTAGGTACTGCATCTCCTACCTGAGTTTTTGTTGCACCCTCAGGAGAAGTGTGGAGTCCCCTCACAACCAGTGAGTTGACACCTAGACACTCAGAGACTAGAGATGGTTAAAGGACTTGGGAGCTACTAAGGGCCTGCATGTGAAAGTGTGACTTTTGGAATTTGAGCTGAAAGTCTAACTGGGGACAAGAACGACTTTGCTGTCAGCAGGGAGCGGGAACAGACTCCTGCACCAGAACACTTAGTGCAGGCTCCAGGATATCTTATATCATTTCTCCTGGGTCTCAGCCAGGGCAAGGCACCACTCAGCAACTAATTCCAAGATAGCAACAAAGGCATGGAGTCCACACTGAGAGAGTGCACATCGCTATGGGAGAGCAAGGAAGCCTCGGAGCCTCTCCAGCCCTTGGAAGTCAGCCACGCTGCTTCTGAGCAACAGAGCTGTGCTGACCGCCAGCCAGAGGCTCAGGCGATGTGATGGGTTGCCAAGTCACTACTGAGTAGCTCAGCTCTAAATTCTCAGCATACCAGTAGCAGTTTTCCCGGCAGGCTGACAGAAAGTGGGTTTCCAATAGGAAAATAATAGAGGTGGTTTCACGTACGCACTGTGGATCCCGGGCCAGGACCCAGGCCCCGAGTGCAATACTGCCCTTGGCCATGGGGTGAGAGGCGAGGGCAGAGAATCTGCCTGCCTCAGCAGGGAAATCCGCTCATCAACTGCCTCCCCAGGCCAGACAGGAGCTCTTCACTTCCACCAGTCGCTCCTGTTCCCTCTGGCCACGGCAAGGGCTGCTCAAGTGGGATTTGCTTAAAACCTCTTGCTGTAAAATAAATCCATTAAACTAAACTCTAAAAACAAACCCAGAAAGCCACCTCCCCAAACGCCAAACCTGATTCAATTATTGCAGTGAGAGGCAGTGGTAACGTTAGGAGGAGGAGGGGGTGGCCAGGCAGATCTGGTTTCCTTTGATCTTGTCACAGATTTTAGTTTGAGGCCAGCCAAAGCCATTCTTCTCCCTTCTCCTTAGTCCTGGGGCAGCAGAATGCTGCTGTTTCATTGATGACTCCCAAGGCCCTTTGAAACAGTGGGTTTTTTTCTGTGTACTGCTTTTTCTTTTTTTTTTGTCTAATCGGTAAGAAGTTAACACTTCCTTAACATGTCTTTGTGTTCATCTAATCTCTGCTGTTTAACCTTTGACATCTCCCTTATTATCCATGTCTGCCACCTTTTCCAAATACCGACAGCAGTGACAACACAGAACGGTTTGAGCCCTGCGGTAACAAGCTGCGTACATTCCTCCCACTGCACCAGGAGAGCCATTTGCCCTTTGTAGCTGTTTTCACAGTGACTTGGAAAATAAACTGCAGTTTGGGCAGAGGTAGCTATAGAGGCCGAGCCTCACACACAGCCAACTGAATGGAGAAGAGCCCCTCATGGCATGACAGCATCCACTCGGTGTTCCCACTCTGCTCTGGGCACCTGGGGACCAGCTACAGGCCAATGCCTTGGAGAGGATTGCCCACAAGAGTGCTGGAGGAGGTTAAGAACCCAACCATGCCTTTACATATAATGTATTGGTGCAGCCCCAAGAGACGCAGCAGATCCAGGGGAGGTCATGCCATGCGAGAAAGGTCTCGGACAAACACAGATCTAGGTCTACAGCGTTCTGGTCTACGAGCATTAGGAATTATTTTAGCTGCCTAGGCAGCTCATAACCTCTCCAGTTCTGAGACACATCCTCTTTCCTTCATACAGAGCAAAGCCTAAGCTTTGGTCGGTGGAGAGAGACAGGGTGGAGAGGGAGCTGGCAAAAACCTTTATGTTCTGTGCTTGGATGTGAGAGGTGATCAGGACACTGGGACAGAGACCACGGAAAGAGCAGCTAGGGGAGCAGGGAGTGCAGAGGAGCAGCACAGCCACCGTGGGGGCTGCATGGAGGTGCTGCAGAGCAGAGCCCAGGTGAAGTGTGAAGACACACCTGGAGCTCTGTGCTTAGGGCTATGCCTGAGCACCACTGTGCCACCAAAGCAGGAAGTATCTGGGAAGCACAGCAAAAAAATGGATTTAGGAAGGATTGCAACACAAAATGGGGCATCACTCAGGAAGGCAGGGCACAAGGGCTTTGACAGCTGTTTTGGCAAGAGCTAGCAAGAGCTGGTACTTGGGGGGAGTGAGACGCCATGAGCAGGGACACCTTTTTATAGGGCTGAGTCCCTGACCAAGTCTGGCACTACTCAAAGACAAGGTGGAGGGACAAAGCCTGCTCTCATACAACTGAATCCTTCAGGACTTTTCCAACTCTGATTTCCAGTTTGGAGGTTTGTTTCCTATGCTTCTGCCAGCCTGGGGATGCCAGCTGGCACACAACATGGCAGAGGGCCCTCCTGCCAACCCTGAGAGTTGTGCTATCCTCATCTACACCTTATAGAACAGCACTCTGTAGCTCAGCACTAGCAGCGGGGCAATAGGTACCACGACCTTCCTCATTTCTGTCTCCTCTCTCATTTGTAGGTATTACAAAAAGTTCTCTATTCCTGACCTGGATCGATACCAGCTCCCCTTGGACACAGCTGCCCTGAGCTTCACCCATGCCAACAACACCCTGATTATCATGGTGAGGTTTTAGCCACACAGAACAGCACTCTGCCCTTCTCTCTATGTCCATAAAGAAGTTAAAAGATCGTACATGTGGGGAAATGAGGCAGAGCAGGGAGATGTGCTGAGGGTCACTGATGAGTTCCCTTCTCTCTCACACAGTCAGTAGGAGTTTCAGATTACACTGGGCATGCCAGAACAGTCCAGGCTGCAAGAGAGGCCCTGCTTGCTGCTCAAGGTGATTTGCAGGTGGAAGAGTGTCTGTCGTGCCCTGTTTTCCATGTATCCCCTCCCTCAGGCCCGAGCAAGCCTGCACTCTCAGTGACAGCATAAGTGTTAAGAGTCCAAGGACCTGCTGCACTTAGAGGTCTCATGGTCTCAAAAAAGCCACCTGCTGCTTTGTGTCAGAGAGGATGCACTTCCATGCACATGGTGGAAGTGAGAGACTATCAAATTGGGCACTTCTTGTTGCAATGAGCAGAAAGAGGCAGACAGAGGCTCATCTTCTCCCAGAGAGCATCCCCTCTGAGGCAAACCTTGCAGCAGCATGGGAATGCATGTGCATAGGACAGTTGCCACAGGAGCACATTGAGTCCTGAGCTTGTTTGCCATAGGCCCAGCCCTTGCCAGAAAGCACCTCCATCCACCACTGAACTGCAGCTGGGTGAGGGGGCTCTGAGGGGAGGGCAGAGGAACCACAACTCTTACTTCTCTCTCTGCCTTATAAAAAAATGCATATTTTATATATAATATATATATTTTATGTATGTGCTGGTGTTGCTGGGCCCCACCTGGTCTGCCTCGAGCAGAGGCTGAGAAGGAGCACTAAGGGCATTTCTCTCTATCCTGCAGTACCAGAAGCCAAAGGAGATCCTGGCTGCAGAAGAGCAGCTGCAGAAGGAGCTGAAGAAAATAAAGGCAGCTAATGATGGGGCTGGTGACTGTAAGACCCAGTAGGCAGTAGCTGCTAAGAGGCTGAGGTGAGGGGCAGCTCTCTGGCACAGCTTCATGGTATTTATTTTGCCTTTTCTAATAAAAATTAGTCCTGTTGTTAACAGAACCATTTGGAGGAATCTTTGTAGGCCCTAGGAGACAATAGGGCAGCTGATGTCTTTAGGGCCTGGTCTGCTGATTTATACAGACATTTATGATCCTTCTATGAGTTGTGGAAAGCTGCAGCACGCAAAGGAAGCACACCACATCCACATTTAGCAGCCCTCTTCCCATCCTTCATGCATTTGGAAAACAAGAACCCCCTCCTCACCCCCCTCACCTGCTTGGGATTTGCTTGGAAGCTTGTCTCTCCCGCACCGTTGTGCGAGGTCCTCTGTGCAGTCAGAAGGATGCTCTGGTGATCCTGGCATCTCTGCAAATAGCATCAATGCTTAGGCCTGCCCAGGCACAGCCTATGAGCCAGGGTGAAGAGGAGGACTCCCAGCTGCCTCTGTACCACCAGCCATGTGCAACGTGACGTGCGGAGTGCAGGAACCGAAATGCAGCTGCCTTCATTTGCATGGCACCGGGTAAAGCGGGGACAGGGACCGCCGGCCAGCTCCCTTGCGGCACAGGCAGCATCCCACACACAGGGACAACCCCAGCAACTCGCCCTCCAGGCAGCTGCTGTCCACCCTGCATCCAGCCATCCCTTTGCTTGGACTTCTCCATGTCCTTCCACGCTGGTGCAGATCTGAATGGCTCCCACCCAAACCACCCCCACTTTGCAGTGAGGCGGTCGCAGGCTCCCAGCGTGGCTCCCCTGAAGAGGACTGCTTCAAACCGTGAAAACTCCTTAAAGCCCGAGCAGCAACCCCACTTCCAGCCTCCCTTCTGGGTGGCTCCAGGACCCACCTACACAGCTCTCACAAGCCAAGGGAGGCCCCATCGACTGGCAGAGCTCAGAGCCAGTGTGCCAGCCCCACTTGCAGCTTCCCCATTCCTCAGTGTCACCCAAGATGTGAGGGTGCATCCTTCTACCCACCAGTGCTGGCACCACCATGGGGCTGCAGCTCTGCTCCAGGCTTCAGCCAGGAACAACCTAAAAGCAGCTGCAGGGGAACTGCAGACAGGGACTGGCAGGACGGGTGGTAGCAGCGTTGCAGGAAGGGCTGTCAGAGGAGACCTTCCCTGCGCTGGTCATACTTGTTCATCTGTTCAGCTGATGTGCTCATTCCTACTCTGGGCCTTGCTCAAGTCCCACAGATACTCCAGTTCCTTCACAGCCTCTCCCCTGGGGACACTGTCGAAGACATTTAATGTCTCCATCTCTCCTTCTCAATTACATTAAAGGACCAGCAACACACCAGGACCCAAGAAAAAACAGACCTCCCCCACTCCCAATCTCTGCCAGCTCCCTCTTGTCTTCTATCTTGTGCCAAATCACTGACCTGAAGCTCTCCTCACATGCAGAGTCCCAGGTGCTCCAAGCAATACAGCCGCAGTATTTTGCAGCCCCTGATTCAAAGCATCATATTTGAAGCAACAGCTCAGTTTTACCAATAGCCCAGGAGTCCCCCTAAAATCATTATCTTGGACTGGCAGTGTTCGGGATCTACAGCTTTGAGCTGATGGAAGATTGTTCCAGCCACAGCATCTTCTGATGACAGAGCTCAGTGCTTGGGGCACATCGGCATCAACTTACAAGAGAAGAATAGGTAGCACCATGGCAGCAACGAGATTGCAGCAGAGCCAGATCAGAAACTGCGACAGGGAGCTGTGCAAAGGAAGAGCCTTCTGAGAATGTGATCCTGCAGCAAAGCTGTGTCTTGAGCTGCTGTCTCACACCCACCAGGAACAGAGGGCTGCCTTTAAGCAGATGAGGAGCTGGTTGGTTTCACTGCTCAGGCAAGAGCTCCAGCAAACATCCTTTTCCAAGTTTTGTACATAGCAAGGCAAGAGTAGTCCCTTGGAAGTTGAAATGAAGCTCTAACAAAAGACCACACTGTGTGCTTTTCCCTAGAAGCACTCCCAATTTGTGATACAAAACCCCTCCTTTACCTATCCAGGATACCCAAACTCACAGCCAAGTAGGATTCACACACCTCCTTCCCCAAGGAGGACCAGACCTCAGACACCACTGCATTCACCCACAACGCGTTCACCCACAGACATCCACACCCATCCAGGCAGCACAGAGCACGTTGAAAGCTATGGTTGTCCTGAGACCCAGCTCAGGCTCAGAACGCTGACAGAAAAAGGAGCAGAGCCCACCAAGATGTGTCTGCAGATCCCAGTAAATTGCATCAAGGCCTTGGTGTTTGCACCAGTACAGTTTGCTGCTTCATTATGCAGGCAGCAAGCAAGCTGCAGATCCTGCTTCTTGATTTCTTGTTTCAACAAGTGATACAAGATCGAAGATCCCAGGAACTGCCTTCAACACACCAGCGTCGCAGGGTCTAGCCAGGGAGAGAGAACATGTACAGTATCTGAAAACAGGCCCTGCCTCCTCCACCCAGCCAGGCCTCTGCAATCAGTGGGCAACATCACAGCCCCTTTGGAACATGAAACAAAACATACAGCCTCTTTTGTTTCCCTTCAGAGTTTTATTTAGCAAAATTTGACTGTTTCAGCCCTGCCAAGTGCACAGCATGACCTAATGGCCAGCTTGGGGAGGCATACACTGAGAGCAGGGCTGGCTCAATTCTTTAGCTCAATTCTTGCTCTTGGCTGTGAAGGACAACACAAGCAACTGTCAGGAGAGCAAGCGCAGATGAAACTTGGGCCCTGCTCCAGGCACCTTTCCACTGAATCAGTCTACCGCACACACAGCCTAGACTTGCTTCACATGGCTCAGAGCCTGGTTGATCTCAACCTGACCAGCACACACAGCAGAGAGGCCATCCCAGCTCAACTTGCCCCCAAACCGATGTGTTCACAGAAAAAGTGGAAAAAAAAAAAAACAAAACCAAAACCAACCCTGACTTGCACAAAATAAAAAGGGTAAAGGACGATCAGCTTTTATTTTCACTTGAAATAGCCTGGCCCTTCGTGCACTCTTCAACATGGCTTTCTGGCAGGCAAAACATCCCTTCAGAAGCTTTGGAGGTCCTTCCCCCAATCCTGCCCTGTAATTCCCTGAGCCAAGTGTCAACTGTGCTGAGTTGGGGTGACCAGAAGCAGCAATGGTGCCTTTCACGGGGCCGTGAAGTCTAGGACGTGCAGGGCTGATGCCAGGGCAGCGTACAGGTGGGTGGTACTGAAACGGAGGCAGTACACTGGGCTGCTGGTGGGCGAAGAGAGGTGAAAGCTCTGCAAGATAACAGGAGAATCAGCCTTTCCAAGAAGAGGACAGCCCAAAGACCTCAACCGGTGTTACAGACCCAAAGGTTTAGATGCCTGAGCAAAGCAGGCTTTTCCCTGCATACAGGCTTGCCCCAAAGACAGCCCAGCAGCTTCTGTCTCTTCTTCCAAAGAGACACGGGGACCTGGCTGCCAGAGGACATCCCTGCTGCTGCCCGGCCCTCACCTGCAGGCACCGAGTCTGCCGCTTATCCCAGATGCGCACCACACCGTAGTAGGAAGAGCCGCTGGCAATCATGTGGTTCTTATCGCTCCTTATGCAGTACAGGGCACTGTCGTGGGGCTCTTCCCACTCCTGGATGCACTTCCTGCAAAGGCAGCACAAACCAAAGCAGAGCTGAGCTGCTTCTCCTCTACCACTGGAACTGAGGCCCAGTTTCCCTGAAGGAGCCAATTCAGCTGCAGGTGAGTCCCCAGACACTGCAGAAGGAGAGCCCGGGAGCCTTGCACAGGCCCCAGATGGCAGCAGGGCAGGCTCACCTGGTGCTGGTCCGTATGTCCCAGTAGCGGATGTAGGTGTCGTACCCACACGAGAGGAGAAGGGAGGGTGTTTCGTAGAAGACATCAAGGACTCCAGCTCCATGGTGGAAGTCAGTCCCTAAACAGGTCAACAGCTGACCGCTGCAAAGAAACACAGTAGGGGAAGAGTCATTTAGAGCAGAAGCTCCCTTTTGATTCAGCAGGCCACAGCAGAGATGGTGTCACAGAAGTCTCCGAAATCTCATTTCTGTGGCTGAACAGAAGGCAAACCCCAGCATAAGTCTTCCTCTCCTCCCCCAGTTTTTGCTACTGTTTTGGCTACCGTCATGGAGTGTGACCAGCAGAAGAGGAGCTAAGGAACAGGCACAGCTGATCCCAAGCAGAACAGGATCAACCTTCCTTGCAAGAAGTGAATCAGTACTCAAAAATGGGGCTCCATTTCCATGAGAGGTGGTTCTCAACTTAGTCAAATACCAGATAATTCACAATAGCCACTTTCCTGGGCAATCGCATCCCACCTCACTCCAACCCAAACTCCATCCTTCAAAATACTGCCACTGGAGGGTTTCCCATATCTTTGATGCACAGCTCAGACCCACGGGCAAACCAGACTCTCCTGCCCCACTCTGCCATGGCTGTTATCCTCGACCCCTCCAGTTACACATCGTACTGCAGACACTGTATCTGGGGCTGAACAAGACTGGAGATGACTTTCCAAAGGCCTCTTCCTCCTTTTCAATGTCTTACTTGCTGTGAAAGAGTGACAGATCTCCACAAAGCTCTAAGCGAGATGCTTTGCGGCCAGTATCAGTCTGCTGCTTGTTCATGCAGCTCACCAGGTGGCTGGTGCCTGGTGAGGGCCCACGCTGCCAGGCTGCGAGAAGGAGCTTGAGTCCCTTTCCTGGACCATATGAAATTGCACCCTGCAGCAGGCACAAGGCAAAGCTCATCCCTGGTATCACTCCACCTGCCCCAGCAGCCCAGCAACACTCTGCCACCGCAAACTTAGGAATGGAGGAGAAAATCTGCCCAGCTGCTTGAGACAGCCATCTATTGCAAACCCTCCTTTTCCTCCTCCTCACACTCTCCAAGTCAAAAATGCTGGACACAATAAACCTCGAAGCACCTGCTATTCAAACCCTGCTGCAAGGCCACCCCTCTCCAACGGGCTCTTGGTTCTCAGGACAATGAAGTGGTCCTGAAAGCCGACAGCATGGATCCCACCATGGGGTCACTCCAGCATCTCCCCCCCATTATTTTGTTACTTTCTGCTCCTTGATCCAGCATCACACAGTTCTGAGGCACATCGCCAAATGCCTTAATTCTGTCTGTAATCTGGGCTAAAGCCCTTGTCAGGGGATAAAGACCACACAAAAGGAGAAATAGAGTCCCGGGAGATGTTAAAACAAGTAAACACCTTTGTGTCAGGAGAGAGAAATCGCTGATAAAGCAGATTAGCACCTCGAGCCCTGGTGTCCCCAGATCAGAAGGCGAGCCCTGGACGATCTCTGCAGCCAGCACGCTTCTATGATCACAGAGCTGGCGGCATGCTGGGGCCAGCCTGTTTCCCCACAGTCACTCTCCAAAGAGCAGATTATGTAGAATAACAATTTCTTTGTGGCTGTGTAATTCCCTCCGTGACCGTGGCTGTGGGCAGCTACATTGGCCCTTGATGCCAGGGCCCTAGCAACCATTTAGAGAGGCCAACCAGCCCTAGCAATGGCCCCCCTGTGCAAACCTCTCGGACAAGCTTTAACATCAAGTGCATGAATTAATCCCCCCCAACACGAATCCAGGGGTGCTGGCTTATTGGACTTTGTGTTTCTCCAGGCAAGAGATCGAGGGGATTCCAGGCTTCAGCCCTTTGCAACCTTCTCACAACACATTAACCCTTGGAGAGTTACTTATAAACCCACTCAGCAGCAACACTGCATCTGTGTGCAGGTCAGGAGGTTGAAGCATTCCCAGTCTGAGCACTGGGAGCAGGAGGCTGGGGCAGGTGGGTCCTCAGGTCCATTGTGGAGTAAGACATGGATGAGCATCTCCGAGTTCTGCCCCTTCAAGCACACAGATCCCCCCCTCCATTTGCTGTTCTGCAAAGCCAGCAGGACAGATGCACACACACACAACCCTTCTCAAGGCTTCCACACAACCTTTGTCATCCTACAAGTTATATGCGTGGCCCAGAGTTGTAAGACATACAAGAGAGGTATGAGGAGGAGTCAGTTGCTGCTCCAAACAAGAACCATTGGACTACATTCGAGATGCACCTTGCAGACTCCTCTGCCAGCTGCTCAGGCAGGAGCAGGGAGTTACAGGAGAAGAGCTATTTCAGTGAGCCATAGGTAGCTGCAGCTTCGACCCTTCTCTCCCCGCTTCCACATGCTGCTGCTTTTTTTTCCTCTTTGTTTTGCAAAGTATCCCCTGGACCGGTGCCCTGGGCATGTTGCACTTTGGAGGAGGAAGACAGGATGGGCAGCTGCACATGGGCTACCCAGCCCAGCAGCACATCTGGTGAGTATCTCCTGCTAGCTAGCTGAAGCCTGTTTGTCTTCAGGTGCCCCTCCACCTGCTAATGAACCTTAATATGTAAAGGACTAAGTGAGCTCAGGGAGAGAGGAACACTGTGCTGAGGAAAGGTAGCAGGATGCAGAAGGACATCCACAGACCTTGTACTCACTAGGAACAGCCTTCTTCCTCTGCTCAGGTCCTTCAAATAGGTCACAGCAGATCTCCTCACAACCTCCCACCTCTAAATAAGCAGTCATCACACTCAAAGCAAGCCCAGCCACACTAAAGCCTGTCTTCCACCTCAGTTTGCAGTGCTGCAAGATGCCAGTAATTTTTAATATCAGTCTGGTTATATTTCCAGTGAAAAATTTCAGCATCAAAAGGACAGACAGGAGAAACCAGGGAGCCTGGATTCCTGCTTTCAGAGCTTCCTGTGCAGCACTAAACACCATCCAGGTGCCTCGCTCACAGTGTCTCTCCTTTCCTTCACACCTCACTGTAGTGGTACCCAAGCATCCCACCAGGGCCACACCTGCTTTCCTCCCTGACTTCCCTTTCTTGCTCACACAACTAAGAAAAAACAAAGGTAAAAGAAAAAGTGGAAAGAGATTAGCTTTTCTCTGTAGGCAGGAAAGCAGCACAGGTACTTGCAAGTTACTGCGTCAAAGCAAGCCTTGCTTTGCTGGTTTGTTAACTAGCTCCGTTATCCTGCCCAGAACAGGTCAGCCAAAGCAGCTCTCAGCTGGGAGGTCCAGCCCTTGCACACGCCCTTCAGCCGTTTACAGAAACAACACATCAATTGCTACAGTGAAGCACACAGAACCTGACACCAGGGGGGTTGCGGGGGAAAAAATCACACTGTGCTGTACACTGGGCACACAAAACAAATGAGCCAAGTGTTCTGGCATGGGCACACTTAAACTGATAAAGATGCAGAACATGATTAATGCTTCCCCTGTTTTTCAGCAGATGGTGTCTCTGGACCAGCTACCACCACACCAGGCCAACTCCACATCCCTGCAGCACATGCTGAGCAGGGAACTCTCTGCCGACACAGCTCTCCTAGCTTTGGAATCACAAATCAGTGCCCACAAATTGTCCGCTCTTCAATATCCCAAATACTCCCTTTTTCTTAAACTCCAGTCCTCAACAGCTTCCACTTCCTAGGGAGCAAATCCCACAGCTAGTCCCTAATAATCCATAATGGATCAAGATAAAACCAACAAGGGGAAACAGAAAAGCAGCAGGTAGAGCAGCACAGCACCAATGGTTTTCTAACAACTGATATGGGCAGGAGATACCTACTCAATGAGGGACAGAAAGAGACATGATAGCTATCTTGGACCTTGTTTCTCACTAGCTTGCATAGATTACCAGCACCAGCCAAACGCAGCAGGGAACAGCCTTCTCCTTTCCTTTGTGGGCCCTTTTTCACCCTCTGCACCCACACACCTTCCAAAAACCAAGCAGCTGATCCTCAGCTCTTCAGCTGCCTGGGTGCCCTGTTCTTATTCATTACCTAGGAAGGTTAGTCAACAGGTGACCACAAAGCCTGAGCAAGACCAAGTACGGAGGGTCCACATCATCTCCCCACCATGCCCTGGCCCTCCAGTAGTAGCGAGTTAGAGGCTGCTTCACTCCCAGGTGAAACAGACTCCTTGCTGATAGATGAGTCTAAAAATTAAAGGTATTTTGTTCAGGCACTATAGAAAATCCATTCATTCATCAACTCCCATGTTCTTCAGAAAACAATACTTCTGAAAACTACTTTTATAAGCATTTTGTTTGGGATTTCCACATTTCACTCTTTCCCTTCCATGCTGGAAATCTAGCCACGAACACTGCTATCATGATACCTCCAGAAGACAGGAGCCTTCTAGCCTGGAAGCAACGGGAAACACCAAGGAATGGCAGAAACAAGCTGGTTTCTTCTAAGTTTGTGGTGTTTTTTTTCTTTTAAGAACAGCTTAAGGCTCTATTCCTCCTTGCACCAGGTATATGAAGATAAAGTAAGATCAGTCATGGCAGAGCCCAAATCGTTAGTTTCCAGATAATCCATGGGATGCTGCTGTCACCAAGTTGAAGTCATATGCAACCTCCCAAGCCACAGCGATCATTTGCATAACCACAAAAGCTCAGGTTTTCCCTGAGACCTTGCCCATAGCTGGAGTCCAAAAGAAGTGTGCGCCTCCCTCCCTGTACCACGCCCATCGGCTGCAGGCCTTGGCCAGCTGTCTCCAATACACATGAACTACATTCCAAAATCTGGGATGAAACAACATTTCTCCTCCCCTTCAGTTTCTGTTGACCTTGGTTCACTGGAGTTGATATTATACAAATATGCAAATTCTCAGAAACTGCCAGATTCGGAACATCTGCCAAAACCAGAGATGTGCAAAATTGAGGACATACTCATTCGTTCTGGAAACCTCATATGTGAGCCGTGATCATTGATCAAAGAGGAGAAGCCATTGTACATATGCAGGTGACTACTCAGAAACTGAGCAGAGCTGTAAACCAATATTTTAGCCCCAGTAACTACTTGCAAGAAGCCAGGTGGGATGCATAGACTTTAAAGAAAAGGTGGAAAAAGCATCATTCAGTTTCAAAACACTGGGATATTTGAGCTGAGTAAGGAAACAAAATCCATTTAAACACACATATCCAGAGTGCAACGTTTGCACAACTTCTGTCACCCCATTTGGAGAGCGCACCAAAACCTAAGAGAAGAGCTGAGTTGTCATCTCTTCCAGGTGCTTTGCAACAGCAGCTGAGGCACCCAGGGGACGCAGCTGCTTATGCTAAGAAGGGAAAGGCTTGCACAAACAACATCTAAAACATACATAGACAGAAGCACAGATCCTTGGCAAAGTTACTCTTCATAGAGTTATCCTATGCCAAGGTTACCCTTGCGTTTAACCAAGGTTACTATTCCTGCAGGGAGATGCGAGACTGGCTTGAGGAATTTTGAAGGAGCACCTCCATGTGAAATGGCTCAGAGATGTTGTTATAAGTGATTTTCAGGAGAAATGCCTCTCTCAGCTTCCTCAGCGCAGCTGAAGGGACTCGAGGCAGTAGGGGGGAATAACACCAACGATGGTTTGAGATTGTGTTGGGGGAGAGATAGAGGGAGTCTTGCCTTCTTTTCTTCTGCTTTCTCTGAATTGGCCCACACACGCTTTAAATGGTCCAATAAAAAGATACAATTTCTTTACCTTTCCTGCTCTGGGACCCTGTGAGTTTTTGTTGTTCGGGTTCCCGTAAGGTTAAGTTCAGAGGATAAACTGACACGCTGGGCTATGGGAAAAAGCCACTTTCTTCAAATAAAGCCACAACGGTGCAAAAGAGACCCTGCTGGGGCTTTTATTTGGGAAAACAAACAGAAATGGCACCAAGCCCTTCTGCTTTACGAACCAATTTAACTATAAAACCAATGTTCTCCCTCTCGGGGGTGAGGAGGGGAGAGAGACAGGACATGACAATAGTCCAAAACCTTGGGGGGAAAAAAAAAAAGATAGGACAAAAAAGGTTGTCTGTCTCCTTTCCTTTCTTGTCCATGGCTCCTTTTCTTAGCACACGTGTGTTCTTGTAAAAACGATTAGATTGCAATTTGTATAACATGGTGACCCCCAAATTCAGACATTTAACCCCTTTTCTCTACAAAGAATGTCAAGAATGTCTTCTCTGTCTTTCTTTCCAACAGGAGGAGTAGGGGGGAATTCTATCAAACTGTGATTTCTTGGGGGAAGAGAAAAAGAGGGAGGCGAGGAAAAGAAGCAGGGAGTTCTCAAAGCCTCTCGCCTTTCGTCCCACTTGTGTGGGAACAGGCAGCTGTATTGCTCCCTTTCTGGACAGAGCTCTGCAGGTCTCCTTTAGTGGAGAGACAAAAAAAATGGAGAGTCCAAATCAAAACAAAGCCATCTGTTTAAATGAGCTACCGCTAGCCAGTGGCAGAGGGGGTTCCTCATTCACTCCTTCCCATTCTTCTCTCTTGCCTCTGTTGATTCTCTCTCAACCCAGGGGAAAATAAAGATTGCTTTTGCTTTGGCTCAGAGGGATGAAACTGATTGATGCATTTGGAGTGTCCAGCCCCCACCCACGCTCTCTGATTGTTCAGAGCCTTGTAAAGTTGTCATAAATACGGCTGAAAAGGAGTGCAAAGGCCACAGCATGCCCTGGACATGCACGCATCCAAAGGGCAGGAGATGGCCTCATGCTCATCCACCATGAGACAGGGCCAAGACCACCACAGGGAGGAAAGGATTTAGGATAAAACACCTGTATGATGTTGTTCTTACAACAGTTTTACATTTAGGTTAAGATGCATCAGGGACCTCTCATCAAAAGGAAGGCCGAAGCTTCCCAGGTTATGTGAGAGGGTTCAGAAAGATGATGTCAACCCCTCCGAAACCAGTAAGGAACTATAAAAACCCAAACAATTTTGAGAACACATGCATACCATGGGAATTTGCACCAACAATTTGCATTGCACCAACAAACTGAGGCTATCCATTATATCCAAGAGAGAGAGTTCTGAACAAAACAAAGTCTGCTAAAAGGAACAGTCACTCAAGAGATTGCCACTTAAGAGGCTCCTTCAGCAGCAGGCTTTCTCCATCACCAGGTCAAGTAGCTGGCCACAGGCCTGGTGTCCTGCCTCCAACAACGCCCAAGATCACAGAGCAAGGGAATCAAATCCTACAGTTCAGAGCTGCACAACTGGGGTAGGAATTTCCTCCTGGCCTGTTTATATCTAGTCTTGCTGGTCAAGTCACAAGTAGAATTGCCAGCTTCATGAAAAAGGACCTGCTCTTCCCTTTGCCTAGATCTACATCCAAACTCTCCATCCTACCTACCTCACACCAGAGGAAATGACCAAATTAGAAATCCAAAGTCAGTTGTTGTGCCAAACTGATTTGATATGAACAGGCCAAGACGGGTTTGCCTGAAGACAAGAATTCCCTTACGACAGATCCCAGTCTGTCACTTCACCAACCCTTTTCCTCTGAACTTCAGGAGGAAGGCGCAGCAAATCAGTGTTCCTGATTAGCCAAAGGATATATACATGGGAATAACCAGAACCAATGCTTTAAAAAGAGTAACCAAAGCCATTACTGGACAGGATGAGGCAACAACAGTAAAAAGCAAGCAGGAGAGCCTCAAGAAAAGAGAATGAGCAGCCATCTAAGGAAAGGCAGCTGCCTTTGGATCATGCCAATGCAGTAAGTGGGGGCAGAAGGCACTCATTCGCAATCACTTTCCTGATGCAAGCACAGCCCAGAAAGCTGTTTAGTTCACTGCTGGGCAAGTTTTGGATTGCTGCCTGCAATTTAGAGACTGTGCTCAGCCAAGACAGAGATGCCAAGAAAGAAACCCAAGTCTGAAAGGAGACGGGAGCTTCTTTCCCACCAAGCTTGGAGGGAGAGAGTTTTCTTGGCAAAAAAAAAGATACTTGGCATGATGAATCTGTAGAAAGGAAGGGCAGGGTAGGGGATTCTGCAATCTACATCACAATATTATGATTCTTCTGCCCCCAAATCCTGTGAAACTTTATCAGAGTCAGGATAGTATTTGCTATTGCTCACCTCGTCTGTTACCAGAGATATCCACCCACTTCTCTGTGACTGTACAAATCCAGTTGAAATGCCTAGGTGAAACAAACTCCATGCACTTCTTGAAGTCAGTTACCTTTCCTTTTGATCTAGCAACTCCAATTCTGAATCCATTTGCTCCCTTCAACTAACAAACTCCTTTTGTTATTAGAGGGTCTCAAACTTGTTTAAACCTCGCAGTTCAAAGCTGTGGAGAGAATGATCTTCAACAGAACGCTAGGAAGTCTGCTTGTGCATCTTGGACCAAACTTCTACACTAAAAGCTTCAGCTGAAAATATTTAGCAAGCTTTATAACCAAAAACTAGACCTGCAGATTCTCATTTCGCTGATCTACTTCCACACATGAAAAATTTGAGCATGATAAGACGCAAAGCCAAGGAGGACTGGATTTAAACAGGAAAGCATCAGCAGATCAGCTAACCAGGGTGTTCAGCGCTCTGTACTGCAACTGTCAGATTACACTTGCTGTTCAAGAACAGCACAGGAAGCCCAAATTTTAAAGCTCTACCTCCTTGTTGGCAATTGTTCACACTCATTCACTTAATGGCTCTAAGGAGCCACCAAAGTGAATGCAGATCAATATATGCTGAAATTTGAAAGATTCTTGCCCACCCTACTGCACAGACGGATGTAACCTGGCAAGGGTCCCAGGGAAACAAACACCAGAGATCAAGAAGCAGCAAGTCAGCAATTGTCAGCCAGCTGCTTATGATGGTGACGCTCATGTTGGCTCTCAGATGCGAATATGGATTACCAACCTGCGGCTGCCCTGAAAGACTCCTCCCACCGCTCTCTGCTGAGGGCACCAGCCACACACCTGAATTTCCCTTCTCCTCCACTCCCCAGTCTCTCTCATGAATCCCCCTACCTCCCACCTCCCCAAAACTTGCAGACATCAAAGGCACCTGCCCTGAACACCTGAAGAGCAGAGGGGCCTGACAGTCAAGAAATGCAACTCTGTATCTTCCCTGTCCATGCACTCTCTATTTTTTTTTTCCCCCTTCCTTTGAAAAAGGTGGCAGAGATAAATGGAGAACAAAGAAACAAGAAAAAGCCACAGCTTTGGCCCACACCCTGCCTATTACTTAAGGGGGAAGGAACTCTTCCGAAAGAGGAGGAAAAAAATGTGCTCAGACACAATGGCTCAAAAGGCCAGGCAGCAAACCGGGCCACTTTGTACTGCTAACAAGGGAAACCTAATTACAGGAAGAGGGCAAAGAGGGACAGATAAAAGGGATACAAAATTTCAACATCTGTTGCCATAAAGGGATAAGAAGTGGGGAAACGCAAAGTGTCAGTTTGGTGTCAGTGACGGCGTAAAGCCACTTTCAAAGGGCTCAGGAGAGGCAGAAAAACCGAATAAGAAATTAAAGGGTTCTTAAAAAAAAAAAAAAACACAACAGAAAACAAAAAACACTCTGCCAAAAATGCTTTCAAAAGGGGGGAGGAGATGGACAAAGACTAGGTATTTAAAAGGCAGAGGATCTGGGGTGGCTTGCAGGGCACAGCTAACTTTGGCTCAGTTTTTACAACAGCTCTTGTGCCCTGTGTCTGTCAGGCTGTGTCACAGGAAAGGACAACGTAGGACTTGTGCATTCAAAGTGTTTACAGCATAAGGATTTCAATGCTGGAGAAGTCACTGGTCCATTTTAAACACCGAGCTTGGCAGAATAATTCCAAGAGTTGTTGCAAGGCGACCTCTGGAGTATCCAACCTTATGGAGAACCATCCTTTAGGCAGGAGCATTTGTCTCCTAAAGACATAGAGATTACCATGATAGGCTGGTGAGCAACAGTTCTCTGCAAGGAAAGGACAAATGCTGGCCTTGGAGCTGCTCCCAGTGGTGCATCACCCTTCTCTCCCAAGGAAATAGGAGGTTGAAAGAGATAAAGAGGAATAGGATCTGAAGAAAGTTTCATGTTCTTTTGCTTGTCATCAATGGGCTGTTCTGCTGAGCCACAAACCAGCACTGGCAGATCAGACAAGAAGGTCTGAGTAGAGAAGGGCAAAAGGGAGCAGAGGTACCTGACATGTGAGAGGGGCAGCTGTCATCACATCCCTCGCTGGCACAAAGGGGCAAGGGGACTTGCAAGAGGCTGAGGAGTCAGCAGGCCCTGATACTTGATGCAAGGACACAGGTTAGTGTCCAGTGGCCTATACTGCTAATCGTTGTCCTTTCCTATGCAGACCTCCAGCCACCTAAGTTATTCACAGCTCCCTCCAGACACACACGTTGAACCTGAGTGGCAATAAGAGCACAGCAACTTCTACACATCTAAAAGTAATCAGATGGCATGGTATAGCATCTATGGGATGGCAGATGTCCTCCAGAGGTGCAGCAAGCCTGGTTCAAAAGCCTAAGGAAAAAATTCTCCTTCATTACAGGAGAAAAGGCCAGGTGTAGCAGCAGCTGGAATTTCAGTCATCAGAGACGGTGTCTTGGCATTATGCAATCATTCCCCTGCTTTAGACTCCCCTTGACAACTGCTTGTTGCTGCCTGTTGTGGCTTTGATCCAACACCATCATCTCAAACAGAAGCAGAAATGAAAGACAGTTGTGGGGGTGGGATTCAGCAAGAGGCGTTTCCCTTCCCCACTAAGAATTGCTTCACTGCTAAACCCAACCAAGCCCTTTTCAAAGCCCAGAACATATTTCCAGGTGAAGACATTATTCCCTTCCTCTAGGAGGGATGAAAATGGCTGCCCCAGGGCCAGGGAACAGTGAAGGTCATAAATACGAAAACATACCATGACCAACAGCTACAAGTACCAGGCAAGGACTTATCTGGCCTGGAACTAAGAAGATCAGTACACAAAAGGTTATTTAAGCTTTAAATCCTTTTGTAGCATGTTGCAGCTCTCAGCTGTTGGGGAAAAAGACCACCTACCCTAAAGGAGAAGAATGTCACAGAAACTGCTGCAGTGTCACTTGCACACACCCCCACGTAGAATAAAGCCCAGCTACCAACTCAGACAGCACTAAACTTCTAAGTGATGCTATGGATTCTGTTGTTTTAAAGAACACGTTTTAAGCATCGCTCTACCCTGCCTCATTTTTGAACAGAGAGATTGCCTGGGTTCTGTTCTTAAAAATTATGTCCTTGCCGTGTTCAGCCTCCATGTGTCAGACTGGCCCTTCATAGCCACAAGGAAGGGGTAAGCAGCAAACTCAGGGGGCCCATCTCTGTCTGCCAGGTGTTATCAGGACACATTGGGCACAGGAGGAGTTCTGGGCAGCTCTAAGATTTTGAGTTTGCACGCAGCGGTCCCACTTTTGGAGTCTGGCCAAGAAGACAACATGCACAAGCCTCAAAGGAAGAAATCAGCATTCCCCTATGAAATTGCTTCTGGTCACCACTGGAGCCTTTGAAAATTAGTCCAAAGCTCTGCTGGGAAGAAAAACAGTTTATGGAGAAGTCAAGACCTGGAAAGATGCTCTGTACTTCCTCATTATGAATGATCACATCAAGCTTCACATGCTAGTTTGCCAGCCGTGCTTCCTGCTCAATCTCCTGCCCTGCCCTGCACATGCTGACAAGACTCCCAGCTCACATGCAGATCCCCAGAGAGGAAAAGGCCCACTGGCATGGTACATTCCAGCTGTGACAGGTGAAGAGGGAAGAATAAGTTTGACACACCAGCCACTGCAACAGAGGCCCAGTGGCCTAGGCTGCCTTGACTTTTTTTTTTTGCCTGCCACTCAGGCTTTGACATTATTGAAAGATCAGACTCCATCGTGCCTGTTCATTACCTTAATCCTATTTTCTACACAGCTTTATTATCTCTTTGGGCTTTCTTGGGAAAGGCTGTCAGAGGCTTGGATGGGGGGAGAGGGTTGCCTACCTCCTCACCCTTGTCAGATGCCTTTATTCAAGAACAGCCAGACGACTTGATGGACAGGGGTACCACAGCACAGCCTGCATCCTTCTGGGGTACTGCAAAGCCACCATCGGACTGGGTCACCAAGAAACATGCACCATAGCTGAATGCACTGGCGCTGTCTTCCCTGCTCTAGTTTGTTCTTCGTGGGATGCATCTTTTGCCAAGCCTTTATTTTTGTCACTTCAGAGAAAAAAAAACCAGTTTATGTTTGTATTTGATGTAGTTTATATTTGTATTTGACTTGGACAATCTACAATATCTAAATTATCAATTAGAAGGCAACTGGCCTCAGCCCAGACCTGCATCCTACACCTCCTCTCCCCAAATGTAGCTCTGCTGACACTCCTCAGACCCCTTCTGCCATTACCCTCCTCTCTGCCCTCCCAGAGCCCACCAGCTCACCTTAATCCTGATGGCACTCCCTCAATAATTTACACTGTGCCCCTCCTACCCAGAGCATACCAGTCCTGGAAAACCGCCTTGCCATTCAATAATCCTGTCAAATATTTGCTGTCTGTCCATTACTACACAAATATCCCCAGGCTGAGAGTTTTAAATTTGTCAGCAGTTGAGTCTCACATCAGGATTTGAGCTCAACGGTTCCCCAGTTGCTAAGGTCAGCGCCTTCACCAAACAGGAACTACTCAATGGCCCCAAATCAGAGCCCACAGCAATTAACCTCCTCGATGCTTATTAAGACAGAGGGAAGGCAACAAGCCTAAGTCACTTCAGTAGATAACCTGTCACCACCCCTCACCTCTCTGAGCTACCAGAAACACCAGGACAAAACGATTGTAGGGCCTGCTTTTGCCTCTGGCTTCTGAGCACCACAGACAAGTGGGTGAATGGGAAGGTGCAGATCACCTTCCTTATGCCTTTGGCTCAGGCCGAAGCATCAAGTGGGACAGATGAACAGGAAGGTATAATGGGCACATTCTGACTGTACATAGGTAATAGGAAGAAACCAGGATGGCTGTGACACCAACTAGAAAAGCCGGGAAGAACAGTCGAGCTGCTCCTTACTGAACTAGAACCACCCCCCTTATACACTTTTGCACACTAGTTTGTTACATCTCTGACACTGTCCCACATATCATGTTTAAAAATCCCTTGCCTATGTGGACTAAAGGAATGATTTTACGGCATCTCCAATATTGCATTACTCATTGTTATTCAATTCCCTCGTCAAGTCCCTTCCCATAACCTGGAAATCTCACTCACCTTTCAAGGTCCCAGATTCTCAGAGGTGAGGTGTGTCCACAGCAGGCTGTCCCCGTCACAAATGAGCTGTTTAAAAAAAACCAAGCAGACAGAAAAAAACACTTACTAATCCTTGTATTCTGAAGAATGAGTGCACAAGCAAGACAGAAAATGGGCTACAAAACAGACTGTGAATTCTGGTTCAAGACTATTTCAGCATGTTCCAATGCATTTCACAAGGGGCGGGCAGCAGCAAAGGGAGAGGTCCTCCAGAGCTCTCAGGAGATGAGCTTCCCAGGTGCAGAAGGTTCACAACTGCAGAGAAGTGGCAGGACATAAAGGTGTATTTGCATACGCAGAGGAAAAAAAGTAAAGCAGGAGCAGCTGTAAATTGCAAGAATATTTTCAAAACCATTAGCACAATACTCTGCATGTCTCATATACAGTCAGCACTGTGAGCTGCAGAAAGATCCCGTGGAAAATTCCCTGTTACTTTCTACTTTGTGTCTCACTTCTGTTTGCTGGCAACTTCCAAGCACAATCATGAATTGCCTGCAGTATCACAGGCCTAACAAATCACAGAACAGAGGTCTTCAGTCCAGCCTGCTCAAAGCAGGGCCAGTTCCAAAGTTGGATCAGGTTGCCCTCCCCAGTGCTCAAGTGCTCTGTATTAGAGGAAGCCACAACTCTCCTACAGCTCAGTTCACACTCTTCAGCAGGGTCCATTCCAAAGTCCTCTTTGGCAATGCTAAGTCCCTGCTGCACAGGCTGGCTCCAGAGGTCACCTGACAGCCACTGGCCTCAAATAGCTGATAAGACAGGAACAAATCCTTAAAATCAAGCAGCAGGAACAAAGGTGCTGTGGCTCTCCATGCCACACTGCTTGTTTTATGCCAACTTCCTGTCCTCAGTCCGAATAAGAGAAAGCAACTCATATAAAGATTCTAAGTACATTATAAATGACCTCTCACAAAGCCACATTTATTGCAGCTACCAGGAATAAAACGCCAAAACTATGTTTAAGTCATTGCAACAAGGATAGCAGAAGTGTAGAAAAAATAGAGCCTGCTATCTTGCAGCATGACATAGGCCTGGCAGCTGAAAAAGGAAAGCAAACCAAGGAAACAATATCATGTTTGTAAAAATAGCAGGCTTTAGACATTTCTTTGATCCTCTACAACATTCTTCCTTTGGAATTCAGAAGGTGTCTCCAAGCCTCTTTGGTCCCAGGGACTACTGCAGCATCCATAAGAAGCACTACCACTGGCATTACAGGGTACCAAAGCTACAGGAACCAAGGAAAACCTACAGCTACCAAGGCTTTCTTTTTTTCTTTGCTAGTTATAGTCATGGAATCCCCCCAGTTGAAAAAGACCTTTAAGATCATCCAGTCCAAGCATCAGCCCAACACCACCGTGCCTACTAAACCATGTCCCAAAGTACCACGCCTACATGCTTTTTGAACACCTCCAAGAATGGAGACTCCACCACTACCCTGGGCTTCACTATCCTTTTGGTAAAGAATTTTTTCTAACATCCAACCTAAATCTCCAGTGGCGCAATTTTAGCCCATTTTCTCTCATCCTATCACTTGTTACTTGGTTGAAGAGCCCAACACCCTCCCCACTACAACCTCCTTTCAGGTAGTTGTAGACAGCAATAAGGTCGCCCCCTTTTCCAGGCTAAACAATCCCAGTTCTCTCAATTGCTCCTCTTAAGACTTGTTCTCTCACCAGCTTCGTTGAAGTCCTTCTCCCTAAATTCACATACTCAGATGCATCCACATAAATCCTGTGAACCTTAGCTGCCTTTGAGGGTTAGACAAGACCTGCAGCACCATAGCTAATGCAAAGTCTCTCCAACCAGGCTGTCTTACATGCAAAATCCCAAGTTCATAGGCAGTGCATGACCAGTTGACCCAATGCAACTGCAGCACAGGGCTCCCTGCACAGATGCTGTAGGGTGCACACATTCTTCCTCACGGAAGTTCCTGACCAAAGTCCGAGAGTCTAAGACAATCCTGTTGCTGTGCAGCAGCCATGAGGACCAAGTATGAAACTGTGCAGCACTTCATATATGGAAATAGGGTTTCTGCTCAATACCTGCCTTCTCTCCACAGTAATGCAGGACAAGAGGGAACATTCCCATTTTGCCAATGTCTTCTAGGGGAAAACAAGCAAAAAGAGACCCACTCTGACAGCACAACAGCCAAACCCCAAGTTTGGAAAGTAGCACTTTGGTGAGGGAATCCCTCAGCTACAAAGCTATGTGTTGGATTCTGTCCCTTCCTCTCCAAACATAATCCATTAATAACTACTAAAGCCAATTACTGTGGTTAGAAACATAATAGCAGTCAGGGAGTCAGTCAAGCAGGCAATTGGGTGCTTAAGATTTTTGTTTTGGGGGACAAACTGACTGTCCCAGCAGAGAACGCCCCCACGTGGGAGACAGGCTCCTTTGTGCAGAAGGTATGCACAAGGCTTTGATGGCTGCCACAGGTTTAAATTAGCATGGAGGCACATCAACAGGAAGAAAAAGGTGGGAGGAACAGCAAGGTCTAATCCCTGCTCATTCTGTCAGTTCTGGACTTTAGCTTTCCCTCCTATGTTCTTATCCCCAACCCCTCTGGAAAAAAAAAAAAAAAAAAAAAAAAAGAAAAGAAAAGGAAAAATAGCATTAGATTAAGAGATTTCTCTCCAACATCACCTCAGGGCCCCCAACAAGTTACTTCTGGGTAAAGCTGACTCCATTCAGTCAACAGGAATTTTGTCTCATACTTCAGCAGGATCAGGTTTGCAGGCCTTATCTTTAACAGGCTGGAGCCCATTAGCAAGCAAAGATAAGACTTCTCCCAGAAGAGCAGGGCACCTTCACTACCAGGATTAGAAAGCAGCATTCACAAGACATGCACAAGAAGTGGCGCAAATGAGAAATTGTCAAAGCCTGGGATCGAACTGACCTGGAAGTCTGGATTCCAAGAGGGTGATACATGGCCCCTCACCTTGAGTCTTGCCTGCAGGCACACAGCTTCAACCCTCTGGCCTCTCATACCCAGGAACCTCACAGAGGTAGTTATTTCACTCCACGCAGGAGGGTAACACAAGTCAGCTCTGATAGGTCTAAAACAACATGTAATGCAGAGCTAAGCATGTACAGCTTGGCTCCAAAACTTCTGACACATTGTTCAGCAGAACTGAAGCCTTCTAACAGGCTTGCTTCTCTCAGCTTACCTTCAAAAAGGCTTTTTTGTCTTAGGAACCACCGAACACGCACCAAAGACCTCTGATCTAGAGAAGTGCAACCTCTTAAAAACTGTTCTTGTCAGCTGCACAAGAGAAACAACTAAAGCTGAGTCACTGAAAAAAGGAAAAGGTATACAAGCAGGACAGCATAAAGCTCACTAGCTTAGTAAGTGTCAGTTATTTTGCCTGCAATGCCTTCAGGAGTCAGAGTCTGGAGGAAGAGACCAGATTAGGAAGAGAAAAGCAGAAGATACCCTATACATAATACTGCAGGAATGACCCATCTCTTTAAAGTGTATATGATATTACTGCCATTTACAGACACTGACCAAATGCATCCATGTGCTACCAAAAAACTGCTACATCCAAGGTTCAGATAGCCTTGGAGACAAAGTCTCCTTCCCCACCGTGCTTTCCTCTGTCTTGTGAAAACTGCCTGTAAACCATGACTCTCAGCTCCCACCAAAAGGCTCATCTAATGGGAAAGTGAGGACCATTGCAGGGTTTACATAGTAGGGCATGATGTCTTCATGGGGATCTCCCAGGAGGTAAAAACAAGTGAGCCAATAGAGCATTACCACCTCCACTGTGCCATGAAGGTGAGGATTTTGCAGAGCATTAAGACACACACACTTCATACACAACATGTTTGCTGTCCACAGCAAGGCATTTTCCAACTCATTTGATACTTTGGATGTTCTCTTCTACATTTATTCTCTTGAGGAGGAGAGGAAAAGGGGGGAAAACGAATAGAGAAGTGCTTCTCCTGAAGCCAGACCTTCTTTATGCTACCGAAGAGAAATTTCATTAGAGATCATCCCCCCATAACAAAAGGTGGGCCAGGGGATGAGAGTGTGCGTGCATCCTGGCTGTGCTGATGGAAGAAACACAAGAACTTCATCTGACTGACTCGTGGTTAAAGATACCATGGCATTTCTGGCAACACGAGTAGTGATCTGGCTACAGTCCAGCTGCAATGATCCCTGTGCCTGCTTCCAAGGTGCCAACTACCCAGTTTCATTCCTCCTGCAGCATCCTCTTTACTCCATCCTGGACAGAACACTGTCAGATGTGGATGAATGAGAGCTGTGCAACAGTCTTTTTGAAAAGATTTTTTTGTCACAAGACTTGGAAACGGTCCTGGCTCCAGAAATACAAATCCCATTGTTCAATACACACCTTCCTCACTTTCAACTCAATCTTCAGAACAAGCACTGTCTGAGCCAGGAATCTTGCAATGTGAAGTCACTGAAGGAACTTGGTTGAAACAGGCCCTTTCCAACCTCTTCTCTCTAAAATTCACCCATGACTTAGGCTTGCGCCCTTCCCGTCTAAGGTAAACAGATTGCTTCTTACGTCCTACCCTGCTCTTCAGGGACTTTGAATCCAGAACTGCTTGACACGTGCAAGAGCCTGTTCCTTCCTCCTCACATGCTCCCCCGCCCCTTGGAATTGGACATCGTTGTTCCATTTTGGAGACTATTATATATGGAGACTCATTGGACTGGGAAACAAAGAAGTTATTACTTGACAGAGCCCTGCAGCTGGGAATGTGGCAAGTGGGGGGAGAGGAGGGGGAGCACCAAGGGAGACAGGACTGGGGGCTGGTAGCAACGTTATGAAAGTGATCAACAGAAAGGACAGCTCAAAGATGGGAACCATCTTTTGTAAAAAGTCTCAAGTGAGATGAGAAAAGCAGGAGAAGAGAAAGTAAGTCCAAAACAGAAAGTGGAGAAGAGAGAAAGCAGTTGGTGCTGACGGTGCCACGGGTTAAACACACGGGTCTGTGGGTTTGTGTAGCCTTTGATTCAGCACTGACACGCTTTGGCAAGGGAGGCCACCGGAGCTGTCAAATCCTTCACCAACGTGCCCATCAATTGTATTCAGCTCTCCCCGACCCGCACTGGCATTTTAATTACTGTTGGGTAAACTAATTTGTACAAATGAAGGCAACTCTGCCTAATAGAATATGCAAGCTCTCTGACCTCTGACAGGCGATGACACAAGATACAAAGGAGGCAGAGGAAGGCTTTTTATCAGAGGCTTATTACTCTCTATTACTCCAATTAGTTAAGCTCCAGTGCTCCTAATTGGGGGAAAAAATTGCAATTAAATCAATTTTTGATGGGCTGAAAGTGGGTTACCGAACCGCCCTGCCTGTGAAACACTGATATTATAGCAGCAAAGGTCAAAGTCTTTGTCGGCACCTGTGGGGCCCCCACTTCCCCTTCTAAGCCCCTCCGTGCCCCCCCAACACACACACACAGCTCGCTAAGGCGAATCATTAGAACATGTCATGTCTTATCGTGGCCGCCACCATCCCGCTAACCTCATCAGTTGACATCATTATGGAAGGTAACTCCTCCAGCATGAATACAGTGTTAAGGTCACATAAACTTGATGGAGCCCCTGCTGAAGAGCGCAGGAGGCTGGGGAGCAGATGCAACAGTAACAACATTGTGAAGGGGAGAGGGGGTTGGAAACTCAGCGCAGGGAGTGAGGGAGACTGAGAAAGCACAGGAAAGCAGGTGCTCCTTGCCCAAGGACATTTAATTCACAGGATAAAAAAAAAAAGTGCACCACATCAGTTTAGCATTTTCTTCTCCATAAGAAAGCAAGAAGCCCCACCTGCATTTGATGCAGACAATGCTGGGCAAAGCTAGGATCGTGAAGGCATGCAGGGCTCATGTTGCCCCTTCACTGCCCCAGACAGATCCCTTTCGTCCTACTTTGTGCTGCTTGCAGGATGACCAGAGAACTGAATCAAGTACCAGAATCTCAGAAGTTGATCAGGGCAGCTGAGTTATGTGCTGACCATGCAGTAACCACAAACTGAACAGAAATCAGCAAGTAGGGCAGTTGCACCACAAGTCCAGCCACTGTTAATGGGACAAAATTACAAGTTTCCAGAATAGCGAACAGAGGGCATAGAATGCTATTTAGAAGACAACAATTAGCTGAAGTTGATACATGACATAAGTGCCCAAAACCCAAAATAACAAGTGCAGGTTGCATCCAATTTACTACAACAGCTCTGCAGCAGCTCCCTGTTTTTTTGCTCTGGATTAAGTCTTTCCATAATCCTCAGTCCTCAAAAGCCTTCCCATTCTTCCAGTCCCACGTATTACGCTCCTCCTGCATCCCTGCTGTGCAATGATTTAGCTCTAGACCTTCAGTGCAAGGAAAAAAAAGACAAGGTCCATCAAACAGACTTAAACATTTCCTATCTCTGGTGCCAGTTTCTATTCTAGGTTCAAGGGCATCCACACTCCACTTTGTTAAGGCCTGGTTTCAGCAGTCTGCTGGCAGTCTCTTTGGGTCACTGTAATACTCCAGACTCAGCAAAAAGAAGAGATTCTAGAATGATCTGGAGTGGAGCTTCTATTCAACTCAACTGCTTGCAAGCATGTAAAATAGTCTTGGTGTTTGGAGTCAGTAACAGGACTGAGCTCCCCTGAGCAAGCAGAGACCCATTGCAGCACAGCCTCATCTTTGTCCAGCAGTGAATAACATTGCCAATGGGAACCAGCAGCTGGAGGCAAATGACCAGGCTGGTTCCACAAACAGACTGCAAAGCTCTGGCACATTTGCTGCTGTCTCCTTGAGCCTCACGTGCATGCCGTGTGTCCCTCAAGGTATCAATCAGCTCAGGGTTGAACTGTGCTCCTGATATGCATCATAATTGCGCACAGAGAAGCTACAAAAGAGAACTGCTGCTCCCCACCAGGGACCCACCAAGAGAGAAAACAAAATGCATAAACAACTGCATGAACAACACAACAATTACAACCACTGCTGCTCCAAGAGGGAATTTTGTGCTCTGGTAAGGAGCATCAGCAACACAGGCATGGACAGACAGACTAGTAACTCATTCGTCGCATGCTGCCTTGAGCCCCAAGTGGGCCACTGGAAAGTAGTCCCCAGAAAGAAGGCATTTGCCTTTTGTACTGAAGAGCCCTGTAGAGATGCTGCACTGAAACAGTGATCACATTTGAGTAAGAACTCTTGCACATTTGATAGAAGGGATGTTCACACCATTGTCTCCCACAACATTTACTGGGCAGAGGGAAGGTCAGCTCTACCACTCCAAACCTTTGCCTGGACCTCTAACTTCATGTGTGCCTCCAGACTTCAGAGACCCATAGGCTGGAGAATGGAATAAGCCTTTCATATCCCCAAAGGTCCGATTCCCAGCATGGTAGACCGATCAACCTTACTCTAACAAGGCAATTAGCAGGCGCCCAACCTAGACACCTTACATTCATTGCTTTGCAGTTTCACCCCACATTGTATGGCCAAGTCATCCTGTAACCTTGTTCACTGTCTCTTCGCCAGCCCTGCAGTAGAACATAATTCCAACTTCTGAAGAAAAGCTGAGCTTAAAGACATTAAGACAGAGATTACAGACAGACCAGACACATGCACATAGACATACAGCATTGAACAGGAAAATATTCTTTATTAGAAATAAGTGTGTCCACCCACAGAACAGTCCTGATGTTCCTAGGGCTCTTTGCATCTAAATGTCACTCTCCCCAATACTCCATGAGACACAGGCTTTTAGGGAGAAGCAGATGTCCAGGACAGGACTATACCCAGGTTAGGTCTATAAAAGTCGATTGAGGGTCCTGGGTGTTCCTGTACAAGAGGGATATTCATACAGGGCTTTTCACAATGTTGCTGTAATTTTTCAAACAGAACTGCCCTTGTGGCTGCACAAGTATTTCTACAGGGTGGTTATCAGCCCTACTCTTACATTAAATGGAAAAGCTTGATAACCCTTGGTTAACAATGTAAAATACTTATTTGCATGGTACATCCAACACTGATCATCATCATTCCTCACTCCCTGACCTCTTGGCTTCCAAGTTATGGAGCAGTCCTTCAGGATAGAGGTCTCCAGATGAGAACTCTTGCATCCCTAGCTTTCACCAGACCCAATTTAATCCCCAGCCAATGCTCAAGTTATTACAGTTATTACAGGAAAGAGAGACTCCTCATCCATAGGAGAGATGTAATCCAGTATGTAACTCAGGCACTGGTATGAACAATGAGCACCAAACATCAAGGGGGGGGGGGCGGGGGCACAAAGCCCATGCCAAAACCATTTTGCTTGTGCATGCCAGGCCTTGTTGTGAACAAAGCTCTCTTTGCAGGTATCCAGTGGGGTTACAACTTGGAAGCTGAATCATAAAGAAACATGATTCTGCCGAGAAACCACTTCTGAGTCTAAATGCCAGGCTGTGCAAAAGCTACAGTTCTCTATTCCTACCACAGAAAGTTTTCTGGGGAGAAACAGAAGGAAAAAAAAAAAGGAATAAAAGGATGAAGTCCAGAGGCTTCCATGTCAGCCTAAGAATAGGTAGATGAACAAAACTGCAGTAGACTTATTTCAGCTTCAGCTTATCATTAACCATAACAAAACCTCAATAAGACATTTTTAATTCTCAGAAGCTATAGTGTTAGTAGCCACTTTCTTTGCCTTTCTAAGGTTATGCTTTGAAGAGTTTAGTGGCTTTTTTTGTTGTTGCTGTTGTTTCTTTTTTTGGAATTGCAGGTGAAATAACCACAGCTGATATCTAGACTTCTTTAATTACACTACGCATTCTCCCTTCCAGAATCACTAGGGCAATACTGGCCATCTCCAGCAACAGAATCTGATGCTCTGCTCTAGGGAGAAGCGCAAGAGTAGCCATTCAAATACAAATGGGGAAGACTCCTGCTCAGTACCCTCCAGGAAGCAAGCTCTACCTCCGACTGCTGCACATGCCACCTGCAATACAGTGCAAGGGAACGGCAAGGTGACTCCATCTTTTGGCATGAATTGAAATGAAGAAACAAGTGAAACTGCTGGCTCAGCAGTAGGAAAACACAGTCCCTGGATGAGCTACACACAAATATATTAGACACTGGACACCATCTGCTCCTGGGATAAGGTAGGGCATCTACCGGCCATCAGATCTCTAAAGGTCCAGCACTCATTTCTCACTCACCTGCACATCCACTTCTAGGCTTCATACCCAGCACCTACCCCTCCCTACCAGGCTTAACACCACCAGCCTTCCCCCTCATCCAAATGGGAAAGGCACCCTGGGCCTGTCCCTCACCCATGTCCCCAGATCCAGTGGCCCCCTCCAGCTCAACGCTCTGGGCCCACACACAGCCTCACAAGAAGCTCTGAACTCCAGCCCTTGCTTTCTCAAAGCCTACCCAGGTGTAAAGCTCCAGCGATTCCTTTTTCTTTGCCATTTTCCCTCCCTCCTCCCTCTCCCCCCAGCCCCACCAACACTTTCAGGCCACACAGTGAGCCAGGAGGTTGGAGTACATGAGGACCACTGCAGCAGTTGTGCTGTTTCAGGCCCCCCCAACTGAAGACAGTTTCTAAGAGCCATTTCTTACCCTCCCCTCTGCAAAATGATTTCTGTTAATTGCCTGGTGGGAATCACTTATAGGTGGGGGAGACTCTTCCCCCCACACACACCCTGGCCCCTAATTGGCTTATTGAAGTTTTAACGGGGCTTTCACCTGGAGAAGCTGGTAATTATTCCCTTCACTCCCCTCTTGCTTATACCTGTAGCTTCACACTTGGGGCCTGCCTGGCTCCACAGGGGGGACTTTGTTCCCTCTAACTACAGGCCCCACACAAATGGGCCCAGCAGCAGGAGAACGAAGCAAAGCGGTAATTTTCAGCCTGGCGTAATTAGCCAGGGTTCTTTCAGCCCAAACTGCTGAATGGTGAGGGGGCTGCTGGGGAGGGTGCACCATGTGGGAACGGCAGGACGGGGGCTGCTCTCAACAGGCGGACAAAGACTTCTCAGGGGCTCCGATCTGGGGTGAGCAGGAGGAGGGGGTTGGAGCAGGACAGTGTGCCTGGCAGAGCAGGGGCACTGTCAGTGGTGGGACACATGCCGAGGAGGTCAGCTCATGACAAGCATCCTTCCCCCCAGCCCATGGGACAGGGCAGTGTAGGATGCCAATAAAGGGGTAAAAGAGAGAAGAGATCCAGTGATGCACAATAGGAGCGTGTGAAAAGGTGTGATGCATGACAGATTCTTGAAGGCTTTTGGTGCAGCCTGCACTCCCAGGACAGGATTTCTACTCTAGTACCTTCACACTGAGATTAAGGCAGGCAACAGACTTGCAGAGAAGCCACTGGACAGTGCAGGTCCCAGACAGGATAGTAAGAACTGTGCCAAGGACAAAATGACCATTCTTAATGCTGAGAAAAAAAATCAAGGAAGAATCATTCACCTCCTCCAGCATCTGCCCTAATTGTCAGGCAACAAGGAGAACCAGGAGAACCTCTCTTTTTGCTGAGTCACTTTCTGTTAGCAAAGCAAACCTGTTTTTCATAGTGGGGCCTCGCTTCTTGCGCCTCCCTTTTTGCTACAAGACTTTAGTTCTGCAAAACCTACCAGGAAACCTGCTGCATGTGGGCTTATGAAACCACCTGGGTCCCAGTGCATCGCTCCTGTGTCATGGCACACTGTCACATCAGTTGTCCCACAAGACAGAAACCGGCACCCTGTAGAATCCTGCTGATTCTTAGGACTCGTTAGCATCCACACTTTCTTTGAATTATCACCATCACCTTCAGGATAAAAATCCTCATCCTGGCTGGTCAGCTCCAGGGCTGCAGGCAAGTTAAACCCGCTCAGCTGACTTGATGATCACAGCTCCAGTGCAATGGGGTCTTTTTTTTAAAAAAAAAAAAGTTGTTATATTTTGAAAAACCTCATCCTGTGTCCCTTATGATTGCAGCATCCTGCTGGAAAGCAAGAATTGGCACAATCTGAAAGCTCCGTCCTTATTCTGCAATGAAGACCAAACCGTAAACAGGCAAGTGAAAAAATGCCTACTACTGTCACCAGAGTACCAGTTACATTGGAGCACTGAGCAAGCCCTAGATGATGCAGTCACAATAAGGAAAAGAGATCTCCAGAGACCCAATATGCAACAAGAGACAGGCAGCACAACCCCCAGGGCACAGGCTTGTAATTTCCAAGTTGCCTGAGATACGCAACTGTGACCCAATGCTGCAGCAGGCTCCAAACTGCAGAAGCAAATTGCCTCATTCCACCCAAAATACTCTGTTTTCTCTTCAGAACATCTCCATCTTTCACATTTTACTAAAGACTCTCACAGAAAGGTCCATTTTTAAATTTCAATCTAATTTTTCACAGATTCACCCAAGTGCTTCAAGTACTTGCCACAGAGGTGAGTTCGGCCAGATACTGCATGCCTTGAGCTCATCAACACTCAAGACTATTTCCTTCAGAGCAACCTTTGATGCCTCTGAAGGAAATAGTCTTCTCATAAAATCAGTGCCAGCATTTCAGAGGCAGACAAAGAATAAATATAAGCAGAGCCAAGCTGACCAGGCCAGTTTCAAGGCTATGCAGAGAAATACAGCGAATATTCCCAGCACCAATGGGACAAGATATATAACATTGTCTATGCTCATACCTTATCACAAACCTTAGTGTCCACAGCTACTTCTTACAACCCTACACCCTACAAACAAGGGGACACCATAGAATTGATTTAAGTAAATACTCCAGCTGGTGCAGAAAACACTGAAAGAATCATGATACAAAAGAAGAAAACCTTTCCTATTTTAAAAAACGCCTTTCTATTTTTAAGCTTCAGCAAGTTTGCAGATGATACCGAGCTGGGAGGAAGGGCTGATCTGCTAGAGGGTAGGATGGCCCTACAGAGGGACCTGGACAGACTGGAGAGATGGGCTGATTCTAATGGGATGATGTTTAATAAGTCCAAATGTCGGGTACTTCATTTTAGACACAACAATCCCATGCAGAGTTACAGACTGGGGACAGAGTGGCTGGAGAGTAGTCAGGCAGAAAGGGACCTGGGAGTGCTGGTTGACAGGAAGCTCAACATGAGCCAGCAGTGTGCCCAGGTGGCCAAGAAGGCCAATGGCATTCTGGCCTGCATCAGGAATAGTGTAGCGAGCAGGACCAGAGAAGTTATCGTCCCCCTGTACTCAGCACTGGTCAGGCCTCATCTTGAATATTGTGTACAGTTCTGGGCCCCCCAGTTTGGGAAAGATGTTAGGATACTGGAATGTGTTCAGAGGAGAGCAATGAAGATGGTGAAGGGGCTGGAGCATAAGCCTTATGAGGAGCGACTGAGGGAGTTGGGGCTGTTTAGTCTGAGGAAGAGGAGGCTCAGGGGAGACCTCATTGCTCTCTACAACTACCTAAAAGGAGGTTGTAGTCGGGCAGGGGTTGGTCTCTTCTCTCGGGTGACCAGGGACAGAACTAGAGGGCATGGACTCAAGCTTCATCAGGGAAAGTTTAGGCTTGATGTGAGGAAAAAGTTCTTCACTGAAAGGGTGATTGGTCATTGGAATGGGCTGCCCAGGGAGGTGGTGAAGTCGCCAACCCTGGAGGTGTTTAAGGGGAGACTGGATGAGGCACTGAATGCCATGGTTTAGATGATGATGTTAGTGTTGGTGTTAGTATTGGGTTATAGGTTGGACTTGATGATCTCTGAGGTCCTTTCCAACCTTATGACACTGTGATACTGTGAACTTGCCAATCCCAATGTAGTTTCAGGCGTGACTGGTAGAGTTTTCAGTTAACAATTATTCTTTTTAAAAATGGACATATATAATGACAGCTTATCTAAACTTCTCCATTTGAACATATGACAAAAAATGACTTTTCAATAAGCCAGCAATCTGTGCAAGACAGTGAGGTCAGCAGGAGGGGAGAATCCTTTCAGGTTTGCCAGGACAACTAGAACCTAAGAATGTTCCAGTTTAAGAGTAAGGGTGGGAAGGAATCAGTTTTCCTGGTGTCACAAGCCATGAACTATTTTTGTCTCATTCCTTTTTGCCATCCACACCACATGTGTACCGAGTTCAAACTCCCCAATTTAGGAGAATTTTGAAAAAAAAGTGATCAGTGCGGTGAGGAAGAGGAAGACTTCTCAAAGACACTTTTGTCAAATTCCCACAAAGGACAGCAGTTCTTTCTCCACAACATGCAGAGGCAGCTGTTCATGTTTACAGGGGAAAGAAACCTGAACACCTAAAAACAGAGTGCTTGATGTTTCTGCTCTGCTCTATGAAATTCAAACTATTTCCAAATGAAGGCTAAATGAGTAATTTGGCAGGGGAGAAGGAATTAATGTTCAGAGGGTTTCAAAAAGCTAAAGACCAGGAAAGGTGAAAGGGGACAAGTGTGTATATGTAGCAAACGCTGCACACAGAGGGTCCAGGACACTGAGGCACAGAGACACAGGTGCTCTGTGGAAGAGATGAGGAAAGCCTCATCTGTGTTTAGCCCAGCCATGAAATGATTCCTAGAGCTTTCCTGCTCTGATTATTCCAGCTCCAACACAGAAACACTTGCAACAACCTCAGTTCACTCGCCTTTAAAGCTCTGGGCAGCTTCCCCCTCCGAGCTCTTCACTATGCAATATGATTTGCTTCAGGGTTTTCATGCTAAGCTTTTGGAGCATGTCAGCTCTTTGCCCCTAAGCGATCAAGATCCTGAATGAAGCCCCTGCCTTCTATCTGTGGGCTCAGGGCACGCTTGGTTGTGAGCAAGCAACACAGTGAGAAATAAAACCTGCCAGTCAGGCCAGAAAAGACAGAAAGAAAAAAAGAATTGCATGAATGGATTGGGAAAAAGTCCCTTCAGGCACACATCTCCCAAGTCTGCAATGGAATGGAGGATCACCTAAAACACAACATCCTTTGATGTAAAGAAATATCTGATAAAGGGATATGAAGTATTCCACCGCTTCCTGCCCGAGTAAGCTGCTGTCTAGGTGAAGCAGGACAACCTGCTGGCAGTCAGTCCTCCAGCACTTCAAGGAACAGAAGTCTGGAAGCTTTAGAAGCACAGGCTGCTTTGTAGGCAGGTGTGTGAAACCACAGTTTCCTCCTTTACTTTCCACGGCCTGCCCCATTCCCACATGCTCTGAAAAACTTAGGAAATCTCATCCAAAACAACAGTTACTAAAAGGACTGGTTTTACTTGGCAAGTCAAACACCCATATGAAGAAATTCCAGAACCAAGCTTGCTTATACATCCTCCACTGAAATGAGCACATTACTAAAGTGTCAGATCTGGTTTGCAGCAAGTTAGGAGCGTCTCAGTCGAAGCTGTCACAGATCTTTATCACGCGGATAAACAAGATCCGATTACATGACCATCAGTTCAGGTCAGGCTGCATCTCTGTGGACTCCAGTTGGAGGCTGCACTGGGAGGAAATTACGAGCTTACCACATCTGAGGGACACCAACATGTGAAGTCTACATGGAATACAACTGGCCAGCAAGTACTCACACCAGTTGTGGTTTGCCACTGCTTCGCACAAGGCCATCAATACTAGAGTTGGGGCGGCTTGGGAAAAATACTAAAGTTGTAAACAGAGCAGAGGGTATCCAGTGGGAAGAATCACCCCCATAAGATGGTCAGACAAAAGGTTTAAAAGTAGAATTAAGAGTTTCTTCCTCAGAAGGCCACACTGAATTGGAAAGGAGCCTAAGATGACCAGAACATTAACATGTTCAGAAAGAAGAGATGAGCTGCTCACAGAGCGAGCCTCTGCAAATATGAAAGAAACACTGGGCCAGAAGCAAACTCTAGCCAGGGAAACCCTAACCTCCCTATTAACGGAAGCTGGGAAGCACCAGGCAGGAAAGGATCTTTTTGCACTCATCTTGTCTCTTACCTTTCTCCCTAGAGATCTATGACTGATCACTGCTGGACACCAAATGTAGATAAATGGATCCTGGATCCACCATGGTCAGAATATGAGCAATGCCCGCCTTGGCCAAGCCATGGCCCATCCAGCTCACTGTTTGGTCTCTAGCTGTGGTACGAGAAGGTGCTGTTTAGGAAGAACATGTAAGTTTGACCACTTTCTGTGGTCATTCTCTTGGTACTGCTCCAACATTCACAATTGCCATATTAAGGATTTCAGAGAGTGTACCCCCATGTAGTTCTTCATTACCATGAATTCATCAAATCCTTTTCAGAACTGCAGTCATCATCCACTTCCATAATCTTCTGGGGCAGGAAGTTCACTACACACTGTGTGAAGAAATATTATCTTTTGTCCATTTTAAAGCAATCTCCTAGTAATTTCAAATGTCTCTAGTTCTACTGTTGTAGGATTTGGTGAATAACACTTCCACACTCAAGCTCACTCACCACCACCTAACTATATTTCTTTTCAGGCTGTTTTTACCAGAACTATCTAATGGAAGCAACCAAATATCAGCTCATCAATAACTTTGATGGCGTGTTTGAGCTGGGACCAAATATGGGGAAAGACCACAAAATCAAGATACAGACTAGTATGGCAGCCATTTCTTTGGTACAGAGGAGTGTTCCTCTTCTCTATCTCCTCTGCAGATGCTGTTGGTTCATTGCACTTTCTGAGGCAGGTTAGAGCTAATTCATTTCTTCAAGCTTTGAAGCTTCAACCAGCCTCAGTGACTCCTTGACCAGCAGGGATCCATATCACTGGCTTCACTGCAAGAGCTAGAAAGCCAACAGAGGTCTGAGGACCTTCAGGATCTTGCAAACCATTGTCTGGGAAGCAGAGGGCAGAACCTTTGCACAGTGGGAACAGTACTGCTCACCTGTCCTCAATAGGACAAAATTCCTGATACCACATAGCAGGGGCACAAAGTCCTTGCTCTCTGCCAGGCTAAACGCTTATCCGAAATGGCCTGCACACAATCCATGTTCCCAGATTGCTCTGAGACCAGCAGAAGACAAATGAAAGAGAAACATTATTGCTTTTCTAATTTCTGGAGCATGCTCCCTTCTCCACTGTTAAAGAAAAGAAAATCCAGGGGAAGCACATGGAAAAGGAAAATGTGCTTTAGGCCACATGCGCTAATCAATACTCTGTGCAAGACAGAAAATAAGAAGCAAGAGAAAACCTGTCCCATCAGACAGTTCTGCTCTATCCTCATCCCTCATTAAATCAGCCTGGACAGGCGAAGCAGGTCACTGAACAAAGCGCAGGTGCAACGCTCAGGACATCTGCACCAGGAGGCAGAGACCACGCACAGCAATAGTAGCTGTTGCTGCTTGGTCCAGTGTAGTCTGTAATTGCTTCCTCTGATCCTTTCACTTCTTTCTTTAGTCTCTTTTTTTTTTTTTTTGAGGGGGGGAAGAAGTACACACACAGGTGACCACCAGACATCTTTTGCGCCTGAAAAAACCAAGCTGCTGGGTCCCAGTCTGCAAGCTTCTATCCAGCCCCCACACTAATAAATCTCTGGGACTATCAATCACCTTGGTACAGGTCTCTCTTCTCAAAGGAAATGGGCTCACTCTCTTCATTAGCTGCCCGTGTCTACCGGCCATAGCAGGGCCTCATTTCAAGTCCTCTTTGATGGACGGCTAGACTTAGAGGAACATGTACTTCAGTCTCAGAGGAGAAAGAAAAAAGATTTACTAATTAGACAGGGCAATGCACATTAAAACCTGGCTTTAACCTGGCCACACATTAGCCCTGCATCTGTGAAGTGTCAGGATGCCTACAAAGCCAGCCACAGTTGTACATCCCACACGCAGGCATATGCAGAGATGGGGGGAATGGAGCATCACAAACCCACAACACCTCTATAGAGCAATAAGTTGCCACAGTTGTGCTTCTTGCAAATGGGAAGGAAGGTAGAGAAGACCTGACAAATCCTAGATAATGAACCACAGAACACAGAGGCAGCACTGCATAGACACAATAGTCTCTCCAACCTGCCTTCCAGTTTGGAACAGTCTCTCACTGCTCTGAAAAGAAACCACAGGCAATGGAGCCAAAGAGATAGTCACAGCCGCACAGTTCTGTCCACACATTTCCAGTGCCCGATTCCACTTGCAACAGAGATACAGGGTGCCAGCTACCCAGGGAAGCCGAAGCTTAGCTATGGGCAATTGGCACTCTGGCATCCTGTATTTCAAAGCATGTTGGCACACAAGCCAGATGCACAACTGCATACACAGAGAAG
Organism: Tapera naevia; assembly: GCA_033556795.1. Classification (NCBI taxonomy): domain Eukaryota; kingdom Metazoa; phylum Chordata; class Aves; order Cuculiformes; family Neomorphidae; genus Tapera; species Tapera naevia. Next base: position 3,295,855 of record JAUMJJ010000082.1, read on the forward strand.
AAACTCCCACTCTTCAGAAGAACTAGTTTCCCTTCAAGCCTGCCGATCTCCTCCTAGTCATTTGCTCCTCTCAAAATTCCAGCCTCTCTGGTCCTGCTCCCATCTCCTCTCTACCTCTCCTAGTGTTCCAAAAGTAGCTTGCTGTACTAATATAGAGCCAGAACAATGCATTTGCTTATGTTAAACAGTCTGCCAAGCGAGAAGTGAAGGGGCTGGAGAGTGCTAGGATGGGAAACATTGTTGTCCTGATGTGTGCCAGACCTAATAAGGCATAAATCAATCTCCGAGCCATACCTTCATTTTTTAATGGTATTTTCTCTAGGCCTGAAGATATTCTTGTGGGCATGCTTTGCTCTGCATCAAAACACCAAAACTCAGCTGCAAGAGTTAAGTCAGAGATTTATGTTTATGAATCCTGAAAATTCATATCAACTACAACCTCATGCTGAGTACAGAGACAACAGAGCCTGCCCAGGATGAAGACACTGCTGCTCTAAACATCCTTCCACTCTGCTAGGGACCATCTTCCATACATACAGGACCTTCAGCCATTTCCTACAATCCTCATTCCTATCCTCAAATATTTCCTCTCCTGAGCTGGAACAGCAAGTCTTGTAACTGCAGATTGGCAGAGCAACATACATTGCATACCACACATCTGAAGCAAGCCCGCTTTTCTTCTCCCTGCCTTTCCAGTGAGAACTAACTGATAAATAATGCAATCTCTGTTTGGAAGAAAGGAGGCTGTCTCCTCCTACTCCTAATTCAGAGATGCAACGCAAACACCTTTCTCTTGAATCCCTCCAAGTTATTCTTAGTGTTCATTTATATGTGAAGAGGTTCACAAAGAATGCCCATGAATGTCTTTTTCTCAAGTTTGCACAAGTTATTTGGACCACAAAGCTACGTACAAAGCTCAGTCCAGCAACAAGATATCACTGGGAAGTCAGCCATTGCCTTCCAAGAGATATCTCCAAACTCCTATTAGATACAGCAGCTCTAATCAGAGGCAGGATCAGACAGACATGCCTGGAACAAGCGCTTTGCACAGCATGAACGTGTCATGCAGTGTGAGGCAGGCTTTGATTGACTCTGCAGATTTTAGTCACTAAACATATAATCATGTGCTTCAAACAAACTGTGCATTCTGGATACAGACTATGAATTTGATCTGTACTGGCATCAGAAAGTCACCAGCGCCTATAGCCTCCTGCAGACTTTTTAGCTTCCTTCGGGAAAACTAAGACTAGCATCTGACTTCACGTGCACACAGCCATTACATTCTTCCCTTAATAAACACAGAACTGGTACTTTCTTTCTTCTTCCTGCAGCCCTCTTAAACCTTCACTTCGATAAATTCAGTCCTTTTTCAGTTTTCTCCAAAATATATTTTTTAACTTTTAGAAGAACTGAGGGCAGGGGGGAAACCCCCAAAGAGGCCCAGTGCTTCCCTCCTTGTAATGAAACCCTGTAATGGAATGCTCTGCACTCCAATTAGGAAGAAATGCTAATTTTCTCCAGTTGAGCACCCGCTCTAGATGTATCTAATTTGTTTCACTGCTTTCATCTCTCCCCTCCATCGCATTTTCATTTAAAGGTTATGATCTGTTTGTGCCCTTCATGCCGCGCCCTGACAAGACACCCCTATGAGAGGTTGCAGGGGCCACATCGCCCTTCCTAACCCCCTTTCCAAACAAAAACCAAAGCTTTTTTTTTCCCTCCACTGCCTCTTTAAGAAATGCAGAAAGATGAACGGGAGGAGCAGGGAATTGGGAAGACAATAATTAAAAATAAGTAGTAAGCCCTCTTGCCAGTTGGGTTGTCGGTTGTTGGTTGTTTCCAACAAAAGGTTAGAGACCTTTGCACCATGACCAATACCAGTATAACTAGTGCAAGCCAGCTGGGTGAAACAGCATTACAGAGTTTTCCGACTCCTGTAGATGCACTTTAGGAACAGCTGCCATGTAAGAATACCCTTCTGCAAAAGGTTCGAGATGCTGAATAGTATCCCCTAGCCCTGCAAGGAGCTAAATATTCCCCCCACACACCTGTCAGAGAAAGCATCTGGTCAGAAATGACAAGGAAAGTTGGCTTAGCTGAGAAGAAAGCCTCAGTACAGTGCTTCCACTTCTCTCTAGTGGGTTAAGCCTTGTTGTGGGAGCTTGCGTTTTGATAAGTTCCTTCAGCAGAACAGGGGCTTGAGCTGGGTAGCATGGGCTTTGGGGTAGCTCCTCATGGCATCTGTACTTAGTGCTGCTGTGGTTCTGGCAGGCTGTAGGCAGGTAGGCAAGTCCTCAGGGCAGAGCCCATCTAAACAGGACACTTGCCCAGAAGAAGTCTCTGCAAAGGCCGTCCCTGTAGTGCATCTGAGACAGACATCCAGAACAGATACCCAGATCACTATGCTGATGCCACACCAATTCCTGCGGAAATTACAATGGGTATTGTCACAAAAAACATATTATCAGGAAGAAAAAAATCAACCAACATCCTACCTCTGTTTCCTCCAACAAGACCTCTTTGTAGCCTGCCCCAGTATTCTCAAACAGTACCCCTGAGCGCAGGGTCTTCCTACATGTATACTCTGCTCCTAAGTCAAGCCATTCTTAATTTCTGTTTAGCCTCTCCCTCCCTTCATTTCCAGTTTTGCCTTCAATTCTTGGCTATTCAAAAAGAAATCCTTGATCTCCACTCTCTAGACACAAGTTTCACCCACACATCTGTTGTCAACACTCCACAAGCTGAAAGCACTCAGAGAACCTCTCAGGAGGCAATGCAGCTAAGGGAACTCTTGGATTCTACCTGCAGCACAGCCTGAAACAGCTGCCCTCTTGGAAAAAGGAGAGGAACAGTTGGGTATATTCTAAGACAGTAAGATGAACCTGGTAAAGTACTGTTTTCTGTTATTAATAGACACTGCGCTAATACTGCCTGTGATAGCCAGCTCCCTCTCTGTCATTTCCTGCTGCAGCCCCTGAATCCCGTCGCTCAGAGCACTATATGCTCCATTACAAGCTATTTCCTCTCTATGTTTGCAATGCCTCCAAAAGCTTTTGCAGAAAGTCCTGGTGATTCCCCCTCCTGCCCCCCTCTGCAGACACGACTCCCTCATAACATGACTTTCTGGGACCACAAACAGGGAGCGGGCAGGAGGCACACAAAGATTTACTCTTCACAGATAGCACCCTTGCCCTTTCCTCCCCCCCCCCCCCCCCCCCCAAGGCCCCTCTCTATCTGCTCCATGCGAACAAACCCCGAGTGGGAAAGAACGTTTGGAAGAGGCCTGTGTCTGGGCCAGCCGCCTTTCATCCAGAAGATGCCTCTTCCCATTGGAAAATACACGCATTGTGTGAAAACATTTTAATATATTCATGCACATTCCTATAGCTCACAGGAGCGAATGGGTCCCAGCACCCTCCCCTCCTTGCCTTCCAAATGATTTTCATAGACAGTGATACACTGGGAATGCCACCTGTTTTCTCGAATGCCTGCAAGTATGTCAATTGTGGGAATATGCAGGCCAAGCGCTGTAGTTTTATTGTGCTGCAGAAAAGATTTTACTAATTACTTGCCTAAACTCCAAAGCAGTACGCCTGCTTTTTTTTTACAAAGCGGGGGAGCAGGGAAGATGGGGGTGGTGGGAAGAGGAGGAGGGGGAGGAAAAAAAAGAGGGGGAGAGTAAAGGGAAAGAGGGAGAAGGAGAGGGAACGCAAGGGATGCATTTCAAAGTTTCTCCAGCTATTGGATGGGGGGGAGCTGGGCTCAATGTGAAATCATAGAGGTCAAAGGTGGGTCTCCCTCCCTTGTGAGAAAGTGGTGAATCAGGACGGTTTATCAAACGATCATTTTCTTTTGAAACTGGGAGGCAGCGGCTGGCACAATTCTGCAGATGTGCTTGATGAGTTCGGGACAAAAATGGGCCACCTCCTCCCCCCCTACCCCCTTTAAGGTCTCCCATCAGGGGTTGCTTCTCCCTCCACTGCTTCCAGGACCCTCCCCTCCCTTCTTCAGTGGTCAGCTGAGACCCCCACCCACTGATCGCCTTTGTATTCCTGGCCTTTGGACACACTGACAGGGCCCTTTATGAGACCCCAATCAAGACCCCCATGTCACAGGTACCTAGTAGAGATACCAGACCCTTTTCAAATGAGGAACAACAAGGAAAATATGCTGGTCCATTGTCCCAGCAAGGCACCAAGGGAGATGAAAGGGACAGGCTGCTCCCTCTCCACAGACTGCCTGCCAATCAACCCCAGTTATTAAGGTCACGATGTGGAAATTCTTTTGACCTACACCTAATCAAAGATGCACCACGGCCTTTTGAGACAACACGGGGGAAGGTGGGAGAGCAGGCACCCCCCGCCCCGACTTCCCCACCCATAAATACAGTGGAGCTTCCAAAGAGAAATTAGCAGGAGTTACCTCAGCTACTGCCACAGCACACTGGCCCCAAGTACTGCTGGGGCAGCCAAGATGAGCTCCATGCTGGCATCCAGCCTCTGGAGAGCTTAAATTAAAACCTTTCCTCGTTGAAAAGTTTCAGACTGAGCAACACTGGAGGTGGTTCAGAAGTCACAATTGAGGACTCTGTGCAACAAGTACTAAGCATCCTCTTTCCCACTCCTGATACCTTTGGTTTGTGCAGGCCATGGGCTTCATGAAACATGGTCAGCACCATCTGACAACGGGTCCTAAAAAAAACTTAGCGGGCATGAACCTATGAACTTCCAAAACTGAAGCACTTGGAAGACTGGATGGATACCAGCAGTGCAGCGCAGACATTCTGAATCCACCCTTGCATTATTACACAGGATGAAGACACCAAGATGAAGTTGATGGTGACAATTCTTAGGACTAAGCATAAATCTCTCACAGAGAGGAGTTAAGACCCACCTGCAATGAAAAAGCAATCAGAATGGTGGTACCAAACAGTTAGATAATGGGTCAGAAGGGATGAGAGAAGCACATCCCATCACACAGCTCCAGAGCACTTTGAATATGGACAAGATCACCTGCCCCTGAAAAGCTGTTCTGTATCACTCACTGTTGAGAGTTGTCATTGTACACTCAGTAACAGAACAATTGGTCATGATACTTAAACTGGACAACAGCGGCACAAAAAGTGGCAGACTACAGTCTGCGGTAGTTCACATGAAAGAGTAGAAAAATCCAAATCTCAGAACAGAAACATTTTCAGCATATAGAGGAGGCTTCTGCAAGTGCGTGTTTTTTAATTCAGTTCTCTGGAAGAGCCACATGGCCACCAATGGCACATGTTAAGATCAATCTTGAAGAAACAAGAAACTTCTGGCATCTCTCTTTATGCACCATATCTAGCCCCACGCAGGGAATATCCTTCCTGATTTCACTTGCAGCTTGCTTCTCTCATCCTCTTGGCAACCTTCAAGACCATCTGGATGAAGCTCTTGATGAAAGGTAAGCAAATTTGGAGAGCAAAGACATAAACAGTGTGACAGTCACAGCAATGAAGCTGCAGGTTTCACTACACTAAATGCCTTGCTCATGCATTGGCTCATCTTCCTCAGCCTTTTATCCACTTTTAGCTCATGAAAGACACCAGTGTTACTCAGAGCCCCCCAACTCCCATCAGAGAGCCCACAGAAGATAACGGCCTACCAGTGGGTAGTAGATGATTAAGTGGGAGATTTCAATAGAGGTTGCAACAGAGACTGTATGTTCACAGGTTGTTTACATAAATCCTACTACACTGCTTCTCCACTGCAAGCCATTGGGCCCCTCACTAAAAGAAGGACATTGAGCTGCTGGATCGTGTCCAGAGAAGGGCAGCGAGGCTGGTGAAAAGACCAGAGAACAAGCCTTATGTGCAGCGGCTGAGGGACCTGGGGTTGTTTAGCCTAGAGAAGAACAAGCTGAGGGGAGACCTCATCACTGTCTACATCTGCCTGAAAGGAGATTGTAGTAAGGTGGGTGTTTGGTCTCTTCTCCCAAGTGACAAGTGAGAGGATGAGAGGAAATGGCCTCAAGTTCTGCCGGGGGAAGCTTGGATTGGAAAACAAGAAAAATTTTTTCACTAGAAGGGTGGTCAGCTGCCCAGGGAGGTGGTTGGGTCACCATCCCTGGAGGTGTTTAAAAGACAGTTCTCAGGGATCTGGTTTAGTAATGGACAGGTACAGCTGGACTCGATCTCAAACGTCTTTTACAACCAGGCGACTCTATGATTGTCATTCCTAAAACTGCCCCCTTGTTCCATAGCTTTTACACAATTGTTGAAGCAGGTGGAAGATATTTTTTTTCTTCTTGATGTTAAACCAACTACCTCCTATACGAGCAATTACTTGGCTACAGCAAAGCATGCCCTGGTTTAGCCTGCTGTAAGCGAGATCCAAATGGACATTTCAAATCAGTCATCTCCACCATTACAGTAAGTTGCAGTGCTCAGAGCAGGCACCACTTCAGCCTGCAGCACAGAAGACAGAGGTGAGTTTCTTACCTCAGGGCAATATCCTCCACATCACCCTCCTTTCAATTGCAAACGACAGGCTGAAGACCAGCCTCCTGTTGACTTCAGATTGAATCAGCACTCCTTTAGAGGGCCTAGGTTTCTATCTTAGGACACTACATCTTCACTTCCCACCTTAGGGCATGAGCTTGCATCCTCCGAGTGTCACCTCCGGCCTCATCTGGGAGGTACAACAACAGAAGCTGAGCCTGGTTAGAGGCATCTGCACCTGGGGCTCTCACTGTGCAAGAAAGGTCCATCCCTCTCTGCCCCTCCCCACCCACAAAAGCAGCTCTTTGAAAGGCAGGGGAAGAAACAGACACCACTAATTGTAGGAGTGAAACCTGGCATCCTCCTGCCCATCTACCTTTGCACTCCGTTTCTGATTCTCTTTGAACCTCTGGTACAGCTTGTCAGGTCGCTGCCCTCCTGAGAGATCAGAAAAAAAAATACAGCAGTGATTAGTATTGTACACCGATTGGCAAGCTGAAAAAAGAGAGAAAGAGAGAACAGTCTCCATGTGTCAAGCTATGAAAGGGCTGTGACTGAAGCCGCCAAAAACAAACCCTTAATTTAAATGTTAATGAAAGTGCTGAAGAAACATCAGAGGCTTTCCTTTCTCTACCAGGAGCAGAATCGGGAGGTCTAGAATTTATGGCCCACTTCACCTCCCCTCTCTTCTTCTTTGCTCCATCAGCCAGAGAAGCTAGGAAAGGGAAAAAAACCCCCTAATTTTAACATTAACTCCACACTTCCACCCTGGGATGCAATTGCTAAATTATCTGTCGGCAGGACACTGATCAAAGGTGGAAAAACAAAGGCACACTGCACAGCCGAGCAAAAGTAAACAGCAGCTAAGGTCTGGTGAAGTTACCTTCTCCCCCTGTGAATTTAAAGGGCAAAGAGAAAACGATCACAAACTGGAAATAGAAACCTCAAACCATAAGGCTGCCAGCCCCCTCAACTAAATGTCTTCTGTCACATCGATTAAACAGACACGGATTCTCCTGTGCAAACCAAGCAGCACAAGAAAGATGCTTCCCTCAAGCTTTCCAAGACAGACTTTCCCCTCAAGCAAAAGGAAAGATGAGAAAAAATGGCAGGGGGAGAAAGAAAAAAAAATTTCAATATGCAACACAGCTCCACAGGATTAGAAACAGATGTCTGGGTTCTAACAGAGCTAGCTGCTGCCTCCCAGAACCTGCTCACCTGCCCACAACCACTGGTGAGCCAAATCTCACAGCCACAGAAAATATAAACATTAGAGCACTGGCCAAAATGACAAAAAGGGAGCAAGTCATCTGTTGTGTCAGCTTTAGAGGCCAAAGGAAGGAAATTGAAGTGAAGAAAGGTAAACTGCAGTTTCTCAACCTACAGAAGTGTTTGCATGTATGTTTGTTTCTAGAGGAGAAAGAAGAGGGATGCATATGTTCACGTGTTCAGCCATGTGAAGAAGATCAAATAGAGTCATTATCACACAATTAAAGAAAATAGAACAAAAAGTCATCTTCCTCCCAACATCAAGGGAACGGTCAGGACACACGGGTAAGACACAGGTGTCATTTTAGCTCCAAAGGGGAGAAACTGATACTCACTTCCCGCTCTTCAGCTTGGAGGTGAAAGACCACCGAACCAATCATAACTATCGTGTATATCTACAAACCCCACCCACATCATTATCTGAGGTCAGTAAGAGATGGTAGTTAATGTCACCACTAACTCTGCAAGTCCACCCTGGGATCTCACAGTTGAGCAGGTTCTTCCTGCTCAAACAGAAACAGCTGGAGGTCAGAGTGCCCTCTCAATTATTCAAGCCGAGCCGGCTCCACAGAGATCCCCAAGGACAGCAGGGCTGTTGCTGCCTGCTATTTTGCTGGCAATTGCACAGACCAGAATAAAATCCAGTTACTTGCCCCAAGTCCTAGCAGACACAGAGAGGTTAACTGCGCAAAGCTAAATCAAAACGAGCAGCACTACAGCCAACAGCTCATCTTGATATGTGGTAGGGGATATCTGAAGATAAAAGTGGAGCAAGAAACAAGGGTAGAGAGAACATTACCAAATGACTGCACGTCAGGGCTTCAATTGTACAGTTAAAACCACTGCAAAGTTGCTCTGACTCAAGTGGGTTGTTTTCCTCTAATGCAATCTGCAAGATCAGATTGTTTTACTTTCACAAGAAAAGTTTCCAGATAACCATGAAACAGAAGCCCTCAAAATTAATCATTTTGATTGTTCCCAATGGAAGAGAGGCCTATTCAGTCAAGATGCCTGTCAGTAACCCTTCTCTTCCTTCCTTGCCCCAGCAAGTTTTGAGTACGTTTTACAGTTTGTCTGAGGCTGTCCACAGGGACAGAGGTCTCACCAGATATTAATCCCCCATAATATTCCACGGGAATGGCAATTAGGTTAACAGGGATTCAAATTAGCAAGTCAAAATAGAGTAGTCTGAATGACAACACACTGCATAAATAGAGCAAGCCTTGGTGTTTACAATCAGCTGCTCACAGAACTACTCGTTTCCCTTTAAACTGAATATTCAATGCAGACAGGTAGTCTGTAGTGCAAACTTTCCTCCTCTCTGGAGTAAACCTGCACTTCACCAAGGCAACATTTACAAGGAGAGGTCATGTACTGCAGCAGACCTACAACAGAGTTGGGAAAGGAGAGGCTGTCTTTTGGGCTTGCACACTCAAAGCACATCTCTGCCACAACAGGGCATGTTACAGTCACCTGCTGTTGCCCCAAAATGCACCAAAGGTTTCCCAGCTCTCTATCTATAGTTGCATATTGAAAACCATTTTTGTGCCTCCATCATCTCTTTTCTTTAGTTTAAAATCCAACACATTTCAAATACAACATGGGAAGTCTAACTCTCATGATAAATATTTTAAAATCTAAATAGCAAATGCCAGTGGGCAGACCCAGCAGGAGAAGCCAGCTTAAATTTGAATACTACTTTTAACCCAACACCAAATATTTCTGAATCCAAGATTAATAAATTAGTCTAACACCAAGTCAAGGTCCACTTTTTTCTTTCCCCTCCAGTTTACAAGCTTCTCTATCATTAGGGAAAAAAAATGCAACAAATTTTCCCCTAAATAAAGGAACGTTTCAGTAGTACAATGTATATGATAAGCATTATGTTTCTGCAGCCATGAAAGCCACACAACTGGACCTCATTTTCTCCATAAACCCATCCCTCATATTAAGCAGCATACAGTGGTCACTTCTATTCCTTGGCCACTGCCACCTCAGGGAATCACAAAGCATGAAGGTGCCACTACTCCTCTAGAAGCCCCTGTGTTTGCCTCACTTTGCACATTTGAACTGGTCCACTGCACTCAGGCTTGCCCTGGTCCCTGAGCACACATAAGTCACTGCAGTAAGCACCAGTAAATGAAAGTTTAACATCTGCATGACGCAGAGTTCAAAAGGCAAATGAACTCAGGGGGAAGGGGATTACAAGCAGCTAAGAAATGTGGCTTACAGTACACAGCCTCTCTGTAAGCACAGCATTTTACCAGTCCATGGAGAATGACAGTTTCAGAGAACAATTAAATCAGAGTGCCTCAGATTCTGGCAACTTATTTTAAGTATCCTATTTTAAGGATACTCTCAGACTCTTCTCTAGTTCCTGATATGACACACAATGTGGGATCTGCTGTCCCAAGCGCATTGACCAGCAGAGCTATGCAGAGTACTTGTTGAAAACCCAGAAGGAACTCAATGTCCCCCCCCAACCCCACTACCCTGCACGGTACTGTTAGGGATCCCCAAAGAAAGGAAGCTCTAACACCACCATGGATGCAAAATAAATTCCATGGCTGAAAACGCAGGACTAAGCACAGTTCCCTGCATAGTAAGGAGAGAAGATGCAGCACTCTTGGTACCGTTTCATTGCCTTTTACCCTACTTGGTCCTTGACGGGCATCACTCAGTTTGCACCCAGTCCAGCATCAGCACACAAAGAGTAAGGAACCTCTTCCCTAACTCAGCATATCTGCAGGAGGATCACTGTAATAACACAGGGAGACTGTGGACAAATCAAAGCAGAACAGCAAAGAAAGATGCCTGGAGGGAGCCAGAGAAGCTGCACTTTAAGAGCACAAGTCTCTGAAGTTTAGGTTGAGTGTACAGTGTGAAGCAGCAGTGTGCCCAGTGTGAGCCAGCCAGTGAGCGAGCAGTGTGCTCAGGTGGCTAAGAAGGCCAATGGCACCTTGGCCTATATCAAAAACAGTGTGGCCAGCAGGACAAGGGAGGTGATTGTACCCCTGTACTCGGCACTGGTGAGGCCACACCTCGAGTACTGTGTTCAGTTCTGGGCCCCTCAGTATAAGAAGGACACTGAGGTGCTGGAGTGCATCCAGAGAAAGGCGACAAGGCTGGTGAAGGGGCTGGAGAACAAGTCCTATGAAGAACGGCTGAGGGAACTGAGGTTATTTACTTGGAGAAGAGAAGGCTGAGGGGAGTCCTCACTGCTGTCTACGGCTGCCTGAAAGGGGGCTGTGGCAGAGCGAGTGTTGATCTCTTCTCTCAAGTGACAGGACAAGGGGAAATTGCCATAAGTTGCGCCAAGGGAGGTTCAGACTGGATATTAGGAAGAATTTCTTTACTGAAAAGGTGGTCAGGCACTGGAACAGCTGCCCAGGGAAGTGGTTGAGTCACCATCCCCAGAGGTGTTTAAAAAACGGGTAGATGAGTTTTTGAGAGACATGGTTGATGGATGCGGTTGGACTCAATTATCTCAAAGGTCTTTTCCAACCGGAAGATTCTATGATACAGGTCCTGCCCATTAGAGCAGCACTCCAGCAGAGCAGGACTAGAGCAGAAAACCCAGCTGTGGGTCAGGAGTGCATGGGATACTTTCTAAGGAAGCTTCAGACAGATGGAGAGATCACGGAAATGCAAGAAAAACATTTCAGTCCTGCCCATTAACAGCTGAGGTTCAATAAGAATACAACCCTGACTACTCTGGAGTCCTGGCAAATCTCCAGGTCAGGAAACTGCAGCCTCTCCAAAACACTTTTGAATGGCTAGAGCTAGAAGAGCCTTTCCTGCTCCTGTCCCACCACGCACAACTGTTTTGAGCAGTTCCTGAGCACTGTGGGTCCATAGTAGTGAGAACTGGGGGGATCTTGGCAATGATTAGTCAAAATACTTAGGGGGCTGACCTGATTCTACAGCAGATCTATACCAGCAGAAGTATCCATTCTTATGGAGGAGCTCTCAGCTCATACCAGCACAAGTGAGAAAGGAGAGCCAGGAGGGCACATGAAATGTTTAGAAGGAAGTGGAGGTTATAGGCCATGTTCAGCCTCACTGAGGAACAAACGCATCCAAGCTCTGGCACAAAGGCTGGGGACTGCAAGGGCGGAAAAGCTTCACACACAAATGCATAGGGAATGCACATGGATGAAATATGGGCTCCTGCAAATAAAACAGAAACCACCGAGCTCCCCAAAGCAGACCTTGCTAGAAACCAGATATTATCTTTTTGATACTCACCCTCATTAGACAGCAAGCAATAAAACCTATTAGCGAAAAATTCATCTCCCTTGCCCCTTGCCCTGGCCCTCCCCCACCACATGCCCTCCTGTTCTGATCCTCTCTCTCTTCTAGGATGGCCGCGATTTGTTCTGAGAAGCGACAGGTTTATAGGTTAGCCGACACCTTCTCTCTGTGGAATTTTAATTAACTTCTCCCATCGTCAATATGTTAAGGAGCAAGGTTCCCATTATACGAGGTCAGCAGCGTGTTTCAGGCCCTGCTATATCAGCCGTCAAATTGAAGAATTAATGACGTGGCTAATTGGCTCTAATTCTCCATCCCCCTCCCCAAAATACAGAAGGGTAAGGCGGGGCAGTAGGGTGGGCTGGCGGGGGGAGGCTGGTACAGTCCACAGTGTCATAAAAAAATGAGAGTGGACAATTTAAGCCCACCTGTTCCTGAGATAGCTCTACCACCACCTCCCATTTATCACCCTGCAGGGAGGAAAGGGGAGGTGGGGAGACTGTGGGTAAATATTGTGACAGAGAGCATGCACATGCGTGCACACCAGGAAGAGGAACACTGTCCTGACATAAGGCCACCTCTGTAGGTCATCACTTAGGAGTAGGAAGCAGCATGCTACTGGGATCTAACCAGCCAGAGCCTGTCTGCCACAAAAGGGGCCCTCACAGCTCAAGAGACAGCAAAGGAATTCTATCTAACATCTTGCAGCAGCATTGACGCACATGGCGTTTCTTCAAAAACACTATCTGTCTCAAACACTTGGAGCAGTGGGACAAGAGAACAGCAAAATCACAGCAGGCCTCGAGAGTCATTTCCCTGACAATGACATTAGCTCCATGCTACTAAGCTTCTGCTGCCTGCAAAACAAGCTTGGAAATCAAATGAGGACAGCAGTCACAGGAAGCACTTGAGTTCTGCGTGAGCCTAAAAACTCACTTGTTGCAGAGATCACATGGGCAGCAACGGCAGCTCTTCTCTCCTCCTCCCTGAGGAAGAATCTCTTGCATGCAGAAGACCAGCTTAACAGCGAACCAAAGAGACAGATCATTGCTGGTCGGTGTAAGATTTTAACAGCAAGAGTTTAAGTTTCTCAAATTTTCACTTCCTCAAGAACAGGAGGACTTTGAAAAACACCATGGAAGACACATGTGTAGGTACTGCCCGTGCCTCCCATCCTGAAGTTGTAGTTACAGCACTTTGCCCACATTAGAAGCACAGGGCTACAGGCAACAGAGGCCGGAAAGCCCCACCCCTGAACTCCACTTCCATCTTTCCCAGTTTAGCATGCTTAAAGAAAACCGAGCTCTAACTTCACACAGGTCCCACACAGGGACATTTTTGCTTGGCATCTCTTCTGCCAGAGAATGAGAATAAAAGTTGGTACCTTTTCAGTACAGAAAATCTCAAGAAAATCTGGCTCATTGCTTCTAATTAACAAGTCAGAGTTTGCTCTGCAAGTAAGAATGAACAGGTCCTGCCTGAGACAGTAAGAGGAATGCAGGGCCATTTTCACAGTCTCTTTATGAGCAAGTGGATCACTCCACTGTTAAAGGCAGAAGCACCTGATCAGCCTCCACTTGAATCAACCCTAAAATGTCACACTGTTGACTTGGAGAGATTTGTGGACACACTGCCACTCCAACTCCTGTACTTCTCTCTGTTGGAAATTGGGAATAAAGAGATCTCAGTTACCTTAATAATGGGCTGATAGCAATGGACCACACTCGATCCTCTGTCTGCACTGTATGTAGACACTGCCCAACTCTGCCCGAGGACAGGGACCAAACCTAAAGAGAGAGATGTACGTTACGCCACATCACCCAGGAGGTGCAAAAGGTAGGAAGCACACTGCTAATGATGAGCTGTCAAAACTACCATGCCCATCTTCCAAGATCCTGCTGAATTCCCATTACTCATTTCTGAGGAGCAGAGCCTTCAATCACTAGCAGAAAGAAGCACTTAAAGTTACATGAAGATTCAGCTTATGAGTATGACTTTCCATCCCACTGGTAACAGACAGTGCACTCCCATCACCACGTGCTCTCTAGGGCTGCACTCACAAAGGCTTCTCATCTTCTGTAGTTAAACAAAAAAAAGAAGTGGGATTTGTTCAAATCTCTGCTGTTCTCTTGAAAAGAGTGGGAAGATTTTGTACTATCCCTGAAAAATTTCCATTCATATCATCTATAAAATTAATCATTTGTTATCCCGTAAAATAGATTTTTATAAACCCCTTTCAACCAAGTTTAAGTGTACCCAGGCTATTTTCAAACAGGCCCCATTTGCTCATTGGCAATGAGAGAGAATCTCTTCCCCACCCCATCAGTGCATATGTGCACATCTCTTTGCACCAGTCCACCACTAAAAGCCCCCCAGATTCTTGCTGGGGCCTCTGCTGTGGCCCTCATTTTCTCCACCTTGCCTTCATTCTTGGCCCACAGGACTGTGCCCCCAGCTTTCTGTAACCAACCCCCAACATTTCACTTCAAGACTTCAAAGCTGGGAGTGCCCTATTTGTTTGTTTGTTGATAATGCCCAGGATTGCAGGCTATTCTTGTCAGCAGGGAATTTAGCACCTTGTGTTAGCAAAAGCAGCAGAAAAGCTTAACTCTTTTAAGGCATCCCTATCTCCTACAGGTTAAAAATATTGCTCAGAGCACGCTATCTGGTGCCTATCGCACAGGAATGTACATTAGCAGTTCTTCAGGGCTTAGTCCTAATCAACACTCAGCAGAGCCCTCAATAGCTTAGACACTTAGAGTCCCTTTAAAAGGCTGGTAGGGATTCCCTTCCACCCTCCAAGAGTCTCACTCACGCAAACACGGCAGCCTACAAAAGAGATGATAAAAAATAAGAGGTGAACATCTCTAGAGCCTATGCTGTGGGGAACACTGGGTGGGCAAGATCTCACATTAGCTCCAAGAAAAACAACCTTAAATTCCCCCCCAGCCTTCAGGAATTTATTCTCAAGGTCAGGGAGGTCTGTCCTCCAGCTGCCAGGGAAGAAGCAAGTAGGCATGCTCCCAGCAAAGAGGTTCCACAGAGCAGAGAGGAGCAGCCCTGCTTACATGTGAGACAAAGCAGCCAGGAGGCAATCAGCATCTCCAACAGTGCCCTTCGCATCTGAACCACTACCAACAATGAAACAAGTGGCTGTGAAGATGCTACAGGTATTGCATCATGCTAGCAGGACAAGGATGAGACACCTACATGGAGCTTCCTAGTCTACTAAAACAGAGCTGGTTATAGCTCAGAAGAACTACTCTCCAGGTCCACACAGGAATGGAGCACTGCCAAGCAAATCCAGAAGGACAAAAATCAACAAGGTCCTGCATCAAAAATAGTGAAAAATTACGTGACATGACTGAATGATGCCAACTGGAAGAGAAAAATGGTATTCATAGTCTACTTCACTCCTGGCTGGCAAACCAAGAACCAAGGGAAAATAATAAAAAAAAAAGAAAAAAACCCAGAAATAAGCAAACCACAACCCCACAGATTTGGGAAAGACATCATGGTAACCCTTAAAGACATCAATATGTAACAGAGCATGTGAAGCAGCACTGTATGACAAAGCAAGGATGTGCTTGAGATACACACAGCAAATTTCATACTAATTGGCATAGATCTCCACTACAGTGTTAGACAGATGTACAGTGGGAGAAGCAAAACACCAGCTGCTGCTTTCTGCACCTTCGAGTTTAAACCAGCAGCTGATGTTGTAAAGTACTGCCAAATTGCTTTCTTAAAAGCTTGGCACAGCAAGCATCTTTTCAGAAACTCAAGTCTACACCAAGATACCCAGCGTTCCTCCTGCAGACACACAAGACAGGGCTCACAACAGTTCTGCTGACACTTAAACATTCATGGTGCAAGACCTCTGGAGGTCACCTCTGCAGCAGCACCTGCAGCTGCTGGAAAATCCCTGCTCACCTTAGCTGTTCTGTCCCGGGAGCCGCTGACAATGAGGCCACCTTGGAAGTCCACACAGTTCACCTCCTGTTCATGTGCAGAGAACTTGATGCTGCAGGAGCCATGGATCTTGTGAAGGACAATATTTCCATCTCTGAAACACAAAAGCCCAGGCAGGGAGCCTGTATCAGTTGCATCTCCCTTGGACATGCACCTTCCATTAGTGCTTAGGAGTGCCATAAAAAGACCAGGACTGACTACTCACAGGAGCCAAAATTCAAGCAGCATTAATAACCCTGCACTCCTCACACCACCTGTTCTCTTGCCATCCCACATTTGGCCAGTCAAAGCCTGATCTGCTGCACATGAAAATTTTCCTGTCTATCCTTCCATCGTCCACTTTGTGTTAAGTTGCGGAAACTCAAAGAGCAGCCATTTCTCCTACTACTACTTTGAGCTTGCCAGAATCCTGGCTGGATGCTGAATGGCTGGAGTAAGGAAACAAGTGAGAGGTCATTCTAACCCATGTCCAAGCCTCAGCTCTTCACTCATTTCAGAGCAGCCATGCAGGGTATTGTGCTTTGAATTAACTACAAAGATATTTAATCTTTTTCAACCAATAAAGTTACTGAAATTTTAAATACACACCTTCATTTTCACTTGTATTTTGGGCTACAGCTCCCAGGGGAGAGTCTCAAGATACTCAGGGCAGACAGCCATACTCCCAATTCTGTGCTTAAGTGCTATATATATTAATAGCTAAAACATATATAAACAGTCCTGTTGTTATTTGCTGTAAATGAAAAAGATCAGTCAAATGCAAAATTAATTGAAGAAGAATGTGTGTGTGCTGGAATGCTTGGCAGTTTTTCCCCTCTCCACAATTATAACAGTAGGTCTAATAAACATACACTTGTCTCTAGAAAGCTTTATGCACCACTGCAGTCCCAGTTAACCAGCAGTTCTGAATATTAAAACATAGTCAGCTACCCTGACTCTAACAGGGAAAGAAACGAAAACTCCCCATCAGTCAATCCCGATTTAACTATCCTGTGGACATGTACCTACGTTCAAAAGAGAAAAGGACACTTTATAAGGTCAACAGCATGAGACTGAACTCCTCTTCTGCTATAGAAGAGGTTTTTTTCAGGACAGAACCAAATTATAACAGAAGCAGCAGCTGAACTCAGCCAAGCATGAGGACACTGTGTAGAAAGACTGACCCCTCTGCTCTAGCCAGGAGTTACATCAAATCTTTCCAACTTCACTATCAGCTCCTTGGGCTCCTTCCTTCACCCAACTTACCCTCCTCCACTGACGATGTGGGAGTTGACAAGAACAAAGCGACATACATCCTCCTGGTGGCCAGAGAAGATAGCTTGAGGGTGACGCTGCAAACCTGCACTATCTGGACTGAGCTGGTAGGCCTGGATGTTCTCTGCTTGAGACAGGTAGAGATACTCGCCATCCAGCTCCATCCAGGGCATCAAACTGCAAACAGACAGAAGGTTGGGTGGTGCAGGAGTTGGGAGGAGAAAACAAAAAATCTCACACACAAAAACTAAAAAAAAGACTGCATGTGTAAACATATCAACAAAAGTAAATGCCCACTTAAAGTGGTGAAGCTGGAGCTGCTGGCCACATGCAAAAGCAGGGCTTAATATAGTAGCGCAGTTAAGAAGTAAAGCTTCTCCAGTGACATACAGAGATCACATTGCTGGCATTTTTCTAACTAAGAGCTGAGAAGGAAGCATGGAATCCCTGAAAAATAAGATGGCCAAGAGCCTGGTGAGTTTAAACAGGAAATACTTAAAGCTTACTGACACTTCTTCACGAGCCCTGTGCGTTTTAAGAAAGTAGACTATCAGGCATTTGTGAGTTATGCTGAGAATTTCTAACAGAGCCTTTAATATGAAGCTGTTGGTGCAAACAAGTCAGGCTTGATCCTGCACATTATCTGCTGATGCCCAGCAGACACCACAAAGCTGCCACTGTTCCACACACATCTGAATGGAGAAGTGGGTCACATCTAACAGTCTTCCTAGAGACAGAAAGTCGTCCACCTCTGGCATTCTCTGTATGCTGATATGTAAAGCAGCAGAGTAAGCCTGAGGCTGTCGAAGAACTTTGTGCCCATCATGTAGAGGAGGTATTTTTATATATTCGCACCTCTTCCATTGCTGAGTCAAAAGCTACTCCATACAAACACCTCCTTTTCTGTTGCTCATCTTTTGGAAGATCCCACACACCCTTTCTGTCCCTTGCTATCTCTAGGACAGTAGCAGGTTCCTACAGGCCAAGAGCAGGGGACTGCTAAAGGATGTTCCAAAGGATTCAAGATTGAAGTTAGAAGTGGAAAATATGCATCGCTTTCGGGGAGACCAAGAAGAGGAGATGCTCAAGCAATGTCTGAATCAAGTCTGTGACAACAAGAAGTTTATTTATTCTTGAAACACAATCAAAACACACAAGACAGAACAGGCTACAATGCACAGTTAGGCAGTGAGCTCTTTGCTTGAGATCGTTCTTTTGGGTAACCAGAGAATCAGCAAGTAGGCCTTATGGATGTGGCAAGGTTAGATACAAAGAAACATTGAGCTTGTGTTCTATGGGGCACGGATGCATGAAATTGTCTCCACTCTGCAGTCACTGCCGAATGCACCAATACCCATGCAAGCACTGAGCAAAACCAGAGCCTTTCCATAGAGCAGCCTTTCAGTTTTAAACCTGTTCAGGAACAAACTCTTTTGAAAGCAGGGGGGCTTCTCACAAAAACTTGTCACCCTCTTTTTTTGCAGATCATTCACGCTCACGTCATGATTGTCTGTGCCAGCAGAGCCATTACACACAGCTGCACATCATAACATCACAATGAGGAACTAGAAACAGGCAAGAGGACAAGATCGTTTATTAGACAGAAGGTTCCTACCTGCCTGCATTCATCTCCAATAACAGGTCTTTAGTCACATGGACAAAGGAGTCAAGCATAGGCTATAATGTTCATCTGGGACTTGATCATATGCATGGAAAAATAAGACACGTCTTTCAAGCAGCAGCTTTGGTTTTAGGTGGGCTTTGATTTCCCCTTCCTTCCTCCACTCCTACGCAGTCCTTTAAAAGCAAGTGAATATCCAGCTTACCTGACTATAGCCAGTCTCTGTGTCTCTCCTCCTGCTGCAGTTCAGCTTTTTATCTTTTTCTATGGCTTTTTCATAAGGAGAAGTAACAAAATTGAAGAAGGATAAACGAAATTCAGGGGGTACATTTTGGCTGGTGGCCTCATTAAATCAGTCCTTGCCTTTTCACTTGGGAAGCTGGTTTAGTAGTGATCTCTAACATGCACAGAGCCTCTCTTCACAGATGGTTGCAAGCACTTCAAAGGCAGGTATACAGCTTGCACCAAAGCCCACTCTGCTCATTACAGCTGTTCCCAGGACTTTAGTGGCACATTCTCCACCACTTCAATCCACACAGCACAGAAAAAAATGAAAGCTCAGGAGCAGGTCCATGTCCTTCAGTAACTCACAAACCATCATCTTTCTCATTTTTCCTTCTGTCTGATGATGTGAAGGCTGAAAATTTAGATCGGCTGTTCAGACAAGAGACCTATCTTATGCTTTGTTTTGAAAGCTGAATACAGCTTTGCAAGCAAGAATTTAACAACAATTCTGTCCCATTTATGTCCAATATATGTATTTTTTTTAGTGAAGGAGAGAAGCATAAAGTAGGAGAATGAAGCAGCATAAGGTAGATGAAAGACAATTAGCATTTTAGATTTGTACATCCACATCAGGGGCCAGGATAAAGCATGGGACACAAACCAAGCATTTTGAGTGGACATCTAAGTCTACATCTGGGATGAAGGTATGCTCTTCGTGAGAGCAGGACAGATAATTGCTCATGGTCTACAGCAATAGATAGAAATATAACAGAAGTCTGTAGTAAAGATTGCTAAATTCAACTAGAACTGCACAGATCAGAACAATGACAAATTCAAGCTCTTACTAAGAAGGAACTCTCAATACCAATTACCCCACATCCCGCTAGCCAGCAACATCCAATGCAGGCCAGCAACATCACTTGTAAGACTCCACAGACAATAAGGATCAGGAAACATCTCATTTCAGGGCACAGATGCAAACCCAAGGCTCTGCAGCAGCTGACACAGCACAAAATAGAAGAGAAAGGAACCACTTGCTTGCATTTCCATTTCAGGACGGTCTCCCTCCGGCAGCGACCATGCCTCCAGTTCTGAGATACTTTCACTCTCTCCTTCACTGGAATGCCAGCCGCTCTGCAGACAGAGGAAAAGAGATGAGATTAGCATCCACGACTGATGTTACACAGACAACAAATACACTCGAGCTGGTCACAGGTACGCTCTCACTCTGGTTCCGCAAATGATGAACTGGCAAACATTGATGGTGCCAGAGTCACACTAGAGCAAGCACACCCATGAGAGCTGACAAGGAAGGAACACTGAGAAGAGTGGCTGCTTATCAGCACAGAAAGCCACCCCTAACAGCCACCAGTGTACAAGCCTTAAACGAGATCAAGGCCTGATGTATTACACTGAATTCGGGCAAAATGTAATCAAAACAAGATGATACAAAAAGCAACAGCCAGAGAACCAGGACATCACTCTTCTAATAGCGACTAAAGACCATTAAGATAAGGACAACACCATACAGATGGAGGAAACACTAGCCAGGGGAACACTGAAACTAGAAGCCAGAAGAGCATCTAGCCAGAAGACTAGTAGAGAAACTCCTCCCAACCCTTGCCTGCCTGACAATCACATAACCAGATCTAATTATTACAAATCAAGATATATTCAAACTAAAAATAAAATTAATCAATTTCTAGAACAACCCAATAGGCACACACCTCAAGACAGACCATCTTTTGTAGCAGGTCACCGAAGGACAGAAAATTCTACCACATCCCTGCTAAATTCTCTACTTACAGTCAAAGTTACTAAAAGAGAGACTGTGGTTCATAAACAATTGCTGGGATACAAATCAAAGTTATTAGGACAAGCTGGGACATGCCAAGATCAATATAGCTCCAGAGGTGACAAAAGGTAGGTACCACAGAGACTTGGGACCAAGGGTTCTTTAGAGCCTACGTGAACATACCCAGTTCAAGCAACTGCTCAACATCTGTTCTGCTTTCATGACTCAGGGTTGATTAAGGGGGAGGAAGGGGGAGAAGGCAGCTTTTAGCTCCCATCTTTCTCATATCATAAAGTTAACTATGCAATACCCTTGGTGAGCTGCTTAGGTAGAAAACATGAGAAAACGACAAACAAGAAGAAACTCTTGACGTTATCCTTTGTAACTGGAGGTTGTGAACAACCTGCTATTATACATTACAAGAGTTTTGTCTGCCTTGCATATATTTCTCAACAGCCAACATTCCCAGACACACAGGATGAAGGAAAGATCCGTGAGAGATGAGGACTGGTGCCCAATAAGGACGAGTTCCCTGCTTCCATCCCTACTGTGCCTCCAACCCCACCTCTCAAAAGTGGGATGTTTGGGTACTCCGTCATTTTTAAAACAAAGATTAGCTCCCTGTAAATAAACATCTCCTATGGTTGTTAATGGGTGTAGGAATCTCTAACCTGGCCCTGGGGCCTACCCAGATTCTCATTTTCCCAGCCTTCCTTCCATAGCCTCAGGCTCCCTTTTTTCTGCTCACCCTCTCCTTTTCTATGCTTTCCGGCACTTAGTCACCATTATAATTTGACTGCATTCCTGGGCATGTGACCCATTTTAAAGAAAAACAGAAACTATACACAGAAAAGCTTCTCTTCCCTAGAAAGCTTTGCAACTATGAGTTTATGATCAGCAGAGCCACATCAATTAAAACTGAATTTAGGAAGCTACAAGCTCTTTATTTCTCCTAAGCCTTAAAAAAAAATAATAAAACTATAGAGCTAGCTTAGGCTGCAAGAAGAGGAATTCAGAGCACTTGCAGGAGCTCATGGGGTCAGATAGCGTCTGAGAAGGAGGAATGCACAGCATTGCAAAGTTAGGTCAGGTCCAGCAGTCTCCTCATTGCTTATTATTCTCCCAGACAGATTTCAGGCTCTCCGCCTACATCCAATTCCATTCATTACTCCAAAACACTTCTCCTCCCCACACTCAATCTCCGTTAAGTTCTCCCCACGTACAGATTCCAAGTCACCAGCTTGCACAGTGATGGAAAATGCACTCACGCCACAACCCCCTCCCAAAGCATACTGGCCCAACCAGACATCCTGAGCCCAATGCACACACCCTACTAAGACTAGATGTAATTTCCAAGGCTCCAAAAAGGTGAATCCAAGGTCAAAAAAGCAGCCGCCTTACGCTGCTGGTCACTTTTTCAGTTGTGGGTCAGGCCTTAATCCTCTTGCTGCTGAAAGAATTTTAGAAGAGACCCACAGTACCCATTCACTATTGCAGTTAATTCTGTAACAAATGCCTCATTTCTTCATGTTCCAGTCTGGAAAGGGCAAGGGTTGGGTGACAAGGACTATATGGGAGAGATCTGGTGGGGTTTCAGGGGATGTTGTTTGTTTACCTTATTTTTTGTTTTATTGTTCATAGATACTCATACAGCCTGCCTCCTCCATAGAGCAATTCTGGATCCAGCTAATTTAAACACATCGTAGGTGCATCCACCTTTTATTTCACATACATTTATTTAAAATAGAGGCAAGAAATGGGACAGAACATATGGAGGCCATGAGAAGGATGTAGAAACTGGACTGATATATCCCTCCCTTTTGCCAATACCAGGGCAAAGAACGAACTGCAACAATTTTCAAGTGTTGGTCAGAGACATTTGACCCTCTGTAGCAGAAGAGAAGTTAAATCAAGCCCAGTGATGGAATCAAGGGCTGAGATATAATTTAGTTTACTTCCTCAATAGAACTCCCCAGAGCAACTCCCAGAACACATCAAAATAGGTGATGAGCATCACTGTGATGCACAAGAGTAGTTCTCAAATCTTAGAAAGTGAAAAAGGCTATCACCATGTAAACTTAATAATTTGATAAAAAAGATTCTCTTGTCCGCTACAAAGGCCATTTTTTTCAATCATGATCAACACACTTTCTATATACATAAATCTTTAAGAATTGTTCTATGATGACCTTAGACAATCAGCAGACATCACACACCTCCACTGAATAGTTGACTTAACCAAGTACCTCCCACTCCAGCACCTGGATTGAAAACCCAAAGATTCAGGAGACAAAGCCACGTTATGAAGACAGACGCTATGTAAAATTCTGTGGACAGACCACTACCCATCAGCCAGTGAACACCTTGACCTTTCTAAGTGGGCAATACAGCAAATACTAAGCCACACACCTAAAATTCAGTACATGTTTAAGTGCTTTGTGAAATCAAAATCATGGCATTCATGTTCTCAGAGAACCATAGAATGGTTTGGATATGAAAGGACCATGAAGGTCATCTATTTCTACCCCCAGCAGGAGCAGTGACATTTTCAACATCTTCATCAGGCTGCTCAGAGCTCCATCCAACCTGACCTTCAATGCTGCCAGAGATGGGACATCTACCACCTCTCTGGGCAACATGTTCCAGTCTTTCACCACTCTCAACAAAAAAAAAAAAAAATTCCCTACTATCTAGTCTAAAATTCTCTTATTTTCTTTAAAACCATTACATCTTGTCCTATTGCTACAGGCGCCACTAAAATGATTTCCTCGTCTTTCTTATAAGCACTCTTTAAGTACTGCAAGGTTACAATAAGATCTTCTCCAAGACTTCTCTTCTCCAAATCTGAACAACCCCAACTCTCTCAGCCCCTCTTCATAGGGTAGGTGTTCCTGGCCTTTGATTATTTCGGTGGCCCACCTTTAGACCCACTCCAAGAGGTCTGTGTCTTTCCTGTGCTGAGGCCTCCAGAGCTGGACACATCATTCCAGGTGTGGTTTCACCAGACCAGAGTAGAGGGGTAGAATCATCTCCCTCAGCCTGCTGGCAATGATTCTTTTGATGCAGCCCAGGATACAGTTGGCTCTCTGGGCTGCAAGCGCACATTGCTGGTTCACATCCAGCTTCTCATCCACTAAGATCCCCCGGTCCTTTTCCGCAGAGTTGCTCTCAACCTCTTCATTCTTCAGCCTGTATCGATACTGTGGGCCGCCTCAAACCAGGCGCAGGACCCTGCACTTTGCCTTGTTGAACTTCATGAGGTTTTCACTAGCCCACTGTTCCAGCTTGTCAAGGTCCCTCTGGATGGCATCCAATCCCTCAGGGGTGTTAAACTCACCACTCAGCTTGGTGAAGCACCCAACAATGAACTTCAAGACTGCTAACAGCTGACTCACTGAGGAAGGGCTGCTATTTCTACCAGGAACTACACAGCCCTGCGCCAGAAAGCATTCTAGAAAGATGACAGGTGACACAGGATGAAGGAACCAGTGAACATAATGAGAAAAGTCAGTGAAATGCAAACAAAAAGTTCTTAAAGCCCAGACCTCACCATTATACCACCTCTGCTAGGACGGCACAGTGATCAACAGCTGATAAAGTTACATGATCCAGAACATGCAAGGCTACCTTTGTGACTGGCTAATAAACCAGAAAGCGCTCTATTAGGGTCCCAAACAATGTGGTGCCATACACGACATGAGCTAAATCATGTTTCCAATCGCATACACTCCTGATGGAAGCTCCCTTTACAAATACTTTGTTACACTAAGAAAGATAGGCTAAACATTCCTCTCAGCCTGGGAGAGTTCCAGGATAAAAAACATCCCAAGCAACGCACCACAAAGGATTTTTCATTTCCCTCTTCCCACCTCACACCATCCTACAAAAAAAAAAGTTAAAGTATTTTGCTCAAATTATGTATTTCCTCTGTTTCTTGGCAGAGTTACCAAAAGAAATATAATATTCCTTCTGGAGCCCGCTTCCCAGCTGCTGAAGTGAGAGCCTGGGACTATTCCCCCCACAGCACCACTGACCCAGGTGACCTCAGCCACCATGGCAGCTGCTGGGCTAGGCCCCAAAAGAAAGCAACAACAGAAAGAATCACTCAGCCAGAGACTAAGCATATCTCCTAAAGCTTTACCTCCAACATTTTTTTGCCTCCAATGATCCCCTCCCCAGCCAAAGTCCTTTGCCACCAGAACTGGTATTTCTGCAACAGCAAGAGCTTCTGTGCTTCACTGCATCCCGGGGAGACGTCTACTGGACATCTACAATTTCAGCACGTGCCATAAAAATGGTGCCTCCAACAACATTACTGTGTTACAGAAGATAACACTTAACACATTATACCGTGTATTTTCCCAGATGCATGGGGCATCTTAACCCACCAAACTCTTTCACATTTTGCTACATTTTAAGTGCTGAAGAGCTCATCTGGAAACGCAAGTCCACAGAGACCTGCTGAGACCAAATATCTTCTGTGGACAAAATCTGCTGTCTGCATAAAAGCTGTCACCAGCCTGCCTGAGGCCTGACTGGAAGGGTCATGAAGAGGAACAAACAGGTCACAGTGGCTAAGCCCTGCTTTCAACCTTGGCCCTGTGGCAGGGATGGTGAACACAGGGACCAACTGCACTTATTTGTGTAATCAGGACACACCTGTTGAGCGGCAGGGTCTCAGGGCAGTCACAAGTCATGGGCCACCAACAGACAGCCAAGAGGGAAAAGCTATTTATGTCAGGAGCTCCTGTTGCTGTCCTCAACAAGTCAGCCAGCTTTCAAAATGTCTCTTCCAGGACAAAAATTCCACCTGAATTCCTTCAGCATATGACCCTTATTTAGCTTACTGCCAGGTTCAATCTGTCTTCTACAATCCCTCCTTCCCATCTGACATGGGTTCACATAACTGAACTGAACAGTCTACAGACTATTCTCTTGTTGTTCCTTGCCTTCTCTGGTGTGCCTACGCTATCTGTTAGACATCACCCAGCTGTGCAGGTCTACTGCTCCACCTCATAGCTCTCATGAACAATTCACCTGCACAAAGCCAGAGATTCTAATAAGAACTAGAGCTTCAGGGAAATTCCTGCACACACAGTAAACACTAACACCTTCACATAGGCTTCCCAAAAACTATCATCACCAAGACTGAGCCAGACCACCCTGCCATTAGATGCTCTCTCCCTTACAATGGGATCATGACTAGAAACTCCAGGCAGGATTTTGCCTCTCTCAGCAACTTTCTTGGAGACAAAATCTAGGCTGCTTCAAAAAATGCATAGCCCTAGGAAGATCTGAGAAAAGCAGCAGCTGCTCAATAGTTGTCATGTATATTCCGATTTGAAAGAGTAGATAGGGTAGTATTTGGATAGAGTGAAATAACCCACAGCTAGTTCACTTAAGCAGGTTACAGGGATAATAGCAGCAAGCACAGAACACATTTTTTTAAGCCCTGAACCAGGTAAATTCTTCTTCCACTGTGAATTCATGAAGCCTTTAAGGGAAGGGTAGGTAAGCCTGAAATAACTCTTGCAAACAATTTCAGATTCCCAGAATAAGCAGCAGGTTCAGTATTGTGGAGCTGTCCTGGCAGATCTGTCCTGCCCAGGACTAACAGTTTAAGATGGAATAAGAATGAATCTAACAGGAGTTCCTAAAACCCGCTGACTTTTCCACCACAAAGCAATATCTGTGTGCCTTCTTCCAGACTTGTGCCGTTATTGAAATACTCCCCCCAGAGTATTCCCCTCTGCCTCATCTGCACCAGTTCATTACTTAAGTCAGAAATGAAGTAGGTAATGAAACTTTGATAAAACAATTCTTAAAAGATGAAGGAAACTGAAGTAGCTTTACAGGCACTCACGCTCTCTCCCCCTCCAGTACTAAAGGCAGAGGTCTCATATGATTGCTGCCATTTACATTTGGAGTTGACTTGCACAGATTGGCCATTTCCTGCTCCTGCAGGTGTATGTATTTTTCCAAGATCTGGAGAAAACAGTTTTTATTAACTCACAGAAATGCTTACACAAGTGCTTAAGTACTCAAGAATGATAAATCCACCCATTAATGAATCTGTTTCTCTGAACTGGAGAATATACTGTATCCTAGTGGGCAAGGCAGAACTGGAGACTGTGAGAGACAAAATATGCAGTACAACATTTCTGTATTGACAACAGCTATTAATATATTACAAACAGCACACTGTCAAGCTATTCAGGTTGCAAATTTTAACTTGCCCTCTAAAACTCCTTTGTAACAAAGAGGAAATAAGTTTAGCCCAGCTGCAACTTTATTCCTTTCTTCCATGCTTTAAATAAAGAATCACCTTGCAATGAGCTCTATGCCTCTCCAATTTCTCCAGTCCAAGGTGGTCCAGCAGGCAGGCACTGGATGAAGGCTTAAAGCACCCTCTGCTATTCCTGGCTCTGACACTGACCTGCTGCACAGGAAGCCTCCGCTTCCCCTCCCAACCCTTGTTTACCCTGGCTATTTAGGCAGCAAGCTCGTCAGGGCAGAGACTGCTCTTGCTGGGCCTGTACAACAGCTGGCAAAACAGATACAGGCTACTATACACAACTGCACTACTGCTATACTCACCAAAAACCCCAAAGGCTTCGTGCTACTGTTTAGCTGCAGAAAGTGTTCTTAAGCCTTTACTTTTCTGTGATACTGTGCCATGCATTTTTGGAACAAAAACACTCCATTCACCTTACGTCATGAAGACAGGGCTCAACTCTTGCTTCAGCAGCTCCTATGACTAAGTGAAGCAGAAATCTCCAGTGCAGGGCCTATCTTTTTACCATCTCCATGACAATGCCTTCTTGCAGTACAGGTCTATTCCTCTGAGTAACATGACTATCAAGTACAAGTGACAGCCCGACATAAAGAGATCTGTAGGACAGGTGCGAAACACCACATGCACCTGAAACCACTCCATATTCATAAGACTGCCACAATGTTTACTAAACATATACTTACTGCCAATTCAAGAAAGAAATAGCACATTTTTAACACCAAGAATATACTTTAAGAACCCTTCCAAGTCAGATCCTGCTGTCACTGACATACAGCAATTTACACTGATGCGAATCCAGTGATGCCCCAGGAGGAATGAAGCATACTGAAACATTGCTCAAAGTAAACTTCCTTCTTTTTCTGCAAGTGTATGATTGAATCAATACCTTAAAAAACTTTGCTTACATCCATAGCTCCCAATTAGCTGAATTTGCCAGAAAGGGCAAATATGAGAGATTGCCAGTGCTGTGAACATGCCTGTGAATATGCCTTTCAGCTACTGTACAGAATTAAGGCCACGTCTTTCTTTGACAGTATTAGCACATCAATTTAACATTGTTTAAGCCTAAGTATGCGTTCTGAGATAACCAAACTGGCAATTTTTAAAGGTAGATAGTCAGGATGAGAAGTAGATAACTTTAAAAATCAAATCAAATCATTTCAGGTACACTACAATTTCCCTTTTCTATGCTGCTAATGGCTAGTAAACAGTTTCTTATAAATTTTCCTCTCTTCCCTCCTTTGGCATAAAGAAGATTATAAGCAAGGCGACAGTTGTTTTGCATACAAGCTAAAGGCTGTTCCTTCTGATTTTCTCATTACAATTATCTGAAGATATACCTAACAGAAACAACATTTTAAAGAAATGGTGTCATTTTCAAGTTAATCACTCTTTTAAAAAATGGGGAAGTGGGATAAGTTTCACAGCTCTCTTACGTTCCAGGCTCAAATTTATCTCTATTTACAAAGCATTAACAGATGGCTTATCAAAAGCCATTTAACAGCAGAAATGATCAAACTATTCTGAGATGTTTCTTTGTTTTAAACAGTAAATACTCCCTAGACTAGTTTTTAACTTATGCCAGTCTCCCAGGGACCATCAGCTTAAGATCTAATGTTAGAACCATACACACTGTTTCATTAAGTACATTTACCATAAACGATTCCAGCCTTTGCTTTCTCAATTGTGGACAGTATTGCACAAAAACCTCTTAAAAGCAAAAAACAGTGTTCACCTCATGCAACGTTATCCAGAATGTGCCACAGAAGCTTCAACGAGTCAAAATCAAGCTTGACAAACTCAAGATTTTCTCTGTATCCCTAAGGAAGCACAGTTATCAAGAAGGCCCAGCTATCCATCATCTTCATCACCATTCTATTTACCCAGTGATATCTTAGCTTAAACACCCACTCAACTCAAATTTAATCTTCAATGGGCAACCTAATAGGTTTCTACTTAGAATTACTACCAGGAAGAAAGACTCTGTGCCCAGAAGCTTATGTCAACCCCTTCTCCAGCTTGTATCGGCTAGTCAAATAAAATACAACCTCTCTCTGCAAATTGTACTCCCTGAATTGCAAGAGCAGCAACGTTGAAGATTGCTCTTGATCTTGGAGACATACACAAGAAGCATGTGGCATGGAAGAGACAGCTATTTAAAACCTTCAAGCTGCCACAGAGACTATTAAACTGCTCTTCAGCCAAGTACAAATTTTACAGCTCTATCACAACTCAACACATGCACTTGCACTGGTTCTTCTGGAGCTGCACAGATAACCAGAGCCCCCAGTACTGCAATATGCCCTTGTCTTTTATCTGTTGCCAGAACTGTCTACTCCACTGGAGCAAAACTCCTGCAACTGCCCCCAGATCCTGGATCTCTGCACAAGGAAAACAAGTGCTTGGCTTTCAGGTATTGAAGGCAATAAGGCATAAGGTCTGGCATACTATTTCAAAGAACTGAAGATTGTCTGAGCCTTACATGAAGTTAAAAGTAATTAAAGGATTCATCCTCCAGATATATCTCAATGTACCTGCACAACCAGCCTGTAATGCCACTTGGTGCGTTACCCACGACTGAACTCCCTAGGACCAGGGCAGTGCTGACCACTGCTAAAAGCAGCACTGAGTACTAGAGTTGTTTAAAGAAAACTTGAAAATAGGACTCAGCATAAAAGCGTATCCTAGAATTACTAAAAAAAAAAAGCAAACAAACCCTGTTCACAGTAAACTCTCACAGCACTGAAAATCCCCAAGAGCTTACGATACTCAAGCAACGTTCCCTTCACTTAAACCCCCTAACCTAGCAAACCTCTTCTGTAGCTGTTTATGGACTCGCATTCCTCCACAGGGGGAAGCGGTGGTCCTTACATACGCTGCACCTGCTCTGCCGTACACCTGATCCCTCCTGCAACTGAAGGAGCACAGTATCACCTTATTCTTAATAAAAAAATACAGAACTTAATTTCCTCAGGAGACAAAAAGTCATATATCACAGTAGACTGAGTCCAATATGCAGCCATTGTGCAGCGCTTATTCCTGCTGACTTCCAAGGGAACTGTGCTTAACTTGCAAGCTGTGAAGACCAAATGGGTTGAAATGATGGCCTGAAAACCCAACACAAGGATTTGCAGCACCACCAAAGTTCTGCTCCTGCCAGCAGGACCCATAACTGTTTCTCTAAAGTCTGTGCTGTTGATGAGACAACAATATGAGGTCAGCAAAACAGGCCTCAAAAACCAACATTCTTTCTTCTGATTCATGTCAATACAGTGTTTACAGAAACCATATCGAGTCACTGGGTGACAAACATGAGCCTGGGCTGGCAGCTAACAGGAAACCATAGCAAGGGATTCGTAGATCCTAAGTACATAAACTTCTTGGGATCCTTAAAGGAGGAAGGAAGCCCACACCATGTGTTTGTCTCTGAGTGGCATTTCATATGTTAGCGAATGTTCGTATATTATATGTTCATATATATTAGAGAGTATCCAGAGGAGGCCACAAATCTGGTGAAGTCGCATGAGGAGAAGATGAAGTCACTTGGTCTGTTCAGCCTGGAGAAGAGGAGATTGAGGGGATCTCATAGCCATTCATTGCTTCCTCACAAGGGAAGGAGAAGGAGCAGGTGCTGAGCTCTTCTCTTGGGTGACCAATGATAGGACTTGAGAGAATGGCAGGAAGACGTGCCAGGGGAGAGTTAGGTTGTATATTGGGGAAAGGTTCATCACCCAGAGGCTGGTGGAGCTCTGGAACAGCTGCTCAGGGAAGCAGACACAGCACCAAGCCTGACAATATTCAAGAAGCATTCGGATAATGCCCTCAGACACATGGTGTGAATTGGGATTGACCTATGCAGGGACTGGAGTTGTACTTAGCAATCCTTGTGGGTCAACTCAGATAATTCTATGATTCTATGAAATTTGATAGAGAAAACACAATCTTTCAGTCCTTACCAACCACTGCCACAACAGAGTAAAGCCAGGAGGGCTCATACCTATTCCTAACTTATCCTATGCTGTTGAACTAAGGGAAAAGACAAAAAAACCCAAACAAACAAACCAAACAACGTCTATCCACAAAACTTTAAAATCCAGAAGCCACAAAGAGTCCAAGAGTCACTTTCTCTGTGACAGCCAGCACCTGCTCTACCAGCAAGCTGCTCCATGAGCAGGAGAATCTAAGAAACATATTTCAGGGCCTTCCTGCCACAAAGGCTCTTACAGCTACTATTGCACACAAATCTGATCTTGGGCCTTCACTCAAGACCCCAGCCCAGGCCTTCTTCCTCACAGCTCCTCTGAGGTGTCAAGGCCATGACAGGGGCCACTGCACAGAGATGTGGAGGGAGCATGTGCACCCAGGAGTCGCCCTAGCAGCTCCATTCCTTTCCCCATGCTCCTACCTCCACAGCCTGAAGCCCTGGACCCTGTGTGCTTTGCCAGGGGGAAGTCTGATCTGTTCATGGAATAACAGAAGCACCTTTGAGATCATCAAGTCCAACCGCACCTGTCCACTACTAAACCAGATCCCCAAAAAACTCGTCTACTTATGTTTTAAACACCTCCAGGGATGGTGAACCAACCACCACCCTGGGCAGTGCCTGACCATCCTTTCAGTGAATAAATTTTTCCTGATGCCCATACTAAACCTCCCATGGCATAATTTGTGGCCATTTCTTCTCATCCTATCTCCTGTCACTTGGGAGAAGAGACCAGCACCCACATCGCTACAACCTCCCCTCAGACAGTTGCAGACAGCGATGAGGTCTCCCCTCAGCCTCCTTGTCTCTAGGCTAATCAATCCCAATTCCCTCAGTCGCTCCTTCCCCGCCTCGCCCGCCCGCTCCTCGCGGGGACCTGGCCCACTGGGACCACCGCACGACCGGGGCCAAGCCCCCTCCCCGTTCCGGGGCGGCCCTGCCTGCCCCCCCCCCCCCCCCCCCCCCCCCCCCCCCACGGGGCCCGCTTAAGCAACCACGCCGGAAATGCGGAGCCCCCATAGCAACTACGCCAGGAGCGCGCTGCCCGCCCCCCCCCCCCCTTAGCAACCACGCCACCCCTGTGGACATCACACCACCCCCCCACCCCCGCCTTTAGCAACCACGCCGGGAGCGTAGGGCGCCCCTTAGCAACTACGTCGGCCGCGCGGGGCCCCGCTTAGCCACCGACCAGGCCGCAGCTGCCCCGGCCTCTCCCGGGCTACCCTCGCCGCCGCCCCGCCGCGCTTACAAATCGGTGCCGAGGTGGGTGAAGCCGGAGTTGAGGCAAGCGCGGGCGATGCGCCTCCAGAGCAGATCGCGGCCGGCAAGGAGGCGCAGGCGGCGGCAGACCTGGCCCAGGCGGCCCAGGGCCTGCGCGTCCAGGTAAGAGCAGATGAAGAGCAGCAGCTCCTCGGGCAGGGCCCACAGCGGGGAGGAGGGGGGGGGGGAGGCGGCCCGGGATCCCCCCTCCGCCTGGGGGGGTCCGGGGCTGCCTTTCCTCCCCATGGAGCAGCAGCTCCCGCCCCTCCTCCCCGGGAGCCGGAGCTGCTGCTGCCCGGGGGAGGCCAGGCCATGGACGGGGCCGCCGCTCCCCAGTCACATGGGGCAGGAGCTGTTGCCCGTCACTGCCCCCCCCCGGGGAGGAGGTGGCTGCTGGGGCTGGAGGGGGCACCCACCCTCGTTAGCTAATTAATTCATTAACGGCAGCTGCTGGGACTCCCCCTGCGCAAATGTCGCCCCGTGGGCCGGGGGAATTACTAATCCGAACTGGGATTAGTAATGTCATCTGATGCATGTATTCATTAATAACGTGAATAATTAATGGTGGGGACGGTGATCCCAGATAATCAAAGCACCTGCTCCACCCACCTAGGCACTGCACTTCCACGAAGGAAGGTGAACAGCAAGGTGATCAGTGCTCGTTAATTATCCTTGAGCAGGGTCAGGAGCGCCTGTCACCCACGAAGTGACAGCAGGGGTCATCTGGTGCTGCACGGCAGTTTTCAACACTCCCGAATTCCTGAACCACATAAAAGAAAGGGTAAGGGTCTTCCCCGCAAGAGAGCAGGCCCTGCTACAGTGGATTTGAGGCTGGATTTTCACATGGACCTTTCCGTGCGGTCCATTTCCCCTTCCAGGGCTCCACAGAGCAGGGGCTGGAAAGGGCTCACGCTACATACATGTGTGTACATATGTACAAGTGCACCGCCACCAAAGAACAGTTCATAATAACTGAGTCATTGTTGCCATCCACAGGAGCCTGGAGTACTGACAGCACAGAAGGATCCCGGTCCAAAACGGCAAAGGAGACCTGTGCAGACAGCGGAGCAGGAAAATACGAGTCTAGTGTTGTGTTATACTTTCGTGTAGTATTTTCCACTCTACAGAAGCCTGGAACACTTGGGGAAATTTCTTCCTCAAAAGTAAAAAATAAATAAAATCATAGAATGGGTTGGGTTGGAAGGGACCTTAAAGATCAGCAAGTTCCAACCCCTGCCATGAGCAGGGACACCTCCCACCAGACCAGGCTGCTCAAGTACACGTGCAACCTGGCCCTGAACAGTTCCAGGGAAGGGTAATCCACAGCTTCCCTGGGCAACCTGATAAATTATAAGAAATTCATCATCTGCCTAGAATGCTTTGAAGAGGTACCACTTACCCACAATCTACATCTCCTTTTTCACAGTGGAGCAGGAAAATAAATTTCAGGATATAATGAGGTTACCACAGCATACAGGCCTTTAGACAGTACTTGCATCCTCTCACAAAGGTCGTCTTGTCTGTGTAATCTCAAGCACTCAAGTATCCATACGACTAAATTACCAACTCTGGAAACCTTGTGTTTGAGATGTTGAAAGCTGCTCACCAAGGAACTGTGTGGTCCATTTACATGAAGTTCCAACACACCCTGCAAGTCAGGGAAGTTCCAGAAGGCAGCAAATATTTTATCAGCATTTATGATGAGTAAATCAGATGGCCCAAGTAATTAAAAGTTTCTCAAGATAAGTTTGAGCTCAGGTGAAATAACAGCTCGTCTGGTACAGGGCTTAAGTAGCCAATTGAAAGAGGGGTAATATCACAAATTTTACTTCCTATGAGATTATGGAAACTTGGTGTGAATGCAATTTTATATCAACTTAGTATCTTTTATGACATTAAAGTTAGCTCTTTTGTAATAGATTTTGACAATGTCTGAAATATTAAATTTATTAAAAGCTGAATAACTTCTCCATCTTAAATTGTTATTGTAAAGACAGATTTATTAATAAGTTGGTCTTTCTCTAGCAGGATGCCACAGAGACAGCTCACGGACCCTATACTATTTAATATTTTTACTTGCAACCTGAAAAAAAATCTAAAATCATTATTAGCAAAGCTTTGTAGAAGGCACAAAGCACAGGGCAAGAGGCAAAGGATGCTTACAGCTGCATAACCCCGAGTTACGTTTAGGCATAATCAAATGGTATGTATTTCAATCAAGCCAAATGTTAAATCTCACATCTAGGAACAAAGAATGTAGGTCACACTGAAAGGATGTAACTCTATCCTGCAAAGCTGCAATTCCTTAAAGACTTCATTAAGATGAATAATCAGCTGAACGTGAGCTCCTTCTGCAGTGCTGTGACCAACGGGCTACTACTGTCCTGGGAAACAAACAAGAGCCAGGAGGTTCTTTTACCTGTGTTTTTGACTCTGCTGTGACTGCTTTGTAAATAATTTGTCCAGCCAACATTTCAAGAGGGATGTTGAAGAACAGAGGAGTTTCAAAGTAGAGTAGTAAGAATGATTACAGGACTGTCAAACATGTTTTATAGTGAGACCCAAAGTGCTCAGTCTGTTTAGCTTTCTAAAGAGAAGGTTAAGGTGCAAGGTGATCATACCTTATGAGCACTGAAACAGGAAGAAAAAGCTGGTAATACCAGGATTTAGCAAAGAGATAAGATTTCCTGACAGAAGGCAATCAGAAACAAATTCATAAATAAAGCATGCTTTAGTAGTGAAGAAAATTAACCGTTGGAAGAACTTCACAAGATTTATGATAGAATCACCATAAGTGGATTTTTTTTAAAAAAGTAAGATTAGAATTTTTTCCCCTTAGCCAGAGAGCCTGGCTGGACCACCACAACTACTAAAACTTAAACCAGGTCATTGACCTGGCAAGCCCTAGCTCACAATATCAGACTAAGACAGGGTCCCTTCTGGTCTCAGGCTCTGTTACTGCACAGAGGCACCATCCGCATGGTGCACATTTCCCTGCACTGTGTGACACTCGTATTCCAGGGTACGGTAGTCTCCAATCTGTGGCTGTGCCACTTCTTAAAGGAAACAATTTGTTGCAGTTGAAAATGAGCCTGGGCGCAAAGACACACTCGCAGTCTGACCATCTGGGATACCAGGACCAAGGTAGAAGCAAGGCCTTTGTGCTCTCCACTTTGTGACCCAATGTATAAAAACTGTGAAATGCTTGGCGAAGATGAAACATGTTTGCATGCAGTAATTGTGGAGAGGGTCAGATATGCTCCAGCAGGGAACATATGAAGAAAAAGATTATAAGTTGCTCTTAAATGTAGCACTGTTTTCTATTATGGATAATTGCCTTAGAACGTAATAACAATAATTATTCTCTGCCCAAAACATAGATGTTATCCATTATTTTTGTGTTTTTTGGTTTTTTTTAAGAGAGAGGGACCTGCAGCTGCATACACTTGTTCTTAGGCATGGTTTCAGCTAGTGTGACTGCTGTGGAGCTGTCAAAGCTGTGCATCACAAGCTGAGAACCCAATGGCACTGGTCTTCCCAGCAATGGTAATGTGAGTGCATATATAGGTGTCTGTGGGAGAAAGAACAAGGAAGGCTCTGAACCATTACTAAAACTGTATGTGAAGCATGGTTATTTCTATTACACTGTTCATGCTCTCATAAAGAATGTGGTGCAGGTGCTTAGTGCAGTGTAATCACACAGTCAATAATACATCCGTCCCAAATCTTACAGTCAAAACCACCAAACCTTTCATGGCCCATGACTACTTTGGACCTATAGCAAATAGTAGGGTGGTGTTCCATGCTGAAGTAGTCAAGCATTGCAGCATTACGGCTTGCAGGGTTTGTAAGCTAAAAATTCAGGGGCTTATAATTGCAAAGCTTGTGCTTTAACAGCGTAAGTCAGTGAAATCCAGCTTGGAAGAAACACCATTTCAATACCGGACTGTCAATTTTTTTTCTGTCTTCAAGGGGTTTTATTATTTGCAGTGCCCTCAAATACACCTTTCCAGCTAAAGACACAATCATGTGGACAGCTCTTTGTTTTGTTTTTCCTTCCAACCAATGCTTTTGTGTATTTCTGAAACTTAAGACACCTCCTCTGCTACTAGAGTACTTATCTGTAACACCATCGCTTTGAGGGATTAAAGCAGGTTACTTGTTACACACTTAGATCAAGAGTTATCTGAGTAGAAAGTCTATCCTGTTAGGATTGGCGGAATCTGTTTTTGATCTTGAGTTGTTTTGATTTTCTCTGAGAGCAAGTAACATGTTATTTTAACTTCTGAATAAGGTGTGCTACCTGACTGTGTCTCTTCTGTTTGGCAGAAAGGATTAGAAACCTCCACGGAACTTGCACTCTATTAAAGTAGAGTGCTCACCATTGAGAACCAAGCAGCTGAATTGTTTTCAGATTATATGTGTATGTGTGTCTTTCCCACATCAAAGACTTCGATGGAAGCTGTTCACGCTATTGTCAGGAATGCAGGGATTGGCACAAAGGTGATTAGCAAAATTGCTTTTCTGCAGTAGAAGCACAAAAATTATCAAAGGATTAAAGAGGATAAAACTAAAAGGTTATGCTGAATTTGGGGGTAAGTTTTCTCTTTTTAATCCAAAATTATATATATTGATTTGGTTTAACCTATAAAAGGTCTGCCAGAAGAAATCAGGATTAGAAGCTATTCGGTATGGGTTCTGTTAAAGGGTTATTTTCCCTTAAAAATAATCCCAAAAGACCCTATTCTGTGTGCTTCCAAACCACATCTACAAGAAGTTTTTAATGAGTACTAAGGGCACCCAGCCAGCAGCCATCCCTACAAGGTTCTCAGTGGCCACAGGATTAGACCTTTTAGTCATAATCATGCTGAAAATTATGAAAACAAACAATTGCATAAATCAGTTTGTCATCAGTGATGTTGTTTGTTTACTCTTCTCACTACACTCCGCTGACAAAGATACTAAACTGAGGGGGATTGCTTTCATTATCCACTTGCTGGGCCCATGCAATTCTTTTGTATTTTGATCAGCAGCTGAGTTGCCTGAATGCTTTGGAAAAAAAAGACAATGAAAATGGATTCTCAAATATTTGAGTGGATCAAAATGAAAAGCCAAGCCTTCCAGAAGCTCTCTTGCTTGGCAAAACTGCAGTGCAATAAAAAATATATCAGCTCCCATAGACAGCGGAATTGTCTCACCTGGCTGTTTCAAGCTCTGTTTATTGATCATTTTATTTTGAACAATCCACTATTATTTGTTAAGTACCAGCCATATACCTATTTCTTGTCTTTACATTTTGAGTTTTGTTTGTTTATTTTACTAATCTGTTATTTTCTGGAAGTCACCCAAAATATTTTATTTGTTTTTAACCTCATTTATCAAAGTATTATCTAAAGCATCTGTTCAGAAAATGTTCATTTTAACTGTTTTCCCAACAATGACCTTCTTCCTCCCCCCGAGGCCACATCAAGTTGTCACTCACCAGACAGCTGTGGAATTTGGAATCATTCCTTTTAAATGCTTTACAATTCCAAATGGTAGATTTCTAATGGCACAATATGATTGCCACAAAGATCTTTAAATTTCCCAATCCTCCAGGCTTCAAAGGCTGGACCGTCCTTGATCTCCTGAAGGAATGCTTTTGAATCTTGTTCTTTTATAGGGGCTACCTATGAAAATATTTTAGGGGCTTTTTCCTTTCATACTTAGAGCCTGAGGAACTAAACATTCAAATACCCACTGGCTTCTTTGAGAGTAAGATCAAGACGTACAAAGCTGTTTCTAGAGATTTTCAGCTCAGTTTTCATTAATTCCACAGGTTGTTCCAAAACTTTTTGGAGGGTTTATAAAGCAATGCATGAGTATCCTTGGTATAGCAGTGACTATGATACTGTTTTATCCTGCATCTGCCTTCCACCTACATGACTGTTGCTTGCATTTCCTAGCCTGCCATGAGCAAATTTGACTCATCATGTGCCCATGGGTGCAGAGGGTTCCCTTGCTCTTGGAGGATGCTCCACTCTCGTATCACTTACAAGGTAGTAATATGCTCAAGGAAAGTGATCAAACTTAATCCTACAAGCAGTTTCGAGTCCGCCTTGACCAGGCAACCAAGACAGAGCCTAATTACCTGCAACAATTACAAATTTGCAGAACTGCTACAGTTGTAGGCTTCCTTCTCTTTCCTCTACAGCCAGAGGCAATATTTCAGTAGTAGTCCTTTCTTGCATAGTAGGATTTCTCAAGCAGCAGGCTGCCATTTTTTATTTCTTACTGGTTAGTTCTGTTTTATTTCATCAAAGAAACACAGAATTCATCAACCTGAACCTAAGAGATTTATAGTGCAGCAACAGGAGTCTGGTTGATGCTAAAAAAAATCCTTTATTTTTATTCAGTTCAGCTTATGCCAAGACCTAAGTCAAATTTTACCCTCTATCCTGTTATTAATGAAGCACACATATTAAAAAAATATATAGTAAGGTATGCCCCTGTCCATACACTGTAAGTCCTAGTCCTGCAAATGAGCTCCACTTGAGTGCAAGGTCCCGCTTAGTAGATTCATCTGTAGTTTTGGGGCCTTCAGCTGTAAATTCCTTGGGGAAAGCCCTGTGCCTTCTACACTGCTACAGTGCTTCTCATGACATGACCTCTGCTGTGACTGCAGGCTCTCAGGTATTATTATAAGGAGCAACTAATGCTCTGTCACTGCAATAACTGTATGTTTAGATATCCTATATTGCTAACGCATGTGATTTTAAAATAGTCCTCAGTCTAACCTCGGGTTGTGTGGCGGCAACAACAAACTGCAGGAACAACTAATTACTAACCCAGTTTATGGGTCAGGGAACAGACCTTAGATCCTCATTTACACAGGTTTCTTATGATCATGTAAACCCTGCCTCTCCAAGACTATTTTTGTTTGTTTGTTTAGATCAGTTTAAAAAAAATCCCACATCCCAAAATACAGAATGTTTTCCTTTGGACTGGAAGCAAACACTCTTGATGGCTTTAACATCTGCTGGACAATGCGTGGACGGGTGGTGGGCACCTCACACAGTTTTGTGGCAAACACATGTGATACAGCATGTCAGAATATAAATCCAAGAACAAAGAGTCATTAAAACCTCCCTTCTCTAGCCCACCTGCCATGAAAATAGGCTTTTCAGTCTTATCTATTTAAAGTGAAAATGAGTATTGGGAAGGAAAATGCTGACATTCCAGGGATTCAAGTAAAAATCTGCCCCTCCAGTAAAGAACTTTTGTCAATTGGACATAAATTTATCCATTGTCCATCTCCCCTCAGGACCCACAAGACACCCCATGTGCATATGCTTCTGTTCGTGTTAGAAACTGAGACCTCACAGTCCAAGATCATTGTGGTAACATTGACATGTGTCGTTGACTTGATCTGGAACTCTGCATAATTCTCAAATACCTTTTCTGCTTTTGCAGCCTGTCAGTGCCTGGTGCATTTTTTTGGGTTCCAGATTCCAGTGAGATGAGCTTGTTGCCCAGCCGAGCACAAACCCTCTCAGCTCCATCATGAGCTTTCCGCTCTTGGAAACAAGGAAAGGAGGAAGAGCCATTTGCACTCTGGATCAACACTTTCCAGAATTCACTTAAATGCCACGAGTGAAAATTTGGTTCTATTCTTTCTGTTTTCCTCGAGGCTTGCAGAGGAATTATCATTGTTAATGTGTCTGAATTATGAGTAGCATTACATTGAAATGCAGTTCAAAGGACATAATAGATGCCTGTGACCCTGTGGAGGAGAAAGGACTTCTGACTTACAGGCACATGGCTCTTGAACTGAATTTACATGTGTTTAATGACTGTCAAATCACAACACTTCTTATAGATTATTCTCCACACACGTAACTGTTGTTCTTCATCTGCTTAGACATTTTGAGTCTTGTATCACAATCAGCCTTACAACTGTGTTAGTAATGCCAGGAAGAGAATAAATTTTTAAAAGGGGTGAAGCCCACAGCACTTTTCCTGTTGCTTATCTCTCTTTCCATGCACACAAACATGCAAATGTGCTTTTTTTTTATTCTGAACTTCTCTACAAGGAATGAGTGAAGTAATCTACTTGCTTACTTTCTGTTGCCCGCTCTGAAGTGGAAGGCCCCTTTGCTGCCTGGATGCCCTAGCAGGTGTTTGGATGTACAGGTGTGTGCACAGGCAGAGTCATGAGCACAAGCACAAAGATTCAAATACCAGGGCCTTTCAGCCTGAATCTGACACTGCCACTTTAAAACTAGAGACAGTGACATCAAAGTTTTCCACTCCTCAGAAGGAATGGACTATTTTGCACCCTTCCAAATGATGTCTCTCGTCTCTCTGCCTTTCCTACAGCCTTCTCTCTCTCTCTCACATGCACACTTTTTCTAATACCATCCCTCCCTCTCCACTTCAAACCATGGGAAAAACCTAGGAAAAGAAGCTTGCCGACTAAGGGACCGTTTCGCTGCATTGTGTTTTCCAGCTAGACCTGAACAGACTGAAATCAATTCAGCTCTCTCTCACTCGCTCTTTCCCTCCCTCTCCCATGTCTTTTTTTGTTTCTTTTAGATCGTGCTCTCTGCCTTAAGAAAGCCGAGTTTAGTTATATCCATCCCCATAGCAATCAAGTGACCACTGGCTTTTTATTGCTTGTAAAAACACGGTATCTTTTTCATGGGAGTCAGGTTTTCTTTGGTTTGAAATGCTCAGTGAGCAGTGGCAACAATCTGCAGAATCTTTGATCAATTCTCACATATCCATTTGAAGTACCTTTAGTAGACCCGTCAAAAGAAAGGGGCTTGGTAATTAATATTTTAATATAGTGTACCAGCCTCTCATTGTGTTACTGGCATGTGGCCTGATTTAACAGAAGCACACAGAAATACCTGTATCTGACTTGAACTGCTATGTGCTCTAAAAAATATACATTATTAAAGCTGAAGTCCAGCTGTGGCTATATTAATATCCTCTGTTTTTTATTTGCTCCTACCTTTTGGAAGGTTTCAGTTTTCATTCTGAAATTTTCCAGGCTTGCTCCCAATCCTTAGGTTATAACTGCAGTGTAAGAACCAGAGGAGAATGCAAGAAGCTTCACTGGAAATTTGAACAGGCGAGATTCAGCACAGCAGAGCCAGCAGCCCGAAGAAGACAGAAGTGTCACTTAAATTTTGATCATACCTCCTGTTGACAAAGAGATAGAATTAATATGTGCATGCAACCTGATTTTTACGCATTCCAACTTTTGGAATAGTTAATTACACAGTTAGTGTTCCCTTAACATATTTTTTTCTTTCACTGAGTTGCCCAGGGTCTCAGGGCCAGATGTGTTGCTGTAAATGACAGTTTCACTTCATTTAACAAATTTGTGCTGCTTTACATCTAAACGGGGTGCCACCCAAGGACAAAACAAAAATTATCTACCTGGCCTAACCAGAACTTCCATAATAAGGAATGTCCAGCAACCAAGACTAATCACAAAGCAGAAATATCTAGTGAACACCATGCATCACCATTGCAAAACAGTTTAAGCAAGAAGAGAAAGGCGTTGCCAAGTTGCAGGTTATCGCCACCACTCTGTGGGTCTGAGCCCCAGTGGGGTTTTTATAGCTTGCCCTAAAAAACATCAACATTTTGCCACTCAAACTGAACTTGCAAAGTCCAGCCAGAAGGTAATAGCGTGGCAAGAGGGTCTTCTCATGTAGCCCCAATTGACCACAAAATGGTGAGGTCTTGCTGTGCTTAAACAATAGCTAGATCAAAACCAGCACTGCAGAAAGCTACTCACCGCTTACAAGGCATTCCATTCATGTCATCTTATCCATCACCTGGTCCTAGGGGGATATATCTCATTTAAGAACTGAATTGTCACCTTTTGTGCTACCTGCAATTTCCAGCTGGAGGCCGGAGCAATCCTAAATACAAGCCATTGCACTAAAATCTGCCTTCCAGACCAAGAAACTCAAAGTCAGTTTCTGTCTGTCACTGCCTGCTGAGTATCTGCGAAAGTCAAGCAGAGCTGCTGGGTGCTCAACACCACTGGAAATGTCATTTCATTTAGTTGTCTGAATTCTGTTTTCAGTGTCTAGCTTATGACTCTTAACACTACATGTGCTGAGACTCACCTGCCTTTTGCACTTCTTTCCTGTGATATGAGTTTTAATACAACAATTCCAAATAATTTCACAATCAGCACAACACAGCGTGGGCTATTTTTCCTCTACAACCTCAAATACCCTGGTAATATCTGGTAAGTGCCTCGCAAGTTAAACTAGCAGAGCTTTGTAACCAGTATCTTCTAACTGTCTTTATTTTAGCTGTACTCAAATTGTGGCCTAATTATTTTCAGCCAGCTGCACAGCCTTTCAGAGCTATGTTTCAGGAGAAGAGGTGATTAATTATGACCTTAATTTTATGCAATACAGAGTTTTAGGTAAAGGAATTGAAGAGCTCAGCCATTCGGGACAGCAACAATTTCCTTTGGTTTATATATGTCACTATTGTGTGTGTTTGTCAATATTCTCCTTTTTCAGTAAGCAGTGTATTGTGTAAATACAGTTTACCAGATATTTTTCCTCTAAATGAATATACGCGGGGTAACATGCAGTATAACAGATTCTATGCAAAACTGCAGAAAAAGGCAAATAAAACATTGAACAATGAGGAAATCCTAGATGATGATAGATACTTATCTTAGAGCATAAATGAAAGTAGTTTGAGTTAGTTATCTCTACAGTGAGGTACCTCCGGATTAGTGTGTTTAATCATACAATCATTTAATCATACAGTCTCCTATAAACTTTAGTACTGTTTTTTTTCTTTCTTTTTTTTTTGAGAAAAAAAAACACTGCAATAAAAGGAGAAAAAAAATTAAAAGAAAAGATTAAAAAAATAGAGCAAATCTTCAGTGCAGTGTCCTTGTTGCGGGTATATTTTCAGGAGCAGTCTCCCAAGAGCTTCATCCCTTACATGCTATGATTTCTTCTGACTATTCTGACTCCTTGTTTTATA
Source organism: Tapera naevia (assembly GCA_033556795.1). Taxonomy (NCBI): domain Eukaryota; kingdom Metazoa; phylum Chordata; class Aves; order Cuculiformes; family Neomorphidae; genus Tapera; species Tapera naevia. The sequence goes on from JAUMJJ010000082.1 coordinate 3,339,267, forward strand.
TAATGCAAGATTGAAGTCTGATTATGAGGTTTTCAAACACATGTAGGTGCTGAAATTGCCTGGCAGCTCTAGTTGCCCACTTCCAGGACTGCTGAACTTTTCTAGCTTGCAATTAATTGTCATGACTGTGTATAAATCCCATCTCTTAGGAGTTCTGCGATAGATACTGTAGGAATGCAGTTCCCATGGAAGTAGTCAAGAGGGATCCACTTCCCTGCATATCTTAAAATGTTCTTCAGGGAAAAATGCTTTCTCTCCATCCTGACTTTCTGTTACGTCCCTGAAAATCCTGGGAAGAGGGCTGAAAACAGGGTACACACTCCAAGAAAAAAAAAATATGAAAGTTAACAAGGGAATGGGGGAGATTAAAGACGTTTTCCCTCTCATAAAAACAGATAGACAAGAAGAGCTGTCTGAGCAATCTGAACCTTGTAGAGGGGCATAAAGGCAGCAGGAATTGTATTAGAAAGGCAGAGGAGAGAACTACAGTGAGAAAGCAGAGCGATGGTGTTGAGACACTTTCGGGGCGGGGGGAGATGATTCGTTGGGCCAAATGACCTTTTCCCATCCAGCAATTTCTTCTGTCCCAGTGCAGAATGACAATGGAAACCCAATGGAAGTGCAATCTGACATCCACATCCATGCCGAAAGAGATTCAACTCAACTGTGCTGCGCTGCTGCGGCCATGGGATGCTGTGAAACAAGCCAGACCCAAGTCTCCAACTTGCCCTCTTTTCTGTTGTTGTTATTATTGCTGTTTGTTTCCATTCACCGCCTTTTATTCTCCAATTTTTTTCTGTCTTGACTCTGATGGGGGCTCTTTTTGTGCGAAACAAGCCCTTCTGATCTCTTTGAAAGGCCAGCTCTTGTCATTCTTCCAGATCATCATTGTATGACATGTTTTTATATCAGACTGACAAAGGAGCTATTTGATCAGGGGGTATGGTGTGTGATTGTAAGAAATTCAGCTAGCCGGTGGCAACCATTGTTCCCCAAAGCGGCTCCCTGACCCCATTCTATTCAAGGAAAAACTCCCTTGGAGTGGCCTCTATTCATGGAGTAACACCAGTCCACAGTCTCACTCCAGGAGTATGCTCAATTCAGAGGTGTGTCACCGATATTGCCCATCAACCAGCCTTTAACTCTTTCATCAGCATCAGGTTTCCAACACAACAGCTGTTATCATAAGATGAGCTGAGGGAGGGGGGGCTGCAATGCATTCCAGCTCACTGGAACTCTCCTTATCTTGGAGAAATTTAACCTTCCTTTCAAAAGTTGCTTTGGAAATGTCCATCTGCTCCTTTCTGCAGAGTGCAGATCAACTTGTTTGCCTTCCCATTCCTGTGCCTTGAAGTGTCCCCATTTGTTACTCCACATCTAAAACAAGTATCTCTGTGCTCGATCAGGCTAACAAGGGGCTTTGAATTGATTTAAATCGTCTCTGAATTTGGTCTAAATTAAATCTGTGATCCTCCTGCATCCCAGTCCCACAACCTTCCCTCTCGCAAATAATCTTGACGCACCTATGTGTGCATAGATGGCATCAGGGCTACTACTGCCTGTAAGAAAGAACAAACAGCCAAGACACATCTGCCTACCTAGGAGACATTTCATCTCACATTATCAGCAGAGAACACTTAGGGTATTCCCCTGAACTCTGAGAAGGCTGTTCACTAAAACTGCTCCTGCTTCCTCGAATGGAGCTCTCTGTGCACTAACACAGAGCCTTCAAAACCCACGGAAATCAGCGCAATAGATCCCATTGGGTTTAAGGAGCTGTGAGTCAGGTCCACAGCCCTGTGTGTGCAGTGGTTATAGAGCATTGTTGTGCAGCCAGAACGTGGTCAGACTCAGCATCAGATGGCAAACAGCTATGGATTTGGCACTGCAGTGATCGGTGGTTTTGAACACCATTGAGAGAACAGTCTAGATGTCAGAGTTAAACTGGCCAACCCAGTAGAAATGCAGGTACACAAGTCACTGAATGTACTTTGGGGAAATCTCTGAAGCAAATTAACTCAGTTCATCCATCTTAGCAAGGCTCTGCTCTATCTTTGAGTGTAAATTTTCCCCATGCAAAGAGCACATTCACTGGCTCTTGCAAGCTGTTTGTCCCTTGTCACAGTTGCAGTGTCCCGAGAGTAGAGTTGCTTGCAGGGCCTCTTGGTGAACCATTACCTTTCCTGGTTGGAAGCACAGCCCTGATTTCAGCATCATCACAAGACTCCCTGCACCTTCTGCAGGCATCCTCCACGGACACACATCCTGCCTAGGCTTTGGTACCACCTTGATAGCCGCTATCTCCGGGATCGGGATTTGTTAATAAACTCGGGCTCCCTCTGCTGGGACAGAGCACAACAGACTGGGGTTGGGGGTGTCTGCAGACCAGGATTACTTCAGCGCTGGGCTTTTGGCTTTCTATCCCATGACATTTCAGTGGATGTCATGATGAACCCTGCATTTTTCTCCACTGGGTGATAACGGTGGAATAAACAGCAATGCTTTGCACTGCAACTTCTTGGCTGCATGCTCCAAAACCTCTGGGAAACTTGCATTAAACTTCCAGTGACCTGTGAAGTGATTTGGCACCATCTCTGGTTTACGCAGGGGGCAGGAGGAGCTCAGGTGGTCAACTAGTTGTTACGTGTCATAAGCTGAAAACATGTGGCTGTCTCGTCTGTCCATTGAGACACTTGTATTCCCACACCACAATGCTGGATTTAACCCCTCCAAGAACAATTTTTTAAAATGCTTCTGCTACAGACCTGCTCTCCACCGCAGAAGACTTTTTGCATCAACCTCAGGTGACCACAAAAGTTGCAGCAGATTGAGGAAACCCTCTCCTCCCCTCACGCAGAGCGTGTGCACAGAAAGCTGCTTCTTGCAGGGCTGCATCTATGCAGCTGTCTCTCCATGACAAGTGGAAGATATTTCCCTGCTCCATCTGCACGATGCTAAGCTGCCACCCCATGATTTAAAGCATGGTGGAAAGTCTGAGGTGCAGACCTGCTGGCCAAGCATGTGTGCAGAAGTATAAAATCACTGAGCAAAATCATTTAGCATGGCAAAGAACTGCATTAGCTGAGGCTCTTAGGATAAACCTAGCAATGAGAAATGCGGGTTAAATCTCAGGAAAAAATCCAGGCAAGAGCAAAACCTGCTAAGAAAGAGAAGCAAACCCAGTCCCTGGGTAAAACAGACAAAGCTGCAGAGAAGACACCTCAGGGAGACTTTCCCAGTGGGTGTAGTACTCTTCCCATCTGCTGCCTATGAATTCAGCATCTACATTATCTCTATGACCTTTAATCCACCTCTAGTTACTGTGCAGAATGTTACTGCATCAACGCTTTTTCCAACAAAACTGCAGTGTAGATCGAATGAAATGCATTTCCTCAGCAAAGCTGCCGCCTTCATCTCTCATGTCTGTGCTTCCTGCCCAGAGATTGCTGCTGAGGGTAAGCAGGCTGGTCTGAATGCTCTGGTTTCAAGGAAGGTCAGATATTCCCTAGCAGCTCAATACAGGCCAAATAACTCAAGGAGACCTGTTGCCTTCCTTGACAGCAGCGACAGCTCTCACTGGTGATTTGTGCACCCAGCTTGCAGCTAAGTCCACAGGATTGTCTTGCAGCATCACCCTGCTGCTTCCAGTCTTAGCTAGGGCTGAACCTTCTCTGTGTAGGCTGTTGGCAGAGGTGTAGATTCACTACTTTGATGAGGAGGGTCTTGCTTTCCCACAACACGTGTCCCTGAAATAATATCGCAGCAAGCAACTTCAGAGTTCCTATGTCCATAAGGACCAGCTATAGGTTTAAAGCAGAGCAAGCAACAGCACAGGAAGGTTTCTAGGCACAAGGGCTCTGTATTATGTTGACGATGCTCCTTTTCCTCACCAAGCACTTCATGCCCCATCAGCACCTGCTCTACCTTTTGCCTGGCTGACTGGTCTTAGGGGCACCTACGGATTTTTGTACTGTGGCCATTTACGAGGTGGCCTGCTTCCAATAACAACTCCAAAACTGCTTCAGACAACAACAATGGCAGCATGCACCCCACACATAAAAAATAGCAAGGGAGCACCTTTGAGAATAAATCAGCACACTCAGCTTTCCTGCATGATGTCAACTAGGAAGGTCAGACCTGTAAGTACCAACGGTTTCTGTGCACAGTAACTGTGATGCTGCCCAGAGCAGAGTCTGACCTCAGTTTCCAACATCTCCCCCGAGACAGTGCAGCTCTTCTGGGCCATGCAACAAAACTGGTGAAGGGGCTTGAGCACAGGTCCTATGAAGAGAGGCTGAGGGAGCTGGGTTTGTTGAGCCTGGAGAAGAGAAGGCTCAGGGGTGACCTCATCACTGTCTACAACTATCTGAAAGGAGGTTGTAGTCAGGTGGGCGTCGGTCTCTTCTCCCAGGCAACCAGCAACAGAAAAAGAGGGCAAGAGCTTAGACTCTGCCAGGGAAGGTTTAGGCTGGATATCAGAAAAAAAGTTCTTCACAGAGCATTGGAATGGCCTGCCCAGAGAGGTGGTGGATTGACCATCCCTGGAGGTTTTTAAAATAAGACTGGATGTGGCACTTAGTGCCATGATCTAGTGATCATGATAGTGTTGGATTAAGGGTTGGACTTGATGATCTTGGAGGACTCTTCCAATCCAGATAATTCTATGATTCTATGATCAAGACAGATACAGCCAGGTTAGTTGAGCTCGCCATGGCACAGGGTGCACCCAAATCTGGAGTGGACCAGGCAATAGAGAAGCAGCAAGCAGTGGGTTCTGCCTAGCAAACTAGACATGAAATAGCTGCCTGTGTCACTGGTGTTTTGCCTCACTGGCATTGTCCTGAGAGAAAGTCCCCTAAGCAGTCCATTAAAGGTTTACTTGGTCTCAAAAGCTGCACATTTGTCACCTCTAGGTGCCCTCAAGGTGACAGGAGGACTAAAAGCCCACGTACTTCACCAACTGTTGGGTTCTACCTTCCCTCTCCTCTCCACGGACATTAATTCCCAGGGAACGTGCTTCAGGAAACAATGGGGTGGTACCTGTAGCCCCTTCTCCCCTCTCTGTTGGTGAGTCTGGCTCTCTGGCAGAGAGGGCTTCTCTGTCTTCTTCTGCCTTTCCAGCTGGGACTTACCTGTGCTTCTGCCCACCTTGTCCTCTCCACTGCTTGTCCCTTTGCTCACATCACCAGGACAGCCTTCCACAGCACAGGGAGAAAATACGAAAGAAATTCCCCATCCTCACTGTGTGTAAGGTGATCGGGTCACAGTGCTGAAGGTTTCTCTGAAAGCCCACCTCACAGAGCCTTGACATCAGGGCAAAATAATCACCTGTGACTTTCTCCTCCCTACAGGGAGGTTTCTCATCCTCATTGATGCTTAAGGTAAGTTGGCTCCCCCAAGGAGTCGCAGACTTGATTTAGGGATCTCTGGCTGGGGACTAGAGTGGTGTCCTGAGGCTGCTGCATCCCACCAGAACCCACGATGTCCTGCAGGCTGCTGCATCCCACCACACCAGCTGCCAGCACGGCCCATCGTAAAGCCAATTGCACATCACACCGTGCTGCCCGGGTGTTCAGCCTTGAGCCAGGAATGGTGTATCTCCTTTTTGCGAGGCAGTTAGAGGGGAGGGTTGGTGGAGGACAGGCAGATGTTGTGGTGGAGCCACTCATCAAGAGCAAGTCATCCCCCTGCACTGGTGTCAAGTGCACTTCGAATGCACAGCTCCACAGAGAGAGGTGGCGAAACCCTCGGCTCCTCGCAATGATCGCTCTGAGAGGGAGTGAAGTGCAAACACTTCTCTGAGCCCTGTGATGGAGGCTGCAAAGGCTCAGTATATGTCAGCAACCACTGCTCTCCTTTCCTGGTTTCCCAGTCCCTTAGGGGATTGCATTGCTCCTTCATGAGCCAGCAATGATTAGCAAGAAAGAGCTTTTCTTATGGTTATGATAGTGATGGGATTTGGGTCAGTGTACCAGGTGCTGCACTTACTGTCACAAGCCACAGCCGTGCCCTTAGGAGATTCACAGTTTCCACACCACCTTTCCTCTCCTTATTCCCTCCATCTTTCGGTCACATCTTGGCAAGTGCTCTGGGACAATATGTGGGGACAGTGATCAGCTCTTGAAACACAGATTCTGCCAAAATCTTTGAGTATATGAAACCCTCCATGCTCACTGCTGTCACTGTGCTGGCTTTGTGTGGGAGAATTGCAGATATGGGCATTGAGGATAATGAGGTCAAATCAACCTCTACTCATATCTGAACTAATCCAGAGCAATTCTAGTGAAGTCAGGGGATGGACTGTGGCTTTACTCATCATAGCTGAGAGCAAAAAATAGCTCAGACTTCACCAACTGAATATTTGAATGAGCAGACATGGAGCCCTCCTGGGCCAGTGTGAGACTTGGGATTTCAGGATTCATTATAAAATAAATGCTACCTTTGCTTTAGAGATGTGCTGTTGCCTTTGCAGCAGGGAACAAGGGACAGGAGACTGTAACCATGCTTTAGCTGTGTCTCCTGCAGAAACCATCCATGCTCCTCTTCTTCAAAACCGCCTGGAGTTGCAGTGGTCCTGTCTGAACAAAGGTTACAGCTCCACAGTCAGCTTCAATGCTCCAAAAGTCCCTACAAGAAACTTCTGGAAAGCAATAGCCCTGAGCAGAGAGAGATCACCCAGAGGGTGGCCACTGCATCATTTCTTCTCTCAATATCCAGGACACAACCAAGTCAACAATGGACTCTACCACCAGATACTGTGGCCAAAACACTTGACTGTGCTTCATAGGATATGTTGACAGCTGGGAATCAGTTTTAAAAATCCCTACAAGAGCTTGGAGAGACCTAAACACACTTGCAGTTGCCTGCAGGAACTTGGTTAGGTTGGATGACACTGTAAGCTGGAAGAAAAGGCTGCAAGATCAAGAGCTGTGACTTAAAGTCAGTAAATTTTAAACCCATAATACCAAATAATACTGAAATATGGAGTCCCTGTGGGATATCCATCCTTCTTTTTCTTAAGCCAGGTTTATGGCTTTCACTCAGAAGGTAATGAGTGGGATCCTTTTGTTTGAGTATTGCAGAAAGCTGGGATGGAAATTCAGAGTAATCCCCAGGACCCTAAAATCTGTTCATGTACAAAAGCAGGTTCGCTGTAGCTGGAACACGTCACAGAGTCCAATCTTCAGTCGAAGCTGGGAATTCGATGTGAGGTTTAGAAAAAATCAGGTTTGTGGTTATATACTTCATTTAAGCTCTGATTATCGCATATATACATTTCTTCTCCCAGTGGACCACTTCCATACCTTTTCTTGTCCTCTTACAGATTGATTCAGCTGATTCATGGCTCTGCCAGGATTTTTTTCAGTTCTTACTGTTTCTGTGCACTGATTCCACCACTTCTTCTCTTAAATTGGGCTGTGTCACTCAGTTGCAGCTCTAGCTGTGAGCTCCTTTGGGCTCTCTCTGTGTCTGCACACAGCCCAGAACAGCACTATCTGGTGTGGCATGAAGTAAGAGAAGGAATGAGGATGCAAAATTTCTGTGAAATAGCCCTGGAAACTCTGTGCCATTTCTCTCACTGAATTCTTTTCTGAGCCTTTGGCTCCGTCTGTGTTGGCTGCTGAAAGCTAATCCAGCCTGATGATGATGGAGCGTTTTTTGATGTCTAAAAAAAGCTCCAACAAAACCATCCATTTCTGTTTATAACTGTCCTTCTCTGTCACACAGAAAATGTCTGAGCTGCCAGAGCTCACCTGGCTCCCACAGGTGAGAGGCATCCATCACCACCTCCTGGAAGGTTGCGTTTAGCAACATCTGAGGAGGGATGAGACACTTAGAAGGTGCACAGAGCAGCATTGCTGTTTTAAACCCAGTTAAATACACAAGCTGCAAATAAAACATTTCCTTGCAGACCCAAGGAGCAGGAAAGCTGGATTTTCAGGTCCTGCTCCAAACTTCTCATTCTTCCTTTTGTGAGAATTAGATTCTCCTTGTACAGACCGGGGGAAGAAACCTTGACGGAACCCTGGAATGCAAAACTCACTGCACATGTGCTGCCCTGGACATGGGGAGTTCCAGCTGCAATCCAACCTCGCCAGCGTCCTCAATTAGGGTGGCAAGGTAAGCCCAGCGTGGGAGAGGGCAGAGATGCTTTTAGTAGGTGTATGGTACAAAAAGCAACTTTGTCCTGCTTGCAGCAGGTGCATCCGACACAGCTAAATGCAGAAAATATGCTGATCTCACATACATACTGCTTGGGAATCTGGGATGACTGTGCCTCCTGTGAAAGGACAGCAGAATGGACAGAGACATGGCATCAGGGTGAACCACGGCAGAGTTCGGAGAAAACTTGCTGGAAGATCTTTGCAACATCTACACGGTCTCGGGTGCCCATGTCCTGCTGAAAGTCACTGCAACCCAGCTTCAGAAACAGAGCTCAGGCTGCAGTGCCAAGGTCCTGGCAGGACCACAGGTCCCCAGGAGCCCTCAGGAGCATGAGGACCATGGTGTTGTTTGGCAAGGTGCTCACTCCTTGCTCTCAGTGCCATTGGAGTTCACATTTCACAAGGTCAACCTCTGCAGCACGTCCTCTGCATTTTCAGTCTTTCCCTAACAGGTGTCTGGCTCCCTCCTGCCCATGCATGTTACAGCTTGAATCAGCCACTTTGATCAGGGGAAAAATATCCCAGGGGGAAAAGCCCTTGTTGTAGCCCCAGCAATGTGTTCAAACCAACCTGCCAGTGCACAAAGGAGAACCAGGACCTGAAATAGTGGACCTAAATGAATGAAGCCCAGACCAGTAATCCTGAACAAAACCCTGGGACACAAAGAGCAATTTACAGCTTCCATAGAGATACTTACATCTGCAGACCAGTCTTCAGTCTGCCAGCAGACACAGGCCAGTATTCCAGGCTGCTCTGGAGCCTCTATGTGTGTGCTAATGGGAACCACTCTCCCAGTACAAACTCCCAGCTGGTTGCACAGATGGAAATGGCCCAGGTGATTTGTGGCAACATCTGAACATCCAAACTAGGCAAAGAAATCTTTGAAGGTTTTCTGGCCGGAACAGCGACTATGGAAGAGAGATGGACACCGAGCAGTTCCCGGCCATGAGATCTCTGAATGCTGTGATGCTCCACTAGAACAAGTGGTTGCCCTACACACAGTGGTGGATGCCCACCTGGAACACTGTGCCGCGGCAACACTGGCCCACTGGCTGCCAGTGCCTCCTAACCCAAATGACCCATGGTTTAATCAAAATGGACAGAAATCCTGGCCATTGCCTTGCCTGTTCTACTGGTGTGGGCAACTTCTTAGTTTGTCTGAGCCAGATGTGTTCCCAAAGTCTTGGCTTTAATGGCATTTTGTGAAACAGGTTGGCTCCTCCACTGCAGCCCCAACTGCTAAGAAATCAATCATTACTAGCAGTTAGCTGTTTGATGGTTAACAGCCTGAACCAAAGCCAAACTGGTTGTTAATTGGGCTAACAACTGATTTCAAGGGGTTGTTTTGCAGGACCCAACACTCTTAGCAGTTGACTTGGAGTTGTAACAAGCAGCCAGGTGGCAATTAACGCAGCCCAGGGAAATTCACAGGCCATTACCAAAGGGCTGGCTCCCAGCTGGACATCTGCTTCTCACAGGGCAGTGGGGAGTGCAGCCACATGCTGGGGCCTGAGCACGCAAGTACAGCCAGAACACGAGGTCCCATTTCACATCTCAGCAGCCAAAATTTTCATATTGATCTACAGCGTGGGTCTTGCCATCCAGCATTTCAGCTACTTCCGCACCTTTTTTTTGGAGAGAAGATGTTGTCATTGCAGTTTTTCTCATGTTTACTATGAACTTCCAGGGTGACACCTTCCAGATCTGCTTCAAATCCCTACCCAGGACTCTCCTTTGCTATGCTGGTGACTAAACTTGTGAGAGTGGTTAGGTCTGTTGTGTTGGCTTGTGTCACCTGCTACAGCCAACCATACAAAACAGCACATCTTTGGGGCAAAGGTTGCCATTTACTCTGTGAGCTGCTCATAAAAGAAGAGACTCCAGCCACCAGGACGTGCCACTACAGCAGAAAGAGCTGGCAAAATAATAACAGCAAGACTGAGTCTCAGTTTTTCCTTCTCCTCTAAAAGCTTTAAAAAAAATAAATTAAGAGACTATTGGCCATGTTGGCAGGAAAGGCCACCCCAGGAAGTGGGGACCCTTTGCAGTGCTGTAACCATGGCTGAAAGGGGGTGCTCCACAGCTGAACAGAGGACTCAGATAGGAGCAGAGGCACAGATGCAGCACCCACTGGACTGGGGAGGATCTGGCAGCCCTTAGCATTCTGTTTCCAGTCCACAATGATTGGCAGCACAACCTTAGCAACATGTTAATACCTCGCCATGGCTGGAGTGGTTCTTTCCAAAACAGCCAAACCTTCCCCATCCTCTGAGTTTGGACTTTGCAACCACAGATTTCATCTGTGTCATCACATCTGACAGCCTGGAGGGATATTCTGCTGCCACAGCCACTGTGAACATGGAAGAGATGCTGTAAGTCTCATGAAGCCCAAGAGCATCTTCTCTTCTCCCAGTGCAGTACCTCTAAAGTTTGTTTAATCACAGAGTAGCCTAGGCCATTAATCAGATAATCTGGAGCAATGGATGTAATCTTCAACCCATTCACACATGAACCCTCCCTCATCCTCTGGCTGATGTGGCACAAGACTAGTGGGTGGACAAGTACCTTTGTTAGAGCCCAGCACCACTTTCATGCTGACTCTGACCCAGAAAGGCCACAAGTTCCCATTAACCAGGTTCCAGACATCCCTCCAACGTCTCCCAAGAGCTCCTTTGGTGCACCAGGCCACAGCAGCCATGTGTCATTGGACCCATGGGTTGTCACACCAGAGAACACAGCTTATACCTCCTCAGTCCAGGAGAAAGGCACGCAGCGTGCTTGGCCATCAAAGGTACTGCAGCAAAGCTACAGGAGCCACCCCAGACTTCCTACACCATAGTCCTGGAAGGCAGTCTGCAGCCCTGACCCTAAAGCAGACTGTGGCTGCAGCTCCCTGCAGGCATACCCTGAAGGATATTTCCAGGAGAAACTTTGAAGGGATGACCCCATTCCTAGGAGAGAGCTGTTACTGCTGTAGGGGTGCGTGGGGAAGGGGCAGAGACACTGCAACTGTGAATCAAGGTGGTAATGAGCAGCAGATGTGAAGGTGCTTAGAGTATTCCAGGTGCTACACAAGTGCTAAGTGTTATTATCGTGGCCAGGAAACAGGCTGTGAAAACTCACCGTACTCCACATCTCCTTGCTCTATGCCTTCTCCAGGATATGAAGTTGATTCTCCCCATCATCTCCAGGTAAACAGGAGCCAGCCTGGAAGTTTCTTCGGCTGCAACTATGTCAGGACATTGTGGTCAGAGAGGTTCTGCAGAAAGGAGAGGAGAAACAGGAGAGCTGGGTCTGGTCCATATGTGGAAAAGAAGGCCTTGAAGGTTGTCACCGCGTGACACAGACCCCAAACATGCATTGCAGCAGCAGCATGGAAAGATGTTTCCCTACACGAGACTAATTTTGTGGTCACCCTGCCCAAAGTTACCCATCTCATGAGCCATGGAGAGTCACTCCCTTGGGACAGCACTGAACTCCTTTCTGGTCCAACCCGTTTTTCCCTCCAGGATGCTCCCATGGCTCTTGGGTCCACAGTCAGGTCTTGCTGGCACCAAGCAGGGCATGGGGCAGTGTTGAGCCCTCCCTGCTGCCAGGATGTGGCCGGCTGATGAGCCAGTTTGATTTGGAGTGTCTGTGTGAGAGCAGAAATATGGGATCCCCCACTGAGCCCCTGAGCATCCACGTTTCTGGCTGTAAACCCACTTCCAAGGAGGAGTCTTCAGAGAGCAGGGCTGAGATGATCCACAAGCCACAGCCATTCCCCGCCCCCTCCCCAAGAAGAATTGCTCTCACACAAATGAAATGTGTGTAATTAATGGGCAGGGGGCTGGACAGGTCCGAGATGAAAGCGTTTCCTGGACTTGTCCTTCATTTGCATGGTATCAGAAGCTGTTCAGAAGGTGTGACTTTTCCCACAGGGAGCCCTCAGCTCGGTGGCACAATAAAGCCAGGACTTCTTACCCAGAATTAATTAAAGGAGGGGGGATGGGGATGGCAGGGAGATGTTTGAAAGCTGAGCCTAATGCAATAAACAAACACCCCAGTCCTCCTTCCAAAGTCAGGGCATGCCCAAGAGGCCCAGGGGAGCCCCAACCCTGCCCTGCATTGTGCAGCCCAGCCTGCTCACTGAGCAGACCTCACAGCAATGAAGACCATTGAGAGAGGTGATGGGAGTGGATACAATGTGTGCCAAAAGACCTGGGCTTGGTGGTTCAAGCCCAGGTGCAGCCCCTGCTTGGGCAGCACTTTTCTTGCCACTTTATTTATGCCTATCTACTATTTCTCTGCGATAGCCACAGTTAACCTGAAAACTATTCTTCTCCCTGCCTGCTGTTGCCCTGGTGTGTTCACCCCACAATTACTTCTTACCCCGTGTTGGCTGACTGGACCAGCAAGGCCTCGTGGTGTTGTCTAGTCAGGCAGACTCTTCAAATGTGGCTCAGCATCGTCCCTGTTGCTGTGCTCTGACAGCATTGTGCAGCAAAGTCCTGCACGGAAAGGGACACACATGAACCGCTGCTTGGAGTTCAGGATGGGGAAGTCACCCCTTGTGCCAGTAGCCAGGGCAATACGGTTTCTTTCCTGCTTCATCTGCCACCTCTCTCCAGTTGGTCGATAGCAGTGAGAGGGCCGCAGGGTGACCCTGCCAGTGGTGGCACTAGGGACAGGCACATCTCTGTCACAAAGACTTCGTTAGCTCAGAGCTGGGTTTCTGCCCAAAAGATCCATGCTAACAGCATGAGTTGATGGAAGCAAACACCCACCTCCGAAGCTCCCCATCCCCAGCACTCTCTTGAGTCAAGCCCTGGCTCAGTGTCCCACAGTCCCCAGGGCCTTTGGGTGTCTGTGATGCTCAAGCTCAGTTCACACATTCATTGATAATGAAGGAGACAAAAGCCCCAGATGCCTGGGCTGATGATTGACCCCACTCATTTGACCAGCAGCCAGGGTGCATACATCCCTGGAGGAACATGAGGTACCAGTAGGGACTGTTCCCATCTCCCTGCATGGGTGGTGGGAGCTACCAGCCCTGGAGGACTGCACACTTATGACCCTACAGGGCTTAGGGCACCGGGAAGAGCGTGATCTGCTCCAGCCATGGCAGGGACTAAGTGGGTGCAGAGACAGGGTATGAGGAGCCATTAATTAATTCACTTATTAACTAACTAGTAGTGGGCTCTTCAATCTTCTGAGCAAAGGCAAAACAGTAGTTGCTGGCTGGAAGCTGAACCTGGACAAATTCAAGCAACAAACAAAGCCCCAAGACATAGCGCTTCTAGGCAGCATGGCCATCCAAAAGACTTTTAATGAAAAGGAGCTGATTAACCACAGACCAACTGAGATGGGAAAGCAGGGAGTCCCTTCCCAGGAGCCAGGACTGGGTGCCTTTCGCAAAGGCAGGCCACAGCAGAGCAGATGTTGAGGATGTGCGGGGTACAGAGCTGTGCAAGGACACAGAGGTGTCCTTCGCCTGCTCAACCACCTCTGCTTGCCAGGATGCAGGGATGGGGGCTGAGGACCCACACCATGCCCTTCCCTGAGAGACAGACAACAAGGGAGGAGACTTCTGCTGACCTGCATGGAGCCAGTCCTGCCAGTCTGCTACCTTTACCTGGAGCAGCAACCCTGCACAAATTCACACAAAGCCATTAGGAAAAGCAATTAGACAAATTGATGAAAGAAAAGCACCCATTAAGGACTATCAAACACCATCTCTGCCTGGGGAAATGCCAGGAACCATTCACTTTTAGTTCCTGTAGTCTGTAAACCACAACGCAGGCTTGCCCCAGTGCTGCTGCCTCCAGGATTCTGCAGTCCTCGGGTCCCTCCTGGGACAACCAGACAACCACCACCTGCCTTTAGTAGTGCTGTCCTGTGGCCCAAGCATCACCACAGATGTAGGGCATGGCCAAGCCATCAGTTCCCAGGCTTCCCTCCTTGAAGGTAATGAGATCTATTGACAGCTCAACCCAGCCTGTGGCATCAGCCCAGGGGTGGCTTGTCCTTGCACCCTGCAGACAAGCAGCACCCTCAGCACCAAAAGGTGCTGCAGGCACTGAGGGTGGCAGCACCAAGAGAGCTGGCACTGGTGAGATTCTCACCTTGCAAGACAGCTCAATTCCTGCAATTCTTGTTTTTTTAAAAAGATATTTAACAATTTTATTCTTACATCCTTCCATATTGGACCACATCAGAGACCAGTTCATATCCATCACTCATCTCCTCCTCTGGGCAAGACACAGCACCTGGACAGGGCTGAGAATCAACCAAAGGAGAGGACCCAACAGATCCTTCTGCACAGACATCAAGCTCATCTGGACCAGAGGGGAGCAAATACCAGCTTTCTCTTTTGGAAAGCCTCATCCCATGCCTAAAACCAGTGGTAAAGTCTCCGACGCGCTATGCCCCCATCCAGCCAATAACAGACCAGTTCCCACAGGGCAATGATGTGGCATCTGCCCACTAAACCTGAAATCTGCTGCAAGGAAAACCATGATTTTTTCCAGAAGACACACTTAGGACTGAGAACTTGGGACATCATCCCAGCAGCCTCAGCCCCATCCTGCGCTTCCCAGTCCTCCTCTGCCCCTCTCCAACCTGCCTCTCCAGCCCCAGCCCCTCCCTGGAAAGCATTAGACTCAGTTAGACTAATACAAATTTTTAATGCACATATTAAATAAATATTTCAATCATTTCATATTCAATTTGTACACAACCAAAACAAAACCCAAGGAAACAAAAAAACAAACAATCAAAAAAGAAAGATTAGATGAAAATCACCCCTGGTTCTGGCTTCTATCCAGTGTCTTTGTTTGCCCTCCCCGTGAAGAATAATTGCTTTAACCCTTTGAGAGAGTCACAGTCCCAGGGCAGCATATGCAGAGTGGGGCTGGCTGGGGATTTTCCCTCAAAAGATTTAATGTTTCCTTTTGTTTGGTTGGTTTTTTTTCTAAATAGAAAACTGGGCTTCTGTCAGAAATTTTGAAATAAAACATCTCCTTTCCTAGGAGAACAAGGACAGTCGTATTTCTCAAAGAGTAAACCTGGAAAAGACTGTTGACAATGGAAACGCCAGCCACAGACTGGCTCCGTAGTAATTTGTAAACTTTAATTTTGCAGATGAAAAATTCTGATTGATAAAAAAATATATAAACAAAAAAATATCAGGTTTTGGTGGGAAGTTCACATTTTCCATATGGAAAAAAAAAAATACAAGTTACCAGCCCACTCCACGGCAGCCATTGCCCAGTGCCTCACCTTAGTAGCTTAAAACAAACCAAATGCCAAAGATGATCTTGTGGGTAAGAGGTACCGAGTCAGTTCAGGACTTTCTCTGGGGCATCCCTTACCCCTGTCCCCTCCTGAGAAAAAAATAAGTTGGGAAGCCAGCAGTGTTTTGGGAAGGATGCAAGCAGCTTCCAGCAGCCCTTCACTCAGCCAAAGATGTAGGTGCATCTGAGGATGGGAAGCATCCAGTGGTCCTCTCCCTGGGCATCACAGCCACACATCACCCAGACTGCTAAACCCACCCAGGAGGCCTCAGACCACCTCTGAAATAAATCCCCTCCCCTTAATTGTTTTCTGACCTTTCCATTTTCTCCAGTAATTGTTAATTCAGTTCACTTAAGTAGCACATTGCTCCCAGATTTGGATTTCCATTTTTTTGCTTGTTTGTTTTAAACAGCGATTTTTTTGTTCTCCTTTCCCCCTAGAGCTACAAAAAAAAAATTTACAAAATAAAACATGACCCCCAAAACAGACTAGAACATTTCTAAGCAAAGGGCTCTTTTCCCCTTCACCAGTTCATTTCTTTTAAAGTTGGAGTACAAAAATAGAGCCTCTCTTATTTTTATGTCTTTTTTCTTTTTTTTTTTTTTTGTAAAAACCAAACCAACCCCCCAAAATTATCAACAACTAGAGCAAGTATTTTTTTCTTATCCTCCCCCTCCCTTTTTTTTTTTTAATATCCATACAGGAAGTCTCTACATATAGTCCACCAAGCTCAGAGGAGAGTCCTCTGGGAGAAGTGCAGCCAGGGTGGGCAGAAGCAGCCAAGTCAAGGGCCCACTCTGGAGCTAGAGTTTCTAGTCCTTTTACTTCTCCGGTTGAAGGGGTAGTTGAGGAACTCAAAGCGTCTGTGGGGCTCGGTGGTCTGGTGGCCCTTGGGAAGCCTCTTCATGAAATGCACCTCCCGTTGGTGCTGCCGGGTCTTGGAGCCCTTGCGCGGGCGGCCCTTGCGGGTGAAGGCCATGTACCAGCCCTCATACTTGGCGTTCTGCAGCGCTGTGTAGTTGTTCTCCAGGACGATCTCCGTGAAGACACAGTCCTTGCCTTTGCCGTTGCTCTGATAAGGGGGATGGAAGGGGAGGCTTAAGCAACGGGCACTTGGTCAGAGTGCTTCTTCTCACTGCCCCAAGCTGCGGGCAGCCAAGTGCTCACTTCTCTCAGCTCTTCTCCTACAGGTTAAGATTGCCCAAAATCTGCTTTTCCTTAGAAAGCTGTGGATAGCAGGCATTGTGGCATGGGCAGTCGCTGCTCACTGCAGCTCATGTTCCTGGTGTGATGCCAGCACTGGGCTGCAAGCCCCAGTGCAGCTTGTCCCAGCCTTCATTTCCACTGCACCACCCATAAGGGGATTTTTGTCCGCTCCCATTCTGCCCTCATCCATGCCAGGGGTTGGATTTCCTTGCCAGCATAACCATAAGCAAGCTCCCCATCTCAGCAGCAATTCATCCACCCACACTATTCCTCTGGGGTCTTTCATATAGGAGGGCCTTCAAGGGCAGGATATGCAATGTGAGGTCCACGGGGACGATGCCCACAGATGCAGGTGGCAAGGAGCACAGGGAAAGCTGGAGGCCGAACTGCCCGTAATGGGCAGCAGTGAGACCAGGGAGGGGTTCAACCCCAAGGAAGAAGCCACCATGGAAAATCCTCCCAGACAATCGCTGTCCCAGGAGGATTTTGCACAGCCAGCCTCCTCTGACCCCAGGGAGGGAGCGTTGAGGCTTGGAGGGAGCGTGACTAACCGGTACACTGCAGGGCCCAGCCTTGGGGCCAGCCTCACAGAGCATCTTAACATTCCTGGCACTTGTACCATGTAATCGGGGAGAATAGCCCAGCAAGTCTCCTATTTGTTTGGGGAGATACAAGGAATGCACCCCACACAGCACTGGCCCACCCCTCTTGCTCCCCTGCTTTCTTCTCACCACCTGGGCTTCAGGGTAGCTCATTCTCCTGTCCTCCATAGGGGACTGCTGGCTGAGCCCCCCCCCCCCGAGACCCCTATCTCACCTCCCCATCCTCATGGATGGGCTCTGTATCAATTAAGACCTCCTCACCCAGCAAGCCCTGCTCAGGATCTGCTGCACATCCCTAGTTTTCCTTTGCCCTCAAATCCAGTGCCCTACCTTGCCGATCAGCTTCCCCTTCTTGTTCATGCAGATATAGAAACCTGTGGCTGCTCCCTTGATGCGCACGCGGCTCCCAAAGGTGTCTGTCTCCACGATGAGCTTGGCTGGAGAGAGCAGAGGAAGGAAAGAGAGAGGGAGGTTAGAGGGGCTTCAGGATGGAGCAGGCACAGGGGTGGAGAGCCCAGCAATACTTGGCACTGGACACTGTGAGCACACGCTAGGCTGGGACAGAGAGCACTCTAAAAGACAGCCTTGGCCCCACTGTGTTCCTGCATGACCTTGGCCATGTTCCTTTGCCACACTGAGCCATGCTGAGGGGGGACTAGCTCTGCCTTGCCCAGCTCCATGGGGCTCAGTGGTTCAGGTGCTGCAGAGACATCCCAGAAGTGAGGCACAGCAGCCAGCACAGCACGCGCTGGCAGTGGAGAACAAGCCAGCTGCCCTGCAAACTGAAGCAGGTCCAGGTGATCCTGCAGGCAAGAGGTAGGGAGGCACCCTCTGGAAGTGCGCGGCATGCTGCCAGCTGTCCCCAGCCCAGGGGACACTGCTCCATGTCTCTGCTGGGCCAGGATTGCGGGAGGAGCAGTGACTTTGCAGCTGGCAGGGGAGGCATGAAGGGTACGGCCATCCTTTTAATGCCTTTCACCTTTGCACAAGTCGAGAGGGCGTATTGATTTGGTCTCAGTTTTTTAATGGAGGCATCGATCGACTTCCGAAGGAGCTATGCAAATCGCCGGGTCGATGGGCTGCCTATAAATAGACTTGTCACCTTCCCTCCCTGCCTCTGCCCTGGGAATCAGAGCCCCAAAGCCTATCCATCCCCAGGGAAGGGGGAGGACAGGGACAGGACATCCTTCTCGCCAGCTCTGCAGCTGCTGTCCCCAGAGGCAGCTTTCCTCCCCTGGGCAAGCCCCAACAGGGATGGTGGCTACCTGTTTGCACCTCAAAAGGGCTATGCTGTACCAAGCACCAAAGCTTTCCCCAAGGCACTGAAAAACCAGCTGGGACTGCCCCATCACACCATCACCATCTCTTGCCCAGCATCAGCCTCTAGTGCCATAAGCACAATTTGGCAAGGTAATTACAGCACAGCCTGCCAAGACTTTCCAGACCATAGCCTTATTATGGGAATAAGCCCATGGATGCCTTGATTTCTCCTCTCTCATCTCTGCACAAAGTCTGCTTGGTTCCTCAGGACTGCAGCCCACCCCAGCTTGCACATTTACCCCAGGATGCCTTCGCCACAGGTGAGCCCCAGCATGGGCAGCAATGTGGCTCTGGAGTGGGTGGCTTTGCAGGAGAATGGTAGTGCTTTGAATGGTAGAAGTGGTACAAGCTAAAGCTTGTCCCCCTAAATCACACTCTGGGCTAAGAGCAAACTGGTGCCTCTCTGTCTCTGGGATGCCCTGATCCTGCATCCTTCGCATCACAGATGCTGCTGAGGTCAATGGCACCAAGGATGAGGACAATGAGCAGCAGTGCTGGCAGCAGCAGAGTTGAGCAATGGAAAGGGCACTCCAAAATTTGCTGGGGCAAACTTACTTGGAGCTGCCAGGCAAGCCAGTCTCAATGCACATACAGACACCCTCTCCCCCTGCTCCCTCCTGACAACGTCACCCTGCAGCATCTCTCACCCCCAAACTTCCCTGCACCTGGAGACTCCATCCCTGCCAGGCACAGATCATCTCAGAGCAGAGAAACTTGGAAAGAGGCAACTCCAGGTTAGGTCACCCTGGCACCAATGCCCAGAGCCTGGCACGCATCCAGCATTGCCAAAACCAGCCACAGGAACTCCAGCACTCTACAAATGAAGCACTGAGACAGCGAACCCCTATTTGTCTGTACTGGGGAAAGGGGGGTGAATTGATCTCAGAGGCAGTAAAAGGTTCGAAGAGAATTGATTTTTCTCTCTGAGAGATAGAAAGAGCAAGGAGGGAGGGAGGGATGAAGAAGGGAGGGAGAGAGCGGGGGAGGCCTCAACCCCAGTGTGCACAAAACCCTGCTTTAAAGATGCACACTGCTTCTCTTTCGGCCTTTTTTTCCCCCTCCCTGTCATTTACAGCCACCGGCTGATTTTGCCACCCCACACGAGCCCGGCCAGCTCACAACTCTCACTCCACCAGCACGATGAAGACAACCTGTCCCTAGGGACCTGCACCTCCAGACTCATGCAGGCAACCCGTGAAGCCTGCAAATCCCAGCCCCAACCAGCAGAAATCCCCAGGCAAGCAAGGAGCTGTGCCGGTGTCCCCGGCCACTCGCAGGGTTTATTTAGTCCGGTCTGCAGCCACCGGCCGTTTGCTCAGTGGCAGGAGGCACAGCCCGGGATGGACCAGCCAGGCTGCACTGGCCACCCGCCTTCCCTTAGAATTAAAAAAAAGTCAATCAAATATTGACAATTAAGACAGATAACCAAAAACGCCAGACTTGATGTTAAGTCGGATGTAAAAATGTCAGTGTGGGGAAAGGGTCATCTGCAAAAATAAATCAACCTCTTTTACACGCCCACCCCCAAAAATGAGATAAAAAAAAACAGAAGGGAGGGCTTGGGGAGGGAGACTCTTTGCTGCAAAAACGGATTTCTAAACAACATTTTGGGGAGTCCTTTCTTTTCCCCTGTTGGGGGGGGGAGCTTAACATTTTCAACTCTATTCTTTCACTTAAGTGACAGATTTATCCCAGTAAAATTATGTTTCTTGCTCAAACTTTGAAGGGAAAGTGGCTACGTCAATGCTGAAAAAATGCAGTGAGACACACTTGATCCCCCAACTGGACTGAGAAGAGGAGAAAGTATTCAGGAAATGTTAAAAAAGGTGAAAGTAAGAAGCGCTTTAATAGTTCTTCCAGACATGGGGGCCTCCCTAGAGATTCATATAGAACAATCCTGAACCTCTATTTTAACATTTACAGACTTGCAACTCTTTTAAAACTTTACATCTGAAAAACTGCTTGTTCTCTTTCTGGTTTAGATCAGTCTTCATTTTCCTCCTTAGCTCTTCAAATGCTTAACCTTTTTTTATTACATTTTAATAGAATTTTTCAAGCTACCACCAGTTCCCTCCTTCTGGCCTTATTTAAACCTGGTCGTTATTTAAATGTGCACTAACTGTCATTTAAAATCCAACCATTATAGGACTAAAACAAGATGGGATTTTTAACTTGGGAAATTAGCTAATGCCCTTTCAAGCTGGAGCTTCTCTAAAGTGGGAATAACTCATTTAGAATATTAATGCTGGAGGTATGGCATACCGTAGAGATGGAATCTGCCAATGTCCAGTGCAAAGTTTTCAGCCAAAGCAAAAGAAAGCAAAAAAAAAAAAGAAGGGGAAGGAAGAAAAGTGTTTCTGCTAATCTTCCCAAGCAAGAAAGGGAAATTGCTGCTAATACCAAAGCAAAACAGTTGTGATTCCTACATACAACACACATGAATCCAGGCACCTCCCCAGTCCGGGTGCAGGATCAGGCCTCACGCAGGCAGCCCCGCTGGCCCCACTGACCCCTGCGCGGCGTTTGACCGTCCCAGTGTATCATTAGCACACACGATCAAAGTATTTGGGCTGCAAGTGTCCCCAGCAGAGGGATCAGTCCCCCTGCCCCAAGGGGTGGCTGCTTTGGGGAGGGGGTGCCAGGGTGATGGCTGAGAGGCTGCAGCATGGCACAGGCTCTCACTCTCACAGAGTTCCTCCTGCTTTGTCTGTGGAAGCACCACAGCATCTTCACTCACCACCAATGCTCAGAATTTGTTTTGAGAAGGGAGGGACCAGAGGATATGTCAGACAAATGCCACTTCGGACAGTTCTAGTTCAGAGAACGTTTCCAAAGCAGCCATTCACACCCCCCCTCGCCTCCTCCTCTTATTTTTCAACTTTCCTTTCCATTTATTTTCTAAAAGGACATCTCAGAGACACCCAACCCTGCAAGGAGCTGGGCTGCACCAACAGGCACTGCTCAGCGCACCACAGCCCCCAGCCCTCCTTGTCAGGTGCAAAACCAAGAATGAAAAAGAAGGGAGCAGAGCCCATCCTGCAAGCAGCTATCTCCTCCCTCGGCTCAGGGAACCTTCCCTCACCTTGAATCACCCAGCCACTGATCGCTGACCCCTATGTTCTCCCTTTACAAGCCCCTGTAAGCCAAATTATTTTAATGATTTCTGGCTAACAAACAGGATGGAAATCATCAATCGCTGCACAGGGCTGCAAACACCTCCCTGACTCCCTCCCATCGTGCATCCTTACCGTGCACATCCCCATCCTCTGCCATCGCATTGATTTTCTTGTTGTCCAAGATCTGCACATGTTTCCCACTGGTCCGGCTGTACAGCTGGTAGGTACGGACGAGCCGCCGGCTGAGCTGATCCGTCACCAGGCTC
Source organism: Tapera naevia (assembly GCA_033556795.1). Lineage (NCBI taxonomy): Eukaryota > Metazoa > Chordata > Aves > Cuculiformes > Neomorphidae > Tapera > Tapera naevia. The sequence goes on from JAUMJJ010000082.1 coordinate 3,361,217, forward strand.
TGCTCCCTCACATGCTGTGTAAAATTAGGTGGGGACTGAACAGTTACCTTTAGGAAATTAAAAAATATACGACACACCATTATAATCTCTACTCCTCAGAGGAGCAAATGGGCTGAGATGAGATTGCCAGCCTCCAGCTGGGCTTTACGGGGAGGCACGGAGCCAGGACGCAGTGGTACCTCCTGCATCAACAAAGCCTCCCCAGGAGAAGGAGCAAGAAGCCCCAGGAATGAAGCAACCAGAGCCTTTTCCAGAGCAATGTCCACATGCCCTAAGCAGAGATGTACAGGTGACTAGGTAGCGTGACATGGCTCGGTGACCACAGGGGCCTCCCTGCGACCCGGCTGGCACTGGAGTACCCAAGATGGGCATAAAGTCTGGGTGCTAGAGTGGGTCACGGAAGATGGCATTGCCCTCCGCCTTGCAGGGGCTGACACATTCGTCCCACACTCCTCTCACTTCTGTGGGAACACAGTACTGCTCTGGCTGCCCTGAACCTGCACCCCAGATGCTGCTCCATCGGCTTCAATCCTCTGGGTCCCAGGCTCTTTATTTGCACCCAAATACCCCTTTTATTGAGCTCTTGAAATACGAAGTCCCCAGAGAAGGTAGAGCAATAAAGTATAGAATCATAAGAAAACCATGCCCAGCCTGGGTATTCAGTGGCATAAAAACCTGAGGATATTCATGCGGTACCTGTGCAAACACACTCCTCACCAGCAGCCAGCTGTTTGGTGCTGGCAGCGGGGTTCTCCCTAGCCCCAGCACACCAAACCCTACAGACCCAGAGCTACAGCTGATCCCATCCCCTTCAGACCCAACACCACTGCTCCTAGGCTTTAAATGATTTTCATGAGTAGCAAGACCTGCTCTCCCCTCAGCCCTGTCTCGCGAGCTTGCACAGAAGTATTTTCCCCCCTCGTCTCAAATCCCTCTTTTAAGTCTGGAAAGTTTTGTTGCTCCCTGACATTTATAAAGATGTATTCTGAGCAAATGTTAGGAGATGGCTCCTTTCAACATCAGAAGGCTGGGATTACCCCCCACCACCCCCACGTCAAATGGGAAGATTTCCTCCCATCTTAAACAACAACAAAAAACCCCAATAAAAGCAAAAGCCGCCGTTCTCCCAAAGCTGGCTTTATAGAGATATCTCCCCCTGACAATGTCATCCCTCTAGCTCCACTTCTGCCTGTGCATGTGTGTTTCCTATAGATGGGGTTTGGATAATGCAGCAGGATTCTCTCCCCGGCTCTGATGAGGGTACCATGTGGAGGAGAGGTCATTAGCCATGCTGCTATTTGGTCTCCCTCTCATACTCCAAAATATTACAGCTACATTTTTATACAACTGCACACTTCCAGCACATTGTTCCCTTCACTTTTCAGCTCAAAACTTGATTTTTTTTTTCCTAAGCTTCCAGGAAAATAATTTTTAAAAAGTAGCTTAAAGGGCATTTTAAACAAAGCTTCTGTCACCTGTGATCTCAGGGGGATGGGGCGTTTCACCCCACTTTGGGCTGAAGGCACATCACTCCCAAGCAATGCGTGCCTGCTCCTACGCGGGCGTTGCACAAGCTCTGCCCGGGCTGTTTAATCTGTTTGTGACACTTCTGTCTCTGGCGATGCAAACCAGAAATGCTTCAGTCTGATAATTTTAAGCTGAATAAAAACCTGTACTTTTTCGTACCGTTTGGGGGGAAGTGGGGTGTGAGGCTTCCCGTTTCTGATTCTGCTTCACTTTTTGGATGAAGCGGTGTAGGAAAACAGCCCTGAACAAGAGGAATGGGATATCCACGGTGCCATTTAGAGGTGCGGGAGATGAGACTTAAAGCTACTTAGATATAACCCTGCGCTATTCCTTGAAACCCCGCTCACTCCGTGCATCGCAGCCCAGATCCCCTGCACCTTATTTTGCGGCAACCCCCCGGCTTTGGTTTTTTTACAGTCGGGCGACTTTTGTCTCCCGGGTTTTAAACTGTTTCTCCTCCATCCCTCCCTCCCATTCTCCCTGCCGGTCCCGACGGCGGCTGCGGGGCTCCCCCCATCCCCGAGGGGTGAACAAAGCCGGCGGGCGCTTACCTGGGCTTGCAGGCAGAGGACGAACAAGTGCATTAACCTGGGGGGAGGAAGAGAGACAGCGGTGTGAGCTGGGGGTGCAGGGGCGCTGGAGGGGGCGGGGGAGGGTCGGTACTCACACGTAGCTGAAGAGCGAGGAGCAGGGATCCATCGCGGCGCTGCCTCGGCTCCTCTCGCCCTGCCGGCGCGTCCTCGCCCCGAGGAAAGGAGGGCACAAGCGGCTACAGAGGGAAAAGGCTGCCGCTGTACCTCCGCCCCTCTCCCGCAGCCCCGGCCGGGGGCAGAGCGGCTGGCCGGGGGTCCCGCTGCCCTGTCCAGCCCGAGCGCGGGGCTGGCGCTACGAGCCCGCCGGGCTCAGCCGCCGGGGGACGCACCCCCCGCCCTGTGCCTCAGTTTCCCCATCTGTGAAATAGGATGGGAGGGAGGGAGGGAGCCCGGGGTTCCCCTGCTGGGGGCTCGCTACTCCGCGGTGTGGATTGGGAGCGGGCGGGAGAGCCCTCCCGGGACGTGCGAGACATTAAAGGGATTACGGGGCGGGAGGGCGGGTGTGGGGAAGGGTTCGGAGTTTCGGGAGGGAGCGAGGCTGAGCAAATAGGGCAGCAGGATGGGGATGGGAAATGGGGAGTGGGGGAAATGGGGCAGCGGGGAGTGAAGAGTGGGGAGAGGGGGAGTGGAGAAATGGGGGACCAGGGAAATGGGAAGGGGAGAGTGAAGAATGGGGAGCAGGAAAATGGAGAGATGAGAAAAGGGAAAACGGGGAGTGGGAAAGTGGGAGAATGGAGAGAAGGGAAATAGGGAAATGGGGAAATGGAGAGTGGGAAAATGAGCGGGGAAATGGGGAATGAAGAGTCGGGGAGCGTGGAGCGTGCAGCGGGACGCAGCCTCTCGCATCCCGTCGTTACCTGCTGGCGGGGCGGGCGCCCTCAGAGCCGGCGCTGCGGGGCCATGGATGGGGCCGGGTAGCCGCTGTCCGGGGCTCAGCCCCGCAGCCCGGCTGAGGGCTGCATTGTTCGGGCGAGCCCCGGCGCTCCCGGCCCCGCCACCTGTTGCACCGGGGCGGGGGCTGCGGCGGCGGCGCGGGGCCGGTACCTGGCCGGGGCCGGCGCCGCCTGCTCGGCGCTGAGTGACAGCTGCTAATTTGCCGGCCGTGCCCCGCTGCCGGTCCCCGCGCTCCCCGCGCCCTCCTTTATCTTATCAGAGCCCATAATTACAATTGCTATTTTGTTTCCTCGAATCAGCAATCAGCGCTATCTGCCGCCGCTGGAGAGGCAGCTCCTGTCAGCCGGCCTCTGAGTGACAGAGCGGCGGGCTGCCCCGCTGCACACGCACACACACGCCTGCACGGCCCCCCTGCACACACACACACCCGTGCAGATCCCCGTGCACACCCCTTGGTGCACACGCAGTTTGCACACACGTACAGCCTTTCCCATGCAGCTCCCTCCTTCCCACGCACACCCGTGCAGGATCCCCATGCACACCCCTTCAAGCTTGCACACATGTATAGCTTTTCCTGTGAAGCCCACTCACTCCCATGCACACCCATGCAGGACCCCCACATACACTCATGCACCCAGACTCCCCTGTGCAGACCCCACTATGCAGGACCACCGTGCACACCCCTTCATGCACGCCCAGCTTGCACACACATACAGCCTTCCCTGTGCAGTCCCATCCTTCCCATGCACACCCATGCAGGATCCCCATGACACCCCCTTCACGCACATACAGCTTGCACAAACATAGAGCCTTTCCCATGCAGCCCCATCCTTACCATGCACACTCATGAGGGACCACCATGCACCTGACTTCATGCACACCCAGCTTGCACACACATACAGCTTTCCCTGTGCAGTCCCACCCATCCATGCACACCGTGTAGGATCCCCATGCACCTGACTTCATGCACACCCAGCTTGCACACATATACAGCCTTTACCATGCAGCCTCCTCCTTCACACACACCCTCACGCAGGATCCCATGTACCCCCCCTTCACGCACACATGGCTTGCACACAAGTACAGCCTTCTCTGTTCAGCCCCCTCCTTCCCATGCACACCCATGCAGGTCCTCCCATGCACATCCAGCTTGCACACACATACAGTTTTCCCTCTGCAGCCTCCTCCTTCACACACACACACACCTGTGCAGGACCCCTATGCACACCCCTTCATGCACACACAATTTACACATGTACAGCCTTTCCCGTGCAGCCCCCTCCTTCGCACACACACCTGTGCAGGAACCCCATGCACACCCAGCTTGCAAACATGTACAGCCTTCCCTGTGCAGACCCATCCTCCCCACGCACCCCTCCTCACACACCCCCCTGTACTCCCACACACTGTGCACCCCACAGGACAGGCACATGTGCTCCTATTTGCTCTCTCTCTACCCCAAAAACACACCACAACCTCCCAGCTCATGCAGAGAGGCACATGCCAGCTGCAGTCACAGGGCATTTCTTTCTCACACAATCATGTTGACATCCAGCTCACACATTTTCCCCCTTATCCAGGCACCCAGCAAACCCAGACACATGTGCCTCCCCACCACACACTCAGTGTTTTACCCCAAAATGCTGCCTATAGTCACCTCCGGGGATGGATTTCACAGGGGTGCCCGGCATCATCACTGCCAGGGGAAGCTGCAGGTGGGCAGAGGAGCCTGGGCACTGCCCCATCCCAGGGCTGGCCCCGTGGGACTCAGGAAGAAAACCAGCCCCTGCATTAGTATTGTCAGACCTAGCACAGTGCAGCATGGGTAGCTGCCTTGTTCTGGCCAAAATTCTCCACAAAATCAGCCCCTTTTTCATCTTCCTTCCCTTTTTCTTGGTGTAAAAGGCCAGAAGGATATTTCCAATAGGTTTTCCTATGCGTAGAGTAAGTCTTGGGGAAAGCCTGCGTATAACTGGAAGACTTTAGGAACACAAAAGTAGTGGGCAGGACGGGTACTGGAGGTGCTCCGCTGAAGCAAGAGAGGGTTTCCATGGGCAGCACACACTCATGTACACAGCTCATTGGTCCAGCACTCGCTCAGGAGAAAACTCCTCCACGTGTAGCTGTGCAAAGAGATGATGTACCACGACATGGGTGAGGAGGGTCTCCATATCCACCTCTCTGGGTTGCCTAAGGAAAATCAGGCAAACCAGAGCAGGCAGCACTCGATATTCCTGGTGCTCTAAAATCAGACAATCCTCATTTTTGTATGTATATAAAAATAAAGGGATTTAGGCAATGTTTCTTTACCAGATGCTGCTCTTGCTCTCCAGCGGCCACTCCTGCTTCACCTCCAGCAGGCACAGGGTTGGGCTGTGCATTATTCTGCACACTGTGGTCAGCAGCACTGTGTCCAGAACAGCCCAGCCTGCCTTAAACAGGGAGATTTATGGTGTCCTGAACGGGGTCAGAGGCAGCCACAAGTTGACAGCCCCGTGTGCCCCCTGCCCTCGACAAACAGGCTCAAGTGCCAGTCATGGCTGTAAAATCAAGCTGGTGTGGGATCACCCAGGGGTGGCAACACTTCACCTGACAGTGGATGACAGAGGATGTTCCTGACAGCCATCCTTGGGTCCACAGCCAAAGCCTCTGCAGCCCCATCCCACCCTACTTTTGAGCAGGGGAGAGACACGAGAGGATTGGTGAGGGCAACTGGGGAGAAGCAACATCATGGCTGCCAGGCTCGTCCCACCTCTGCTGCTGTCTCAGCTCATGGCCGTGTTCTGCTCCTTGCAGGGAGGTTGGGTGCCTGCACACAGGTATTTGCCTCCATCCCTTGGTGCTTCCCAGCCTGTCATGGGGGTCACCCACATTTGCATCAAGAATGACACTCCCCCCAATTTGGTTTTGTTTTTAAGTAAAAAACAAACCCTTTTGCAAAAGCTCTCTCCTGTGCAAGGCAGCTCAAGGGAGATCAGCCTGCCTATCAGCTCCTTCGCAGGCCATCTGAGCTAAGCCCCCTGGTCCAAGGGGTGAGGGTCCCCTCCATCGGCAGGCACTGAAGCTAAATGACTTGTCTGGCTCTCCTGTGGAGCAGAGAAACCCCAATCTGGCACTCCTGGTAGACCTCAGGCCAAGCTGCTATGGAGCTGCTGGAAGAAATCCCATCCTGGCAGAAAGTCTTGGAGACCTGCTGTGTCCCCAGGACCCCGGGCTGTGGTCCTGGAGGAGGCTATCAGCACAGTCCCATCAGGTCCCATCCTAGTGCCCCACTGCTCTGTTGCTCTGATCTGCAGAACTGGAACCATGCTTAGGCTGGGGAGGCACAGGAGTGTGTTCCCCTCAGAGAATAGCTGATGTTCTTCAGGAATATTAAATGCTGCAGATGAAGCATCAAACACGGGACATGCAAGCTGCAGCCCTTTCACCCCTTTTCCCATGAAGCTGAAGGTGCCCAGGTGCAGCCACAGAGTTGTAACACCAAGAAGCAGGAGCCGAGAGAGGAACCAGGACACAGAGATGGCTGACCCAGCCTGACTGGGCTCAAGGCTTGCTCCCAGAACTTCCTCACCTCCGCATTCCCTTCACACCCTACAAAGAGCTTGTGGCAGCCGGGAACTATGGGAACAGCTCCTGGAGCAGCCTAGCCTGTATTCTGGTAGTGAGCAGACTGGAAGAGGATTTGAGGAGATGGGTGTGGCAGCAGGCAAGGGACTATGAGGTCCACTGCACAGCAGACTGGAGGAAGTGCAGCAAATTCTGTGGGGTGTCTCCCCATTCCCCCTGTGACCCTCAGCACTGCACCCGCCCCCCACTCAGGGCCACCTCAGCACTCTCTCAGCTCTCTCACACACCTGCAGGACACAACCAGGTCTCAACTCCAGCTTCCAGCCTGCTTCTTCTAGGGCATCATCCCTGTCTGGCCCAGGCCAGGTTGTAAGTGGTCCACTGACATCCCTTTCCTCTTGGAGGGTGAGGGACATCAGAACAAGCCCCTGCTCTTCACAAGAGGTCAAAGCCAGCAAGGTGTAGCCATTACCAGCTTCTCCCAGAGCATTAGCCTAAACCCCCCGTGCTAGCATCACTTACTTCAGAAAGACAGAGCCAAGAAAAGCAACATCAGTCACAGCTTTAGGGGTGACCAGTCCACACTGGGGCAAATGGAGACAAGGGAGTTCACATAACAAGAGGATACTGGAAGAATTTGGGGTGAGGGGGAGCCAGCAAAACACCTGCAGGAAGTTTGGCTTGAACATATCTGTCAGGGGGATCTATCAAGCAGAGAAGCAACCGGGACATTGCTGTCACTTGCAGAGAACGGCCAACAGACACAGTTCCCTGCTCCTGTTAAGCCAGGGAGATAGACAAGACTACAGCGCTAATCCCAACTGATGGAGGAGAGCAGCACCTGCAACACTGAGCCAGCTGGAGGGCAGGGAGACCTCCTCTCCACAAGCACGCAGAGAGTCTGCAGAGCAGTTGCCTTTCAAAGGGGACAGGCAATGTAGGCAGTGGGGTAATGGGCATCACGTTAGCCAAAGCCTGGGGCACACAAAGGTGAGGACACCAGAGCGCCCAGTACCTGAACATCTCCCTCCCCTCCAACACTATATGAAGGAGAGCCAAAATACATTAAATCCTGGATCCTGTAACATTTTACAGCTGTGCCTAGAGGATGCTTGGCCATAAACCAGGTTTTACCAACCCAGAATAAACAGTTGGAGGCTTCCCAACAGAGCCAGAGGAATGCTAGCCCACTTCACTCTCACCCTTCCCAGCCCTGCAACCCAGTGTCCCCAGCTCTGCCCGATGATCCTTCACAAAGGGACCACAGCATTAATGGGGCGTTTCGGAGGCAACAGCAGCTCCTCCATGGCTGAGCAGCACTGAGCAGCCTGGGGCAATACCACCACTCACCATTAACCTGCCCACCCCTCCCCAAGGGAAGGAACTTGGCCAAACACCACCAGGATGAGTTACATGGGAATGACCTTGTCTTCGCTACCCACAGCACCAAGGCAGCCCCAGAGGCAAATGAGGAGCGGGGAGGGGAGACATGGCCCGCTCACAATTAATTCTCCTCTCTATTCAATTACTAGCAGTAAGGTTGAGGCGTGTTTCATGGATGGTGGGAATGCCAGACCAGGAGACAACCCTTGCATTCTGCATTCTGGCTACAGCCCCAGTACAGCGCCCACCCCCATGCAGGACCAACCTGGGTGATGAGGCCCCCTTAGGTCCCTCTTCGGCAGTCTGCTCTCACAGCTTCGCTTCAGGGAACTGGGCTTCTTCTTCTGCCCTTTGGAGACCATTTAATCACCTCCTGTCCTGCCCAGCAGCTTTCTGGAAGTGCGACCTTTGCTTTCATGATTTCAGGCTGTGCTCAAAGCAGTGCTGGTGTCAATACTGGCTCTACCATCCTCCAGTGGCCGCTTGCTGGCTCCCAGGCAGCAGTGCTCCTGCGGATCAGAGATGTCAGAGCTGGGCACTGCTTTCTGTCCAAGGCTGGGTCACTTGGAAAGGAGCTCACCACCCTCATCACCATAGCAGGGACAGCCTTGGGTAACTGCACATGGCAGTTTTGTTTCTGCTCTCTGGGTAAAACTGGAGTTCACCCACAGTAGTGCATGGATGCATGGAGGGATTTTCAATTCGTGTTAAGCATCTGTGTCATGACTGCACTTGGCTCTGCCAGGGCCAGCACTGCTTTCATCTCTGGCATCTATACCTGGTGCATGGGAGAGAGCTCAGAGGCAAGCCAGGTACATGGGTAAATCTGCTCTGTATCCCACAGCGGTCAGCAAAGGAGCAGCCTGACCAGGAACGGCCATGACACACGTGTGTGGGGAAGGGGTGACACACACAGACACGTGGATGAGGGTCTGCACACTCAGGGTGTTTAGGCAGCTCCTCTTCATTCCTGACCCGACTGTAGAGATCAAATAGCATCTCCAGTATCTGGTCCCAAGGCATTCCCACCTGGCACAACTTCCCCAGCATGGTAGACCCAGCCCAAGCAGCAGCACCGTTCTCAGGGTCTCCAGCCACACATCATCAGTCAGGGCTGGGAAGCGGGGGCAAAGCCAGGCTGCATAGGAGGGGGCTCCGCTGGCCACCCAGGAAGGTGAAAACTGTCACTCAATGATGGGGGTCACTGTCCTCTCTGTGGAACAGGTTCAGAGGCTCCTTCAGGGCCAGGAGGAGCGGAGACAGTGATGCAAAATTCTGGCTCTTTGCCGCTCAGGTCAAGCCTCAGCTGCCAGCCAGGCTGGGTGATTTGGCTTTAGTTTGGGTCTGCTTAGGAAGGAGATGCTTGTGCCCAGCCATGGGGGAGTTAAGCTTAAAACTAACAGCACTGGCTGGGGGTGCCTGTCCATCGGCTGTAACTCTACCTTCATTTGTTTGCTTACAGCATCCACCCCAAATGCCCGTGTGTGTCTCCAGGCCCCTGTGTCAGTGGCAGCTGAACTGCTGACCCCAGGAGTTTGCAAAACACCAGGGTTATGGCCCCTTTGACATCTCAGCCCAGCAGAGCTGCAGCTCATCCTGACCCTGGCCACAGGGAGCCAGCCCCTGGGGCACATTACATAGCCCAGCAAGAGACAGAGGGACAAGGGGAGGTGGTGGGGACAGCAAAGTGAACCCCAAAGAAGCAGTGAGGTGGACACATTCCCCATGGCACCTGCTGCTCCCTCAGGCTGTCTACAGTCCCTCAGCCTGCTGGCCAGCCCCTGCTAGCCCTTATCCAAGCCCAGCCCTCCAGCTCTGCACAGTCCTACAGCCTCCACCCCACATAGGAACTGGAGCTGGCACAGGAATTGTGTCCCTCTCCAGCTCCTCTGCCTAGGGCCACGTCTGGTCTCTGTGCCACTCTGCACACCTTTGTGTTTTGGGAAGGTGGAAGGCACATGGCCCCTGGCCTGGAGATAGTTTTAACTGGTTTGTGTCAGGTGACAGCTGTGGTAGGGGATTCCACACCATCCTGGAGAATGGCCATGGCATGCACAACATGCCCAAGCTCCCATCCCAGTGCAGAGACTCTTTCCAGGGTGGGCAGGGATGGTCAGGGCTGCAGGACAACAGCCTATGCACAGGAGAAAGGACCCAAGCAGTTCAGATAGGGTTTGCGAGCTCTCCAATGACTCTGCTCCCACTTTTTCCACAACACTAGACCATTCTGCCTTCCTCCATGAGCTGAGCGCCAGGAGGTCTAGCAGGGCAGACCCGCTACAGAGGGGATCCCTATCCCCTGTGCTCTCTTCATCCTCTGTTCTGCCCATCAGTAACAACCCTTCCATCCAGCCCCAACAACCTTGTGTGCTGCACCTTAGGGGTCTCCATCCCTCTGAGTCCCTCCCAAGGAACTAGGGGCTAGAGGCACGGAGGGAGTATGGCGTGTCCACTGCCCCAGTGACAGAGCCATCACCAGCAAGGACACCACAGAGGTCAAATCTTGGCCATCCAGTCTATGGCTCTGCCACCACTAGAACTGGGTACAGGGTCCCTGTGCTCCCTACATTGAGGTGCATCCCTGGGAGGATCACACTGGCAGATTCTAAATCTCTTTGGGGCACAGCCCAGCTACTCTGGACAGACCCTGTCCCTTTGACTGCCACCAGCCCTAGCCAGGACACTCAGCCAGCAGTGACAGTCCTGCCGGTGTCAGGCACAGCCCAGTCCATAATGATTAGATTTGCACATCAGAGGGGTCGAAGGCCAGGACACCTGCAACCTCTGGGTATCTCATCCACAGCTGCTGAGCACAGTGCTGCTAATGCTGCCCTGGCATGAGCTGGGCTGCGCTGCTCATGCAGGAGAGGTGCTGCAGGATGGCTGCAGTGGAGCCTCACCCAGGTTGTCTTGCATAAGCCTCTCTACCACCACCCAACCACGTTCACTTTTAGCACCTGCTTTACGTGTTTGTGAGTTTAAACCCAACTTATGGCACAATCCCTGCTCCAGTATCAGTTCCTGCCCTGATAATGCCTTCTGCCATGCCCCTACTGCAGTCCATAAAGCCACAGCTGTCACAGCAGCGCCTTCATGGAACCATTCCCCTCTTGTATTCTGGGCAGTGCTGTGGAGCTGGGGACACACATGCCCAGTGAAAGCAGCCACACTGAGCAGCTGTCACACTTTGGGAACACCTGGAGCAGAGCCTGGCTGTAAGCAGCCTCCTGTGCCGGGATGTACAGCCAGGAGCTGCCATGGAGATCAGCCCCTGGCACCCTTTGCAGAGCTGAGAGCTGGAGGGGTCTCTTCAGCAGTCAGTGGGGTAAATACCCACACACCCAAGCTCCCAGCCAGCTCAACGTATGCTGGAGAGGATGAGGACCCAGCACATGATGGAGCACCAGAGAGCAGGAGATGACCCTAGACCTGAGTTTTGGCTTCTCCAATGGACAGGGCTGTTCCCACACAGTGCGCCAGTAGCACTTCCCTCTGCAAGGCGTGTTGAAGGAAAGAGGATGGGAACTACCAGCAGCCTGGCCCTTCTGGGTCCTGCCCCTTCCTCTCTTGGTTGCAATGTATCCCCAGCTCAGCACTGTCAGGGCCAGCCCTGTGTTTTATGGTGCCGCTGGCTCCCTGAGGCAACAGCAGAGGTACCTATGCCCACTGCCCAGCAGGACAGAAGAAGGATAGTCCAGTCAGCTAATGCTGCAGAGAATTGGACACTCATCACACCTTCCTCCTGGTCGAGAGTGGCTCTGCTCTGCTGGCCCTTTTTCTGGCTCCTGCTTCCACTGAGATGCCATACACCCTACAGCTCTCTGCCCCACCTCGTAGAGCTGCTGCAGCCTGGGACAACGGGAGATGCTGCATCTCCAAGAGCGTCCCACTGGCTTCCTTGTAGCTCAGGCAGCCAAGCCTCAGAGAAAAGCAGTATTACCCCAGTTCAGTGTGGAAACAGCAACAGAGAGCTCATGGAGCAGGGGACCAGCCCCACCTACAGCACACTTACTGCGGCGCCTCTCAGCTGCCCTGGGGCCGAGTTCTCAGCTATGTAGAGTTGAAACCCAGCAAGAGAACTGTTGGGGACCGACTGGCTGGAGCATCATAAGGAAAACTGCTGCCTGGCCATGCTCAGCAGGGTATCTTCCCATCCTGCTCTTCCATCCCTGTAAAAGCAACTCAAACCCTACCTCTGAAACCAGAGCATCCTCTGGGACCCAGAGATGCAGCTCGGTCACCCAGCTGGAGGTAGGCAGGCAGCCCAGCCCAGCCCAGTCGGGCTGCCCTAAGGCCAGGCCCTGCAGAGAGCAGTGGGAACCCTGTTGCAGAGCACAGCAGGCCAGACTGGGAGGGCCATGGAGAGTACGGCCATGGAGCTCATGTCTGATGATATCCATGTCAAGCCATGCTATGGCCACATTTCTCTGCTGCACGGCCAAGGTCAGGGCTCCTCAGTGCTGCCAGAGTGAGGAGGGATCCAGCCCAACAATGTCAGCATGTAGAAACCCCAAAATGCAGCAGAGAGGAGGGATGCTCAGAGCCACCCTACTTCCAGAGCAACCCCAAGAGCCATCACCTGGGTTGGGGCATCATTCGGCTCCCTGGATACCAGCAGCTCTACCACTCCATGGGAGACCAACAGGGTCTTCCAGCCTCACATGCATCTCCAACATGGGGAGCCCACATATGTACACAGACACACAACCTCATCCCCTCTCATGCAAAACAAGGCAGCTCTCTCATCAAGATCCCCATGCTTCACTTCCCACACACAGAGAGCCTCCTGCCCCCCCCACTCTCCCGCCCCTGAGCATTCCCCAGCCTGGCCATGCCCGAGCTCACCTGCTCTTAGACAGCCCTGTTTATTTGCCCAAGGTATTTGCAGCTGGGGCACCTGCTTTGATACCATCAGCTCTGCGAAGGAAGCTGCTCACCTAGCGTGACCCCTGTAATCCCATCCTTCCCCATTAAGCGCTGTGTGTGAGCGCATCCCCCCTCCCAGCTGCCTGCCATCTCAGCATTTATTTCATTCTCCCCAAGCTGAGCACATCAAGGCTGTGATACTGCTGGGGAGTGGAGAAAAAAACCTCCCCAAGTCACTAAGAAAGGGTCCTAGTGCCAACATCCCCCAGCACCTCCTTTGCCCCCTTTGTGCTTGGAGTGCCCCCTGGCATCACCGGGGACCAGTGAGCACTTATGGAAAGGCCTTGAATGGGCTGGTCCTGCAAAGGGGTGGACAAGCTTGGTTTCCTCCTCAAGTCTCCTGCCACTAGCATGAAGTTGCCCATGGTGCCAACTTTGCCCCCTGGCAGGACTGTTCCTCCTATCACAGCCTGTTGCCCCAGCTATCTAGACACTCCTAAGGAAACCAGGACCCTGGAACTGTCTCCTTCTATCCTTTAAGAGGCCAAATGCTCCTTCTCATCAGCCAGGACTCCCTCTCCCACCCTGCACGAATCAGCCGTACCATCCTGCCAGGGCTGAGCTGTGCCCACTTCCCTGACCACCACCTAACAGGATCCAAGCCAACGGCCTCCCCCAGCCCATCCTTCCAGGACCACCTTGTTAAGAATGATCTACTGGTTCTTATCTCCCTCCAGCCCAGCTGCTCCTTCGCAGACAGGGAGCAGGACTGAGGCCTGGCAGATAAATTAGCCCCTACCACACATACACACACACAAGTTCTGCCAGAGGAGGTTCAGATTGGACATCAGGAAAAATTTCTTCATTGAAAGGGTGGTCAGGCACTGGCAGAGGCTGCCCAGGGAGGTGGTTGGGTCACCGTCCCAGGAGGTGTGTAAAAGGCGGGTGGATGAGTTTCTCAGGGATGATTTAGTAGTGGGCAGGTACCGTTGGACTTAGTGATCTCAAAGGTCTTTTCCAACCAGAGAATTCTGATTCTGTACCCTTTGCAGCCCCCTGGTGCGGGCATTGCAGAGTCGAACAATCGGGCAAGGGAGAGGCCAGGAACCGCCTGGACCCCATTCTCCCCTCCCCGGTGCCCGGCTGCCCCCTGGTGGTCCCCACCAGCCTCGGGTCCGCTGCTCGCAACCCCTCGCTACCCTCACGCTGCGGAATGCCGCATTCCATCATCTCCCCAAGCCGGCTCTTCTCTGTCTTCTGGTGTCTCCCAGGCAGGTTCGGCGCTGGGACACCAAGGGTCCTTTCCCCTTTGCTGCAAGGGGCATCAAAGCTCCGAGCTGATCAAGTGCTGATTGGGGCCAGAAGGAAACAGCGAGGAGGTGGAGAAGAGATGCAGGGGCCTCAGAGGGGAGAAACAGCCCCACTCACAACCTAGGATGGAGACTGAGCTGAGGATTTCCTATCGGAGTCAACAGAGAAACTCACGGTGCCAGGGCATCAACAGAGCCAGTAGGGCAGGACAGTACACGGTGCTTCTCACAGAGAATAATATCACAAACAAGGAGGGCTGGGACAGCCATTGATCCATGGGCCAAGGATGCAAGACCAGGTGCAGGGAAATTGCCAGAGAAACATATAAGGACAGGACCAGCTCCCAGGAGTGGAAAGTGCCACCTGACTGAGCCGCAGAAAGGATCGAATCCTCTCCATGCAGCCAGGCACAGGGGGACACAACTCCTCAGTAAAGGCAAGAGCTCACATCTCTCCCATACCCTGCAGGAACTGGTGTTTCACCACTCCACAGGACACTGCTGGGCTAAGAGCAGGACACAAGTGAGGACTCTGCTGTGACAGCACCCAGCACCTGGGCCAGTGTGGCCCAGACCAAGGCAGGTGCTGCTGACAGCTGGGCTACCTTTGGGAGCACGCATGGAGCTGGGTCCCTGCCCCATACAGCCTCCTGCGATTCTGCTCTTTCCCTCAGCAGCCTGGATGCAGCACTGAGCTGGCTCATGAGGTGTAAAATGTGCAGAGTCCACAAGGGAGAGAGAGAGGAGCCCTCCAGCCCCTCCTGGGAGCTCCACACCATCACCAAGAGAAGCAAGTGTCAGGAGTCCAGACACAGAGGAGCATCTCCCACTGCAGTGCACCTGGGAGGAACCTGCAAGCCAGTAGCAACCCCTCCCCTCCAGATCTGATGTCCGAGAGACCTTTATTCAGAATTTAAAAATAGTTCTTTACAAAAGAGATTGACTCAGAATCTCCCCCCAAACCACAGATAGTCTGTGAGCTCCCATCTCACCGTATCTGCAGTTGAGGACGCAGTTTCACACTTCCATAAAAATCATCAAATTGTGAGTAAAGAAAAGCAAACACATTAGAACCAGTGAAATTGCCTGGCCCACCACTGGCTTTGCATCCATCTGGTGGGGAAGCAGCCAGGACAGAGTATTCCAAACTAGGGAGAGGGGGTGCACAGAGCAGAGGCCCAGGACAGCAAAAAAGGCACAAGGTAAGAATAACCTTCTCTATTCCCAGCTCCCAGCATGGGACTGGTGGATAGGAGATATATCAGCAGCTTCCATCCAAACTCGGGATCAGCCTCCCAAGACTGTGAGAAAGGAGACACCCCAGTGCTGGGAGCAGCACATCCTTCCAAAAAAGTTACAACAGGAAAATAAAAATAAAATAAAAATCAAAGCAGCAGACATTGAGGTCCTGCCAAGAGGTGTCCGAGGTAAGAGCTGTCCGGGGAGAGAAGTCCCACCGAAGACCTGGAGGAAGAACCAGACTGAGACCAGCAGCCTCCTGCAGCGGAGTAGCTTCCACTCCAACTTGCCACCCCAGCTTTACAGCCAACCAGACCCTACATCCAAGGGTGTCCAGCTTCTCACCTTGCCTGGAGATAAGTTACTCTTTCGTCCTCTGCTTCTTGGCTGGCATGATAGGAGGAAGCTCATCCTCCTCAGAGAAGTCATCGTCCTCCTCAAAGGAAGCATCTTCCCTGTGCACTGGGACACACAAATAACTGTTACTAGCCAATGCACGTCTATGCAAACACAACTGGCCCTCAAAACACCACAAGAGCAGAGCAGCCCTAGGAGCACTGGAGCAGTCATCCAGAGCCCTTTTCCTGTGCAAGGCTTTAAGGCAGGGAAGGAATCCCTGCATGGAGAAGGCCCCTGGGGAACCAGCACAAGGGAAACACCAAGCACACATGCTGGCAGCACCAAGTGCATCTCCCCTTTTCCCTACCAAGCCTCTCCCCACCCACGAGTCCTTACCAATCTGGTGCCAGCCCGCAAGGTGTACCGGGCCAGACCCCGCTGCCAGACGGAAGGTCACCGGAGGTTGCAGCTTGAAGTTGTCTAGACTGAGCTGCAAAAAGACAGGTGGAACTGAGTTACTCGCAGAGACAAAAAGCAGAATGCTTTGCAGTGCTGGCACGGCACCCAGCTCAGTTAAACATGTCCTTCTGGGGGCATCTGCAGCCAGGACAAGGCTACCCAGGGCTTTCCCCATGAGCCCCCAGACCAGCTCATGGTCAGGATCCCAGGAGAAAGGCCCACAAACATCCAGAGATATTCTCTGCAGCAACCCCCACTCAAAACCTCTTACCAAGGGCTGGCACGACAACTTCAGATTTGCCACTGGCACAGCGATCTCCTGGTTCTCATGGTTTCGTCCAACAACCTCCACCACATTGCACTCATCCTTGGCACCATCCGTGAGGCAGACCTGGGTGGGAGCAGAGATGGTGAACTCCTGCTCTCCCAGAGGACACAGCAAGAAGAGCTGAGGCTTTCCATGGGACAAGCAAGCAACAGTAAAGCTACCAGCCCAGCTGCCATGCAAGGTGTGAGGATGCTGTTACACAAAACAGGCAGAGCATGGATTCCCCCCAGCAGCAATTGCCCCCTTAGTGCCTGCAGAAGAGCTCTGTGTCTTTCCCAGCTGGGACAGCTGTTCCTGCAACCATCTCAAGAGATAACACCTGAGCTGCATTTTCTGTTAATATGACCCATGCTGGCAGGTCCTGTTCTCCCACCAATATGACCCCCAAGGAGAGCCAAGAATGAAGCCCTGTATCTGCCTGGGCTTGGAGACCAACAAGTCAGAGACCCAGCTGGTGAGGAAGTCATTTTCTAGGGGGAGGGTCCAGCAAGGTCAAGGTCACTTTTCTTCACTCCATATCTGGAGTGCTCCTCTGCTGAGCAGCCTCCTGCCACTGCTGGCTGTGCTCAAGCATCTCTGTACAATGGAAAATAGCAACAGCCCCACATCACGCCCTGCCATAAGAGCAGACAGCGTTGAGACCTCAGCCAAGGGAGTCCTCTGATCCAGCCCAGACAGGGAAATGGGAATGAACCTGGGAAGAGGGGGGTGAGGCTGTGGACCACTATGGGAGAGGATGAGCACAGTTAATTTTCATTCCTTACCACAGACAGAGCCAAAATGTGGTTGGAGTCATCTTCCTCATCCACCTGAAATGTGTAAGACTTGGTACTGGCAGTCAGCTCACAGCCTGGAAAGAGATTGGGATAGCTCAGCAGATGTTACGCAGGCCCAAGCACCATGGGCAAAGGGCTCCCAGGATGAGCCCTGGTTGGGCACGCACACAGCACCCCTAAACTACGTCATTTTCTCTCGCTTAGGAGCAGCCTCAGGACAGAACACTGGGCTTGAGGATAAAGTGTCCTCAGAAACTATGTACCCAGCTCAGCAACATACAGGGATGAAACCTGGTGTCCCCAAACTGGGCTGCTGTGAAGGAGTGCCCAGGGGCACCCAAGGCCCCCGAGTACAGGCAGGGCCTCCAGAGAGGGGCACAGCCATGACACACCACACCTCTGTGGACAACAGCAGAGGGAGCAGAAAGGCAGCTCTGCTCTTGCTAGTATCAGCAAAACACTTGCCCTGGTAAGAGCATGGAGGTAAAGACATGGAGCATGAGACCTTAGGGATGAGGAACAACATGAGGAGAGGACGCTGGGCCAGGCTGCAGGGAGCAGAGTCCCTCAAGACAAGCCTCACGGCAGATTTTATTACACACTTGTCCAAACAGCTGCAAAAACAAGGGAGGTACAAAATTAACAAGGGAGGTGCAAAATTATGTCCTGAGCTCTTAGGATCAGGATTCAGCTGGCCATGGGGAGGAAGGCAAGGCAGAGCACCCTGGGTGTGTTTGCTTCACTGCAGAATGATTCACCAATGTGAAGCAGATCAGAAAAAACACAGACCCAAGCCTGCATACCAGACCCGGAGAGAGGAACCAGCCTCAGCAAACACAGCCTAGGGCAGAACTTCTTCCCAGCCCTGCTTATGTATTCAGCTCACCAGGACAGGGACTGAAATCCAGGTGCATAAAAGGCCTGGGGGCTGCTGCTCTGCTCCTCTTTTTGCTGCAAGTGTTTGGTGAGCAGGGATGTCTGGGATTTGGGCCGGGAGCAGCCCAGGACATGCGTGCGCATGCCAGCTGGCACACACGTTCCTGCGCAGTGCGGGGCCACGTGTTGGGGGACTTTAACAGCGCCCAAAGCTCTCCCAGAGCAAGGGGGCACCCACGAAACGCTTCCCCCCACCCACAGCCCCCCTGTAGTCTCCCAGACCCCACGCGGGTCCCTCAAACCGTCCCAGGACCCCCCACATGCTGCTCCCTCCCACACGAGTCTCTCTGTCCCTGCCCCCGAGATCTCGGGGGCTCGCTGACCGCTCCCCCGGCCACACACGTGTCTGCCCCAATGCCCCCTGCCCCTCCTCGGCCACGTGTAGCACCCCCAGGGCTCAGGAATGTCCTCCACGTGTCTCTCCAGACCCACCTGTCTCTCTCATCCTCTTCCCCAGTGCGTCCCTACTGCCCCCAGGTCTCTCTTTTGCCCCCCAAATGTCCCTATTGTTCCTCCCCCAGGATCTATTGCCCACACACGTGTCTTTCCTGCTTCCACGCCGTATTCATCACTCCCCAAAGTTTCTTTTCCCCTCGTTTTCTTCCTTCTCAATGCTCCCCACGTGTCTATCCTGCCCCATCTCTGTCTTACCCCCCATCTCCCTGTTCTGCCCCTGCCCGTGTCACTCCTTCCCCCACCTCTCTCCAACCAACCCCAGTCTATCTCGTCGCCCCCTGTGCTTCTTATATACCCAGCCCACCTATTGCACCCCACGTGTCTCTCCTTCCCTCATCTCTCTCTTACCCCCACCTCCCTATCCCCTCCAACTCTCTCTTTCCCCCTCATCTCTCCTATCCCGTCCGCTCTATCATCCCCCCTCCTGTTTCTCATATACCCGGCCCTTCCATTGCCCCCCACCGTATCATCTCTTTCTTACTCCCCACCTGCCTGTTCCTCCCTTTCCCCGTCTCTCTCCTATCCTTATCTATCATTCCCTCCCCCTTCCCTTGGCCTCCCACGTGCCTCTCCTGCTCCATCCCTCTTGTCCCCCACCTCCCTGTTTCCCCCTTCTCCCCATCTCTCTCCCGCCCCCCTCGCGTTTCTCATCTCCGCAGCCCACCCATTGTCCCCCACGTGTCCCCCCGGTTCCGCTCACCGAAGAGAACGCTGCCGGGGCAGCCGGGTTCGCGCGGCTCCATGAGGCAGCAGCGCCGGGCTGGAACGTGCCGGGCTGTGCAGGGAGGGGCCGGGCTGCGATGTGTCGCCCCACCCTGTGCCCGCCCCCGCCAGGGATGACAAAACCAAACAGCCCCACGGCAGCAGCACCGTCCTGCGCCCCACAAGCACCAATGAGGTCGGAAAAGTTATTTTCCCAGCGGGACTTTTCCTGGCCACTTTTCATCAGAACATGCTTTTCTTGGGGCAAGCAGGAAGGGGAGTGGTGGAAGGGGAGAGGGTCTTGCATTTTGAGGATGGTGAACTGTCCAAAATCCATGCTGGAGATGAAAGACGCCATGCCATCCTTCAGCTAGAGGTGTCCTGCCTATCTCGGGCCTTCAGACAAAGCAGGATTTGGTGACCACGTTGCCCGCCGTGGAAATGCCACACCATGAAACAGCCCTTTGTACCAGTTGTCCACCTACTGCCCTTCTCATTCCAACTCCAGGGCACCAGCTTTCCCAGACATCAGGGAGAAGATACAGGGCAGTCATAGAGCCAGGAGAGGCAGAAGGCCACAGGCATAAAGAAAGAGGGGCGTCATAAAAGTAGGAGGGAGACAGGTACCAAGGCAGGGGCACAATGTGAGGGACCTTCTCATCTTTATCCCTTTAAGCACGGGTGAGAGCAGCAGTGATCTGACACCGGTGGATGTGGTAAAGGAACCCTTGAATGCAGGAGGCAACATCCTGCTTCAACATCTATGCCAGGAAGCGGAGGCCTAGACTGGCTATTCAAAACAGAAAGCAAAGCAGCCCGGTCTGTGCTGCAGGGGTGAAGAGGGGAGCAGCTGAAGTAAAACACTGCTAACAATAAGCTCACACCACATTCTCAGTCAGAAGCTGGCTCTGCTCCCACCACCGAGACCTCCACCAGCCAGCCATTTGCTCTGCTCCAGCTGGAGTCAGTTCAAGGAAAACACAACTGAAGATGTTTGAAAACCAGATCCTAGTCCCAGGCAGAGGTAAGTGCTCGCTCAGCAATGGTTATACAAGCATCCCCGTTGGCTTCTGCGGCAGCTGCTCTCCGCAGCCATCTGGCTGGTGGCAGTGCGTTACCTACAGGACCCACCTACAGCCACCATGCTGGAGCCACCCAGGCAAGGGCACCCATATCTGCTTCACACTCTCTTAAAGGAAAACTTCCTAGCACAACCTCAGAGTCCAAACCTGTTTCTCAGGTTGAGACGTATTTGACATGGGCAGGTTATATTTCAATTTCTGCCATAACTTTGTCAAACAGGCTTCAAGGAAACCAAGACAACTCTATGCAACACAGCATGACTTTGTGGAAGAAAAACTATAATTTTAACATGGCACACACAGACTGCATTAGAAGAAAAGTTTTTAAGTGCTAATTTCCCTGCTTAGTTTGCATGTTACCACATTCTGCACACCATATAGTTTTTGAACTGCATCATCAGTGCCTCACAGTAGGTGGATGAACTCTTGCAAGCTGACCTTAGGAAAAGCTGCTTTTCATACCCCTGACCCATCCCTTTTGCTTAGTTGTCATTCCAAGCAGGAAGCTACCTGCTTCAGTGATGTTTAGCTTCCTCAGTTAAATTCTGTGGACCTATAGCTAAGGCCAGACTGCAGAGCTATGATGTTTGTCCCCTACACACAGGATGACCCTCAAGCCCCTGAAGTCAGTCCACTTCTCACCTTGTTTGTGCTGGCAGACTATTTGGGGTTCCATCAAGCTCTAAATCCAGCAGCTGGAAAGAAAGATCACTGCCACCCCAAAACCCTGCAGGGCGAGCACCTCTGAAGGGGCACTGAATATCTGCCTGTGAAAAACATCAGTACAGGTAGTGACTACCACAAAACCAGAGACAAGTTTCTCTGCCAGTCAGTCCTGAGGGCATCCAACACATAGGTTGCAATGTAATGGACACTGCTGAACCAGTGCTGTAACCTCACACACAAAATACACATTTCTTATTTACATTCACTTCTCAATTTTTATTCTATTTCTCGCATGGTCTTCAAATACAGTTTTACAGGCCTTTTTTTTCTGCTACAGATACTGTTGATCTAAAAACAGATTAATGAAAGTGGCATTCCAACCTTAATGAAAATTCATAACCATGAAAGATATGTCAACATATCACTTTACAATCCTAGGATGATGGTATTGGCCTGACATTCCAGAGGCTTATACAATTAACTTCTATAATAATAAAGTCATAGGAAGAGAAAATGTGGCAACTCCTTAAAAGCCAAGAAATAAGGCCACAAGCATCCTATGCATCCAGATAAAATAAGTTGACTCCGGTATTCATGAAGAAACAAAACTCTTCCACCTGATAAATCAAGTTACCAGCTACTCAACATGCACTCAAAGCTGTATAAACACTAGTGGCGTTCAGCTCTGACTTACATGAAATTCCATAACACAGCCCTGTACCTCTCTCTAAAAATGAAATGAACTTGTTTCAAATTAAATACTTTGCTATTGCATTAAAAAAAGTTCACATTCTGCAAAGAAAAAAAAAATCAACCCCAAACAACCTGCACGTGACTGCACTATAAGGCCAACCACAGCATCTCCTTACAGGTCACAGCCAACATTACTGCAGTCTTAATGTCGTTCATTATAGGTTGCGTTATTTCTTCTACGTAGCTGGAGGCTTGTAAAAGGAACCGAACTTCCTCTGTGCACCACTGAAAAACACTCAGGAAAATTAAAAAGGAAAAGACACACAGCTGTTGGCAGCAGGTGAAAGAAGCAAGGTACTGCAAGGTGTGTACCATTGCCCCATTACATCTGTGGGACACTGGGACTTCTGTGAAATACCAGTTTCATAAGTGATGCAACCACATCACTACCAGATCCCATACCACACTGATTCCATCCCATAGCCAAACACATCAGATCTGGGTAAAAACATTAAATGCTTGAACATTTAAAATTAGACAACCATTTAAATAACGTTTAAAAATGTGCTTATTGTGGCATTTCTCATAGAAAAGTTATTTGATACAAATGTGCAGGACTTGAAGACCCCTATTTAATTAAACCAGTAGGAACAGGCTTAAACACGGTGACTGCTCCAAGGACAAGTCCCAGGTGAGGGCCAGCTCTCTCCCTCGCACCATCCTTCATCCACAATCCCATGCACAAGTTACCAAAATTATAGGTTTGTCAGACCACCTGGTAAATTGCTGTTTCAGGAGAAGGATGATAACCTCAAGCAGTGACAAACTGCCATGTGAAGGAAGGATAATTTGGGATATGTTCCCTTTACCCAAGATGGTCATTTTCTAGCCCTAGTATGAGGCACAATAAGAAAGGCCAGTGCTGAAGACAGAGTTGTTCTCCATTGTGATTTTAGATTATTCAAAAGTGCCATCTTGGACCTATACCATTTCACTTTTCAAAAGAAAAAGTTACAAAAAAAAACAGTAAACAAAAGGTTAGTCAGCATACAGCTAAGTTTATGTACACAGAGATTTACAAGTTTGTCATTAAGTGACTTCTGCCACAGACCACTGCACATTTGTCCCTAACAAAGCACAAAGCTCAAACCAATGGTCATTAGAAGTGACAATGGGTCATTGCTTTATCAACAAGCATAAAGATAGTTAAAAAATAGAATTGTAGCTACTTATCTTTAAATTTGCTGATTGACACAAGCAATCCCTCCCACTTCTGCAACTTCCAGTTGCACATCCTGCTCTATGACAGAGGAAAAACCTGCATTTTTATGAGTACTTCTGACACAGACTCTGTTGACCCATGAATACAGAGAACTGTCATCAACCACAGCGCTGACTGAGAGGGATTCCTCCAAGAAGCTATAGCCCATGCAAGACTCCTTGGCACTTCACATAGGACCAGGAGAAGACAAGGCTTCTCTTTGTTAAAACAGTGTTTTCAGCAGCAATATCCTCTTCCAACAAATTACAGTCCGATTGTGCGATGGGTGATTTTCACACAGCCCTTTCTACCAAGCTGGCTCATTGCTGGCTTTGTGCAGCTAGACCATATGAAGATCCCCACCACTACCTGCCCAGTTGTTAAGGGACTACAGGACTGGAATAGTTCACTGACAAGCACTTCACAGGCTTCTTCCAAGGATAACAACATCCTTTGGAAATCCTTCCATTTTAGCAATTTCAAAACAACCCAGCTTGCTGTAAAACTCCAAGATTCTTTTATCATCTGGTCTCACTTCACAAAAAGCCCCACGGGAGCCTGAAAAAGGAAGAAAGAAACAAGACACTGTAAGAGAAGAGTGACTGTAAAAAGCACAGATACCAACTGTTACTGGAGTTCCCACCTATTATAACATTTCAACCCAAAGAAATCACTGTTCCAATTCCATATGGAGCACGGTGCTCAAAACAGACCAGATTTATAGCAACATAGCTGACCATCCCCTAAAGGGACTGCACATTGCAGACATTTTGTCAGCCTGAACAAGCCCTCTGCACACCTTTTATTCCACATAAAAGCATCCTGAAACTCTGATGCTGGCTCAGAAAACAGCACTAGAAGAGGGCACTGAATCGCACTGAGGAACTGTGAACCTCAGGTGGGCAGTAAGGCAGACAGCTGAGTACTTCCCCATATTGAAGCTTTTGTCAATAAGCCACCAGCACACACTGCCACTCGTAAGAAGAGTCATCATTACTAATGCCAGCAGGGGAAATATAAACATGTGTGGTGTTCAAGATATACAATGTGCGTTCCCATTGCCAAATTGTTCCCTCAGTTCTTCCTGTTTTCTGATTTGCAGGATAATGGCTAAAGTGAAAAAGCTACCTTTTAATAATGACAGAAGTCAGCTATTCAAAAGCTTTTCTAATCACTTACCTAAATCTAGAGTGCCAGCTATAGCAGGAATTGAATATCTCAGGCTGACATACAAAAATGGTATGTTAATATAACCAAGTTTGCCTTGCATCTGAGAATTAACACGTATTATAACAAGGAAACAAGGAAGTGTGAGTGCAAGAAACTTACCATTAGCCTTTAGAGAAGAGAGCAGGCAGGCCATCATACTTTTGGCCACGCTTGGATCTGTCACTTTTTTGTGGATATCAATCTTTATTAATGATGGGAAGTTGGCAAGGAATGATTCTGGCAATACCTCTTGCTCTTCATGGAAGCTCAGCATTATTTTCTGAAAAGAATACGGGAAACAGACAATTAACAGTTACCCAGCCTTTCATTTTCACTCATGCTTATTAAGGGAGGCTGCTTTCCTTAGAGACTATACCTCCAAATCAGCATGCTTTTCAACTACACCTCCAATGGTCACTTCCCTTACCTGCTGAATTGCTCTCTGTACTCCAGATAAAAAGAGTACAGAAGCTTCTCAGACTTTCAAAGGAGAAATGCAAGACCCCTTGAATGGCTTCTCAGTGAACCACACTTCAAGTGAGAAAACCATAAGCTAACCCACAACTAACGATTTGTGCACAAGTATTCCTTTTCTTCACATTTCACACGGGCCATATTAGTTCCACATGTCCTGACCTTCCAAAGTTCGTATTCCTTGGTTCACAGCAGACTGGAAACATCTCTCTTGGTCATGCAATTATCTCAGACTACGTGCTCCAAAGGCAGCTTGTCCATGGCTTGAATAAGCCTTGTTGATGACTGACAGATGCAGCTGATCACTAAGACTATCACAATCACCCAGGAAGGTATTTGCGAACGTTAATTTCATGCAGCTCATGGGAATGGAAGTGAGGTAAGGCAGAAGTATATAAAACCAAATCTAAATTCAACACAAGTAATTCCCCCTGCTAGTTACTGAATTTTAAAACCTTTAGGGACCACTGGCTCAAGTAAACAAGCCACCTAACTAATTTCTTGTATAACTGAAAGTCACTATCATAACAACCCAAACTAGGGCTTCATCCCACTAAAGGCATATTAGCAACCTCCACTTTAACTTTTTTAGATGCAAATCCCTCAAATCCACAAACTGCCTTCTCCCAGACTTTTGCCAGGAGAGACTCTGTTCAAAGTTACTACTTCGAACTTGCTAAGCCACTTCAGGTTCAGAACCACACCTGTTCCTCTGGGCTCCTCTACCCCAGCTGTAACAGGCACAATCCCATAGGAAGTGTTCAAAGCTAGCCATACTGGTTTGAAGCATCCAGGCAAAGGTGATACCCATTTCCTCCAACCACAGCAGTGCTATGAGAGGTAAAACAGGTTATAAAGGAGCAGGGGACAGGCTGGGCTATGGCACAGTTAAGAGAGATGACGCATTCATCTCCTGTGATACATAATAACTAATCTCAGGAAAACCAGACACCAGATAAACTTCCCTGACAGGAAATCAGACAAAACTGCAAGACAGGCTCACAACAGTATGACACAAGTCAAAGGACTGGATTTTTCTTTTGTGAAAAAAGATTTTATTTATCCGATGAAGTCTGGGGCTCAATATGAATTTACATAAACTAGGGGACAATGGAACTGAGTTAGAAGTCAGCAATTTGAATCAAATCTAAAAAGTACTGCAAGAAAGTTTTTCAAACCAAAGTGGAGACTGAGATTATCACGAGATAAGAATTCTGTAAAGAAAGTCAAACCAATCCTATTCTGTGAGAAAACTTTTTCCTCCATGATCTTCAATGACAATGGCTTCTAAGTAACTATTGACTATTATCTGTTTCCTTTATAATGTCAAAATGCTAAACAGATAAAACCTCAAAGCATCTATTCTCAAGAGTAAAGTACAAAGCTCCTCTGTACTCCCAGGAACATTCCTCAATATTCTCAAGAAACAGACATCTGAGACGCTGTATAAGCAGCAGAAATCCTGGTGCAATGTATCAAAAGCAAAAACGTTCTTAAGCTTCTCAATAGAAAAGCTAGTTTATCAGCACAAAATACCCCCTGCTTTCTCTCTGAAGTTTGGTTTTAAACTTCTGGAACTCAAAGTTCCTTCTCCCTTACTGTATCTATGTATGGGTCAGTGTGGAAGAATTATGAGGAGACTAGGCAATGGGCACTGTTCAAGGCTTCCCAAATTCTTGTACCAAAACATACTGCAAAAATAACTTCATTTTTGCTCTAGTCAGCAACTAAAATGTAAACAGTATCATGTCCCTGGCTTCACTGTTCACCAATGATATGAATATACGAATAGTACTTAATCCACCACCTGCACACACCACACATCCACCTAACACATAAAAGCTAACATATGCCAGACCCTATGCCCCTCACCACGGGTCAAAGCCTGGTAACGCCATGAAGATCTCCTGCTTGCTCTGAACCTCTGCTCGGTCATCACTGGGGAGCCCTGGGCACACTGCGAGTAATAAAGTCCTATTTTCTGACCTTGTATTGCATTGTCTCTGCATATTCTGACCTGTCTCTTGTGGTGCAAAGCCTCCGTCCCTTACAAACTACTACAGATTTGGCATGTTTAATTTCCAATGTCTGTATACATATCAGCTTTGCTTCAAAATCTGAATTTACATACCCACTTGAACACACAGCAGTGCGCAAATGTAGAAAAATCGAGTCTCAGAACCTACAAACTGCAGAATTTGCTTCATTTCAGTAATGGTAGTGGAGCTATCACGATTATTTAGATACATTCCAGTCACACCTACCCCAGGAAACTTGGTATCTGTTACAAGGCTTGTTTTGTTTTTTTTTTTTAACTGTACTTTACTTTCCCCCAAACATGCCTGTAAGTAGTAGCCAGTTTCACAATGGGCTGACAAACAACAATGACCTTACTTAAGACTTTGCATAAAGTCCCAGTCAAATAAAGCAAGCACGCACTGATATAGGCCATCTTGCCCTACCCTTAGTAACCAAGGATTCTCTTAGAAGGCTGACCAGTCTGACACCAGCCTTTGTATTCAGACATGTTGGAGAATACTTTCTGGAAAGTATTCTTTCCCTCTTGAGAGGAAAAGTAAGTGGTGCTTCTGGGTCTGCCTCTAGTACAGCTTTGTCCACAGCTCCTTCCAGTTGCAGATGTGGATCGGCACATCTTAAACACATGTCTTTTCTTGACAAGAATGTATCAGCCAGAACTTTTCACTATTTCTGACAGTTCAGTGACATAGTTTTTTAAATTTCTTCCAAAACAATTCAAGATACTGCTTTTTAGCACTTGCTAAAGGTGAGATGCTGTTTTGCACCATTTACAGCTGTCACACTGCACAAATAGCTCATAGATTTTAACATCAGAACTAAATGCTCTTTAATTTGTTTTTCCATACTTAAACTGATACGACTATCAGGAGTTACTCTCACCTGCAGCATGAAGAAACCAATATCCCATTTTGCAGAACAGAGCAGAAGAAATCCTTAACTTTAAGAACATAATTTTCTCTAGATTAAGACAGCCTACATTTACATCACTGACTACACTGATTACACTACTAACTACACTGACTCACAGGTGCATTATAACACACAGCTGAACCTGACTGGTAGTGAACACTTTTCCTGTCACCTTCTACTGTGCTTATCAAAGACTTCAGAAAAGTACAAAACCTGAATTACATGGAAGCTCAAAACGCAAAGGAAAAACAAAGACCTGCTTTGGAAAGAAAGCGTTCAGTGTACAGGTCTGTTCTTGTGGGTTATACCAACCTCAGCCTCAGACAGCTCCTTGTCACTATTTGGTTTAGTGTACTTTTCTTGCATGAAAGGGATCCAAGACATTTTGCATTTTTTAATGAAAGGAGTCACATCAACTGTTCCCAAAGCATAGCCACATATGCCATCCTCATCTTCTAAGACAAAGCAGTAATCCAAGCTGAGGGTGAGCAGGCCTCCTACTAACCTGCAAAAAGAAGCATCCAAATTCAGAAGGCTACTTTGAACCAGTATGCTCTCCAGTACTCTGGAAGAGACTCCAGGGTAAACCAAAGAAGCAAAAGAGTCCTCCAGTCACAGAATTTGAGTTCCTACAAAGCATTAGCCGATCGATCAGCTGTCAAACTCAGCTACGAGAAACACCTGAACCTCAGGATCCCACAAGTGAATTCTACACACACTGCTTTTCTGACTCACTAGAGACACAAATTTCCTTCACCTTTTGCCCTCAGTTTCTCTGCTGCCATTATCTCCTTGCTCTTCCACCTTCTATTTGGGTAATTTTTTTGATACCAGTTACATATCCTTTCTTAACTACCTTCCTGTCACTTACAGAGCAACCTCTTTACAAAGTTCTAGCAGAATTAAATGCTGAAGACAAAAAAAAAACCCTCTCAGAGTAGCTAATTTTGCAGCTCAGATTTAATGCCTTTTTTAACTTCATCTCACTTGGTATTCCTTATTTTTTTTGAAGTTGGTACAGTTAAACATGCATTTCAGAAAAAACTCCAGTCAGTTCTGAGATTGGTGTTAAAAAAATTCAATTATCTGAAGAACTATGCTAAGTTGGAAAAAAATCCGAGGGTAAATACAGACTACGGTCACTCTCATGATATACTTTCACAAAATGTGAAATAATAGGATACTACAAACTACAGGTTTCATAACACAAAGGTTTCAGCAAAGCCTTTTTTCTAACAGCTCACAATAGGTGATCAGAGCACAAACTGAGACATAATCATTAACCCTTAAGAAACCAAATCCCTAATTTCCCAGGGGCTGCAAAGGGCAGATTTTTTTTTAAAAAATAAAATGCTCTCTTCATTCTTTCCACATAAATACTTTTAGAAATTCAAATTCAATAGTCTCAAGGTTTCATCCTTTAGAACCACCTCGGTAGATCATTCCCAATACATACTTGTCTCCAATTAAATCTGGTAAACTATGGAAGGGTTGATCAGCTCCATCAGCATACATTTCTCGGCAGATCTTAT
The DNA here is from genome assembly GCA_033556795.1 of Tapera naevia. NCBI lineage: Eukaryota > Metazoa > Chordata > Aves > Cuculiformes > Neomorphidae > Tapera > Tapera naevia. The sequence continues at coordinate 3,390,458 of JAUMJJ010000082.1, forward strand.
ATACAGATGCCTAAAAGGAGAGAAGAGATGATCTCAGGTCATTAGTCACATTCAAAAGCTAATAACTTTGTTTTAGAGAGATTTCATTAACAACTCCACTGTAAACTAATACTGACAGATATTTAAGTTACACAGAACAAGAGTATCCATCCATGAGAAACAATCTATCTTCCCCTCCCTCTCTGAAAGCAACTCCTAAAGTTGCCCATGAAAAACATTGCAGCTAGGTTGAAGGGCTGGTAAGGAAAGGCTGGAGGTCAACTTCCTCCACATTGCAATAGGACAAAATTAATCCTGAAGGTTAGTTATCAAATACCCAGTGAAGATCAATACCCATGCTACAAAGTCTCATTTCAAAACCTCCAATGTTCAAGGGTAACAGTTGAACCACTGCGAAGGACAGACACACCCTAAATTTCGACACATTAAAAGGCTTTCAACTGAATCAAACTTTCAACTCCTTAAAAGAGTGAATTTTTTATCAGCCACATATTAAACAGGAAAAATTACACTTGTCATGAAAAAGGTTTTTCATTTGACAGGATTCCAGCTGCTGTCATAAAAAGGGGACAACTCCTCACCAGAAATATCCTTTGACTGCATTTTTAGTTGTATCACTAACCCTTTATGTAGCTTAGAAATACCAGTTCCTCTGTCTACAAAGGAACAAAACAGCTTAGGTACAGTCCTGCACTAAGATATGGAAAAGGCTGCTTTACTGCTCCTAAGAACAGTGTAAGACAGTTAGCCCACAAGCAGTGGGCAAAGGACACATCTCCAGGCACTAGCTATGTCTGACTGCCTTCAAAATCAGGATTCCTTTCAGCCGCTGCCAACTCAACCTAGATACTCATGTTTCAAAGGAAACATGTTTCATCTCAGTGTAGCTCATTAATACTTACATTGTTTATAAACTGCATCCATAAGGAACCTTAACTAACTCTTGGTTGATACATCAGTTTCAAGCATTCTACCTGCTGAGCTAACAAGAATGAAAACACACTACAGAGCTGTTCAGTGGAAAAAAAAAATTCTCATCAATAAAGATTTAAACAAAATTCCTGGTTTCAAAGTATCAAACACTCCAAAGCAGATCTGACAATTATTCCAAAGTCAGACCAAAAAGTTTGCAATTGTCATCAAAATGATAAGAATGGCTGAAATACTACCCCATTTTCCAGCTACATTTTAAGACCCAGCATAAACGTTCAGCCCACGCAGCTCTGAGAATACCAGCAGTTAACACAATAATTACCGAATGAACAGGCATACACACCCACCCCTAAGGTTAATCCACACATCCCCACTGCAAGAATTCCTCTACCAGGGTGAAAAGCTTAAACTTGCCTTTCGGAAACAGGGAAGGCACTCAGATTAAAAAAAACTGGCAGGGTGAGAGACTGGCAATAAAGACATGGCACAGCATGATATCTATCAACAGGCAACTCACTTAACCTTAGCTCTCCTGTAAGCTTGTATTTTTGCCTTGTGCAAGATATCAGGACTTTTTTTCATTAAGGGGCGAAGGGACTCGGCAGCAACCAGTGCTGCCACAAAATGAAAAGCATCACTAACAACAACAGTGACAAGCATCAAAAGTGGTTACCTCATCTTTGGGAAAGTAGGGTCGTATGGTGTACACTTTGGAAGTGGGTGTTAATGGAGGTGGTTGAAAAAAGAGGTCATTTGCCCCATCAATAGGCAGCAATCGCTGTGAAAACAAAATATTTAATATGACTGTATGAACAACAAAACCCATCACTCTTGGGCGTGCACTGCAGACTCCCAAATTAACATTTGCTATTTGCAGGCACCCCAGAAGAAGGTGGGGTTTGTATGCTTTACAAATGCAAGACCTTATTTGAATAGAAAATATCCAATTGATATTTTAAAATATGCAAGTGAAACAGCACATTAAGAAACTCTTAATCTTATCTGCTTTAAAATAGTTTTAACCAATCGTATCTACACTATCTCTGTATAAGAACATAGAATGTCAGGAGGAAAGGTTTGGTCTGAAGAGGGTTAACTGGCCAGAGGAGACACTTTATCCCAAAAGCAATGCGCTGACTCAATTTGCTGCGCACAGAGCACCTGTGAGGGGGGAAAAGTACAGCACCTGAAAAATCCATGAACAAATTTGAACATGGCATAAACAGCGATTTGAGAATATTTGCCAACTGAAATCTTTGAAACAAAGTGCAATACAGCTTTCTTTAGGAACCAAAATTGATGACTCTCCCTTTTGCTCATGGAATTCCCATCGGCAGACAAGCATGCGCGCATTGTGCAATTGCGGGCGCAGATAAAAATGCTGTGCGACCTGCAAAGAAACAATGTGAAATGTACAACTAAAGCCGCTGCGCTTCGCATGCGCGTGGGACAGGCAGCATCTCCTTGAGAAATTACTGTAGAAAGGGGAGGAAAATTATTTTAAACCAAGCTGTAAGGCTAATGGGCTTTGGACCAGAAAGCCTTCGGCAGACCAATCCTTCCAGACCTCTGATGTGCAACAAAAGGTTTCTCATAAACAAAGAAAATGTCATTCAGTTGTGAAGTCATATTGATACCTGGAACTCTCCTGCTAGACCACCTCTAAAGGCCCAGGGTTCTTGGTCTCCACTTAAGAACTGTGCTGAAGATTGACTACGACACCCTGTTGAGATCAGATCCAAGCGGAGAATGTTACGAGAAGGGGGATTTCCTGGGTGTCTAACATGTCCAAAAAGCTAATACACACTTGTGGAAAAAGCTTTCTAACTGAGCTAGAATCCAGGGCTTGGGGGGGAGGCTGTAATAATGTATGATTTATAAAGATTTTGTGCTTGCCTGCTAATTGCAGCATTTCCAATTTTTTCATTATCTATAACAGACCAATCTAAGAACAGGTGAGGTGATTCAGCTAACACACCTCATTTCAGATCAGAAGACACAAGAACGATTATGCAAGCTTCCCAGGCATTCTTTTTTGTTTATTTGTGACAGAAGCATCTATTTCATTGATGAAAAGATGACATCTTGGAAGCTACATGGCTCAATAGCTATTGTTGTAAATTTTAGATCAAACAAATGCCATTATCACAGCCCCTTGAAAAGAATGGACCTTTCTGAAGTCACATTTTAGTAATAATTGTTTCTAATCTTGTCAGAAAACTAAGACTGGCAATATATGCAAATAGTTTGGAACAGTTCAGGCAGTCAGGACAGTTGTATAAAGCAGTATTCTTAAGAGACTGCGCAGATTACATAACCTAGGCCACACCTTCGTAATGCTGCTGGCAGGTTAAAACACTAAGTAGTGTTAACTGGAATTAACTCATAATTTAATTCATACACCCTGTTGGTCACAGATAATACTAGCTTTGCTTTTTACCATCTCAATTTTTTCTTCAAGCATATCGGATGCACCAGGGTCCACGCTGAGCAGCCACAGCAGGCCCACTGAAATGCTCAGCTGTAGTTTACACTTGCTTCAGAAGTGACACTTCCACTAGCCATTTGACTTATAGTACTATTCCGACAGCAAGGCACCATCAACTGACATAAATAACATATCATAAATGACAAGCCTGTGGGGGGAAAAAAACAAGGTATCTTGAGTGGAGATTTCAATTACTCGCCTAGTTTTCTGACAAGATGAGCAGCGCAAATACTCTTTTCCTTTTGCGGACAGCAATCTACCTCCTGTTCAAGTAACAGTCTCAGATCAGTACAGACAAGTATGTTGTGCTAGTCAGAGAGTCCCAAAGTGTACCAAGTTTGACGTTTATGAGATTTTAGGAATATATATTAAATACAAACTACTAAGCATGGTAAATTTCAAAAATGATCCAAAGATCAGAATTTGGTTTACTCCCACGTATTAGAATTCTCACTTAAAAAAGATAACCTTCGCAAGCAGATTTAGTCAACAACTTGGAAGACAGTATCTGTCTATCCTTTGAGACTACAACTTAACTAGCACTTCCAATTATTACAGTAAAGAGCTGCGTGAATGAAGAGCTGTATAAATGAAAAACATAGTTAATGCCTCAGTCGCTGCGCAAATGTGACTTCAGTTCATGCCTACTGAACATCTAATCTATCTGAGCTGCCTCACAGACAAAACCTTTCCATTTTAATTAATTAATGACGACGCGCTGTGAACATCTGGCGCTGTCCATCCAATAGCAGTAGAAACTTGTGCTGAGGATTCTCCCATCTGTACACAATGGGGAAGAAGACAATAGAATTCATTAGTAATCCATAGTACTGTATAGCCACACTAATTTAAGGGACTGAATGCTAGCTGGACTTGGGAGGAGAGGTGAAGAAAATGAACATTCAGTGGACCATTGAGCACACCGTTGTGAAAACTAATTTGTTTGGATTTGTAACATACTTAGCTTTATATAACAACGTACTTTATCAGAGACATTTGCTTTATGTGTATTTACTCTAGTGATAAAATCCAAGCTGAAGACAAAAACATCGCCTCTCACAGAAGCACCATTAGCATAAGAGTATTAAACTGTACACCTGAAAAACTCTTGGAACTAATTTTTCAACTGTGTGATACTAGTTGGCATTGTTCTGTTCCAGTACTCAAAAGTTAAGAGCTAGTATTTATAAAGTTGACTTCTAATGTGAACTAGTCCAAATATTTGATGTATTTAAAGACTTGGGTCCAACTTTACTGGGACATTAAGAACTCAAGACAATTTTGGCTAAAATCAGCAGGCAGTTAGATAATGCTGAAATGCAGTCTTAAGCTGGGCCCTCAATGTTTAGAGATTACAAGAATCACTGTTCTCTTTATAAGGGTTTGGCCTGGAGTTTTAAACACATTATCAAAAACGAGAGAATTCTTTCAAGGTAAAGGTCAACAAACAGCAAGGACAGTAAAGCTGGGGGAGCTGCGTTACACTGGTCTTAAAAATGCACAAACTAAAGCTTTCAAAAAAGCATTAGGCAGAGACATTAATATACTACAATGCGCAGGGCTAAACAACCTCAGTTCCCTCAGCTGCTCCTCGTAAGACTTGTTCTCCAGCCCCTTCACCAGCCTCACTGCTCTTCTCTGGACACGCTCCAGTACCTCAATGTCCTTCTTGTAGTGAGGGGCCCAGAACTGAACACAGTACTCAAGGTGTGGCCTCACTAGTGCTGAGTACAGGGGCACAATCACTTCCCTTGTCCTGCTGGCCGTGCTGTTTCTGATACGGGCCAAGAGGCCATTGGCCCTCTTGGCCACCTGGACACACTGCTGGCTCATATTCATCCATCTGTCAACCAACACTCCCAGGGCCTTCTTTGACAGGCAGCTTTCGAGCCATTCTTTCCCAAGTTTGTAGCACTGCATGGAGTTACTGTCCCAAGTGCCAGACTCAACACTTAGTCTTGTTAAACCCCATGAAGTTGCTCAGCACAAACTGACTTGATGACTTAATAGTATCTTCTCTATCCCTGCTTAAACCTGCCACTGTTTAAGAATGCCATTTAAAGACAATCCAAACATTAGGACTAGACGATGGTGGTGTAATGGTTAACCACTGCGAGGTTTGTGACAGCTACAAAAAAAATGTGACATGAGACCATCAGCTTTGCTGCCTGCTGTGTATGTCAAACAAGTCCAGAGCATATTCCTTACAGCTGGATTGAAACCTGAAAGTGAAATGAGGTCACCAGAATTACCCACAGGCCATGCTGGTGCTATCAGCCAACTTAGAATCCCCCAAAAATCTTTAGAAAACAAAAAGAAAACAAAACAAAAAAAAAAAGCCATACATTAAAAAAAAACAACTGTTTCAAGCTCAGTTTAAGTCTCAGACTAAATCTGTCTAGACAGCTCCACATTTTCCACCCAATAACAACAAAAAAAAGAAAAAAAACAAGTAATTAAAAAAAAATCATCAATTTGGAATGTGTTTAAAGGAAATCATTTTGCACCAGAATAGCCTTATGCTAAAGCTCGCATGCGCACAGGGCTGGGAGGATCAGCTTCCTCTTGGCTAGACCCAATGAAAGGTTGCTTCTGCAATTGTTCTGTTGAAGACAGCAATAATGTTATCAAGACAGAGCAAGTAGCAGATGGCTGATGTGGTCACATTTTGTAGCGTCATTTCCAATCATACACCAGGGTATCCAAGGAGTTACATGGCATAGTCCAGTGTGCATTCAGTCAAGAGTAAGGTAAAGTCAACACTTACGTGTCAGATGAGATTCAAGTTTCATTAGCCCAAGAAGAAAATCAAGGTCTCCAATCTTAAGGATCCAGCAGACTTCACATATAATACCAAAGCAAATTCACAGCAAGCATTGCTTCAAATAGTGAGACAGGAAATCCTTTAAAACAGGGTCAAACCAGACCCCACATCCGAGAAAACACATCTGCCTAATACTTTGTTTTCCCCGTGGGCTAATTAAAAAACAAAACAAAAAAAATAAGACTATCCAGCATTATAATGGCTCCCAATGCACCTACCTAACCACTGCACAAAAGATTTCACCATTGACATAATACTCTTGATATCCCAGACGTAGGAGTACATGTCATAAAGGATAGTCCTGTTGGCACAATTGGAGAGGCGAGTGAACATCCCCATCACCAAGCTGCACATTTCTTCAAACTTGGCTGCTCGGTTACGCCATTCTTCTATCTACGAATGGAGGCAAGAGATCCACAAGATCAAACACAGCCTTCTAGGGAGGAGGTGCACTCTAAATATGGAGGAAGGCTATACAATTCATTACTTCATTTTACCAGCATGGACTACGACACCGCACATGACTCACAGGAATTCTCTACGGCTGTTAGAAGTGAGGCCAGTCCAGGGATCACTGGTCAAATGCAGACACCAGAGTGCCTTCATAGTTATGTGGCACTACAGGGCTTAAAACAGAGGATTCCACTGGAGGAATGAAAGTTACTGTGACCTGCAGTTAGTTATACACTACCCTTCAACTTTCAGGAAGTGGAACAGTGAATTCTATCACAGACATCAGCCAATATTGTTCAGAATTTAGATTTAAAAGGAGAGAAACAAGATTCACACTCACTTTTTCAGCATCCTTTCCCTTGCAATTAACACTGACAACACTGCTATTTGCTCTGAGCCACTGGAATTCTCTCAGCATCTGTGCACCTTTGGGACCATGTTCATAAGGAAGGTAAAACAAGTCAGCGAGAAGCTGCAAGTCCTCTAAAGTCACTGGTTCTACTGTGTAGAGAGGCTTTTCATTCAGCCCAGGCAGAAATTGTTCTTTGTTAACTTGCTCATCAGTCTGCATGGGGGCAATGTCACTACCAGAGTCTTCCTGCATAGACATCTCTGGGGACTTCGATTCCGCTATGCTCTCCTTATCAGTATCCATTGGCTTCAACTCCTCTGCCATCTTGGCTTCAGCAATATCTGTCAGTATCTGATTAGCGTTCTTGTCTGTATCATCTTGTTTCTCCACCACCATGTCCATCGGCTCCTCATCAGATTGCTTCTTCTCTTCCTCCTTCACCAAGGCCGGTGACTCACTGCTCAGTGCTGTGCCCTGACTCATGATGGGTTCTTGGTAAACTGTGGTAACCACAGTTGCTGCATTTAAAGAGGACGGTGCCACCAGAGGCCCTACATCCCCTACGGCAGTTTTAGCACCACTGTGGGCCACTTGCCTACCTGAGAATAAGAAGAAACAAGTTTAGAGTTTCCAGTATCTGCCAATTAATACTCAAATCGGCAAATACTGCAAATCATGGATAATTCTGTCACCACAGCAACCAAACAACACAGCCTCCTTGTGGTACTTTATCTGTTCACTTCCGTCATTGGAATTCTAACTACTTATATTGACTTCGTTTCTTGCAAGTCTCTCCTCCACATAACTGGTAAACAATGACAGGATGGGCAAAAAGATAGGAAAGAATTAATACTTATGTGCTGTCAGCAGCATTTCTGACTACACCATCAGAATAAAAACCTCTCTAAGTTCAATTTCTTCATCTGCATCAGCTGACTTGTTAAATTTTTAGTTGGACATAAGAGTACAATTCAAAATACAAGGACTGAAGCTTAAATAAATCAATTGCAGAAATGCCTTTAACCCAGGAAAATGGAGATACTCAAAACCTGACTGGACATAGCCTTGGGCAATCTGCTCTAAACTCACTCTGCTTGCGCAACGTGCTCAGAGTCAGAGATACCAAGAGGTCCCTTCCAACCTAAACTATTCTGTGGAAATGGAGGAAGATGACACCTTAATCACTACTCCTCACACAATGCTTTTGCTTCAGATGAATCTGAGAAAGAACCAAAATCCTACAGTTCAAGAAGATAACTCCTCCCAATTCTGTTCTGGGAGGTTGTTACATTCCACCGTCAGTTATCAGAGAAGGGAACCCTGATCACCTCAACCTCAAATTTGAGAAGAGGAGTTTTTACCTCAGCTCTAAAGCTCCCATTGCTGGAAGGGACCCAGTTGGTTTCTCTACACAGAAACTAAGAAAAACAAATCTATGTTAAAACAACTGGAAGAATACAGATTCTTATGGGGCAGAACTGATGTATACAGTAATCTAACACCCAATTCAAGAAAAGACTATTCTTCCTACTCTCTTAAGTCCCACGGAAGCCTTGTAACAACTGGGACTAGTAGCAAGATGCAGACTCTTTCCTGTCTTGTATCCTAAGTGTCATAGGCTCGTACACCAAGTTTGCTGCTGCTGATCATCTGGAGCACTACAGGCATACTGCAGAATGCCAAGCATTCTTTGAGTTTCCCCAGTAAGTAAGGCAGAAAATACTTCAGACTGAAAAGTATGCAAGTTTCTAGGATCTGTAATAGTTTTAATCTAAATGCAAGTACTGAACATTTAACCCCATTTTTCTACCAACCCCAGAACAATACCAGATCAGACTTACTGCTGTATTGCTGAGGTACCCCAAATTCCTGCAACCATTCCGTTAAGGCCAGCTTCAGGGCCATTTGTGGGCTGTAGAGAACATCTGTTTCAATATCTTCATCACTTCCCTCATTTTCCAATTTAATCTGGATAGAAACTGTACTGTCTTCAGTATCAGCTACAGAGACAAGTTGTAAAAAGTTATGCAACTTTCATACAAAATGAAAAAACAGTTGTCAGACAAGACATTCAAGAACCCTCTAACAGCTCTATTTCACAAAGAAGGACAAAGCAATACATCCTAATCAGATAAAAAGGAAAACTATGGTCATCATCAATGTCAACAGAGTATGCAGAATGTGGGTATTCTAGCATTCAGAGTTCCTCTTTTGATCTGAACTGCTTCTATTCAAATTAAATCAAATCCATGGATTCTTATGTCAAATTTGGGCAATAAAATTAATTGTTGAGAGTGCTTCTTACATAGCCACAGATACATCTCAAGACCAAGAAACTCTCTGATAGCATGTGGTATAGATACTTCCCAGGAAGTCCATAAAACAATCTAGATGGCTGTTATCTTTCAGGCAATTGCCATTTACTTATGAGACAGAATATGCTGGGTGATCTTAAAAAGTTGGCAAGGAAAGGCTAAAATAACTAAAAGAAACATTAAAAAATATGTATGACATATGGTTAAGCACAGATGCCAGTGAACAGTTACGCATACTTACTCATCACCACATCTTTTCTCACTCCATTCATGTTTGACTTGTACCAGGTTGCAAGAGTGTGAATCGCAACATAATTGGCTTCAAATTCACAGTTTGGATTGGTCAGAACTCCCTTTAGTCGAGGGATGAGCTCTGTTGACCGACCTTTGTAAGGCCCAAGAAAAAGCCTCTTTTGATCATAATCATTAGCGTGAATGTTATCCCAGATAACGGGTGCTCTCCTGATAATCTTAGAAACTTCTTCGATGGACTCTACCGGAATGTCTTTGGATACAACTTTCGGACCTAAGAGTGAAACAGAATAATCAGAACTTGAATATTCAACCCCCAAGTTTGTTTTATTAAGTTCTTATGAGAAACATTTTTAAGACCAATAGCTAATTAAAAAAGAAATAAAATAAGCAAACCACAAACCAAGCAATTTTTACCTGTCCATAACACCTCAATACCAGGGAGCAGCTTGTCTCCTACAGTCCGTAAATACGGTGACTGGGCAACATTTGGATAACAGAAAGTTCCACAGTACTCTGTATAGGAAGACAGAACATCACTCACTGCTAGTGGAACGAGGCACACATGTGACAACACATCCACTGTCCCACAAATATGCAGAGAATACTACCACTTCAGAAGAGAAACATCTACAAAATTAATCAAGAAAGGCCCAAAAGTCTAAACAAAAAGGACATTATGAATGATACTCAGCATAACGATCAGAAAGGAAACACTTTAATATTTAAAATTGCTCAAATGCAAAATTAGGAAAAAAACTAATTAAGTTCCTAAAAAAAAGGACAAGTAACAGCAGACAATATGCAAGAGGACCAGCAACCCTCAGACTGATTACAAAGTGCAAATACCTAAAAATACTAACATCAGAACATATGTCTCTCTAAAGTTAAAGAGGAGATCTGCAACAGAACCAAACTGCTCCAGGGTAAGGGGATAAACAAATTAACAATGACAGATAACATTGCTACTGAATTGCATTTTCCTTTCAACAATCCACAACGCTGTTCTCTCTCCCTTACAATATTCGTATTAGAGGAAGTTTGCAATTTGAAAAGCAGTGCAAGTAATCTTATTTTTCAACAAATAAATAAAGCAACTCAGTGAATAATAAAAATGGGTAATGTTATTAAAAATAACTTTAATAACTTTCTTCGCAAGTCTATTTCTTCAACCAACCCCAAAATATTCCTTAAAGCAGTGGTTAAACATTAAACCAACAGGCCCCCTCCTTTAAGGCTGAACTAAATGATTAATCTCATTTTACCTGTAGGACAGAAAAGGAATGTGTCTGGTTCTCCTAGATATTGATAAATTTCATTTGTGATTGAGACTTGAGCATGAGCAAAAGAACTGAAAACTTCTTTGTCTGCTGCACACATGTTGTGATCGATATCATCAAATAGCAGTGCAAAAGATCTGCAGCCAAATTGGGAAACCTAATACAAGACACAAGAAAAAAAGGTTTAAATTTAAGTTATTTTTATCTGCTTTTTAAATAAAACCATAAAATTTTTATAAGGAGAAGCTACAGAAATGGGGGAGAGAAGGTAGGGGAGGTAGACTTTGCTATCTGTTCACAACAAATGCCTATCCCTGACCCACTGCTCTACTTCTTGCAAAGATTAGACTTCTAAAGACGTGCAATCTGCTCCAGCTTTAATAACCCAAAGCCGATCTCACTGGACAGACAGCTGGAAAAAAGCTAACTCCGTAACAGCTTTTTGACAAAGGAGAACAAGGTCAAGAAGTGCATGTCAGGTCCACCTTCAAAGGCGTTTACTGTGGATAAGAGTTCTTGCTTTAGAAATGCATCTTGGCTTCAAGACCCTAAAATACTCTGAAGACAAGCTCCCAAGAACAGCCTTCGGAATCCAATAAAAGATGAGAGGTTTGGAGTATTTTTAAATCTAGATCATCACTGGCCACTTCTGCATTACAACCTGAACACACCCATTGGAACTACTCAGAGGTATCCAAACTAACACCAGTGCTGAAAGCATTAAAGAAGCTAGCGAAAAGCTGCAACAGTGAGCAACCAAGTCTTCAAATTAAATAGCACTGCAGCAGTGGTAAGTTTGTCACATTTACCTGGTCCAACTTGCGTTTCAACGTGGACACCTCTTTAGGATTGGAGAAGGTGATGTCAAGCCCCGGGGAGATTGCATAGATGAACTCTATCTCATGTTCCCGTGCAGCTGATATTAGAGTCATGAGCTGCTCTGAAAATCAAATGCAAATAGTTCAGAAGAATCCAATAATTTAAAAAAAATTAATCTCTGACATCATTATAAGAAAACTATAAAATGCAGATAACTCTGCTATAATAATAACAATGTTGGAATTGCTTAAAACTAATACAGTAAAGAGCACCAAATTATTCAGAAGAGTTCTTAGAAATTATGTCAAAAGCTATGTAACAATTGTCTTTGTATTGTTATTTTCCATGTTATTTGAAAAATTCTCTTTATCTCAATGTCGTAAGACAAACCTGGATTTACATTATGCACGCCAACAGCTCTAGAATTATTACTCACTTTTCCATTTTTGTCACACATACTAAAGAGCCAATTCAATGTAGTAACACCACCCTGCATGACTAATTCACATACTGTTCATAGCACTGGAGCTCAGGGCACGTGAAAAGGGGCTTTTTGTAACATCACTGTGCAGAGTAGTTGCTTTAAGAAACAAACTTCAAATTTAATCTTCCATAAAATGAAAAGATAATTATTTTTAGATTATTTAGTGATCTTTGTTGTTCCTGGCAATTATCTTGCAGTATCCTTTAGATTACATTCCTGCAGTGATTCAAAGGGGCCTCCAAAAAGGATTATTTAAAATCAAGCAAGCACCATTTTTCTCCTCACCCAAGGAAAATTATAATCCCCACAGGCTAATAAAACACTGTGAATCCCATAAACACGAGAGGTGGATGGAAAGCCTCACACTAGCTTAAACTGCTCTTTAATGTCCTAAGTGGTCAGAAGCTGCTTTTCTATCTGGTACTCTCTTTGTTGAGACAAGCACTTAATGAATCACATAACAGGGCATACTATTCACTCAACAATTTCTTTTCTTCTCCGAAGCAAATAATTTCTTTTTCAAAATCTGCCTCAGATGTTAAAGAGTCAGAGGAATAATTCTGAGCAAACTTTCCCTGGAAAAAAAAAGTAAATCTCATAAGACAAAACCTTAAAAGCAGTTTTAGAAATAATCTGTAGAGTTATAGTTCGAAGTAGAAAATCCATGCATATGGATTTAGCTCCACTAAACACATCTGCAGGGTATTAAGAATAGGTCTCCTCTCACCTTTGGAAACAGCTGCTGTGATTAAACACACACAAGCATGTCCAGCAACGACCTATTCACTCAAAAGGCTACTTATAGGCACCACAAAAGGGAAATAAAGGCAATTACCCGCTTCCTCCACGGAGTACATTTCTCTCCAGAACATCCTGTGCTTGTAGTCATCCTTTGGAGCATACAGATATGTATTTAGTCCCCACTTCTGAAGTCTATAAACATAGAAAAAAAAAATAATTCATTAGGAGAAGAGCCTATAAATTCAGGAATTTTACTTGATTTTTTTTCATTGCACATTGAGCTATACTATTAAGCCACAATAACTTCACACACAACTGATATTGGACAAATTTGGTTTAGGCAAGATGGAAAGGTGAATATGAGGCTCTGAGAATACTGATGAGGCAAAACACTAATTCAAGTTAGAACAATAGTTCCTACTGTGCAAGATCATGATTATATTGTGATGGAATGTGCTGCTTTAAGAGGAAGTGTGACTTGCCTTCTAAAAAGTTCTTTTCTCTGCTCCATAACCCAAGGTCTTCCATAAAATCCTAAGGGAAGCAAGATTAAAATTATTCAGTTAGATGTTAAGATTATGCCTGCTCTGTGAAACATTATATTACAACCCAGCATTTTCTTCTTCCTCTGCTACATTCATCAAAAAGCTTCCCCAAACCAGGAAGGGGGGGGGGGGGGGGGGAAACAAACCCACAACCTAGTTAGACAGCATTACAAGATTGTAACAGCCTAAACTGACCTACATTTAAAATGCAATTATAATTTATTTCATTTCTTATGATCTATGGTTTTATAATTTTGGCCACTAAAACAATTAATTTTCAGAATCCAAACAGTATTCCTGAGCATATGCCCTTGACAAGTCAAGTCATCATTATTATGAGTGGACTGAACAGACATAACCTAATTAAATTATCAATCCACACACCAATAAGAGATTTGATTGTAAAGTGAACACTGAAGACACCTGAAAATACTTACCAGTTCAAAAATGCTTAAACAGTGACACAGATTACAACACTAAATACACACACAGAGTACGTAAATACATTCTGATGTAGATGATGTGTAATTAAAAAGAAATGTGAAAGAGAGTCAACAAAACGCTTTGGATTTCATTCCTTTAATTCAGTTTCACAGGTTCCTTATAAAAATGAACTTGCAAGTTGATAACTCACTTTATAATTCCCACATCTTTACAAGCTAAAACCATGCTTTTGAATAATCACATAAAAGCATCTACACAAGTGATTTTAGAAGAGTATGTATTCAAAGTCATGGAATCCCACAGAAATTGTAACAGCTTCTGGTTTTAAATCTAATCCTTCCATTCTCGAAACAGAATACTTTAAAAAGCACTCTCAGTCAAATAAATTCACTTAGATCTATGTGCAAACAGTTCAACCACAAGTAGGCACTTCAAAACAAAGCTTCAGCTTGGCAGTCTGTGCAAAGACCAGAGACTAAAATAACACTGAAATTTAATAAGCTCTTATTCTCAAACACAGCCACTCGGTGATGAATGATGCTGCTAATACACAAAGCTCATGTCACCCCACAGAATATCAGTTCAAAAGGCAGACAATACCTTCACTTCCAGAGCTATTCGCCATTGTAAATCTGTAAATATTTGGTTTTGTGGAGGTCAAACCCACCCTCCTATGTCCTTTTAAAGCTCAAAAAACTGATACAACTGAAGCATTGTCCATAAACTAGCAAGTATTTCAGTTGCTTGTTAAGTGAACAACACATAAGCTGAAATCTGGATCCAGTTTTAAGAATTGGTCTCACGAAGAGTGACGTCAGACTAACTGGCACCACGAGGTGGCAAAGCTGAGTAACTATTCCTTCTCACAAGCCGCCAGTGACAAATTGAGGACAGTCAAACAGAGAAACAAACAAGAGAGGAATTGTGAGGCATGAAAATCTCCCAGTTCATTTCACCCAAAACAACTTTCTCATTTTCACTAGTGCTACCTAATTCTGACCAATGCTGCCCTAAGGAGGCTCGACAACTCACAAAAGGAATGACAGACTGCAACACCGACTCATACCACCTATGTCTCAGACCTCATCCAGAATACTTTTGTTCTGCCTGTGATGCTGCTGTTTAAGACCTACTAGCCTAAAGCAGAGCATAGGCCTACTATAAACAAATGAAAATCTGATAACGAAGACTAATTAAGACAGAAGAGAACAAGCTAATCCAAAGCAGTACCTTTCCATCTGTCACCACATTTTTTAGATTACTAATATTGCCAGCTGATGACAGTTCTTGGATCTTTCTAATTTAAACCCAACCTGGTTTTGTATTACTCCCTCAAGACTGTGTATCAAGTTAATACAAACAGACCATGTCAAACACCTCAGAGCAGTTACCACAGTTCTCCATCACTGCCTCCAGGATATCCTGGCTTTTAGCGTACCAGAGTTTTGTATCCAGTACTCTTAGACCTTATTACTCCCCAAAACAGTGAATTTGATATCTTATCAAAAGCTCTTCCCATTCTTATGAGTGCACAGCCAGTATTCGGCCAATTCCACTCCCGCTTTTCTACAGAAGATCCAAACTCTCCAATACTGCTTTAATCTCAACATACCTCTGGCCTGTGTTAACCACTGTATTATGTTTTCGTATTTATTTACACTTCTGAAGTTACTCCCTGTCTCATCCATCCTGAGTCACTAAACAGACAAATGTTTTCATCCACTTCTGTTTACCTCATTCACCACCAATGGAGATTTTCGGTTTTTGTTTTTTTGTTTGGTTTGGAGGTTTTTTAAACATTCCCTTTTTTTCCTGTACATATATTAATGTCATATTGGTAACTCCTAACAAGTGCTAGACTGCTTCATTAGACAGAGGCCATTTTCTTACTTTGTTTTATGTACAGTACAGTCTAGAACACCTGCACCAAAATATACACAGAGGAGATCAACCACGTAACTGACAAGAATAATTACACCATACACAGCGGCTCCCATATAAACCTGGACGAACAGGAGTACTGGCAGAAACACATTTCTGTTCACAGTTATCAGACCTCAAAGCCTTTAATTCAGCATCTATTTTCACAGAATTATGTCTATTAAAAAAAGCAAAGACACCTCTCTCCACACTGACCCTATTTAAGCCCTAGCATTAACTGGGCTTAGGGCACTTGCCACAGAGACATTTGCAGGAGCCAAAAGGCGTTTTCTTTTTAAGATATGAACAAAAGGCATTCTGCTAGCAATGCAGATACTGACTTTGATAAACTGCCCCTTTCACTCTCCATTTCATCTGTCAATCATTTTCTTCTCCTGTTGAAGATTCCTTATAGGTGCAGAAATAACAGCAGTCCACAGGAATTAAGAACAATCCCACACGAACTATTAAGCTGGGAACAAACCATTCTTCCTGCTAGCATTCAACCATTTACCTTAACCAACCTGTCAAAAACGCAGAAAAATTCTGGCTATCTAAGAAACGGAAAGGGAGTCCCTTTACTTTGCAGCTTCTGCAACAATTCAAGTCTTTTCAATGTGGCAACTATGCCAAAAGATAGGACTGTTCTACAGCACAATTAAAATGGTAAGCTATACCACTTTTTACAGAACAAGGAGCATTTAATACTAATTCCAGAGCAGATGTTTATGGAATCATATATTCCCTACCCAGGAAAATGAATCTGAGCCTCTGGCTCGCAGCAGGTACAGCTGGGATAATCGCACAGCAGTTCTTCTCTCCTACCTCCCCCTTCAGACACGTACAAGCAAGCGAGCCACAAGCACTCGAGAGCCAGGCCTGCCCTCGCCCCGCCGAGCAGCTGTGCCCAAGGGCGCTCCTTGCTAGCGCTCAGCAGCCAGCCCGGGGGTAGCTGCCCCACCCGGTCCGGCGCGGGGAGCCCTTGCCGAGAGTCCCGCACTGCCCCTTTCGCAGAGCGGGATCCGCACCGGGCAGGGGTGGAGAGGGGAACAGCAGCACCAGATGAGAACTCAGAGACACAGCCCCTCTCACACACACCGCCGCTCCCAGCCTCACAATTCCTCTCATACGCACAGCCCCCTCCCCTCCACACACACAGAGCCTTCCCCCCCCCGCGCACACGCACGCACGCACACACACACAGAGCCTTCCCCCCCCCGCGCACACGCACGCACACACACACAGAGCCTTCCCCCCCCCCCCGCGCGCACGCACACACAGAGCCTTCCTTCCCCCCCGCGCACACGCACACACACACAGAGCCTTCCTTCCCCCCCCCGCACACGCACACACACACAGAGCCTTCCTTCCCCCCCGCGCACACGCACACACACACAGAGCCTTCCTTCCCCCCCGCGCACACGCACACACACACAGAGCCTTCCTTCCCCCCCGCGCACACGCACACACACACAGAGCCTTCCTTCCCCCCCGCGCACACGCACACACACACACAGAGCCTTCCTTCCCCCCCGCGCACACGCACACACACACAGAGCCTTCCTTCCCCCTCGCGCACACGCAAACACACTCTGAGCCTTCCTTCCCCCTCGCGCACACGCAAACACACACAGAGCCTTCCTTCCCCCTCGCGCACACGCACACACACAGAGCCTTCCTTCCCCCCCGCGCACACGCACACACACACAGAGCCTTCCTTCTCCCCCGCGCACACGCACACACACACAGAGCCTTCCCCCCCGCGCGCACACACACACTCTGAGCCTTCCCCCCCCCGCGCACACACACACTCTGAGCCTTCCCCCCCCCGCGCACACACACACTCTGAGCCTTCCCCCCCGCGCACACACACACTCTGAGCCTTCCCCCCCCGCGCACACACACACTCTGAGCCTTCCCCCCCCCGCGCACACACACACTCTGAGCCTTCCCCCCCCCGCGCACACACACACTCTGAGCCTTCCCCCCCGCGCACACACACACTCTGAGCCTTCCCCCCCCCGCGCGCACACACACTCTGAGCCTTCCCCCCCCCGCGCGCACACACACTCTGAGCCTTCCCCCCCCCGCGCACACACACACTCTGAGCCTTCCCCCCCGCGCACACACACACACTGAGCCTTCCCCCCCCCGCGCGCACACACACACACACTGAGCCTTCCCCCCCCCCCGCGCGCACACACACACTGAGCCTTCCCCCCCCCCCCGCGCGCATATACACACACACTGAGCCTTCCCCCCCCCGCGCGCACACACACACACAGAGCCTTCCCCCCCCCGCGCGCACGCACACACACACAGAACCTTCCCCCCCCCCCCGCGCACACACACACTGAGCCTTCCCCCCCCCCCCGCGCGCATATACACACACACTGAGCCTTCCCCCCCCCGCGCGCACACACACACACAGAGCCTTCCCCCCCCCGCGCGCACGCACACACACACAGAACCTTCCCCCCCCCCCCGCGCACACACACACACACACAGAGCCTTCCCCCCCCCGCGCGCACACACACACACAGAGCCTTCCCCCCCCCCGCGCACACACACACACACACAGAGCCTTCCCCCCCCCCCCGCGCACACACACACACAGAGCCTTCCCCCCCCCGCGCACACACACACACACAGAGCCTTCCCCCCCCCGCGCACACACACACACACAGAGCCTTCCCCCCCCCGCGCACACACACACACACAGAGCCTTCCCCCCCCGCGCGCACACACACACACACACAGAGCCTTCCCCCCCCGCGCACACACACACACACACACACAGAGCCTTCCCCCCCCCGCGCACACTCTGAGCCTTCCTCCTCCCCCCCGACCACACATACACACAGAGCCGCCCCCCCCCCGCCTCCCTCCCCGCTCTCCCGCGGACACCGCCCCCTCCCAAACACCTCTTCGTTCCCCGGGATACCGAACCCCTCCCTCACCCTCGACCACGCCGCAGAGGAAGCGGCGGGAGCCCAGCGCGGTCTCGGTCTCAGTGTCGGTCTCCTCGCCGGCCGGGCCGGGCCCCGCTGCGCCGGGCGGCTCTAAGGGGGGCCCGGACACCGCGGCGGGGCCGGGGCTGCCTTGGGGCTCCTCCAGCGCCGCCTTCCCCTCCTTCTGCACCATCCTGCCTCCCGCCGCCAGGGCCTCGCTCGCCGGCCCCGCGGCCCCTTTGTCCCCGCCGCCGCCGCTTCCTGTTTACGGGGCCGCGCGCCTGCGCGGGGAACCGGCCCCAACCGGTCCGCACCGCCCTGCCCGGATCACTGCTGCCTCCGCGGAAAGGGACGAGGCGGCCTCGCAGCACCGATCCAAACCGCGCCGAGAGATCCCGAGCAGGAACAACAACGGGACGAGGAGACCGGGAGGCGCCGCAGGGAGCGGGCAGATGGCGGCGCGCACGCGCGGAAACGCCGGAGAGCGCCCGCTGCGCCTGCTCGCGGGGGCGGCGGGCGGGGCAACCTGCGCGGAGAGCCCGGCGCGCGGCCACTGCGCACGCGCGGGGGGCCCAACACGGGGAGGGGGAGAGGCGGTGCGGGAAGGGCTCATGCGCAGTGGGGTTTGTGTAGGGAGGAAGCGGGGAGAGAACGCGGTGGATGGGGAGGGCGCATGCGTTGGTGTAGGGACGCGGCGCCAGTGCGGGGAGGGGCGGATGGGGCCGCCACGGGAGCAGCTGCCTACGCGGGGAAGGACGAGGCGGTCTCACAGACCAGCTCCGCGCCGCCGGGAGAACGGGAACAACAACAACAACGGGCTGGGGAGCGGGAGGTGCTGCTGGGAGCGGGCGGGGCGTGGGAGGGCGCGCGCTGCACCTGCTCGTGGGGAGGGGTGAGGCCGCCTGCGCGGAGAGCCCGGCGCGCATCCATTGCGCATGCGCGGGGGGACCCGCGGGGGGAATGGGGAGCGGCGGCACCGGGAGAACGCGAATGTGCGCGGAGCGCAGCGCCTGCGCAATAGTTTGTGTGGGGAGGCGGTACGGGCGGGGGCAGAGTGGATGGGTGGGAAGTGAAGTGTTTACTGCGCCTCCGCGTATGCGTGGCAACTGCGTGCTGTATCTTACTTTAGGGGCGGCCGGCGTAGCCCGGCGAGCAGTAGGGTCTATCCGGTCTGCGAGGCGGATAGGAGACCCGAGACTCTGCCGCAGGCTGTGGAACCGGTTGGGGTCGATGATCTCAAAGGTCTTTCCCAATCAAACGATTTTATGATTCTAAGGGGAAAAGCCTTATGCAAGAAGTAGTTAGTACTGTAAAAGTGGAATCAGTTTTCTGACTTCATCCAAGTCTCATTTAAGTTACTGTATTCTTGAAAATTGCAGACTGTATCTCTCAGCGTGTTTTTCACACAGCTTGTTTTCAAATTGTGTGGGTTTTTTTTCAGAGACTGTTCTCTTTAGAAACAATGTGTTAAATATGATGTGTGCTGAACAGGTGTGTCTTCTATAAAAATTTCTATTTTGGACAGGTGTGGTTGGACTCCATGCTCTCAAAGGTCTTTTCCAACCATATGATTCTATGATTTGTTTATAGTCCCTGTGATCTGGGGGTGTTGAAGACCGGGTTGGATGGGGCCTTGGGCAGCCTGGTCCAGTGGAAGGTGTCCCTGCCCATGGCAGGGGGATTGAAACTGGATGGGCTTTGAGGTCCCTTCCAGCCCAGGCCATTCTATGATTTCTTCTCTCTGGTGACCAATGACAGGACTCAAGGGAACAGCAGGGAGATGTACCAGAGGAGGGTTAGGTTGGACATATGGAAAAGATTCTTCACCCAGAGGGTGATAGAGCAGAGAAACCACTCCCCAGGGAAGCAGTCACAGCGCCAAGCCTGACAATATTCCAGAAGCATTTAGACAATGCCCTCAGACACATGGTGTGAATGTTGGGGATATTCTGTGCAGGGACAGGAGTCGGACTCAATGATCCTTGTGGGTCCCTTCCAATTCAGGACATTCTACGTTTCTATCTAAAGAATGTAAGGCGAGACAGAAAACTGATAATGTACCAGCTAGTGGAGATTTGGCTGTTGTGAACTTTATAATAACATTAAAATTAGTCCTTGGAAAGTAATAGAATATGCACTACTTTTCTGGGAAATACTATACATATGCATGTAGATGGGAAATATATTCTGTAACCAGCTCTTGTCTCATTACACATGACTGATAGAATTATTTCTTCACATGTCCACCACTAATAAAAAACACTTGTTTTTTAGGACTCCAAAACAAGTCCTAGAGAGTCTATTTGCTGGCATTTTTGGTATCAAGCCCCTAAAGCCACTCCCTCGCTCCTGGTACAGCCCAGCTGGTGTTAATGCTTGCAGATGTTTCCACACCTGGAAGGGGCTATAAGGATGCTGAAAGATGGGCTACAAAGCTGAGATCCTATTAGTAAATCAGATAAGGGGCCCTGAGGTCAGATGGCGTCTCTCCAGAGAGAGGCCTCAGCTGCATGGAATTTGGGAGCAACAGCTTCCTAGTGAGAAGACCAGCTCAATCAGGCTATGGAGAGGCAAGGGAGGTCACCTGCACTGGAGAGGCCACAGCAGGTACCAGCCAACAAGAAACCTGTGAGCAAAAAAGCTGCTGTATAACCTGGCTTGTGAGGAGTGGCTGGAGAAAGCCTGCAGACACCACTGGTCAACCCTTTCTAACTCATTCAGCTTTCCCAAAACCCTCCCTTGAATCTTTGAAGTGTTTGTTGCTCTTTGAGCTTATTTCTGCTGGTGCTATTTTGGCATGATGAGAAACCCAAGATGACTGTGTGTCAGGCTCCATCTATACTCGTGCTCAGGAAGCTGCAGCAAAAGCCCTGGCCAAGGAGCATCTCTAGTTACCATTGTGTCCAATCTAAAGCTTTCAAAGAACAAAAATAGCAATGGTACAGCTACCCTAAATAGTAACTAGCTGAATTTATGTGCAGCAAGACTCCATGGAAGTGTTAGAAGAGAAATGCACAGAATTTGGGTGAAAAACACAGTAGTCTCATACCACCTTATAGAGAAGAGACCCTGAAGCAGGCACATGGAAGTAATCCTGCAGTAACAGTTCCCCTAGTGCTGAGATCTCATCCTTTTACAAGATGTTTGTGTTCCTAGGCAGTATTCAGGATGCTGGAGTGCATCACTGCCCCAGGTTGCATCAGCTGCCTCATCCAATTGCTCAGCTGTTTCGCCGCAAAACTTCTATTCTTTTTCTCCCTGAAAGCTAGAAAACAGATGGCTTGAAACAACACAAGACTGCTGTTTTCCAAGAACCCATCAGCTCTTATCTCCTTTCTCAGCATAGGTGCAACAACTTTGCTGTTGCCCACCCATAAATGCTACATCCTAACACAGGAAACCTGGTCCCAAGCCCTGTCTCACACAGCAACTTCTCATAACAAGCTGATGACACCTCTGGAGGGACTGATCCAGTCCTCTGTCCTTAGTCCCTTTCCCAAGGGCCTGTAACAGGGACAAACCAAGCTGAGATAGTTTTTTGGGGGACCATCTGCCCCCCTACTATAGTTATTGGCAACATTACCTTTCAAAAAGCTATTCCCATTTGGTACAAAAGAGCTACGGCAGCACTTGAAGGCTGAGTGAGCCCCAGAGCACCCTTTTTCCCCTTGTCATCCCAATCCCTTTCCTGCCCTTTGCTCCATGGAGAGGCACTCAAGGGACCCCATTGGTGGCTCACAGCATCCCCATGCTGTGAGAGGGCACATCAAGCCAACAGATGGCATCATCCAAAATAGCAACCAGCCAAGCAGAACTCACAGGGGACAGAATATGCTGGGAGGGGTGGGTTAGAGGGGAAAGTGTACCCAGGCCAATTCATATTGCTGTACAGGGGCCTGGGTGATTGCTAGCATGTCAGAGAGGTCCCTGGGGAGTCAGAGACTTTGGAAAAAGCAGACTCACATCTTTCCCAGGCCCATAATGGTAATTCCCCCAGTAGCCATCCTTTTAAGATGCCTGGGTCTCCAGGCAGCTCTTTGCTTTGAGCTTTCAGTGCACAAACTGCATAATGCTGGAGGGTGTCACTGACCCACATCAGGCCTGTTATTCTGTTGCTCTGCTGTTCCTTACTTACCTGGCTCTTTCTTCCTTTTTGTTTTGCTTCAAGTATTTTTCCCAATTTCCAAGGTTGCACAATTCCAAAGACTAGTGATTGCCCACCAGTTCCATGTCCCCAAGAAAAACACCTTTCCAATCTATACCGTTTCAAGGTGGTAGCTGACCACTTCCCTTTTAGCTCAGCCTTAAATGCCACATCCTAACAAGGGCAACCTGGTCCAAAGCTTGGGTTCACCCAGCAGTTTCTCATGACAAGATGAAAACATAGTTGATAGCCCCACCCCTGAGACCCAAGGCACTTAGTGTAAGATCCTGTTAGTCTAAAGCGTACAGCCTCTTAGCAGAGGAAAGACTGGACTAATGGGGCTATCAATGGCCTGGCCAGGCTGTTTGGGACCCTGGCCTGCTCAAAGCAAAACTTACCCTCGTGCAACCTCAAAGAGCACCCATGCAGAGAACTCTGCAGCTGCATTACCCCAAAAAAAAGTCTGCCAACCCTCTGCAGAGACACTCAGCCCCTATTTCCTCTGCCCCCCAAGACAGCTGACAGATGCAAAAAACATTAACAGTGGTGTGCATAGCGATTGTGGTTAGATTTTATTGGTTCTTTGTTTTTTTTTAAACCCATATTATTGTTATAATACAAAATATACAGACTGGAGATGCCAAGCGGGTTGTGGGTCACCATGCCCCAGGGTAGGGGGGTCACACCATGCGACCTAGAGCGTGAGGGAGGAGGTGGCATCTGCTCCACATGGCAGGAGATAGTGGGTACCCCAGAGAGCTGAGGAAGAGGGAAGATGGGGAAAAGGAGATGGGAGAGGTAAAGGCTGGGATATCTGCCTTGCCACCCTTGGGAGACTGCAAGTGGGATCTCAGCCCCACAGCAAACTCAGGAAAAGGACTGTGAGATGAACGTGTTGAATGAACCTAAAAAACACATCATTTCTGCAAGGCTGGGTCAGGGAATGGCCCACAAGGGAGCAGCCCTCTTACTTTGTCTCAGGGCCCCGGTGAGGTTTCTAACAGCCCCTCAGCCTGCGTCTGGGGCTCCCTCTCTGACGCCGACACTGCAGCTGGGTCCAGCCCCAATCGCTCTTGGCTGCTCAGGATGCACAGGCTGAAGCAGCAGAGTCAAAAGCTGTCAGGGCTATGTATATTCCCAGTGCCTGTGGGATTGCACAGAGGGGCTTTTGGAGTTGCCATGGGTCATTAGCCCATGGGCATCACTGTCCCTGTGACTACCTTGAGAGGGTTATGGGCAGGACAGCTCTACTTGCACAAAAGCAGCTCTGAGGAGCTAGTGGTGACAAAGATGTGGGGAATCCCAGGGTACTGCCTCCATCCCAGGGTTCTCCAGGCTGGCTCTCAAACGGCTCTGCCTCCAGCCCCCACAACAATGACTCCTGGCTGACCACAGCCTCATCTTTCTCCCTGAGGAGCTGCCAGTTCCTCAGGGCCATGTTTCCAGGAACACCTCTCTACCCACTTGCTGGTATCCAGGGCAGGAGGCAGGGTGGGACAGGCCAGGACATGAGAGCAGGGGAAGGGCAGCAGCAAATGATGCTGGTAGTGTAGCTGTGAGGTCCAAGGGCCAGGGTGGCTACCAGAGCCCAGCACAGCTCCCTCCTCCACATGTCTCCATACCCAGCTCTCATGTCCTCAGGGAAGGGGTGGGAAGGGTGTCCCTCCATTGGAACCTCAAAGTGGGTCCCTGAGGTCCCCCATGTGCCAGCACCCTGAACTCAAGGGACAGGGGCTGAGGCTGCAGTTCTCCTAGCCCAGCATCCTCCATCCTGGGGGACCAGTGTCACAAGAAGTCACCTCAGGGTCCCTTCAGTCTCCCCTCTCTTAACTTCAAGGCAAGCCTCTTAGGTTTAACCAGGCCCTCCAGGACCAGGAGCTGCTCCCCACAGCTCATGCAGCGATGCAACCCAAGTGCCCATGTGGCTGCCCTCTCCAGAGATCGCCACTCTGCCCACCCACTGGGCCAGGGCCGGGCAAGGAGGGTGGCTGACTGCTCAGGGCCAACATGCCAGACACATTCCCCGTGGTAGGGCATGGCCAGGGCAGGGGAGGAAGCCAAGGTGCTGGCACCTGTTGCAAGACTTTATTAGTTTCTAGACAGCATCGCTGGAGGGTTTGGGCTGGAGCCAGTGCTGGGTGCTCCCAGTGCTGGGAAGGGTCAGGGGTCGGGGAGCTGTAGCTGCACAGGATGCTGTGCACAGGGGAAGCCTCTCCCAAGGCTGCGGCTTCCCTGCCAGGAACTGGTGCAGGGAGGTCTGTCCATGCCAAACGCTCACCCCATGCCAGCCGTGCCCATGCTCTGACATCCGGGAGCACCTGCTTGGGATCCCCTGGGGAAAGCAGAGCTGGCCCAGGGGGAAGGGAATATCCTGGCGCCGACCACGTCTCTGGGAAGGGAGGCCCCTTCCTGCACAGGTGTCTGTGCAGCCAGCAGAGGGGAGGCTCGAAGGAAAAGTCGAGAGAGAAGCAGGTTCTGGACCCAGTGGCAGGAGAGCTCAGCTGGAGGCAGGTCCAGGAGCTAAATCACATTGTCAAAGAGCTGCATGGACCGCATGATGTTCTCGTCCTGCAGGGAAGAGGTGGGAAGCAGGCGGTTTGGGCACAACGCAGCAATCTGGGCAGCTTCTCCTGAAACTGGCTTTACCCTCATACCAGTTCTGACCCATGGGACAAGAGCACCAGAGATCACAGGCTGTTTCCAAGCCTCATTGGGAGACACAGTTCTCCTTATCTGCACAGGGATGCTGGCACAGAGAAAAATACCAAAGTAGAGCCTGTGCCTTGTCCCTTGGAGCCTTGCCTTCAACACCTCTCTACAGAAAGCATTGGGGATACACAGGTTCCCAAGAGACAGGGAGGTGGCCCAGCCCCAGGGCAGAGCTGTTGGTAGATTTTACCTTCTGGCAGGATTCCAGGAACTCCTCGATTGTCACCACTCCATCCTTGTTTCGGTCCATTTTCTGCAGACAAGCACAGAATGGGAGGCATGGAACACTCCCAGCCCCAGGGGCAGCCCCTGCCCAGGTTCCACAGCGGCTGGACACAGCACATCTCTGCCCCAGCCATCCCCAAGCATCCAGCAGGACCAGGATGACCTCTTCTCTCCCTGGCTTCAGCACAGCCCTGCTTCATCCCCAGTGTTTTCTCCTGCACCATGCCAGGTTTTGGGCAGCCACTGGCTCCCAGCTGGACTCCGCTTCCCCAGGAAGCATTGGCTCACCTGGAAGAAGTTCTCCACGTGCTCCCGGGGTGCTTCGTCCCGCATAGCTGGGTAGGTGTATTTGCCCATCATGTCGTAAATGGACTTCATGATGTCCAGCATTTCCTGGAGGAAAGGGAGCAGAGTTACAAGGTCAACACAGGGGTCCTTCCTCCACCTTTTTTTGTGACGCTTCCGAAGGACCTATGGGATGGTCAGGTGTGTTCCTGCTGGCTCCATGCACAGTGTTGGACTGCGTGTGCCTGCATGTGTGATGGAACTGAAAGCAGCACATCCCTCACCCACCTTCCACCCTAGAGACACACCAGTGCCAGGGGGACCTTGTTTGCAAAGCTGAGCTCAGTGAATATTGACACCCCCCCAGCTCTCCTCCAAAGTTCAGCCAATGCTGCATAGTCCTGCCCTCATTCCTGCCATTCTCAGAATTGCACTGGCCCTCGGGACCAGCCTGGACCCCCAATCCCACCTCTTTGGTGATGCAGCCATCTTTGTTCAGGTCATAGAGGTTGAAGGCCCAGTTCAGGCGATCATCAATGGTGCCCCGCAGGATGATGGACAGCCCAGTCACAAAGTCCTGCAGGCATGGATAAGGCAGACAGATGGAAGTTACAGCCACAAAGGGCCTAGCAAAAACAGAGGGTAAAGCCCTGCTTGCCCCTTCCACAGAGGGGGAACTTGGCCTCAAAGCAGAAGTTCCCCGAGGCTGGGCTGACAAAGGAAATATTGAGTATCAAAAAGAACCTGGGGAAACCAATTGCTTGTCCCCAAACATGTCCCAATATAGTTCCTTGGGTCACAGAACCCCAGACAACTGCTGCTCAGTCAAAGCCTGACCAAGACCCAGCCATGGCTGTGCCAGCCAGTCTTGGTACATACAAGGCACTAGCCAGAAAATACAGAACCCCCCTTTTTGTTGCTTTTCACTACCTCTGGGAATTTAATATACCCTACCAGCCCCTGCAAAGATCTCCATCCATCTGCAACACTGCTCAGCCCAGCCCAGGGTACCTGAAGAGCTGTGCCCTCCCTGCCCAACTGCCATCCCCTCCCCAGCCACAGCTCACCTCAAAGCTGACAGAGCCATCGTGGTCGGTGTCGAAGGCGTTGAAGAGGAAGGTGGCGTATGTGCTGGAGTCTGGGGAGAGGCAGACAGCATGAAGGGGTGCTGTGTGACCCCCCTGCCCCATACAGGCACCCGTGTAGGGCATGGGGATAAGGACGGGGATGCACACTCACCTCCCTGTGGGAAGAACTGTGAGTAGATCTGCTTGAAGTTTTCTTCATTGACAATGCCACTCGGGCACTCCTGCCAGGGCAAGCCACGGCGTCATCCCCACATTGTAGAGAGAGAGGCTGAGCACCTCCCTAAATCCCTCTGGCTCCCTTGCGTTATTCCCTGGCCCTGCATTGCCTGTTGGGGCAGCTGGTAATGCTGCTTGGAGCACCTCCATGATTTTGAGGGCTGGGCCCCTCACAGGAGGGGCTCTGCATCCCAGGCACCCAGGAAGGTGGCCCTCTGTACCCAAGGGATGGAGCACATGACCAGACCTCCCTACTGAGCTCCCTGGAGGTGGGATCAGACCATAGCCTGATATAAACTTCAATCCCAAGGTCCTGAAAGGCTTTGCAAGTTCCCGGGCAGCACCAGGTGCCAAGGATTCTCCAAAGTGGACATGTCAGTGGAGTGGGGGCTAGCAAAGCTGGTCAAGGCATACTCACATTCTTGAAGCCTCGGTACAGGACCTGCAGCTCTTTGCGGGTGAACTTGGTCTGCTCCTGGAGCTGCTCCAGCCCCTCAGGGCGATGACACACAGTGGAGAGTTCAAACTCATCTTCAACGCTGTCTGCAAGGAAGCCAGGGGAAGAGAGGGCAGTTGAGGCCAGCACTGTCCTGCCCTGCCATGTCATGCCAGGGGGCAGGAGAGTCACCTTGCACAGCACACAGCATCCCTGCATACCTGTCTAGGATGACAAGTTTTTGGGGTGCCCTCCTCAGCCAGAGTCGGGTCTATGCCAGCAGGGGACACTCAGAGACACCCTGGGAGCAGACCAGTGCTGACACTGGGCAGTAGCTGCCCTCACCCCAGCTTCTGGTAAAGCCCAGGCTGGGCAGAAAGGTGTTATGAACCCCCCCACCAAGTTCTGAGACACTGCCCTCCCACCCCCCCCAAACCTGTCCTTCTCCTCCCCCCAGCACAAGCATCTGCCATGTGGAGCCAAGACCCTGGCCATCCTGCAGGTCTGCGCAACACTGGGGCTCATGTCCAGCAGGAGACCTTCGCCCAGAACCCCCAGCCCCAAATCCACCCCCTGGCCTTATGTAGACTCTGTTCTGGCCACTGTGACTCCTCTTCACTGACGGCTTCTCCCCATCATCTGGCAAGCTGCATGACCCCTGCTCGCAGCAGTCAGCACCCCCAGACCCCGCTACAACCAAGAGGGGGTGTGACCCCACAGTGGGTACCCAGCCTCCATGGGGTGAATCAGCCCCTGCCCCTCCATACTCACCTCTTCTCCCAGAGGGGATCATCTCACACAGTGAGGCAGGGGGAGACCCCACCAGGGGCTCAGACTCGCTGAGGGGCCAAGCACACCCATGTCAGGGAGGTAGGGGGCTCTGGACAGCTCTGTGCTCACTCCCTGCTCAGACCCTTTTTGCCCCCGCATTACACCTCCATCTCCAAACTGACACTGAGCTTCAAGCAACAAGCCCCCCAGCCCTTAAACCAGCACCAGGAGGGTCTTGCTGCCCCAAGCCAGCTCCAAAGCGGGTCTCGCCACTGTGCATCCTTTAGGAGCTGCTCTGGAGAGCTGGAGAGAGGGAAACCCATCCTGAAAGCAGGCGAGGGCAGAGGTGGGTGCACAGCCCATCGGATCTGACCCCTCCAGGGCAGTATTGATCCTGACAGCCCTAAACCCAGGGCAGAGAGTGGTGGAGGCATCGCCATCCTGCAGGCAGGGCCAGGACGGAGGAGGGCAGGCAGCAGCACCGCCAGGGACACACACACACACAAAGGCAAGAAGAAGCACTTGCTTTCGCTGAGCGAGGGGATGGATTTGGGCCGGCAGCAGGGCAGCAGTTTGAGGAATCGCTGCTTCAGCGCTTTTTTAGTATGGCCCGGCGGGTTGCCTGGAAGAAAGAAGGAGTCACCAAGCAGAAGAAGAGTTAACAGAGCAGCGTCCCCCGGAGCCGGTGGGCAGCAGCGCTGGGTACCCGGCATGGGACAAGTGAGGCCAGAGGCAGCACATGCAGCGTGAGGCCAGAGGAGCAGGAAAGCAAAGCTGAGCCCAGGCTCTGCTCACCTTTCTGCTTCATCCCAGAACAAACCCAGCACTGGAGCTTCCCTCGTTGGAAAGGATGGGGATGGCAAAGGGGTAACCCTGCTGCACTACCTATACCCAGCACCTCTGCACCCCTTCCATCAGAGCATGCTGAGATGCACCAGAGACACCCAGCAGCCCAAAGACCTGGGAGGTGGCAGGGCTGGACTCTGCCCTTTAGCCTTGAGGCCAAACACTTGCTCCTGGGGACCCTCCCTGTGTGGGGCTGTGCAGGGAGGCAGGGCAGGATGGGGCCCGACAGAACCAGGGCATTGCATCCTCCCTGAAGCTCAAGGCCAGGTTTGATCCTGCTGGCACCTGACTCGTGAAGCATGCACCAAAACCAGCCATGGAGCCGAGACTGTGGCATGCACCCCCACCCCAGCACAGCACTGGAATCTGAGCCTGGAGGTCTGCTTTGAGACAGCCAGAAGGGGAACAGGGCTCAGGTCTTTGCCTCCACCAGACTATGGGGCAGGGTGAAGGGCTCCCCACATCAGCCTGGCCCATGGCCATCATTTCAAAGTGGCCCTGCATTAATAGCAGGTCCACTCACTGCACAGACACCACCACCCCCTTGGGCACCCCCTTTTTCCCAATCTGGACCCCAGTGGCTTCACTCAGCCCCGTCTCTCCCAGCTGGTGCTGCCCCATGGCTGCAGACCCACTCCCCCCCTTCCCGCAGGGTCCCGCCATGCCTCAAGCCAGCAAATTTAGCGCAGGACTAATGGCGCAGGCAGGGAGGAGAGGATGACAGCTGTGCTGGGCTCCAGACCCCAAAGGGAGACAAAGAGCAACGTGGGGCACCAATGGGACAAAAGGTGCAAAGTCTCCTTGGGGCTCTGCTTATGCCCCTAGCACCCTGGACATCTGCAAGCAGGTCACAATGCCTACATGTCTGGATCCCTGGTTTGGGGGGGTTCTTTTTCTAGGGGGCTAGCAGATAGGGCTTCTCCAGCAGCTTTCTCAGCCTTATTGGGCTGAGCTGAGGTCCTGGTGCTGGGAAAATGGTGCTGCGTGGTACCCAGCTCCAGGATAGGGACATGGGTCTGCATCCAGCAGCCCCTTTGAGCTCACACCAAGGCAGCAGCCTGGGGCAGGCAGCTCCATCACTCTAGGGAGATGAAAAACAACTCCAGGAGGTCATTGTCACAGCAGGAGAACACACAAAGCCACTCAGAGAGGGCAAACTTGTTCCCAGGGAAGTGACATCCACAGCAGGGTGCTAGTGATGTGCAAACACTTAGCAAAGCACAAGCTCCCCCTGGCATTTTTCCTGCAGTGACAGGGGCAAGGGATCTTGGTGCTGGCAGGACAGCACAGCCTGGCTACTTTTTGTCTGCTCTGGGGTTTCCAGGCAGGTGAGGAAAGAGGCTTTTCCTTTCTAGAAACAAACATCAGTTGTGCATAAAACATGATTTTTGCCCAGCTGCTTTCCAGGGCTTTAATTTGCAGAGGGAAAGGGAAATTGCACCTTTCAGCCTTCCAAGGATGCTCTGGGGCCAGGTCCGACTGGCAGAACTGAGCTGTGGGAACAGACCTGGAAGGCAGAAGCAGCCCCGTCGCCCAGGGGGAAAGGAAAGGGTGGGCAGAGCAACACCCAGCACCAAGGTGATGGATGAGGGGAGGGAGGAGGGCAGGAGGGGAACCACACAGCAAGAGAGATGCAACAGAGAGTAAACTGTGGTTGGACTCACAGGGGCAGCAGGTATAGGCACGTGCAGTAGGTCAGGTCGGGTGCAAGTTACACTTTAGTTTGTTATAAAGAAGGAAAAAGAAAAAAAATAAAGAACATGGGTGTTTTCTTAAGGAGGAAACCAAAGAGGGCCCGATTCCAGGGACCCAGGGGCAGGGGAAGGAGCATGTTCAGCACATGCAGCTTAACAACAGGAGAGGGGTGACCAGGGCTGGGGTTTTGCTGTCCTGGCTTTGGTGTGCCTGAGGGTTCGTCTGGGGAGGACGCAGCATCCCCTTATTGCTTGTCCCTAGCATCCAAACTGGAAGCAAGTCTGGGGGCTCTCTGGGCTTTCCCTGTGTTGGGAAACAGCGCTCTCCAAAGATGGGGAGCAGAGCTCAGGCACATGCTGCCCTGCTGGGCACATAGGATGTCCACGGCACAAAGCCCCATCTCTGCTAGTGACAGCTCCTTTTCCAGATGTCGCTCTGCCCTCCATCCCTCTGCATGAGCCATCAAGTGGTTGGCACAAAATAGGCCAACAGAAAGGGCTGGCAGTGTTTTATCTCCGGCAGGAGGCCTGAGGAGTTAAGAGGCTCGTTGCTTCCCATGCATCACTTCACAACTCAGCAGAGACCAGTACTGGGACGGCCATGGACCACTTTGTATTGAGCCACCAGCAGCTGATGTGTCCTTGGGGGCTGGATCCAGCCAGTGTTGCCTTACTGGGGAGTTACGTGCTCCTGGGATGATATCCCCCTTCCCAGGGAGGACCCAAGCCTGGGCTCCTTCGTGATGTCCCCAGAGAGAAAGCAGGAGCTGGAGTCAGCCCAATGCATAACCACATCCCTGCCCTCCCCACAGCGTCAGAGCCACCAGCCCCCTCCCAGTGATAGCTGGGGAGACCAACCCACTGCTTCCACAGCACCCTTCTGCTAGAAAAGACCCTACAATAACAAACCGACAAACCAAAACTGCCCACTCACTCTCAGTAATCCATCAATAAATGCATCATCATGATGGGTAGAAGATGTGCATCCTACAACAGCGAGACCCCCACAGTGTCCCCAGCTCAGCACCCAGGCACAGGACCATTCCAGGATGGGAACAGAGCACCAGCAGCCACAGAGTGGATCACGCAGCTCCCACAGCCCTTGCTTGGCCCTGTGGGGCAACACCAGGTCAGTTAGGTCAGGAGCAGCCTGTACCCTGCACCCTGCCCTAGGAAAAGGGCTAGGGTGGCAGAAGGCACCTGGGTGAGGGGACTTTCTGCCTTTTCAGACAGCCTGGCTGGGAAGGAGAAGAGCCAATCCCAGAGGCACATGCCCAAGCTTCCCCTGCCAGACCATGACTCTGGGTCCATCCAAGCAGTGATGCTGAGCCCAGCTGTCTCTGCAACCTGTGGTTTATTATCATCCTTGTGCAGGGTTGAGCTCTGAGCAGGGTCCACTGCCTGTGGCTCAGGCAGTGTCACCTCCCAGTCAGGGGGACCACAGCTCCCCAGGGTCTGCAATGAAGGCCAGCAGGAGGAAGCTCCCCAGCTGCACCAGGGATGGGGGACTGTCAGGATGGGTCCCACCAGCAGCAGTTCTGCAAATGACTCTCATCAGTCAGTGGTGACAGAGCTGAGTGTAACCAAGGTGCTGGTACCAGACAGACATCCATTAAGGGAATTAAGTCAGAGCTGGCATCTCCTGGGGTGGGGGACAGACAGAGAGTCCCTGTCCTGGGTGGGGCAGGGACAGCCTCAGCCCAGAACAAGCAGGGCTGAAGGAGCAGGAAGCAGCAGCACTGCAGTTTATGGGGCAACAGAGACACCAGGCCAGGCTGTTCCTCGGTGCCAGAGAGAGGAGAGTGGCTGCATGACCTTAGTGCCAAGCAGACCCCAAAGAGAGATGGGGGCTGCACCAGAAGGGGCCACAGAGCAGGGCTGCCAGTGGTGCTCTCCCTATTTCCATCTCCAGCCTGTGACAGTGCTCCGAGACAGCCCGACTGTGCGCAAGGGAGATGTTGGCAGAATAATAATTTCTCAGGCCTTATCACGTATGAAACGTTGCAAGCAGGGAATGGGATGGGATATGGATGCCAAGGGAGAGTGGAGCTCAGGGAGCTCAGCTCCACAAACAGAGTAGATAAGGCTGTGAGATGGGACAGCCATGTGTGTTGCCCTGCCCAAAAATCCATGCTCAAGGACGTGTCCTGTCCTTTCCCCATCACCGCCTCCATGGCAGGGACATCTCTGGCAGCAAAACCTCGGTGCATCCAAGATGCCTGAGGAGTTACCCAAAAACTGACGCAGCAAAGCAGCAGCTCCTCTTGGCTGCAGGCAGCGTGTGCATCCCATAAGAGAGCTGGTGCTTTGCATACTCACTGTCCAGATGATATCCACACCCTCCCCAGTAAGGCACAGGGACAAAGCCTGGACATGCCTCAGCCATAGCACAGGTGGATCCAGGCAGCTCAGAGACATACTCCATCACAAGGGGGTTGAAAGCATCTCCTGGACACAGCACCTTCCTCCTTTCCCTCTGCTCAGCCCATAATTGTTGCTCTGATCATTCCGATCTTCACATCCTCACATCACAGTTCCCATCCTCCCATCCGATGTGATCTGCAGTCCTTTCAGCTCACAGCATCCCCAGCCAGGAGGCAGAGGAGATGGGGGCAAACAAACCCTAAATCACAGTCACGCAAAGTCTGCTGGCAGCTCTTGTCTGAGCCGGGACTGTCCATGGCACAGCCAAAGCAGCCAGAGGGTCAAGACAGCAGCACTGTGCAGCTCTCTGCACTCCGACCCTTGCTAGGCACAACCAACAGGTCGTGCATCCCTTGCTCTGGCAGGTTTTGGGCCCTCTTGTCTGGCCACATTCAGCCTTGTCCTTAGCATCCTCCTGCCAATCCAGGGGGCTCAGCACTGACAGCAGCTCCTTCCCTCCCCAGCCCTCGCACAGCCCCACAGGAAGGACAAAAGGGGCCAGGGTCTCCAGCCTCTTTTAGCTTTGCTTCCCCCCCATAGCTGTCAATTTGGCAGCTGAGAAAGCTTTCCCCCACAATGGTGCTGCACCCCACACCCATCGCTCCTTACCCCTAGCTCCCACTGGTCTCCCCAGCCCCACTTACCTGCAACCCTTTCCCCCACCATCTGACAAAGCCCAGTCCTCTGCATCTCAATGCCCAAGATTCCAACACCCAAGACAGTCTCAGTCCCCCAGCATCCCACATATCACTGCACCCCAGTGCCTCCTCACCCAGATACTCCCACACACCCAAACTTTCTAGCATCCCACACCCTAACACCCCACATCCCAATGTCTCCAGGTATTCCCACCCCAACATGCCTGATACCCCTGCACCCCATTGCCCCTCCAGGCACCCCAATACTCTCAAATACTCCCATATTTCAACCCCTAGACACCTTCACTTCTCCAGCTCCCTACATCTTAATGCCCCCAGACACCCTTCCACATCCTAATGCCCCCCCTATAAATGCCCAAAATGCACCAATCCTTCCAAACCTCCACCAGCCGCCCTTGCAGCCCCTGGGACATGAGGTAAGGAGCACCTCCACCACAACATCCCCACCTAATTGCAACCACATCCTCATCTCTGTCCGCATCCCACCTCCTCCAGCCAGGTTGATGATGCCCAGGGTATGGAGTAGCTTGAGGCTGGAGCAGAGTAGCAGGATGATGCCCACCGTTTGCAGCCCCTGTGGGTCCCAGGGTTCCCCAGCAACCGACATACCCAGACACGCAGCCCCAGCAGGCAGCTGCTCTGGCTGCAACGGACCCGGCAACAGAGGAGACGGGAGACAGGAAGGCAGGGGAAGAGAAGCCTGCCTTAGCCCTCCCTCTTCCCCACCCCAGCACCCTCTCAGGTTCCTAGGGGTACCCAGGCTGCAGGGGAGGGGAGAGCCCATGTACATGTCCAAGGGACTGAGGGGCCAGCTCTCATCCCAGGTTCCCTGGGGCACTCCACTGTTGTCACCCTCCACCCACGCAGTGCAACACAAGCACCCCAGAGCCCTGGAAAGCCGCAGAGGGGTGTAGAGCTGGCACTAACGAGTGGAGATGTGTCGGCTGTGTCTGACTCCCACCTCAATAACAGTACCTTGTGGCACCAACCCCAGAGCTGAGCTCATTGCTCATTGCCCCCCCCGACGCTGCTGCCACCCAGCCCAGTGACCAGCCCTGCCCAGGACAGCCCTCTGCCTCATCCCAGACCACCAAAACTGCCCCAGCAGTGCTCTCACCTTGCAAGCACTCACAGCATGGCACGAGGAACTCCTTGCCCTGGAGCTCAGCCTCATCCATTGACCACTTCTATGGATGCCTGCCACTGTCATCTCTTCCCTCTTCACTTCCTGAGGGTTGGAGTCTGGGCCATTGGGATGCACCTCTCCACACCAGCAAGCAAGTCACAGCCATAGAAGATTCATGGCACGTGGAGGAGCTGCAGCTGGGCTGCCAGCCCTGGGTACCTTGCTTGCTGCTGGAGGTACTTCCACTCCACTCCAGGGTGAGCCCAGAGGGACAGAAGCACGGTGGTGCAGCCATCCAGGGTGGGGTCTTCCCACAGCCCACCAATGCCCTGCCTCGTGGGCAGCAGGACAGGGATCCCAGCCTGGCAACAGTGGTTATTAGAAAGTTTCTTTGAGCTGGTTTTGTATGCATCTCTGACTTAAAACTGCTTTTTATCTGGCAGCCCCATGCTCCAGCAGCACACCAAGCCCCAGGGCAGGTGCCTAGGGGAAGGAGACATTTCCATTTCCATTTCCATGCATTCCAGGGAGGGGATGCTGCAGCCAATCACCTCCTGCTGCCTGCATTCGGACCACAATCCTACAGTTGCGGACCACAACCCTACAGAGCCCTGCCCAGGGCATTTCTATTCCCACCTGTTCCCAGTCTGGAGGTCTAATCCTGCCCCTTGCAGGGGAAAGGTGAGGGAGACCATGTTGAGATTTCACAGTACCCTGCAGCCCTGTCCAGCTCTGTGCTAGAGAGCCCCGGGTCGGCTTCAGGCCAGCCTCTCTCATTGGAGTTGGAGGTTTCATCCTCTACTTGGCACAGCCAGGGCTGCAACGAAGGGCTGTCCCAACAGGCTGCCTTGCTCTCTAGCTTTACTGCTTTATCTCCAGCCTGTGATTTCTCACCTTCCCACGGTTGAGCAATCTCCCTGGCTTAAAATCCATCTCTGGGGCAAGAAGCAGCAGAGTGAGGTCCTTGCTCTGAGTCCAGCTGGGTCCCCTTGCTCACCTCTCCAGGCACATAAGCAACTGAAAGAGTGAGCCAGGCTGGAGGGAATTGGGAGGGAAGCAACGTGAGAAGTGATTAACACGAGGCCGGAGGGAGAAGAGATTTCGCAAGCTAATTGTGTCTGGCTTGGCTGAGTGAGACGTGACAGTGACACCACACAGTGGCAGTGGGGTGTGTGCTGAAGGCACTGTGATCCTCCAGGAGCTCTGTGCTGGGAGACCTGCCCTGCCGTGGCCCCAGCCGCTGGGGTCACAGCCAATGGGACCCAGGACCAGTCACCTTCTCCTGTAGCCTCAATGTCTCCACGCAGGGTGAGACAACACAGCCCACCCTGTGCCCACGGAAAGGATGCATGCTGTTAACCCTGGGTGCGGAATATGTGGGAGATGCTCCAAAGAGGGGAACATAAGCTCCCCAGGAGACCTTCTCCAACGAAGATCATAGCACTGGCAGATGCAGCCCTGCTACAGCACACCTCAGTGTGTTAGGCCATGCCAGATCCAAATCCAAAGCCTGGCCATGACTACTGTACAACTCCGTCCCTTCTCCTCTTGCTTTGCTACCATGAGCCAGCAGCTCTCTCCTGATTCAGCCATCAGCCCCTGCCAGCCAGCTGAAAAACCTGCCAGCCCCTGGGAAAAAGAAAGGCAAGGGTTAAACCTAAAGCAGATGGGGAAATCCCTGGTGCACCCCAGCCCAGGGAGCCTCAGATTCAACCTTTATCACTCCCAGCTGTCCCAGGCAGGATTCCGGTGTTCCAAGACCTAGCACACCCACAGGCAACTCACCTTGACCACTTTGGTCTGTCAAACCTGCCAGGCTGGATGGTGCCCTGAGCCTGGGGACCCATGGCACCGCACCCCAAAGGGCTCATCCCTGCTGCATGCAAAACGCCACTCTCCTCCCAAAGGCATTCCTGAAAAGCCAGAAGAAAGCAGGGCTTGGCACAGGGCTTTGCCCTCACCAGCATTGTGGAGATGCTTGTTTTCTCTCCTCTCCGGAGAGACTCTTCACTAAGATGGGCACCACCCTCCTGCCTGGCATCCTCTGGTGTGCCAGTAGAACCCAGGCAGGCTGCTGCTGCCTTCTGTTTCTCCCCAGAGCATGGAGGGCTTTGGCACCCTCTCCATCTCTGCTTCCCCACCAAAATCTCAGCTCTAAGGTAACAGCAGCAACCTTCTGGGGAGGGCAGTGACCGGCACGCCCAAAGTCGGGGGCTGTCAGAGACACCCCCAATCCTGTCTGCCCCACGCATGGACCCTGACCCGGGCAAGGCAGTGACAGCCTTGTCAGTCCTTGGCAGGCACCAATTATCCTGCCAATAGCAAATTTCAGCTTCATCTAATATTCATCTAAGGCTGGGCTACACAGGCAGCTCTCCCGCCTTTAACCTCCTGCCCACCCCTCCTCCCAGCAGGACCGATTGCTCTGTGCTGAATTATTGATGCTACACTTCAGGAGCCAAAATCGATAGCGTTCCTCTTTGCCTGCCCCTTTCCGAGTGCTTTACCAAAATGGGCTCTTGGCAGGGAGCTGGGAGCCCCAGCAGCGCACATGGAGCTCCACTGGGAGATGTTTGAGGTTGGGGAGAGGTGCAGTGGCACGGGGCAGCAGAGGGGTGACATGTGATTAACCCACCGGTAAACAATGCCTGCTCCAGCATCGATTGCTCCTGGAGCTCCCGGAGCACAGCACACCCCCGGGACATGTGCTGCTGCTGCTGCCAGACAACAGCTCTGGCTGCACGGTATCTGAGGGGAGGACACTGCCAAAGAGACAGGGTGAGGGGGTGCAGACAACCAGTGCTCCCAGTCAAGCCGTTGCTCAGAGGAGGGCCAGCTCCAAATGGAGGATGGGTTGCTCAGAGCCTCATTCAGCTGAGTGTGGAAACTCATCAAGCCTGGAGTTCCACCACATTGTCCCCCTTCCCTCCACAGTCTCACTAGGGACAGACAGGGTTTCATTGCAAGATGTTACCACTGGACCCTTCTCCAGGGATGGAGCAATTTCCTGGTGTCCTCTGGAGATGCTCCCTACTCAGGCCGTTACCGTGGTGGCATGACACTTCTCAGCACATCCACAGGACACCACCAGCAGAGCCTGGGCAGAGAACTGGCAGGGACATGGCACGGAGAGCGTGGGCATGGGGCAGGGGAAGTGGAGCAGGCAGTATTGATGGCTCCAGAGCTGGTGGCGGGGCTCTGTCTCCATTAGCAGGCCTGAGCCATTAGTGTACAGTTTCAGGCTCTTTACGGTCCCTGAGCTGTCACTGCTGGTTCAGGCACAGCTGGTAAACAAGCCCCAGAGAAGACTAAGCATTCACCAGCCCCCGACACTGCCTTGGACATTCCCTGGAGAGTAAAATCTACCTGCTGCCTCACGACCAAGAGGGACAACCCATGCAGCAGCATCTCTCCCCAACCCAACGCAACAGCCACTTGCCCACAGGACTCCCCGTACAGTGCCCTCAACCTCAGTCAATTTTTGCCCCTCAAGCAACACCTTTCCCTCTCCTCCAGACACCTTTTGGTGAGGGGAGCAATTGCTGCCAATCCAGGGCACCTGGATCCCCTCTGAATCTCCAGCAAGGTCAGAGGGACCACAGCTCCCCAGCACAGAGATGGCAGGGCAGGCTGTGCCTCCCCATGCTGCACAGTGACAGTGTCCTCTTGGGGACGAGAGAGGGCTGGCAGCAAGGCCTGTCCTTTGTGAGAGACACGCAGGCTACTGTCAATCCCAGTCCTCTCTGGAGGGGTGCTGTCTGACAGGGACAAGGCTGGACACAGGAAACTCCATCTCCAACCTCCTGCTTTGGCCCAGGCCACAGCAAAGTCACTTGCAGGGGGACAAAGAAATGTGCCCCAGGGGACGGAGGAGCAGGGGTCAGTGCAGCCAAAGGCAAAGAATAGACACACGGGCCACAGGGTTGTCCCTGCCTTGTCCTATATGTCCCTGCAGGATGCCTGTTTCCCTCTCTCAGTTGTGCAGAGCAGCCACGATTGATGCCACTGGGTGTGGGCAACTGCACGAGGAAGCAAAAGCACACGGAGGGGGTAAAAGCAGAGTCTGAGAGCGATATTCCCCCTAAATCACCAGCAGAACTAGGAAGAGGGGACCAAGCTGGGCAAAGTCAGCATGTCCTGCATGGGGGCCAAAAGAATTTAGCTCAGTTTCCCTCCTGGAATGAACCAGGTAGAAGCAGTGCTGCTGGAGCACAGGGACAAAGCAAGGAGTTAATCAGCAATTAAAGCTTCCACCTACCATGCTTTCCTGTCCTGCAAGCAGGTTTGCAGGGCCACAGGGAGACACTCCCCACCTCTCCCTCCTCACCACTAGGCACGGCCAACCCATGGGTCCAGCCCTAGGATGCCCCAGCACCATGTGTGGAGGGGAGTCAGCGCTCACTGCCGCACCCAGCCTGTGCAAGAGCCAGTGCTGCAGAACCAGAGCGGAGCATCCCAGGGCACCAGTGGACTAGGAAAAGTGCCTGTCACCTCCTCATCCATGCATGCCTTGATGCCCCAGGGATAGGCACACTGCAGCATGCTTCAGATGGGGATAGACAGGGCTAAGGGG
Organism: Tapera naevia; assembly: GCA_033556795.1. Taxonomy (NCBI): domain Eukaryota; kingdom Metazoa; phylum Chordata; class Aves; order Cuculiformes; family Neomorphidae; genus Tapera; species Tapera naevia. The sequence goes on from JAUMJJ010000082.1 coordinate 3,430,455, forward strand.
ACCTTTTCAACAAACATCAACCTTAGGAGTCCAGAGAGCTCCCAACCAAGATGTTCTGACTTCCCTCCCACCACACACAGTCCCTGGAGCGGGTCCGGGCTCTGCCAAGCGTGCCCTAAGCACACTGCTCAGCACCTTGGCTCATCTCCAGCTGGGTGCTGCCCACCTGTGTCCCCTGACCCTGCCCAAGGGCCACAGAGGGACTCTGGGAAGGGCCAGGAGCAAGTTGTGGAGCAGGGACCCATACTGCCCAGGCCTGGCTGCTCTGCAGGCTGGTGCTCAGCCTGACAGGTCATGCTCAGGGTGAGGTGACCACAAACCCTTGGGACGCCTCGCTACTGTAGAGGTGCTAGGAAACACCCCAGTGCCCCCTCGCACACTCACACGCAGTCTCAATACATGGCACCCCAGCACACCCCGAAGTCACCACCGCGCAGCAGCCGCCCTGCCAACCCTGTCCCCTCCCCATCTCCCCAGCTGCCAGGATCTAGCACAGAGCAGGCAGGAAAACCCTGCTTGCTCCTAAGAGCAGCAGACACTGCATCCCAGTACTCTCCTGGGGATGCAGCACCCTCAGAGCATCCTTGGGGCACCTCTGTACATGCTCCAGCTGCCCTCGGTGCTCCCAGAGGAGCCAGCACCGCCCACACCCGTTACCTTCCAAGGACACGGGCTCGAAGAGGCCAAATTGCTCCAGCACCTTGACGAAGAGGACCAAGACCACCAGCACCGCAATCATCTCAAGGCCTTCCAGGTTCATGGTGGGGGTGTTTCATGGCCTCACACCCCCCACCCCCACCCCACTGCCGTCCTGGAGCCCCTTCACCCCAGCACTGCAGCTGCCGGACAACACATCCCCCAGGACCCCGAGGGGGGGATTGTCTGGCACCCCTCTACTCAAGGTCTCCTGCCACCAGCCATGGGCAAGCGAGGCGTCAGCGTGGGGCTGTGCCAGGCACCTTGAGGAGCCACCAGCCGAGAGCCCAGACAGAGCAGGGCCGTGCCTGTAAGAGCAGAGAGAGGCCAAGCGGAGGGAGGCGTGGGGGGGTGGCAGGGCTGGGGGGGAAGGAGGCATGCCCTCCCATTCCAATGACACCACCTCCATCGATTTGCTTAATGCAGTTGCTAAGGAAACAGGCCACAGATATTAAAAGGCACTCAACTCCCGGAGGGGACACAGGGAGGGGACAGGACGCTGGGCACTGGCTAAACATCCAGGATGGGAATGACTCAGACTTGTCCTCTGCACCCCACACACATGCCTGCCCGATGGGGACCACCATAGCTGAGCACACCAAGGTCCTCACAGTCCTCTCCTGCAGAGGCTATGGGGCAACGGGTCCAGCTGCCCCATTGCTGAGCAGGCAAATGGGTCTGGCTGTCTCACTAGGAGAGCCAAGAGGAGATCAGGAGTAGGGCTGGGGGAATGGGCCATGAGTGGTGGCTGCAATACAGATGCCCAAGATGTTGCCAGGCCCACAGACAGCACAGCAACAGGCAGGAGAGGAGGGGACACAGGGGCTGAAGACTCAGTGGGGCCAAGGGACCCAGACAAGGTCACCCAGCAGCTGGACGCAAAGGGTGAACCCAGGCATCTGCATGGCTTAAGCACACATCCACACACAGCCAACAGGACTATATTTAACTCCTACAGCTTTTTTTTTAACAGCATCCCAGCTCTTGCTTGGCTGCTCCCTCACAGGCCACAGAAACCATGAGGGAGACAGGCACCTACTGCCCCTTAACCAGGGCTCAGCACCTCTTGGCTGCACAGCATCCCCTGGAGATGCCACTGGCACTGTCCATCCCCAGGTAGATGAGTCCCACATGGGACATGACACAAGACCAGTCCCAACTCCAGCAGCACCGTGGCAGGCAGGGAACAGGGCTGCCCCATGCCACAACTGCTCCTCGCTCTGCTTTGTTCCCTCCAGGAGCAAAGCCAGCTGCCCAAGGCTACGTGGCAGGCTCTAGGGACCTCCCACCCCCACAAAGGGCCCTGCAGAGAAGGCCAGGGCAGAAAGTCCCTATCACTCTCTGTTGTCTTTGTGTCAGGGGGGAAATATGTCACTAAAGGAAGAAACGTCACCCTGGGACAGCCAAGGGAGAAGGGGATGGTAGAGGTACTGGCTGATGCTTGCATGATCTCCTAGTAAGGAGAGTAAGGCTGCCCCACACTAACCCTCCCAGGCCCAGAAGCTCCATCCAGGCTCCCATTTCCAGCCTAGGAGGCTGTAGGTTTGTTCCTTGGCAGGGGACAGAGAGGGATGGTGGCTCGGTCCCAGATCATGGCACAGTCGGACGATCTAGTGGCTCTGTGCCACCAGACTTGGCATCTAGTGCCTGCCTGGGGCAAGCTCCCAAGGTTCTGAAGCCAGCACAAGATACCAGTGATGCATCAGAGGTGGCCTGGGGAAAGAGATGAAAATCCTCCCTGGGGAAACATCCCTCAGGCTGGAAGTTTTCAGACTTGACATTTCTTTTTCTTGGAAAGAAGTGAGTTTCCAGGCACTGAGCCTTGATTTCACCCCTCTGGCTCCTGGCCTTGCCCCTGCCCTGAGCCAGTCCCTTTGGAGACAGGGTGACACAGAACTGTTACATTCTTGAATGAAGTTCCTCACTGATGCCAACTGCATTTTTTAAAGCAGTTTTTCTTGCTGGGTTCCAGTTGTAACCTATCCTTTCCCTGAGCCTCTAGCTGCTCCCAGGATTGACGCCTGTCCCATACACCATGGGGCTATTTATGCAACCTAGTTTTGACTAGAAACATTGGTAGAGGAGCCCTTCCAGCCTGAGCCAGGTCTTGTCCCATCAAAGGGGGTTTGAGGCATCTCCTTTGCCAAGTGAGCCTGCTCAGTCCACACAAGTGAAGTGTTGTCAACTCCTCTGCCAGCAGCATGGGACGCTGGGGCCAAAGGGCGCAGTGGCAGGTCAGCCACCGGGTTACAGCTTCCCCTCGTGCCTGTCCCACGGCACCCGGCCTCCCCACCGGAGCAGCAATAAATCACCCGCCAGCCACAATGTCAGGATTGCTCATCTCCATGCTGAGGCCATTAATAAAAGCCCTCCACTATTTGCTACCAGGACAACGCAGGATCCCACCAGGACCAGCACAGACACCAGGACTGGTCCCATGTCCCAGTGCCATGCACCATGCCAGAGCCCAGCTCCCAGCACCACAAACTCACCAGGGTTGCTCACCCAGAGCACAACCTCTCACACTGAGGGCAGCTCCAGACCAGCTGAGGGGCTGTGTTAGCAGATCAACCTCTCGGCTCACCCAGGCCCCCAGGCATGCTCCTCTATCTGAAGCTGCCTCAAGGGAGGAGGACATACATAGGACAACGTGTCCATGGAACCAGACTTGCAGATACCTGCAAGGGTTGCTCAAAGGGCCATCCAAAACATATGGACCCCACCAGAAGCAAGGCAGGACTTTGCCCCCCGCCCAGGGGCATGGCTCTAAGGGCTGGCTCCTCACCCCTGCAGCCAGCCAGCATCTGGCCATGCCAAGGGAAGAGCCATAAGGCTCTGGCTGAGCTGTGCAGGGAGAGGTTATACGGATCAATGGAGAAACATAGGCACTGGGCAAGAGAGGCACTGCATGTCCCCAGACACACCAGCACTGGTGCCACCCCTCCTGCCCTGCTCCTTACCTTGGCTGTCTTACCATGCAAAGCCCCCAGCACATACACCCACTGCAGTATAGCCTGGAGAGACCCTTCACCGGAGAAACCAGGACCCCCACCACATTCCAGAGCTCCCCAACTCACCAGCTGAGGAGCAAAGATGTAGGTCATGCCCTAAGGGACCAAAAGCCCAAGAATGCAGACTGAGGTCCCAGTATCAGCACTTGGCACCCCCACAGAGTGGGACGCACCTGGGAGCCCATCTGCATCCCCGTCCTGCAGTAGGAAGAGTGGTACCCGGACACTGGCAACTCAGTAGAGCACGATGCGCCCAGAGCAGCCCTGGGCACACCGCAATTCAGCCCTGGATGTCACTGGCTGCTCTCACACACAGTGGAGCAGGACCAGAGCCAGGAGGCACAAACAAAATGACTGAGGAGGAGATCAAGGTGCCCCAGAGAGGCAGAGAGGGGGGTCCCCAATACTCCTCTCCCACACCAAGAGCTATGCTCGCCTTGCCGCCTGGCTTATGGAAGGGGCAGGATGGACCAAAGTCACCCTGTCTCCCCATGTCCCCAACCCCATACCTTCGATGCCGCTGATGATTTTGAAGCAGCGAGTGGTGAACCAATAGGAGATGAGGAGGAGGATGGCAATCAGGGAGGCATAGAGCAGGCTGTCGTTGTGCAGGGATGTCCTCTCCATGGCTCCATCCCTTGTGCCCACTTGCACCCTGTGCCCAGCCCTACTGCGCTATCTGGGGCAGCCTTGTCCCAGCAGCCCCCCTACCAGAAGAGACGGCCACCTCGGGCAGGGAGGCGGGGGGCCACATGGGCAGGCAGGCAGGCAGGTAATTGGGAGCAGGCTGTGAGAGCCAGGCTCCCAAACCAATTACCTTAATTGTGCTCAGGCAGCACATGGCAAACAGTTAAAAATAACCCTCCTGGCCCGGGGGGGGGAAAGTGGCACCATCAACCAGGAGAAGGAAGCAGGGGGCAGAGCACAGATGGGACTCGCTACACATGGGGCTAAGGCTCCTTGCTGTGGGACCAGCAAGGCATCACCACAGCCCAACAGCTGCTCTGAGCTCACCAGTGACCCCAGGACCCTCGGGGCTCAGCCCCTTGCTGCCGCCCTGCAGGAGAAGCTGGGAGTCCTGGAAACTGGGCTCCCCAGTGAATGATGCTGCAGCCCAGGATTGGCAATAGTAGGATCTCCATTGGGAAGTCTGCGCCCATCCTTGCTCCAGAGACCAGGCTTCGAAGGAAGGCTCCACAGCCTTGCCAGCCCAGAGAGCTGGGTCTGGCAGAGAGGCACTGGCATGTCGTCTCCTGTGTCCCTGCACAGTCATCTCCCTGGGAACACCTGCAATCAGCCTCCCCTTTTTTCAGCTTGGAGGTAGAGACTGTCTGGCCACATCCCACCTCTGCAATGTCAGAGGGCAACCAGACAGTGCCACCATGAAGTTGGACAGACTCACTGGCAGCCACCAAACCCCATGCGATTAGCTGCACCCATGCCCAAGGCACCTCTGCTCCATGGAACATGCTTGGCCCCACTGGCCACCCCATGGGATGTGTAGCTAGAGAAGTTGTCTGACCTAAATGTTTCATCCCAACATCTCCTTGCATACAAGGTGTCCCATCCCCACCCCTGCAGCTTCAGCCAGGAGACATGGCCACTCAGGTGCAGGGTGAGGAGCACGGCATCACGTCAGCTGTACCCCTTTCACGGCACAGAATCCAGGCAACCGAGTCTGTCCCCTCTTGCCTTCTCTCTTCCCCAAGACCAGCTCCTCTGAGCATCCACAGGGGACACAGGACACCGTGGCAAAGTGGCTGTGGAACTGTCCATAGCTCAGTGCTGGGGAGGGCAGCAGGCCCTGTAACATGGCCCCAGGCACAGCTGTGCCAGAATGGGCAGCCCAGATCACCTGTCCCAGTTCAGGCTGTGACAAAAACAGCCGCAAAGTGTCCCCTGCCCAACTATCCCAAACTTGGCTCTCTGGCACTGCTGGCAGTGCAGCCCTGCCACCTGGCTAAAATTAACCACCCCTCCAGCCACCGCTGCATGTATAATAAATATACTTGCTCAGGAGTGGGGTTTCTTGCCCAGAAAGCTCCGTGCACACAGCACACCATGGGCACGCACAAGGCAACACCCAGAGCTGTCAGGTAGCTAGGCAGCTGGTCCCTGTCCCCATCCTCCCAGCACCACCACAGCAGGGCACTGTCCCCGACTGTGGGATGGGAGCAGATGCGGAGGGAGCAGGGCAGTCACCAGTCACCAAGGACCTGTCTCTTCAGGAGGGCACGAACCCTGACCATAGTCAGACTCTGCTCGGGAGGCACCACTGTGGCTACCCCTAGGACCCTCCTAATCAAATACCACAGGGTGCTAGGGCAGTAGCCCCTAGAATGTGCCATGGGACCAGCTGAGCCAAAAGAGAGGCAATGGTCCCTGGGTACAGCTGGACAGCAGATGCCCAGGTCCCTTGGGCACTGCTGACCCACCAAGGGGGCAGCCTGATGGATAGGCTCTCCTTTTTTTTGGTTCTGGGGCCTTCATCCATTAGGGAGAGTTAAATTTAGGTTACAGCTGATCCCTTATTACCTCGCTGCTAATCAGAGCGCGAGCAGATTATTAATAAGCACATTAAAATATTGGCAAAATGCTATTTTTGGGAGGTGAAGTCACAGTTTTAATCTGGTTAATTGATTGAGTCATTTCTCTTTTCCCCCATCGGCGATCTGTCCTTGGCTGGCTCCCCAGGGCACCCAGCTGGGAGGGCACCCCACCCCAGGGCCTGCCTGGCCAGGCACCCCTGTGATGAGCTCTGTGGGACCTCCTTCGCCCCTGCAGGGAGGACAGAGGGTCTCGTTGCCCCCCCAAAAGGGGCCAACTGGAGAGGACAGAGGCTGGAGAAAGTGACAGCATCCGGTGACCCATGTGCCACACGGACCAGAGCAGTGGCTGGTGATGAGGAGATACCACAGAATGGAGAAGGCTGTGCTAGCCTCACATCCCACTCCCAGCTGCAAACTCTGAGCCTCAGCGGGCACAGTCCCACCTGGCTCTAGGTTTCACCCCACTTCATCTTTTCCCACAGGAGGACACTGAGAAGAGGGAGAGCAGTGTTAGCTAGTGCCCCATTACCAGCCCTGTCCTCCACATCCATCCCAGCTCCTGCAGCACAGCCACACTACAAACCCCAGCAGGGCTGCAGGTGCAGGATGGGGCCAAGCCCTTGGATCCACTCAGCACCAGCCCAGAGACGCGGTCCCAGCAGAACACCCGCTATAGACACACCTCCTACTGCCAGCTGAAAAGCCCAAGACACCAGGACAAGGATCTACAGGAGAATACCCATGCAAGCAGTAGGGATGGGAGCACCCCGAGGTGCCCCTCCCACTCTGCTCCATCACCTGCAACTCTGCCCCTTGCATGCAGGGCTGGACTCAGCTGACTCCTCTGCCTGCTCCACTCCAGGCTAGTTGGCCAGTGGCCCAGGGAGCCAACTAATAGGCATGGATCTGGAGCTGCTGCCGGCACACCCAGCCTCCAGAGACTGGCATGCTCCTCAGCCAGCCCCACGCTTACCCTGGCACCTCTTTGCTATTGCTATGTTGTGAGCTGGCATGGAGCCCTGAAGGGCTCACGGGGCTGCAAAGTGATAGGAAATGCCCACAGGGAGGGTTTCCTGCAGCCAGGTGAACTACAGTCGCAGGGCTCAGGTCCTCGTGGGCAGGGAGGTGGCATGGCAGCTGGGCACAGCTTGCAGGACAGATACTGCTCCCCTGTCCCAGCCTCCAGTGCTGCACCAAAAGCATTCCCAGGGTGCCCCCACCATCTCTTGGCCCCAGGGACAGGCACAAGCTACGAAGATGCAGGGGTTCCCCAAGACAAGGAGGAGACAGAGCCTGGGAGGGTTTTCCCAGACAGGCTGGGTCCTGGGGAAGGCAATGCAAATCCCAGCCCTGCTGCAAGGTGTGATGGTTCCATGTTGGCCCAACAAGGCCTTCCCCATGCTCCTGGCATGTTGCAATCCTCCTCAGCACCATTGTGGTCCAGAGGAGCATCCTGAGGGTCCCCAGCAGGATGAGGCCATGAGGAGGGCAACCTGCCCCTGCATGGGGACAGTGGCAGGAGCCAGGCACCCATGGTCCCAGCACATAGAGGTATGTGATGACCTCCCCAAGATGTGCCCATTGGGATTAGGAGGTGGATCTGGGCTCACATCCAGGGGGTCCCGGCCAGCTGAGTGGGCAGTGCAAGGGCTAGCAAGGGGATGCAGGTTCTACCATGGCTGTGACATCGAACTGGGTAGCACATAGCACGCAGCTCTGTCCCCAGGACCAAGTAGCATCCTAGGATATGACCACAGGCAGATGCAGGTGCCAAGGTGTGTCCCTGCCCCAGCCCTTGGGCACACCCAGGGCTTCTCCAGCCAGATGGAGGGAGGACACAGCCCCAGCCACAGAGGTGGTAGATGCTTGGCACAACAGGGAAGGGTTAGAACACCTGTGATTTATTCCCACAGCAGTTCTCTCACTGCACCAGTCCCCTCCCCAAATAAAACATTCCCACCACCTCAGATACACAGGGGATTTTCAGGGGCCCTCATTGCCTCCCGTGAGCATCTTCAGCTTTGCCCCACATGGAGCCCAGGGCAACCCCTCTGCCTGGGGCTGAAATTGCTCAGCACTGCTCAGCACCTAAACAGCATTTAATCCCGTCCCCAAATAACCCCACAGAGCCCACCAGACAGAAACCCCTTCCCAAACAACAGAGCCCCTGTGCCCCCCAGGGCGGCACCTACCTTGGGAGAGGGTCCCAGTGACAAACTGGTAGAAGAAGCGGATCACCCGGCCCAGCTGCCTCTTGCAGCGCTGCTGGCAGTGGCTCATGGCTCCAGCTCACTGTGCTGGAGAGGGACCCAGTCGCACCCCCTCCCAGCCAGCAAACAGCCCCCAGCTCCTCCGAGCAGCAGGCAATGCCCGGGGGAGCACAGAGCCTTCCTTGCCTGGAGCAAGCCCGCAGGCATCGGCAGCAGGTCCAGCAGCAGAGAGGGCACTTGCAGTGCTCGGCAGCACAGCAGCCGCCAGGCCCCGTTCCCAGGCAGCAGGCAGCCAGCTGGGAAGTTTTGTGCTGGGATGCTCCTGTGCAGGCTCGTTGCGATCCAAATGGGTCAGGGGTCCAGCAGCGATGCCCCTCCCAGGACTTGGGCTGACAAAAGCTGACCACAAGTTCAGCAAGAGAGCGGGGCACCCTGGTGAGCCCCTCCTGTGCCTGCCCACCAAACCCCTCCGTGCAGTAAAGTTTTAAGGGAGAGGCAGGGAGTAGTGGCAGGGGGATGCTCAGGGCCAGGGAGCCTAGCGGCGCCAACCAGCTCTCCGGGAGAGGCAGATGGATGCCTCCCTGGCTGGCAGAGCCCTGGGATGCCCGCAGCTCCTGGTCCGCCCCTTGCTACCAGCTCGACCCGGCACTTCACGCCCCGGCTGGCCGGGAACCAGAGGCAGGTTGGTATGGCAACCCGCAGACTCCACAGGTCCCGCTGACCAATGAGTCATTGCTGCATCCCAGGGCCGCCTCTCTCTCCAAGAGCAGAGAAGGATACTCCTTCCGGAGGGGAACCAGCACCAACAGCATCCTGCATCCTGGGACATCAGCCCTCCACTCCATCAAGTGCTGGAAGCATTCTGTATCCCTGGGCATCAACCATCTGCTCCAACCAGCCAGTGCTGTGAGTGTCCTGCATCCCCAGACATCAACCATCCAGCGCCGCGAGTGTCCTGCATCCCTCTGGCAACAGTACTGCAAGCATTCTGCATCCCAGGACATCAGCCCTCTGGTTCTGCAAGCATCCTGCATCCCTGGGCACCAACCACCAGCTCCTGCTGGCTCCACGCAGGGGAGGAGACGAAGATCAGTGCAAGGATAGGAGGAAGAGGAGTCAGACTCCCAGGCTGCCTGGGATGAGAGCTGCTCACTCCAAGGCTCAGCCTGGCAGCGAGTTGGTGGCTTGCACTGTGTGTCAGAGCCAGAAGAGAGTCTGGTGCGTTGCAGCAGTGGGATTTCCCTGCTCCCAGAACCAGCCCAAGATGCTCTGTGCAGACTGGCAACCACATCCCTTCCCCAAGTCCCATTTTCCAAGCTGCAGTTCCCTCTCCACATCACCACCACACACCAGCAGGATCTCTCGGCTCTACATCCATCCAGACTCTATTATCTCATAAGCTTCATCTCTTATTAATGGAGAAGGAAGTGAAGAAAAAGAGACTTAATGGAAAATATAGCTTCTGCTCCCTCAGGGATAGGAAAGAGGGTGCAAGGGTGATCCATCCAAGAATAGTCAGACTACCCAGTCTCTACGAATGCCTCAACAAGAAGCCCCAAGGGAAGCGACAGGAGCCCCTGTAGGGGCTGGTATAGGGTAACCTCCCCTCCTGCTCCCTGAAAGAAGCGTTATCCCCTCCAAACCAAACCCTATCTCTCTGTTATGCTGTCTATGCCCCTGCACAGGTGGGCAGTCCTTTAGCAGAAAGGTCCCACACCACGGCAGACAAGTGCCCTGGGGCAGGGAGGGGCTACAAAGGACATCGGCCCTGAAGGAAGAAGGGCACAGCCCAGCCGAAGCAGGGTGGGCAGCTCAGCAGATGCTGTGACACAGCTGCAGGGCCAGTCTGTAAATGCAGCATCCCAACTGAACTTATGCCATGCAGACCACCTGCCCTTAGCCAAATGCTCAGAAATGTGGGCTGCCAGCGGTGCCCAGTCCCTTCCGGCCACTGCCAGGGACAGGTCATGAATTTAGGATGCTCATTCTCATCTACAGTACGCAGGAACCCTGCTTTTTGGCTCAAACCCACAACAGAAACACGCTGGGATGGTTTCTTGCAATGATCAGATCCCATGAACTGTGTGACACAAGGCCAAATCCTGCAGACACAGAGCTCCCCCCATGCTGGGAGAGAGACCCAGCTCCACTGCATGACCGCGGGGACCAGCCAGCACAGCTCAGTCCGAGGCAGCCGCAGCATCCCAAAAGACCGAAGGATACAGGTGAGGGTGGCAGAACAGCCACAGGAGGGTGCCAGAGTCCACAGGACGTGACAGCAAACAAAGTTTGCAGATCCACCCTCATCTAGTTCCTCGGGAGCCTGATCCCACCTGGTCAGGAAGGTTGCTCCATCCCAGTGCATCCTGGGAAGGTGGGAGAAGTAAGCTCTGTCCTGTGCACCCTGGTCATGACGGCCATGTAGGATAGGGGAGCTCATAACCCCTTCCCTCTCCATCAGCATGCATAGACCACCCCACGACAGCAGAAGAGAAGAGCCCAGCGCCGATGTCACCCACCCCACCTCCAGGCTTGGCTGCCCACCAGCAAACCCAGGTGCTACAACCAGTCCAGAACTGGACAGTGATTTCCAAATGAGCACCACCCCTCCAGGTTCATCCTTGGCTCTCCAGAGAGGCCCTCGTACACTGACACGAATACAGAAGTCCATGGGGACCACACGGGCTGAGCCAGGGGACTGCCCTCTCCCCCAGCAACCCACAGCAGGTATCTTACACGGACAGTGCATTTCAGAGAGACACGAGTCAGCTTGTTCCCATCCCAAGGTTCCCTCCCAGCGCACATTCCCCAGGCTGCCATCAGGGACCATATGTCTTGCCCTTGCAGAAGGGCAGCAAAGCCACTTGGTCACAGACCCACATCTACCCTGGCAAGACAAAGAGGAATCCAGCAGAAATCAAAAGCAAGTCACAAAGCAGGGCTATTGACCCCACTCTTACACACACTTTCTTGCTGACAATGTCACCTGGGCTGCAGGCACGATGTGTGCCACTGCAGGGTGCACCTCAACAGACTCATCCAACACCTTCATCCAAACCTGCTCCCCCAACAAGCAGACCACTGGTACCCCAGTCCCTGGCCCAGTGGAACTACAGTCATAGAATTATAGAATAGTTTTGGTTGGAAGGGACCTCAGAGATCATTCAGTTCCAACCCCCCTGCCATGGGCAGGGACGCCCTCACTGGATCAGGTTGCTCAAAGCCTCATCCAACCCGGTCTTGAACACCTCCAGGAATGGAGCATCCACAGCTTCTTTGGGCAACCTGTGCCAGGGCCTCACCACCTCCATCTGAGTTCCCACACTGCCTCACAGGCAAAGGACATCACCTTCCAGGGGGGTATTTTGAGCCAGCCTATATGTCTCCTGAGCACCTGCTGGGCTCCAGAAAAGGGGACACAGCTTTGCTAGAGCTACAGCAAGGGGAAGGAGAACGACTGTGGCTCTAGCTCTGGCTCTGGCAGGGGAAACAGATGTCCCCCACCTCCCAGTGCTGAGCCTGCACTGGGGACCGGCCCAGCTCCCCGCTGTAGGATATAAATGACAAATTCAGGAAGATTAGAGCAAAATTGTCCCCTACTTCCCTGACCCCAATCCCTGCTGTCTGCCTGCAGGTTTTGAGTCTGTGCTGGGACACCTCCAGCTTGGATGCATGGGAGCCCAGGGCAGCCCACGCAGTGCCTGTGCAGTGAGTGCCACTCTGTCTGTGTGGTGCCACAGTCCAGTCTGCAGTGTCACAGTCTGAGACAAAGGTCTGAAGGTGCCACGGTCTGACCCACAGTGCCATGGTGTGACCTGTGGTTTCTGTGGTGCCAGGTGGGATCCACGGTCTGTGCTGTGCCACGGTCCAACCCGTGGTCTGAGCACCACGGACTGCGTGGTGCAGCATCACAGTCTGACCTGTGGTCTGCACAGTGCCATGGTGGGATCCACCGTCTGCATGGTGCCATGGTCCGACCCACGATCTGCGCAGCGCCAGGTGAGTCCCGCGGTCCGTGCGGCGCCGTTGCCGGAGCCTGACGCTGAGAGGAGCCCCAGCACAGCGCAGCAGCGGCCACGCGGGGGTGAGCTGGGGACACGGCTCGCTCAGACGGCTGTGGCGGCTGGTGGCACACGGGGGACAGGAGGGCACATGTGCAGTTGTGTCGGCGCGCAGGCAAGTTGGGCCACCTGGGCAAGGCTGTGCACACGTGTGCAAGGGTGCGCGAGAGCCATGAATCATAGACTCACAGAACACAAAACCAGAATTGTTCAGATTCTTGCCTGGAAAGGCTTTCTAGGTTGGAAAAGACCTTTAAGAGCATCGAGTCCAACTGTAAACCTAGCACTGCCAAGTCCACCACTAAAGCATGTCCCTGAAGTGCCACACCTACACATCTTTTAAACACCTCCAGCGATGGTGACTCCACAACTTCCCTGGGCAGCTATTCAATGCTTGACAACCCTTTTGGCAAACTAATTTTTCCTAATATCCAGTCTAACCCTCCCCTGTTGCAACTTAAGGCCATTTCCACTTGTTTTACTGCTTATTATTTGGGAGAAGAGACCAGTGCCAGCCTCGCTACAAGTTCTTTCAGGCAGTTGTGCAGAGCGATAAGCTCTCCCCTCAGCATCTTTTTCTCCAGACTAAACAACCCCAGTTCTCTCAGCCACTCCTCATGAGACTTGTGCTGCAGACCCTTCACCAGCTTCACTGCCCTTGAAGGCCATCCGTGCACCAACACAAGGCCACAACACTCCGCTGATAGTACCTTGCAGGCTGAAGGGACAGTGAGAGCACTGCTAGGAAGGGGACACCGCTGCCTGCAGCAGAGTCATTGCTTTCTTTCCTGCCTAGATCATCTCCTCCTGAGATGGATTCTTGGCTAACACATCCCTGCTAAGGCACTGACATCTGGGCCGGTACCTGCCGTGGGAGTGCTGGGGGCAGGGAGGAGCTGGGGGAATTCATGCTGGCTCCTGCCCATGAAATATTCATTAGCACAGCCACAAAGAGAAGGGGGGAAATAAAAGAAAAACAAAAGTGGAGGAGCAGACACAATGTTTGCAGGTGGCTCGGCACAGACAAGCCCAGGGGGTGGCTGGATCAAGGTGTTTGAGCCTGGCATTTGTATGTGGGTCTTCTGGCGCCCATACAAAGTCTGTTTCACTGTCATGGATGTCATGGGTACATGAACACCTCTGGAAAATGCAACCAGGAGATAGCTGTCCTTTTAGGCAGCCACATGGTAGCATGGGCAGGGATACCCTGGGACATGGATATCCCTGAGCGGCACCATGATGGGCTGGTGCCTGGGGGGGTCACTTCTGCCTGTGCCAGCCCTGGATGGTGGCCAGGCTTCAAAGCATTTCAGCTCCATGGACAGGACCAGAGCAGGGCTCCAGCTCAGAGCCACCCCAATCAGGGCATCTGGGAGCTCTCCAGAGTTGTGCTGGGGGTGGCAGAGGGCAGACCCTGTGACAGCATCTGCCAACATGTCCCTCAAGGAGGAAGGGCAATCAGGGTGGGAAGGATGCAGGGTATCCTGCATCCCTGTGCCAAGCCTCAAGCCACCACTCAGGTCTGCAAGGACTGGGCAGATGCTGTGTCCTCTCTTTATTTAAATCCAGCAGTCACCTTTTTGGGGGAATGGAGGGCTTACACATCCCAGCCATGCCAGACGGCTGCTTGGGGGATGCAGGGCAGCACCTGGCTGGAGGGAGGGTTCAGCAAGGCACACCCCAGAGCCAGGGCACACCAAGGGACGAGGAGGAGGAGGACATTCCAGCAGCAGGGACTGCAGGAGCCGTGTGAGCCCCTGGTCTGAGACACATCACACCAATGGGGGTGGCTCCATGGGAGCCAAACACTGCTGTCATCCACAGAGGCAGGACCAACACAGCCAGCCCTGTGTGGGGTCCCACTGCCACTCCTGTCTCCTCCCAGCCCTGGGGACCTGCAGCCTCCGGGATTCAGCAAAGTGCTGAAAATGTGATGCCAGAGAAAATAAATAAGGCAGCTAATGAGGTAATTTGCATAGCTGTTAGCAGGTAGGATTTGCAGAGGCTTGTACATGGGATGTGCAGTCAAAGCACAGAGCCCAGAGCTCTGTTGGTGCTTGCAGAGGAAAACACACACTACAACCATGCTGCATGGGCCCACCACAGGCACCCACCACCCCAGCGGGCCAGGGAGGCAAGGGGGACATGAGCAAATCGAGCATGGAGGTGGGAGCAAGGTTCAGAGCAGGACAGACAGCCTGGGAAGGGCAGTGTGCTCTAACCATGAGCCCATACTGCCCTCAGCCACACACCCCAGGGTTCGGCCCTGTGATGCACAGACCATGGGGCAGCACACGGCTCCTACCCTGCTGAGGTGCAGAGAGCATTCATGAAAGAGCAAGCTCATGAAGGCCAACAGAGAGCTGCCAGCAGCCCAGGTTGCCTCGCAGGGCAGCCTTGCCATGGCACAGCCACCTGGGTCCCCATCCAGAGCTCCACACATCCCTTACCTCCTCTTGCTCCCTTGTCAATCTGGCCCAAAACACATTCCAGGACAAGCACAAACCCTTTCCTACCTCACCCTGGCTGCCAGCGAACTCAGCTCACTCTGACTCCCAGCAGAAGGTGCAAATACGGAGTGTAGGGTTGTGCATGAAGCCCAACAGCAGCACAAGCTCTGCATCGTGGCTGCCCACATCTTTAGACAATTGATTCAGGAATTGCCATGCTGTGCCTGGCAGAAGGACACTCGCGATGCCGGTACCCTCAGGGATGCAGAGTCAAGACACCTGCTATACCTGCAACACTGCTGGATCTCCAACCAGCTCTGCCAGGATAAATGTCCCATAAATGGGCCGTGTGATGGAGAGGGTGGTGTGCAGAGCCACCCTCCCCCACGCTGCCAGGGCATGTCTGGCTTTGATCACAAACCTGTGGCGACAGCTCGGCTCGTTCCCAGCCGATGCATCTTGTTAAAAAATGCATGTGGCGTGATCCGTCTGCTCAGGAAGGCACTGCCAGGGAAAGAGCCCAGCTCCATGCTGCGCCCAGGTCCCCCAGTACCAACCTGCCAGCAGCAGGCACGCAGTGGGTGACGGGGCAGCAGCCCAGTTCTGGTACCACTGGGCTAGGGACTGGGGCATGCTGCAGCTGGCATTTAGCTCCAAAGCACCCCTGCAATGCAGAGAAAGGATGGAAGTACCTCCACCTTCTGATGGCAAAGAAAAGCAGAAAGACCCAGTCTGGGTGGCCAGATGGATAAAGAGACACAAGATCCACCAGCAGCTTGGGTGGAGAGTGTCAGGCAAAGACTGAGGCCAGAGACCATCAGGAATCACCACAGGGCATTCATCACCCCCCATGATGGTCCCCAGCCCTCCAGGTCACGCTGAGGCACTCCTCCCAAGCTGTACTTTTTCAGTCAGTTCTGCTAAATATTTCAGGGATTTACACAGAAAAGCTCTCTGTGCTCAGCAGCACATCGGCCCCATTGGCATCATGCAGGCAGCCACAGACATCCACTCACCCACCCCCGTGAATAACTCAGCATCCCCACGCAGAGGGTAGCAAGCAGAGAAGGAGGAGGGGACAAAGCAGGGGGGGAACAGGATCCATTGCCCCTTGACTCCCCAGGCTCCTGGGGTGCACCCTAAAACCTTCCATGTCCTGCAAAGGGAAGGCAAAGGGCAGGGCAAAGACCAGCACCAACATCTGCAGGGAAACTGAGGCACGTGGAAGGGAAAAGAGCAAGGAGCTGAGTTCAGCCCCGGTTACAGGACCAACATATTGAGACATCAACATTAAGCAAGGACACCACAACCTGAGTATCCCGGGCCATTTCTGAGCTTGTCAGGTCTGTAAAACAAAACAGCTTTGGGGACAATCAGGTTAAATTGAGCAGTAGAGCAGCACAGCCCCAGAACTCCAAAGAGAAGTGGAGGCACTGCTATCTGGGGTTGTACAGCTCACACCAGGGCACAACACAGCCACAGCACCTCCTTAACCTGAACCAATATCTTTTTGCCCCCAAGATGCCCACCCTGCTCTGTGCCCATGGCACACCATGGAGAGCAGCAGGGGTTTCCCTCCCTAGCACACCACCCCACATCCCCAGGACTGTCCCAGCTCCCATTCCAAGCCTCACTGCAGTCTTCTGAACTGCAAGGCTGGGACAAATCTCATCCTGGCCACAAGTGATGCCAGCTCGGCTCTCAAATCTGTTCCAGGTGAGAGCAAGCCCTCAGCATCCCAGCAGTCTGCCACATGCCCTGGACCCCTGGCACGCTCCCCTCCAGCCTTGCCATGCTCACAACCACACCAAGCCACGGTGATGGTGACACATTAACAGCATGCACAGGCTGGGCTCTGATAAATGGGAGATGGCACTCGGCTAATTTCCGTGCAATCAGTGCTCGCTTGGCCGCCGACAGCTCCGACTCGGCAAAGTGATGGGAGGAAACGCAGCAGGGATGGGCTGGGATGCAACATCAGCTCCCACGTGTGTTGGGCACCCTCGATCACCCAGGCAGAAGCTCCAGGCTGAGCAGCACTGGAAAGGCCGTTACCACCACAGCTTATCCCGGGGCTCTGGCACGTGCCTGCTGCACAGCTGGGGGAGGGAGACAAGGCATCTGAGGGATTCCAGGGAGGGGAAACATAGTTCAAAGGGCAGGAATCTCCCCCAAAACGATCTTGGCTTGAAGGCAAGGAGAGCATTTGCTGCTATTAATAAACTGCAGCATTGCAACAAGGCACTTGCCCCTGGCTCCCTAGCTCAGACCCTCCCTACAGGGCGATGCAGCGACAAGGAAGGGAGGGAGAGAACAGCATCACTGGAGATGGAGTTGTGGTCCTGACCCTCAGCTCCTCACCTGTCCCATGCCAACAGCCCCCAGCACTGGCCTGAAACCTCTGGATGGGTGACAACTTGTCTGCAACAACCCTGAGAGACTTAGGGCAGGGGAGACACATGAGATCAGTAATGCCCCTCTGACAGCCCACCTGCACTTTTCTCCAGCCTCAACCCAATACACTGTGCAGCCCCACAGCCAGGCTGATGGCCTCTCACACCAGCACTGATCCTCTTCTCTCCACTTGTCCTAGGGAGTGATGGCTCAACCTTCCATCCCACCGGCCCATAGGGCAGCAGGGCCACCCACCCAGCATCTCCAGGGTACTTGCTCAGCCCACTGCCAGCCTAAGGTCCCTCAGAGACTGCCTTTTTAAACTGACATTTTGGGGACAGGAAAGCTATTTTGGGTTGTTTGAGAGGCAGTGCTTCCATTGCAGTTTGTCTGTCTCTGCTGGAGGGAGGGATGCTCTCCCTGGGGGTGCCTTGGCAGGTGGCTTTGTGTTGGGCTGCAGTACTCAGCACCAGCTCTATGCCCCTGGGTCATTCTCACCCTTCTCTACTACCTATCCAGTGCCTGGAGCCAACAGGCCCAGGAACAAGTGGGAAAAGACATGCCTGTATTCCTCACCTGGGCATGAGGGTCAACCTGGCAGAGAGGTTGGAGGGAGTCATAGAGCAGAGCCTGGAGACCATGCTCCCCACTCAGGAAGGACCAGGACCTCCCCAGCATCAGCGAGATGTCTTTGGCACACACCTTGATGACAGACACCCAAAAATGAGCACACAGACCTGAACAGTACCCTGTCCCCTGGAGCCCCCAAACACTCTTGATAGGAATAAACGTTCCTGGCAATTGCTTGAGGGCAGAGTACAACCTCCCAGTGCAAGACCTGCTGAGAGGCTCAGAGATAAATATGTTAATAATCAAATATCCATCCTGTGCCTGAGCTCACAGGAGGACTTTCAAGTCTAATTAGCAGCAGATTTGTACCATCACTGCCTGGGCTCAAGGGACGATTCGCCATGGTTCCCACGAAGAGAGAGGCTCGGTTATAATTAGCCAGCAGCATCCTGTCTGCAAGGATTACCTCCAAATCCCCCCCCCCCCGCGCTCCAGGCTGGGGGCAGGCGGGACCCAGGTAAGCCGAGATGAGAGATGGCCCCAGGCTTTGATCTGTGCAAAGAGAGTCCTAAGCTGCAAATTCAGGGCAGACAGCAGGACAGACAGTGCACCTCTACAGGTGCAGGTCACCCCACACTCCCCTGCCTCCACACAACTTCTACACGTGCAGGGAGCTCCTCTCCCCACAGCATCACGCCACACAGCCTCAGAATGCCCCCAAAACCTCTCCACACCTCAGACCAGTTGTTTCCAAGTGAGACCCCCAAAACCCAGGGCTGTCTACAGCTCCAGCAGGCCAGTCCCCAAATGGGAGACACTTTTTCCAGTCTACCCCAGTTGTACATCTTGTACATCTCATCACCAATGTGAACAGCTGCCCCTACCCTCCACGAGAAGAAAGCTAAATGCAGCTTGTGATGCTGCTTGCGCAACCTATGGTAGGTGCACAGGGACTCGGCACTGCGAGGGAGGCGATCATCTCCACACAGAGACCCAGTTCCTCACTGCAGGCAAATACAAACCTCGAGGCTTGGCAACAGTTTGGGACCATTGATCAATTCCTGCCTAGGTCGGGCTGCAGCTCAGTGCAGTGCTTTGTCGCAGGCAGATTGGAAATCCCATCAGATCAGACCTTTCCCCAATCCATCAAAGTGGGACAGGCAGTACCTGGGGGAGTGCTTTCACCACCCCTACCCACACATTTTCAAACAGGACCACATTCTGCTCCTAAGGATGCTGTAACAGATACTGTTCTGGAGTTACAGCACCTTGTAGGGTGGCTGGGATGGGGAGAAAGCTGTCCCCAGGGGAGTAAGATATGGGGGCAGCACCTGGAGGTGCACCACTGCCAGTGCCCAAATTGGGACCAGCTTCCTGGGAAAGCACAAAGGCACAGAGACAGCAGAGGGATGAGGAAAAAATGGAGAGAGAGCAGGGGGAGCCACGTCCACACTGAGGACCAGTGTCACAACTGAGGATGATCTGCTGAGCAGGGAGTGGGACCCACGCATCAGGCCTGGCAGGGCACTGCCCGGCAAATACTCAGCTGGAGCTGACTGACCCTGCAGCAGCTGCCAGGGACACTCATTAACACCAGCTAATTGTGGGCAGAGGTGGCTGGCCTGGCAGTGGGCACCCCGCCCACACACACCTCCCAGCTTGGCAGCAGGCATGGCTCCAAGCTGAGGGCAGAATTACAAGCAGGGCCACAGTGGTTGCACCCAGGGTACCTCCTTGGGGATGGCTTGGAAATATCTGTGCCAGAGATGCTGTGCCCACGAACAACATAATCAGTGCTTCACTCTTCTTAGGGGCACACAGGTACCCCATGTTTATCAGTGGCCCCCAAGTCAGGGCACAGTCCTCCCCACCCAGTTCCTCTGCCAGCCCTGAGAAACCTCCCCAGTACCACTGGGTTGTTCTGGTGAACAAGGGGTTACCAGCCCCTCACTTCCCTACAGTTATTTAATTAAGCAGTGATAAAAGGCAAGATGTATTATCCAGAGAGTGACAGCGGGCTGTAATTACAGCAGGGCGGGCTGAGAAAACAAACAGGCTGAGGGAGGCACGGTGTGGCTGGAGAGTCATCACAGCCTCTCGGCACCCACATCACTGCCCTCGTTCTGTGACCCAGGGCAGAGGCACGACCTGTGGGTGATGCAGGTGGGGAAAGACACCTTTTGATCCCAAAAGAGCCTGCCCCTCTAGCTCATGCCAGGCTGCAGTGGCCCCAATCCCAGCTCCTCCCTGGGGATGCTGGGTCCGGACCAGCCCTAGGGAGCAGCAGGTTTTCAATGAGTCACTTTGAAATATTAAATACCTTCTCCTCCCTTCCAGCGCTGCTCCAGGGCAGCTCCCTGCACCAACAGAACTTCTGCTCTGCTGCAGTGAGGGGACAAATTCCCTGCAGAGATGTGGTACCATAGCGGAGCTCTGCCTGTCCCCATGGAGCCAGGCATGATGCTCACCCACTGGCTTCGTCCAAGCTTGGATTTGAAACTTCTGCCCTGTTTCCCATGCACAGCAAGGGGCACGGGCGTGAGATGGGGTGAGAGCAGTTTGGACATGGTCATACTGTGAGCACGCAGCACAAGGACACCTGCCCATCCAGCAGTGATGCTCTCCCTGGGGATGAAGAGAGATTCACCCCACTATGTTCCCTTCCAAGGGCTGGAGGGAGCCACTGGGTACCACCACAGTCACAGCTGGGACACAGCAGGGTGACAAGGTCCCAAGGGGTGCACAGCCACCTTCTGCCCATCCTGCTCTGCGGAATGGTGCTGTCTGCAGCCCCAGCCATGTCCCTTCCCTTCACTAAATCCTCCTGCTCTCAGCCCAATCCTCTTAGGCTCCCCCTCTCCCACTGCAGCATCTTTAATGCCTGCCCAAGCATGGGATAGAAGGAAATTAACCCTGGGCAGGGGAGCAGCCTCCGCAATGCCTTTGAAAGGCTCAAGCCTTCTTCCCTGCCCTTCTGCCTCCTCACTGTGCAGGAGAGCAGACCCAATCTGCCACAGCTACAGCAAGCATCACTCAAGCAAGGACTTCCAGCACCTGCAGTCCTGGTCTGGACTGGGTGAGGGCAGTGAGTCCCCCCTCCAGCCAGCCCCCTGCTTGGGAGACTGTGAGGTTCCCAGGCCAGGGGAGCCCTGGCTGTGCTTGCATTTGCAGCCCTTGCACAGGTTTTCTATCACCTCGCTCCCTTTGGGGCTGCAGTGTCCTAAGCCATGCAGGGTCTCGCACAGCCTGCACCCCTGCTGGGAAAGCTTGGGGTTCCTGGCTCTTCCAGGGGGATTTAGCTTCTGGTGGGAACTGCTTGTGACCCCATGGCTTGGGTTGCTCAGAGGAGCTGGAGCAGCATGTGGCAGGTCTGAGGCAGGGATGTGGCAGGTCCGAGGCAGGGTGCCGCAACACACAGCTGGACCGATGCAGGAGACACTTCTTGTTCGTGTCACTGTGGAGCCGCTGGGACAAGTCCCTTTCAGAGGAGCTGTGTGAGGGTGAGCAGATATCAAGACCATGACAAACAGCTCCATCCCACCGAGCCAGGGTCCAGGGGGGGTTGATGATTTTTGGAAAAACGCCTCAGGGAGCTGACACCAGCACCACCTGCACGGTGCGGCCATGGGACCACAGCCCCAGCAAGATATGGGAAGCTCCCAGCCAGCAATCCCAGTGAGCTGCCCTCTCCCTGGACAGCAGTGGCCAGGGCAGCACAGAGCCAGGGCCAGGCATCACCTGCCAGAGCAGCGCTCCCGCTGATCCTCTCTGTTATGCAACAAATTATTCAACTCGCATTAATGACTTTGCGGCAAAGTGGGAAATGACATGAATGATTCCTGGTGCCTGGGAGTGACTCACTTTGCATGGCAGAGGGGAGGCGAGTGGGAGGGCGGGCACCAGGGGAAATTTGTTCTGGTCAGCAAGAGTGGCGCAGGGCAGTGGCTGGGCTTGGAAGGTATAACTTCTGGAATGAGAGTCAGAGGGAAAGGCAGAGGTATTTAAGCATAGAGCCATCCACCCAGAGAGGGCTGAGATGTCCCTGAGGGATGCCAGGATCGGTCATAACCACAACATAGTACAGCATCCCTGGCTGCCCTGCACCTCTTTGCAAGCCTGTGCTGTGAGCCCAAAACAGGGCACCACGGCTGTCCCTCCCTGTTCTGGGGGAAGACAGGGAGCTGCGATCCCCATGCAGGCACAACCAGAGCTGGATGTGCTGTGCCCTGCCACCAGACCCCCCCAAACTCCATTGTGCCAGTAGGATAGGTAGGGTGGGCAGGTGCCACATCATAGCTCTCAAGGCAGGAGTGGGGGGACCTGTCACACAGGCTGCAGTACAGAGCCTGGCATCTGACTCTCTCCTTTCTTCCTCACCTCCAAAAGGCTTCACAAAATCACACCATTACAAATTCTTCAATATTTCCTCCCAGAGTAAATCAAGAGCCATTAAGGCTGGCCAACTCAGCCAGCCACCTCCTGGGGACACCAGATACATGCAGAGACACACTGGGGACTTCAGCAACCCACTGCCAATTAGCCCCTGGGGAACCCTTGCAGTGATGGAGGGCTGGGTGGATTACTGCCTTGAAAGCTATTCAGGGGCTTTCTGTAAGCAACGCAATTTTTAAAAATTCAATCTAGGAAGAAGTGATTAACCAAACAGGCCAGGAGCAGTGGCTCGCCTGTCTAATCTCATTAGCAAGCAAGCTGGCTCTCATCTCACCCTGCCGTGGCTGGATGGGCTGCAGTAACCAGGTGAGAGCTGTCAGATGGCTCTTCCCCAGCTCCTGCTGGGTCTGAAGGTGATCCATGGATGTGCAAGCTTGCCGGTCTCCCTGTACCCCACAGGGCTGCATTTTCCCCAGTCAAGCCATGGGAAATACCCTGGACACCCTCTTCCCCGTGACTCATATCCTGGCCAGCCCATCAGCAAAGCTTCATCCCTAAAAAACACTTGAAAAAAGTGCGTGGGTTTGGTAGTGAAAAGAGGGCAGATAAGTGAGCCAGTGTATCCTAGCCCTGCTGCTGGGGTCAGTGCCTGGAGCAGGGTCCCCCTTTCTGCCCCACAGAGGCTCTGTGACAGGGTTCTGCCAGTCTCTCATGGTAACATCTTGTTGAGAAACCTTCCTCTACTTCAGGCTGTCAAGCCCCTTTCCAGCAGGAACATCACTGCCATGGGAAGTGGCCCACGGGGTTAGAAGGACAGCCAAGGAGGGTCCCTTTATCCCCAGTTAGACCCTCCATCTCCACATGGCAGAGTTGAGGCAGCGGATTCGTTCCACCAGCCCACCTGCAGAGTTAGCCACTCCATCACTGTCTCTAACCTGCTCCTGGGAGAGGGGCTGCGGGCAAAGTTATCCATCTCTGTTGCCAGCCTGGCCCTCAGGACTCTGAGAATCCCCTGCCTGCACATAGACACTACTACTGCTGCAGCGCTGTCCTCATCAGACCTCTCCGGGGGTCAGCGAGACCCCACACTTCTCCCTTGCATCCAGGACAGGGCCACCAGGTTGTGTGGTCTGCATCCCAGGGCTTTCCAAACAGCGTGTGGACTGGGCTCCGCTGCATGCACAGGGCGCAGCCCTGAAAACACTCCCTGCAGCTAGAGATGGTGCAGGAATCAGATGGCTACCACAGCAACCGTGTTCAGGGCTGGAGCACCTATCTGTATGTCCCCTGGACCCTGACATCCCCAGATCCCCAGCTCAGGTAAGTCAGAGCAGCATGAATGGGACACCAACCCTCTTGCTGCACCCCAGCACCCCCAGCAGCCTAACACCCTCCTGAGGTTGGGAGGGGTACTGGCTGCCTGAACAGGAGGGATCCTCGAAGCCATGGGTTCAAAAGCAGGGTGGCTCCTGCCAAAATGGGAGGTAGAGCCAGATAGAGTCAAGCCCTGAGGACTGCTGTCAGTGACAGGCAGGGCAGGCACAGTGCCACAAGAGCACGGGCACACACATGCATGTATACAGCCCCCACCCGTGAGCATTCATAGATGATTCACCCTGTCTGGACCAGAAGGTAAATGTTCAAGAAGACCCAAATTCAGCAAAGGTGAGAGTCCTCCTCTCCCCTCCATCCCCAGCAGCTCCTGTTGAATGTGGCACCCAGGCTGCCCCAGCTCCCCTCCTGTAAGGCTCTGTTTCCAAACAAGCTAATTACTCACATGCTCCCCAAGGGGCTGCATCCACCCATTTTCATTAGAAGCAGAAGACAAATTTACTTAAAAAACAGAAAAAGCCAGAGTCACAGCAGCTCAGGGACAGGAGGACCTCTGCTCAGTACAGCCCTGCCACCACATCCTCTTTGCAAAGCCACTTGGCAGGGTACTGCTGAGACAGGGGTCATCACATCTTCTGCACCCCATCCCATGCACCATCCTGCTGCTCATCCCCATGGCACAGCACCCACCTAACTCTGGCTGCTGGAAAAGCACCCTGGCATGAACAGCAGGTTCAACAGCAGCCCCATGTACACCTGCAGGACTTCCCCTCATGGAGGGGGTCTCCTCTCCCAGTGAAGATGCTTGAACCAGCCCAGCAGTTCTCATCCGCAGCATGTTCTCATGCCCCCTGGGGCTTCACAACCCCATAGTGGAGGATTTTGACCCCCTCCCCAAGCCAGAGCCCCTCCCCAAGGTGTCAGGGAGGCAGCCTACCTGCCACAGCCCCCCCGGGGTGGGGCATGACAAGGAGATTCATTTCACTAGAGGCTCATTCATCTGCAGCACGATTAAAGCCCAGGGCTGGGATCCATCCCGGCAGCAGGAGAGCGATTTGCCGGCAGATGGATTTATCATCTCCCAAGCACAGCAATTTGGCTTAAACAAAATCAAACCACTTCTCCTAATGAAAACACCACTAATGAGCAGAGCCAGCTAGGGAGGGGGTGGCAGCTCCACTAATGGGGTCTCTCCTGTCTTTCTGGGCTGGTTATGATGCCCCAGTTGCAAAGCAAGAGCGTAAGACTTTGCTCCAACCAGGATGTATGGACCTTGTACAGCTCATCCAGGGACCAGCTCTGGTCAACCTCCCAAACCTCCTCTTGTCCCAGCTCCCAAAGTTCAGGGGTCAGCTGGTCCCAGCACAGCACGCAGCAGGAAAGTAGCACCACTGAGCCCAGGTGCCTTCTCTGGTTGCAACACAGTCAGCTGCAGAGAAAAACTCTTCTCAGTCCCCTGACACAGAGATGGTGAAAGAGCAACCCCTCCCTGCCCGTGCATCGCCAGCCCTGTGCAGCAGGAGCTGTACACCTTAGCCAAAGTCGCGACAGTCCATGAATTATGCATCACAGAAATCAGCAGTATAACCGCCCCGAACAAACCCCCGAATTTCCCTGTCTATTAATTCTGTGCCACCAATTCCCTGAGGGCCCCGACCTGCCTCTGCCTGCGGGGATGCAGCAGCAGCTGCCAAAACCTCAGCTCCAGCCTCTCCATCTGCAAAATCCAACCTGCCCGTGGGCTGCGGTACCCAGCAGCTTTTCCCCCGTGTCCCCCTGTGCGGCTCTGCCCTGGCATGGGTTTGGAGCGGCATTCCCTCTGGAAAGGACCCCCAGGTTCTCAGCCTCTGATCAGGAGAGGCCACAACACCTCGGCATCGATGGACTGCAGACAAGCCAGGTCAGCAAAGAGGGAAGAAGGGTAAAGAGGCCAGAGAGAGGGAGACAGCAAACAGAGATGAGGCAGAATCAGGCATTGCTCCCATCACCCCAGGAAGGTGCAGCATCCGTTGAGGGCAGGGCGCTTTGACACAGAGGGGACCCCACGGGAGCCCCGCACCCCAGCAAATGAGTGGGAGTCCTTTCCCCACCGCACCTCATCCTGACTGGGAGCCTCCTGGGGACCTGGCTCAAGGGTCAGCCCGGCTTCCAGCCCAGCCTCACTGCCGGGCCACAGGCAGTGGGAGCAGAAGCAGCAAGCGGAGGAGGGGTGTGAGGGGCAGCAGCAGCAGTGCAGAGGAGGCAGGTTAGCTCAGGAGCAGGGGGACAGGCAGCACCCTTGGTTCCCATGGGCCCCAGGGGAAGGACACTGGTGTGTGTCACCCTTCCTTGGGGCTGCTTCTAGGAGGAGGGGATGAACCACATGTGCTGCTGGCCATAGGGATGTAGGCAAGCAGCCCTACCAGACCTGGGTGGCTGTGCACCCAGGGGTGTTTCAGTGCTGTTTGAGGAGGCAGCTGGGCAAGAGAAGGAGCTTTGTTCTGGGCATGGCTGAGGTGCTGCTGTGGTTTCAGGCATAATCCCTGTCCCAGTCCCCCCACCCCCAGAATCCACCCCAGTAGGCAGCCACAGTACACAACCTGCCACGCACACTCACATGGGTGGCCGCTGCCTGCCTCTTGCCATCACTCCTACTCCGTTGGCACCATAACTCCATCCTCAGGTTGCAGATCCCAGTACTTCCCTCTACACACCCTATTATTTAGGACTGGGTAGCACTGACACCCCTCCACACACTGGGAAATCAATTATCCCCCTTGCAGGTGGAAGCCCTACACTACATCATGCTCATGCAGATTTTCCCCCTGCCCAGCTGTGAGCAGCCAGGATGGAGCTGCTGGGTTTGCCAGCGGCAGAACAAGCCCCAGGTGCAGCCCTAAATCTGCCCATCACCTGGGACTTGTCTGCAGCACAGGAATCACTGGGGCATGGCTTTTTGGCTTTACCCCACGGCAGGGACGGGAGCTCCACTCCCACTGTCCTCCTGCCAACCCCATCGACCCATCCATTCCTTGGTGCATTTGCTGAGCACAGCTCATTCTCATCTCTGCTTTCTTACTACCATGGGGAGAGATGCCTCTGAAATACTCTCCTTCCAGGTGGGGAGGAGAGCTCATCTGGATCCTGTGCTGCTGCTGTGCTGGTTTCTACAGTTTTCATCTCACTGGGTGGGCTGCTCAAAGTGTTAGAGTTAGGGAGTCCCCATCCATCAGCTGTGCCTTGGGAGATAGGAGGATCCCAAGGCTCTGCAGATGGTCTCTATAGCAATCGCTCACCCACTGCAAACGCTGAGGCTGCCTTTGGAGTTGTGCAAAGCAGTTGCTTAAGACCCCACAACACGACCATGGGAGGGCAGGAAGCAGGGGTGAAAAAGTCTGGGTGAAAAGTGAGCCACTCGTAATCCCTTCTAGGGGACCAACAGCCCCGCAGGTGAATTCCTCATCCTTCCAAAACACATCTAGGGGGTTTGCCCCACCCCAGACAGCCCAGGTACTGACCCCATGATGGCACATGCTGTCAGGACACAGCCCGGCTAGGACAGGCTTGTCCTGCGGGATAGGATGGGGTCCCAGGTCACCCACCCCTGCTCCCCAACTTGGGATGGTGCAGTCCCACTATCTGCACACCGCTGTGGGGTGGAAGGCTGCCTCTGAGCCCCCCTCACTTCCTCTGCTGCCAGGTTTTGGGGCTGGGGACGCAGTACCTGCTCTCCTCGGGACAAGGTGGCTCCAGGCTCCCATTTCTGCTGCACGGAGGGCCATGTCCAGAGCAGGCCTGAGACACTGGCTCTGGGCTCTGCTTGCACACTAATCACTCGTGTCATTAGAGGGCTGGAGGAATAATGTAATTTATGGATGGCTTTTATTTCTCGCTAGCGTCATCTAAATACCCCAGAAATGGACCGGTTTAATTTCCTAGGGGGATAATGTAAACATTTCTCTCAGTGCCCTGGGCTCAGCAGCTGGGCACACCCAGTGCCTGCCCTTGTCTTAAGCCACCGCACCAGGGCCAGGCACAGGCAGTGTCCATCCCAACTCACCCAGCACAGCCGGCCCTCGCTCTCCCGGCACACAGAGTCAGCTCACGCGCAGGCAGCTTTCATTCACTCGGGCTCTCTTGCCTCTCACACCCACATCCACGTGCCACACGCCTGCACAGCCCACGGTGGTTGTGGTCAGGGACCGGGGTGGCTGGGCATCACTGGAGGTGCTGCAGGGAGTGGGGGCTGTCACTGCACCCCCATTTTCAACAGCTCTTTAAATTTAAGATCAGTGTGCGGCTGGGGAAGATGGGGGGAGGTCCACCCTGAGCACGGCTGGGGGTCCTGCATCCCCTTAGCCCTTCTTTTGGAAAGGATTATTGCTAACCCTTCTCTGGGCATGCATAGATAGTCTCGTCACCCTCACCCCTCATTTTGGGGAGCAATGGGGAGGCAGCAGGACCGGCTGCTGTCCCCATTCACACCAGCAATCACTGGAGCTATTGTGGGGCCATCACATCACCTGACATCAAATCATCTCTCAGGTAACAGCTCTTCCATGGCAGTCATCACCCAAATCCTGATAGACTTTGAGGGATGGGGGTCCCCAAGACAGCAGGAACACCCTGAAACTGCTCATGTCTGTGCCCAAGCAGGGATGAGCTACCAAAGAGAGGGTGCCAGCAGGGACCTTCCCATTTGCAGGGAGAGACTAAGCCCACACTGGCACTGTTAGCTCCATCTCGGGGCTTTGCTACAGCCCCACGGGGATTTCACCTGCTCAACCACATCCCCAGGGTACCAGGCCAGGTTAGCAGGCAGGGGTTTGAGATATTAAACCCTCCCTAGAGCTAAGACTGCACCTCCTCTCCTGCCTGCATCACTTCCACACTCTTCCTGGAAGAAAAACAACTTTTCCTCCTCAGGGAGGGACGACTTACGTGCATTCAGCGAACGTAGTGGAAATTGGTGCTGCTGGAACCAGCTCACTCTCCTCCCTGCCACTACCAGGTGCTCTGCCCTGGCAAGCCAGTGACCTGGCAGCAATGGCAAATAAGTAATGTACCCTCCCGGGGCCTCTGCTTTCCACGCTGGGAAATGGAGTGGGTACATCCAGCCTTATTCCCCAGAGGCTTCCCAGCAGCCCCATCTACGGGCTGGGGCTGGCACAGTAGCACAGCTCCCCTCTGCCCCTGCTGCCCGGCTGGCTTGCATGTAAACCCTGGGAATGAAAGGTCTCCGCCTCGGAGAGACTGGAATTTATTTTAAAATTTGGTTTGCTTTAAATCCATAAGGACATTTTAAAGTTACTGAAGAAACCAAAAGTTGTGTGGGGGTTCCAAGTTCCTACACAGCTCAAAAATATCTTCCCTTGCAGCATGTTTAGGCAGGCAGCAAGCAGCGTTTTCTACACGTGGGGCTGTTCAGGAAAGCAGAGCAGGGGTCCTGCCCTGTGACCACCACCCACTTGAAGCTCCAGAGCAAAGCTTGAAATTCACTCTAGATTGTGGCAGGAAAAGCATCGCGGGGCCTCGGGGGATCCGGCTGTGCAGGTGCGCCTACTGCACGAGGGCACCCAGCCCCAGCAGCTGTGGACAAGTTTGGCTCCCTTGTGGGTGCGCGGAGGCAGGGAGGAACTGCTGCCCTGTTCCACAGCTCCTGTGATGGAAGCCCTGAAAGGCAACGGGATTGGCCTGACCCGTGAAGAGCACACGAGGAAGGAAAGGTGTTGCCATCTCCAGCCCTGCTTTGCTCTTGGACAGTGGTGGATGAGGTGCAATGGATGGATGGATGGATGGATGGATGGATGGATGGATGGATGGATGGATGGATGGATGGATGGATGGATATCGGGGTGGAATGTGGGAATCCAGGCAATTCCCTGCTGGGGCAAAGAGTGGAAGGAGATGCAATAGGGTCACAGCTGGGTCATATTTGGCCTCCCTGTGCCCATCCCATCCTGAGGCAGAGCATCTCTGGAGATGTACTGAGGGACACTGGGTGACTGGTGGAAAAAACACCAGACTCTGTGGCATTGCTGGGGTTTGCTGAGTGGGATTAACCTCTCCATTCCCATGGGAACCTGCTGCTGGAGTGTTGCTGAGGGTCCAAGGCACAGTGAAGAGAGCCCAGCAGCAACCCCTGCTGTCCCGAACAGCTTGGCAGTGACAGAGGGTGACCTTGGGGGTGGCCAAACCATTCAAGCATCCCTATCTCCCAGATTTTTCCCTACAAACCTGCCTCGGGGCAACCTCCACAGGCTGCCACTGACGCTCACTCATCCTGGAGCATCTCCCCTCCCCTGCCCGGGACTGTCCCCGTGCTCCAGCGCTGGGGTCGCAGCTGTACCCCCCTCCCCCGGGCAAGGCATGCGGCGAAGCGGGGAGCAGGAGGGGGCTCAGCCAGGTCTGGAAGCGGGAGGGATGCCCGGGGTCCGGGTCGGGATGCCCGGGTCGGGATGCCCGGGTCGGGATGCTCGGGTCTGGGTCGAGGTACCCGTGTCCAGGGTGGGATGCCCGGGTCGGGGTACCCGCGCCCGGGTTGGGGGTTCAGGGCACCCCCCTGCGCCGTGGCTGCCGAGCGGCTGCTGCACCTTCCCCGGGGGGCTGCACTCACCCGTGAGCTGGTCATAGGAGCCGTCCAGGTCGCGGGAGTCGGACAGGCTCTCCTTCCTGCCCTTGCTCCGCATCTTCCCGCCCCGCCGAGCGGCGGGGGGAGCCGCGACGGGGCGCACGGGCAGGGGGCTCCGCCGCCCCCCCCCCCCCCCCCCGCCCGCCCGCCCGCCCGCCCAAGGCTCCGAACGGCTCGGAACGACTTGGAACGGCAGGCAGGAGCGCGCAGCCGCCCCCTTCGCCGCCGCCGCCGCCGGGGCTGGGCACCGCCGCCCCCTCCCGTCCTTCCCCGCCTCCTCCCGGGAGCCGCCGGGCCGGCCCCGCCGCCGCGGGGAAACTGAGGCACGGTCGGGAGCACTGGGAGAGCCGGGAGGAGGAGAGGGGGCAGTTGGGCAGGGCTGCACCCAAGTGCGGTCTCTGGGGGTTTGGGGGTCAGAGACCACGGGAATGGAGAAGGGGATGGGGACGGAGAAGGGGGTGGGGATAGAAAAGGGATGGGGATGAGGATGGGGTGGGGATGCGGAAGGGAATGGGGATGGAGAAGGTGTTGAGGATGGAGAAGAGGATAGAGATGGGGAAGGGGATGGGGATGAGGAAGGCACAGGGCAACAAGAGAAGCACAGACCCCCGCTGCGGGAAGTGAGGACCCCCAAGCCCTCCCTGTTGATGTCCATAATGGGCTGTGCCTTGGGACCCCCAGGCGCTATGGAGAAACGGGAACCCCAGCCCTGCCCAGTCCCTCAGGAGCTGTGGAGAAAGGGGGACTCCAGCCTTGCCTAGTCCAGGGCAGCTGCTGCATCCCCCTTAGGGTGTGAAACCAGGTGGGAAATCAGTTAAGAGGTGGAGGAGATGTGCAAGGATCAAGAGACACATCAGAGGTGTGGGGAAGGTGGTTCCAAGCACAGGAGCAGGTCCCCTCAAGCCTAGCATGGGTTTCCCATGCAGGGTTGCAGCTTTTAGCATGATTTTCTCCCACATCTCCTGTAGCTCTGGGGAAGGGTTAAAGCAGCAGTGTAGAGCTTCCAGGGGCACAGTGCTGCCAAGAAAGGAGCTCACAGCCCTATTGGTACATCTGTTGCTGGGGGCTGGAGGTCCCATTGGTGCCCCCAGCTATTTTACTGCCATCTGTGCATGATGCCATCCCAGGGGATCCAAACTGAGCTGGAGAGTCCCCACCATGGGTAAAGCCAGAAGCTTTTGTCGTGTTGCTGTCCATGTGCTGCCTGTTTGCACAATCCCAGGGCCCTGGGCACGTGTCTGGGTCTGCCCAGCTCCCAGCATTTCCCACATCTCTTCATCCTCTGATCTATGCTAACAGAGACAGTCAGGAGCCACAAGGGAGGCAAAGCATCCCATCCTGGTCCCTGTGTCCAGCTTGTTCCTCCCAGCCCACAGGAGCCACAGGGCAGAAAGGGAATCCAGAGCAGCGAGGAGGGAGGATTGCGCTCACGCGGCAGCGTGTAGTCAGCGTGCTTTGGTGTCAAGCCATGAAAGAAGCCGCCTTAGCAAGGCAGCGATGCTTAGCAACTGCCTGGATCTAAAAATAAGAGCCATTTAGTGAGGAAAACGCAGTGGAGAAATGCTCGGAGAACTAAATACATTCCCCTGGCCCTCCCCCTGACCCAGCCACCACCGCCAAGCCCATGTGCACAGCCTGACTGGAGACAAACTCTCGGACAGCCCTGGCAGTGCCCTCTCTGCTTAGCCAGACACCTGCCAGCTCAGGACCCCCTGTACTGCTGGGCTTGCTCATCATTTTGCTCCTTGCTCTCCTTGCCCTCCTTCCTCCATCTTCTCCATCGCACCCTTGGCCACATCTCCGTGGGAGGCCCTGAGGACCAGCAGTGTCCTGGGGATGCAGGCAGTCAGGAGGGCTGTGTGAGAGGTGCCCATTCTCACCCGCCTGGCCTCCAGGACACTGCAGGTTCATCCCACTGTGGACATGGTGGAGCCAGCAGAGATGTGCAGGGAAAGTTTTCACCTTCTGCCTTCTCTGGTCCATCGGGAGGAAAACATGGCTATTTTTATCCCAGCTAAGTGCTCCTGTTCCTGCAGGCAAGCAAGAAATGCTTTGCCAGGCTGGGGAGAGTGGGGGAAAGTTGGGCGAGTTGGTGGGTGTGATAGGGCAGGATGGGGGAGCTCCAGAGCCGGGCTGGCACAGCCCATCCTCCCTGCAGTAGAAAATGGGGGACACGGCACACTTTCACGCTGGTCACAGATCCTTTCCTTAGCAGACACAAGAACTTGGGCATCCTGCCAGGATTCACAGCTTCTGAATTCTTCTCTGCTAGGGAATAAAGTAGATGCCCCCTCCCCGGAAGTATTCAAGGCTGGGTTGGATGGGGCCTTGAGCAGCCTGGTCTGGTCTGGTGGGAGGTGTCCCTGCCCATGGCAGGGGGGTGGACATGGATTACCTTTAAGGTCCCTTCCAACCCAAACAATTCTGTGATTCTATGAAAATGCAACACCCTCCCCTAAATGTTCCTCCGGACACTGGGAGCCAGGGGTCTGCAGGATGCTGGGGTGGGAGCAGCCCACTGCCAGCTGCTGCTGCCTTTCTGCTGCAGGAGTGGGTCTGGTCCCTGTCCCCCACCTGGACCAAGACAAGGGCCCTGCTGCAGGTGCACTGGGTGCAAAGACACCTCAGTAATCACATCTGGCCAGGGACAGGTACCGCAGCAAAGCCACACTGAGAGAGCATCCCTTGCAGCATGTCTCACTGAGATGTGCAGCAGATGCAGAAAGGCTGTGCCAGTCTGAGGAAAATCACCTAAGTGGTATCCAAGGCTTTAATCAACGCTCTTATGCCTTGCACAGCCTCACTTCCACTGGCCACTTCCATTATGAAAGCAATCAGCAGGTCTAGGTGGGCAGGAGCCATTAGCAGGCAGGGCTGGTGGGCTCTGCTGCTGCAGACGGCACTGGATTAACTGTTTCCAGAGGATAGGAAGAGCTTGGAGGGCTTCTGCAAGCCCAGATGTCAGTTACAAGGGGTAAGTGGGAGAGAGGGATCTGGCCAAGAAGTGGAACAGGCTCCATAGCAAATAGGGCACAGCTCACTGTGCAGCCCATACCGCAGTGCCCAGGGCTGGTGAAGTGTGGGGGACAGGCAGGTGGCCAGATCCAGCATGCTGGGGTGGGCAGGAGTCCTGTCGAAGCACCCAGGTCCCCCAGCTCATCTCTGGTAAAGCAGCAGAAAGCCAGGGGGAAGTAGGGCCACGTAAACTGGGCTCGAGTTCAACATAGCCAGCAGCAGGATGGGACAGGGATGGAGAGCAGGGAGGCAGTTGGGAGAGATGAGGAGGAAAGTGAGCTGGAGGCAGCAGGGGTGCTGCACCCTGGGCTGTGTGTTTCTTAGAGGCAGGGTGTCCCCAGCACCACCCATCCACCCTCGCCTTGATGGAAATCACCTGTTCACATCAGCCTGGGTGCGAGGCAGGTTCCCTAAGTGGCCCATCCGTCACCCTGTCAGCGGTGGCAGCACTTCAGTAAAGGACATCTGAACGGGATTAACGCTGCTCCCCGGGCAGCAGAGCCATAGCCAGGAATAGCTCTGAGCCAGGGCAAGAGGGGCCGGGAGGTGTGTGCGGGGCCACACTGCACTGGGGGCTTCTTTGTCCCCAGGTCAGTGTGCAGCCCACACAGCCTTGTCAGGAGTAACTGGGGAACAGGACAAGTCTGGGGATGCTCTAGTGCTGCCTGGAGGCTTGGATGCAGAACCCTGCTGCAGACAGAGCTCAGCCAGGCTGCCACCAGCCTCATCCAGACTGGACCAAGCCGAGCCCATCCACAACCATCCCTGTTCCTCTTCAGGACACCCACCCCCTTCAGCTCATCCATCCTCCAGCTTCCCAGCTGAACTCTGTCTCAGGGGGCAGCAGCCCACTCTCAGCTGCTGCTGGGAGCCTGTGTCCTCACAGAGACCTGCTGAAAATCCCAGCTTTGTCCCAAGATGACCCCAAAACACTCCCATTCACACAAGCAAGAAGAACCTGGAAAGGAAGTGAGAACACTGGGGTCCACACCCCACTGCCACAAAGCTGGGCTGGGGTAGAAGGGGCTCTCCCCAAGGAATGAGTCCTGCAAGTACTCTGCAAAAAGTCCGCTGCGGCTGCGACAGCGGGACAAGGAAAAGATGCAATTTAACACTTCATTAGGTAACCACAAGGCATCGATCTGCCCTACCAGTCTGCACCTTGTCTAATTGCATATCTCCATTCTTACTAATTCTATCGGAAAAGCAGAGAGCAGGACTCGGGAGCCTGATCCTATCTTTAGGAAATTTCAAGCAGAGATGTAATTGCCGAGCGCTCTAAATCATGGTGCTTTATCCACTGCTAACAGTATTTTAAAACCATGGCCATCAATGGAAGTCCTCACAATGTGCTTTCAGCAGATGCCATTAATTAATCTTAGTTTGGCTGCTGTCATCTGGTGCCTCCGGGCTCAGATTTACACTCGGCGGTGAGGGACAGCTCTGCTCTCCCAGCACAGAGGACTCCCGGGCATCTCCTGGGATGGCACACAGAACACAGCACACAGGGCCCAGTTCCAGGAGTGGAGGGCAGAAACAGGAACTCCTCAATGCAGCTTTTCCTCTTGTAAAAATGCCAGCAAACAGCAGGATTAGATGGGGATGAGCAGCTGGGCACTGGGGGCTTTACCCTTCCCAGTACCCTGCCTGCACAGCCCCCAGCCTGGAGGAGGGATACCCATGGCCGTGCAAGTGGTGAGGGGCCTCCAGGCAGGGCAAATGACCTCGCTGAGGAATAAACCACAATATTTACTACATCTACAGAGGAAGTGGATCTGGATGGCATGAGACCCAGACAAACCCCTTGGTCTCTGCAGGTCTGGCGTCCTGAGGACTGGGGAGCAGCTGCAGCAGACCAGTTCCTAGGGAGGTGAAGCCCCAGCGAGGCATCAGCCAGGATGCAGGCAGCTGGGGCAGACAGGGGAGGACAACTCCCATCACTGCAACCCACTCTGCAGAGACACACGGGCAAGTGGGAGTCTCTGAGAGATTCAGCCCTGGGGAGGAATTTCAGCTGCTGAAAATTTTGTAAAGCTAGAGGAGGAACAGATGCCTGCAAGCTGCTGGGCGAGCCTTGCAAGCAGGAACGCTGCAGGAGAAAGGGAACCCCCTTTGTCAAATGCAAACCAGCAGGTGGTAGAAATCCGGGTGTGCAGAAGGGAGAAAGGAGTTTGCCTCTCACTTTGCATCCTCAAAAGCTGGTCACCTGCCTCTGCCCACACCTCCAGCAAGGAGGAACTCCCCGGCATGGTCTCACTGCTGGGTGGGCCGTGGGGTGCCCTGTGCCCACCCTGAATGTTTCTCTGCCTCCTCTGCATAACAGATGCAAAAGCTAGGGAAAGGAAAGCTCTTCTTTTAGAGAGCAGAGGCTGGACTGGAGCATTCCCAGATTCAGGAGGTGCCCCAAGCCTCATGGGTCCTCCGAGCATTACAGAGCATCTTATAATGGTTTGTGTGCTCAGTGCCTGTGGGCTCAGCTTTTATTTAAAGAGGAACCAGATACTATTTCCAGCCTTCACTTACACTCTGCTGGATGCCACACCAGGGGCCCTTTCAGCAGCTCAGGCCTACTATGAAAACAGTGTGCATCTCTGTCATGAGCGAGTCCATGCTGCAGGCACGCATCCTCCTGCTTTGCCAGAGCAGCGCTCCCTGCCTGAGCTCACCTCTGTGGGAGGGGATGTCCATGCTGCGACTGTGGTCTCAGCACACAGCTCTCTGTTGCAAATCCCATCCCATCCCATCCCACTGGCCTGGCAATGGCCACAGCAGAGGGGCTGACAGCAGGATGTGACAGTCAGGGATTGCAGACTGGAGCTGCCAGAGCATCGCTTACCGTACGCTGGGAGAGCAACCTGCCTGGAGCTGCTGAGCAGGGCACAGCCATGGCTGCTGCAGCAGCCATGGGTCATTACAGCTTTCTCACCCCCATCCACCACTGGGAAGGCCCTGACTGAACCCTGGAGCAGAGGGGCTCCAGCTAATTACTCACTAATTGCTTCAGAGGAGAAACGAACAAACCCCAACCTGTGTATGCCTGTAGCAGAGTGCTCTGTGAGCCCTGGGACCTGGCCAGGCTGCATGTCACCAAGAAAAACCTGAGGGTTCAGCTGTCAGAGCAGAGCTGGAGAAGAGAATCAGTGGGTGTTCATCTGCCTGCAGCTTCCACAGCCCCTTCATTCCCCCATGAGACTCCTGGGAGCTCCCAGCCTCTGGCAGCAGCCCGGCAAGGCTCTGAGCTGTGCTGCAGTGAGCGGTAAACCCCGCTCATTTAATCTATTCAATTGGATTCAATTTCCAGCCACATGATTCAATTAGCCCTGGAGGGACAGCGTGAGAGAGCAGAGGCCGTGGAGCATGACCCGGCCTGAGCTTCAGCAGTCTCTGGACTGGGAGAGGGGAGCACAGCGTGGAGCCTCAGTGGCTGCTTCCATAGGGCCAGGACCCTATGCTTGTCCTGGGCCCCCAGGATGTGGATGCGACAACAGCAATGACGTAAGCATCTAGCGATGCTCCTGCAACAGTGCTGCCTGTCCTGTTTATCTGGGATCAGCCCTGTGCTTGGCCAGTGTGCCCCTGAGCTAACCCACATTGTGCTGCACTGGGGAAAACCAGGGCTCTGATCAGCAGGAACGACTCAGCAGCCCTAGGGAAGGCCAGGTCCCACAGGCATCCACAGCCCTTCTCCAGCCTCCTGGCCCAAGCTTTCATTCGTCATCTACTTTTCTGCCTGCCTTCCCATGAAAGCATCAGCATTAGTTACTTTCCCCTAGCTGAAAAGCCCATCTTATCCTGCCCCCTTTGGATGTTTGCAGCTCCCAAAGCTGGGCTTTACCTCTTTCCTGTTGAGTTACTGCAATAGCTCACCTGCCAAAAATGCCCCATCACCTTCACAGTGACAAACCTTTGTCCAGTATGATCCATATTCAGCCCAGCCAGCATGTGGCTCTTGCTCATCCCAACAAGTACCAAACAAGAAAAGAGAGTCCAGCAAGGAGAGATGGGAATAAATATCCACGAGGCATTGGTGCTGACACCGAGATGGAGAGCAGCTGGTGAGTGTCAAGAGCCAGCTGTAAATCTTAGCACAGAGCACTGGCCACACAGCAGCCCTTACCACGGCTGTAGCCGTGACTCGACGGGAAACGGCATCTCCCTCTGCCCACCGTGCGCCGGACCAGGAGCTGGGAAGCACACAAGCTCCATCCCAGGAAGAAATAGTGGGGAGGCAGATGGTGCACACTGGGGCTGATCCTCTGTGCTAGGGCTGTCTAGGAGACAGCTCTCGGCGGGACAGCAAGCTTTTCCTCCCTACACCCACCATGCAACAGCCTGGCAGAACCCCAGAGCAGGGGCAGGGAGAGAAAAGTGCCCCAGTGGGCACCAGGACAGGCTCACGTGGACAGCAGCTCAATCCTACAGAGATAAAGACACCACAGCATGTGGGGGGATGAACAGGCTCACAAACTAAACACCGTAGGTGGGTGAAGGTGCACCCTGCTCTCTGGCCACTGTACACGAGACTCGGCAGCAGCCAAACCATCACAGGCAGCTGACTCCTCAGGCGCCCCTCAGTACCTCGTGGCTCCTCCAGCAACCCACAGTCTGGGTAGGGGAGACCCAGCTCCTGAGGAGCTGCCTCTCTCTCAACTCTGCATGAAAAATGGGACCCGTAAGAGCTAGAGAAGAAGAGACGATACCAAAAACCACAGCAGCACTTACAAATCAATTTTTAATAACTCCCTCCAAAGTTTAGCTCAAACTCAATTTTTCTGCTCCAGAATTTGGTCATTATTTTGTAAAATATTTGTCTCCCTGCAGTGGCTGCCTAATTTAAAGGCAGCAATCTGATTTCTCCCCACACTCCCCAAGCCTCAAAACCACCTCTTCCAATAATAGACTGCGTTATGAATTAGACACAAAAAAATACACTCAGCTTCTCAGATCAGATACAGGAAAGTTTGGGGCCATCAGCCACATCCTGAGGCTGAATTTCAGAGTTAAATGATTTTCTGCTCGGTTCAAGCTAGTCTCAAAAAAAGTAACAGTACAGTGTTTAACAAAACAGGCAAACTGCAGCAGAATCTGTGAGCAAGAGCTTGCTGACACCAGCAGTAGAGAGAGCATCATGCTGTGCACAGGTAGATCTCGGCAGCCCTTGTTCACATCCATGGGCTCTCAGCCTTGCTCATGTTTTCCTTACTGGGAGCCCCACGGGCAGTAAGAGGCAAAGGGTTGGTACCTGCAGCCTCCACCAAGGAAGCAGCACCAACACCCTCCCTCCCTACTGGCAGGAACAGCCTAAGGACAAGTGAGCCCCCACTGCAGCCAGCATGTCACTGACAGTGACAGGGCTCCCCCATAACAATGCCACTCTCTCCTCTGTGAAGGACAAACACTGGACACGCTGGACAGGCAGGGCTCTGCTATTTATTGAGCAATAAGTTTGTATGTACATCCATTTACAGTGCTTGGTTTGGTGACAGTGTGACAAGAGGATGTGTCACATTCTTTCCCAGCTCAGCCGTGGATGAGGGCCAATCTCAGGAGCTGCTCCCAGTCACAGCCTGGGCTTCTCAGTTCATCCCAGCAAGGGAGCACCCTGGGGAGACCAGGCCTTCGGTAGCTGTGCCCAGAGGGAAAACCTGAAAATCCCAGAGGCTGCCAAGGCAGAGGCAAATTCACCCCCATCTCTCTCCCCTACCTGTCTAGTCTCAACCTAAACAGCATCAGAGAAAAGGAGGCACATGGACAGCTGGAAGACTCTGTGCTCCAACGGCAGCGGTGCTGGGGCTGCACCTCAAGCCTCCTTTAGACAAAACTCCCCCCTCAGAAGCGAGATCCTCTAGCAAGGTCCACACACACACACAGAGACAATGGAGCCACGTGAGGCATTTTCACTCATTTGCCACCAGAGAAGCTGCCTCCTTCCACGTCCTGACCTGTTCTCAAGCAGACTGATTTCATGAAGCCTCCTTGCTCTCCCAAGCACCGCCCCTCTGACATGCATACATTTCCATGCACTTGCACAGCAGGAAAACAAATAAGTGTCTGGCTTAGCCGACGAAAGCCAGACAATTCCATGTTGAGGCAAAGTATTCTCTGCTGGGAGAGGCTGGCACTCCCAAGGAAAATACACGGTCTTCAGCGGGTGGCCAAGGACACAGCTTTCCGTTTCCCATGCTTGTGGCAGGTAAAGATGAAACAATACTGCAATTGACACACGTTAGTATGAACAAGCCTTGCCTAAAAATGGTAGTTGATGAGCATGACACTCAAATCACTCAATCTAACCTGTGAGGCTAAGAGCAGGACTAGGCACTTCATTTCAAAAAACTGTATTCCAAGGGGAAAATAAAGGTGTATCTGGGATGTAAATAACTTCTCTGCTTCAGCCAATCAAGTCAGGGCAGACCCTAACATCATTGCTGAGAGCTGAAAATGCACAAGTGGGTGTTTATGCTGCGTATTCCTGAGTTGGCAGCCTGACACAGCACTTGGAACAGACTCTGCCAGAGCTGGGCACTCTGAAACACTGCTTCTGGAGCAGAAAGGTCTGCCCGTGCCCCAGAGCATCATTCCGGAGCTCCTTGTTAGGAAGTTCTCAGCAGGCTGTTGCTGCAAGCGCTTGGTGAAGACAAGAGAGCAAGTTAGAAAGTGGATAACTGCTTTTCCAGCTGCATTTTACCTGTGTGCTACACACAAGGGGAAAACTGGGAACTACTTAGCTCATGAAGATCACCAGGCACCTGCAAACATGTGCTTCCTGTGAGGAAGAGTAGGATTGTCGCAATGCAGTCTCTGATGGGCAATAAGAGGAGTGAGGGGAGGGAATCAGCCTGTCCTCTGCCTCATGAGAGGGGACTAACGTCCCTCAACCTTAGAAACAACAGAGATGAGATGAGCTACCAGAAACAACAGTGACCCCGAGCAGAGCTGGTCTCCTGTTACAAAGTGCCCTGTTCGATGACCCCTTACATACTGGCTCAGACTCCTCCCAGTAAGGCAACAACCTTGGAGGCAAAATTTTTCCTTCTCCAGTACTTCAATGGTTTGGTTCAAATGACACCTTCTGACATCAAGAGGCAGCACTGAGTAGTGTCTGCTCCTGGGGGAAACTGTTTTATAGCCCAAAGCCATTCCCAATGGGGTGGCAGTGGATTTGACCTTCATGGCAGGAGGGCAGGTTGATCCAGGCTGATGGAAAAGAACAGTGCTCACCCATAGAGCAGGTGAGAGATCTCAACCCAGAGCTGTCTCACACAGGTGGACTGGTTTTATTAGTTCAGTTGTGAGCTCTTCCAAGCTCTGCTACAAAGGTTTCCAGTGCATCTTCCCTGAGGCTGTGTAGGGAATCTCCCATTGCTATGTCTCAGGAACGGCTGCCCACCCCTATGGCACCTTACACTATTGCTTCCTCCTCCTCGATATGCCAATCATCTCTCCTCAGCCTCAGTCCTATTGAAACACACGCCTTTGGGATCAAACACACAGCAGCAAGGTTCTCCCCTAGAAGAAATGCAGTCCCTTCTGCAGGTGGAAGGCAAGGGGTGACTGGCTGCAGATCTGTAGTGTCCCTGCCCAGAGAGGTCCATCTCTACTCGGCCCTGCACAGCGGTTCCATCCCTGCTTCATGAGATTGTTGAGAATTCCTTCAGCAGCAGTTCCTGGCTCAGCGTGTTGAAAGCAAGGTTCTTCCTCACATTGATGCTGATAGATCGAACCTGACAGAGACAAAACAAGATGTTTTAGCAAAAGGACTCTTCCTGGCTCCCCCATGAGAATGGCAGCTTTGACATTGCTGACCTCCAGGTGCACCATGAAACCATTGTGCATGCTGTTACAGCCTCAGAGAACTTGCTGCAGCCAGAGACTGAGACTTCAGCTTAGCTAGAAATCCCTGAGGATTAACAGGGATGTCTATAATGATGTCCCATCAAGGAGAG
Source organism: Tapera naevia (assembly GCA_033556795.1). Lineage (NCBI taxonomy): Eukaryota > Metazoa > Chordata > Aves > Cuculiformes > Neomorphidae > Tapera > Tapera naevia. The sequence goes on from JAUMJJ010000082.1 coordinate 3,471,691, forward strand.
TAAACTCCAAATGAGACAGGGACAGGAGAGGATGCTCTGTTTGGGTGCCTGAGCTATGATGTGTTTCCGATTCTGTAATGGGGAAAGTGAGCACTTCCAGGTTGCAGCTGGAAGAACAATTTCTACCATTGCCAGTATTCTCCTGGATGAATGTAGTGCCATGTTCTCTGTCCTGCTCCAAAACGTGCAGAGTCAAGGAGTGAAGCAAAGGACAGAGGCCACATTACTGTGCTGTAAACGCAATTTGTCATCCAAGTTGGGAGAAAACCATGGGTTCAGAGCCAGCTGCGTGTATTCTGTGCTGAGTGCCTTACACTCGGAGCTGGCTCACTAGCTGTCTCTAAACAAGAGACACCTTTATCCCTTAACGATGCTCAGACTTCTGGTCACCCGCAGAGTCTGCAAGGAAGAGCTGAGCAGCCCTGTGGCACAGCAACTTCCCTTCCCCCTTCACACCCGCAGACTCGTTGGGCAAACCCCCAGGCCCCAGACTGGGCTCAGTCTCAGTTGCACTCAGCAACGAGAAAACAAAGTCAAACATCATCTGTGTCAGCGACTGTGCAGCAGTGACAGAAAGCAAAACTGACACAAGCTCATCCAAACAATGGGATTACAGTTCCCAGAGACTCAGAGCCTGTGATAATAAGGTTGTTGCTGACCTGGTAAGTGTTTTGTGCTTTTTAAAAGAACTGGAGAATGAGTTACATAGAAGCAGAATGAGGAATCCAACAGGAGGAGCAAGTGATCAGTGTTTATACAGCTGAGGGTCCCCCTTGCTGCTCTAGTGAGGAAAAGAAGGGGGAAGGGCACAAATCTCCCAAAAAGGCAGAATGTGTAAAAGAGTAGGAAACAGATTGACAACAACCTGAGTGAGCTATCAAAAATGTCTACACTTAAAGACAGAATATTAAGTTTTACAGCTTCTGCAGAAACCACAAACTCTTCTTCATCAGGACTCCCGGCAGAGACCCCACGCATCTTTGTTCCCTTGCAGCACTTCCTCACCTCTCTTCTCTTGGCGTCTTTTGCCTTATTCCATACTGAAATAGTTTGGGATCAAGGCTTGTCAGGTAGCCACAGGTCAAACACTGCTGCAAGTGGTCTCCAGAACACTGGTTTGCATTGGGCTCTCTCGCTGCCAGGAGACAGAAGCCCCACTGACAGGATTTGGTCCCAGTCCTACTGAGGGTTCTCCACTTCAGTGATCCAGCCAGCTCTGACAGGAGGGGAACAACATGGCTAAACAGGCATGGAGAATCCCCTGCCCTGGAGTGTAACCATCTGCAGAAAAGGGCAAGATAGTGATGCACATATAGTGTAAGGCAGTATCCTTATTCTGACTAGAAGCATGTCTACAGATCTCAGCAACAGCAAGAAGAAGCAGAAATAGGCTCCTGGCATTGCAAACTGCAACCAGGGGCCAGGCACCAGCAGCAGAAGATGCCTGATTAGTACATACATTAAGGTCTTCAAGAAGGATGTGGCAGCAGTCTCTACGAGGGAGGCTGTAGTGACACATGATGAGAATGCAGGGCTTAGCAGAAATTGTAGCTATGAGGCAGAGCACAAGAAATTAAGCTTGTTAAGATTGCAAAGAGAAAGTTTAGGAGGAACAGAGCAAACACCAGTATGCAAAATGAGGTCAGAAAGAGAACAGTGAGTGATATTTCTCTGGTTCCCCAGGGATGGGGCAAGAAATACTCAATTTAAGAGAAAGAAGATTTACATTGGAAAAGAGGAAACACTTTTAAACCTATGGGTTGTGAAGCAGTGGAGTAGATCACCTGGGGCCAGAGTGGAACTGTTTCCACTTAAAGACAGCTCCAGCTTTCCAGGTGCTCAGACACAAACCTTGCACAAGGGCAGTATAGATGTACTTAGAGTTGCTTTAACACAAGTTGAGGAGAGGAGTGGGCATGATAACAACACACAAGGTTGACTCTGCCATTCCTACAAATCTCCACCAAGCATTTCTTCCGCTCTGAGAAAGCAAGCAGCTCTAAGCCAATCAGCTCAAAAGGTAAGAATATCTCAAATTAGAGTTAAATCAAGTTATCTTCAGTACCAGGGCTCAGCACAGGTTGCTGGAGCTCATCTCCCTTTTGGGGTTGCAATAACACAGACAGGAAACAGCCTGTAACAAGGAGAAACTTTGGAGGCTTCCTGTCATCCAGCTGAGCTGCTCCATCCTACAGGCTATATGCCACGAGTCCTCCTAGTTTGTGGTGGGCAGCTCAGACGCAGATGCCAGCCTGGAAGATACCAGAACTCTCTGGAGTTGCTTATACAAGGGGCCAAAACCAGCCTCAGAAAGAAAGCTCAGAGCTTTAACATTCATTCTGTGAGGAAGTAAAAGCAGAGCACGTATCCTCTCTTGCTTCCCTACGGAGCCTACTGGAGCAAACTAGAGCCAGAGGAGCTCTTAAAATTGTTTTCTCCCTATTAGCAGCTTGGATCACATTTAACCCACAGACTGTGAAGAAATGGGGAATTCATGAAATGCTGATATCACCTGGAGAACAAGGAGCAAACGAAAGAAGGGATGAAGTGGTGGCATTAACCATGTGAGGAACACATTATTCAGTTCTAGTTTTGGGTCATTATAGCTGGACGTGTGCAGCACTATACAGACACTCCTATTTCGCACCAAGTCCCACCAATTAAACCTGATTCCAATCATCAAGCAGCTCTTAAGAAATTTGTACAATGGGAGGAAGGTTTACACTGACTACTACATCTAATTGAAAGTCAAATTAGTGTAATTTCCCCTGCAGAAATCAATCCCTAATCAGACTATTTTGAGACTGCTGAAACCTATCCAACTGAAAAGACAGTGAACGTTTTGGAAAGAGACGAATCTCTTTCCACACATTCCTCCAGCTGCAGTGCAAGGGTCCAAAAAGCTCACATCCAAACCATTCATTCTACCAAAGCAGCACAGACCTTAAATGACACCCCTGACGGTTCAAAGGAAAAGAAAAAATGTGTTAAAAAACTTCCTAACTTCCTTCCTTTCACTCCTCAAAGGCAGCACAACAGGCCAGAAAACCCAATTGATAAAACACTCTGCACATCACCTTCCACCACAATGTGGCTGCAGTATCGAAGGCCTTTGAAAGCTTCTTTGAAAAAGGAAGGGGAGAAGAAAGCAGATTTTTCTTTAGGATTAGCAAGAAAGAGCATCACTGAGGCAAAGCCAGAGAAGTGAAGCAGTGCATTAGCAAAGCACGTCAAAGGAGTGAGAACAAGTTTTCTCAGCATAAAGGAGCCAAGAGAATGGCCTGGGGAAGTTTCTGCTCACCCACTTAATGGGAGCACAGAGAGATGAAAAGGCAGCCAAAAAGAAAAATGGCTCCTGCGTGTCATCCCCACCAAGAAGGATTTGCTTTAATGCAATCACACTGATAGAGATAAGAAAATTAAGCAGAATCCAGATAGAATTATTTGCAAACAGATGCCATTCAGAGAGATCTGATGGGACCAGCATGAGCTTGAAAACCATACTGGAAACTTCCAGCCCTGCACCTCTGGCAAAGCCCATGAAGGAAATCGCAGCGACTTCACTCCATGAAATCCCACAACCCTTAGCGGTAAAACACAATGCACTGGGTAGGAGGATATTATCCAACATCACACCAGCAATGGAAGCTGAAGTAAAGACTCAGAAGCCTTATAAAAAAGAAGACCTGGTTTGAAGAGGATATGGTGAGGATAGGCCAGACAAGGGCCCTTTTTGATGAGCTGTGTGAACAATTACTAAAGCCATCAGTTACTGTGCATCTAGAGGAAAAACAGTGTGGAGGACAGGAGGCCAGTTAAGTTTGCTGAAGACAAATCATAACATATCAGGTTGATTTCCCACTGTGTTGAGGGAACAGATTAATGAAATGCAGGGGATTTTCTGTATCTGTGAGTAAAGAACATTTAATAGGGTCCCAATTCTCAGGGCATCTAGAGAAATGTGGATTAAACAGATACACAACTGGGTCAAATCAGCATATTTAGACAGTAATTATTCAGGCTTTCATATGCTCTTGAAGAGAGTGTCCCGGGTTACCTGGGTCGGCAAATTTGAGAAGGGACTTGAGGAGGGACTGGGTAGGCTAAAGAGATTCTTAAGTGATACAAAATTGGGATTTAGGGAAAAAAAAAAACAGGTTAGAAAAAAGAATATTTAGCTGAAGTCTTTTGTAGCTGTGATGATGTTAGGACTGAGAATGTCATTTTAATCAATTGGCATGATCAGCCTGAGCTTCTGCCAGGCCAAGTGGAAAGTGGGGCATGCAGGAAGCAGAGCAGTCACGTGGCCAAGAGGCTTGAGAAGAGATGCTGGCTGAGGAGAGCAGGAGCCCTTGGGACAGAACAGATGACAACAGAAACACGAATGCCTCTTATTTCCAGGGTACAGTAATAGGAGAAGCCTGTGTCATAGGGAGGCTGTGGCCAAATTTCTTTGCGTGTATTCCAGATATGGTATCACACAGCAGGCCAGAGATTCAAGAACAGGCACAAAAGACCACAGAAGAATGGGATGAAAGCAATTGCAAGTGTTTTTGCCTGTATCCTACCCAATGGCAGTGCTAGAATGACAAAAAAAAAAAAAGCATTAAAAAGCATCCTGCAGAAGGAAGCAAAACCAATTCAGGCATGCTTGCTCTGGAGCAGAGCAGACGGAGGGAGGCATAACATTCCCAAACTCATGCAGACTCGTGACAGAGTGGGCAGGCATTAATTACTCATCAATCAGCAAGGACAGAGCTGGGAGAGAGAACCTGCTCTCAAACTGGTGGAGAAAGCTGCCAGAGTTAGAGATCTCTCCCTTCACTGAAGATGTAATGATTCAAAACTGAGGAAAAACAGGCTCCCCTCAGATACCAGCCACTACAAAATATTGCCTCCCTGGCAATGTGGTTGTTGGACAAGAAAATGTCGTGTCAGGGCTCTTTGGAGCAGGCTGAGCAAGCTGGCTTGCTGAAGAATGTAACTACTGAACCAAATTATTTGGACTCAGTTTTGTCTTTGCTATATTATTTTTGTGGGGCTTCCTACCATTAGTTGCCTTCTCTGGCAGAAGGAGACATTTCTAGGGAACACACACCTTTGCTTTCTTTGCTTGGGAACCCTATTTTATGAGTGATAGAGAAAAGCAATGAGCACACACACGTTTCAACAGCATCACACATTCTGCTCAGTCCCATACTTCATGGCTTCCTTAATGACAGCAAAAAGGCTAAGTTGCTCTGCATGATAAACCCAAGGTGGGAGCAGTCAACTTCTCCACCATGTAAATTTACCACCATAAAGCACAGTGGTTCCCCATGGCAAAAGAGACAGAGACTGATGGGCTATTTGCTCGTCTGACCAGTCCGGTTGTTCCTCCCCAGCCATGGACTGCAGGGCAGGGAGCCCCAGGGGGCTTTCAGATCTGTTGTTACACGCAGTGTCTGTTCAGATTCTATTCCTACCCCATCTTTGGAGACAGCCCAATGGAGTAACAGGGCAGCTCAGGCATACCCCAAATGACATTGCCCAGGCCATAAGCAAAGGCTTTGGAATATCACAGAATCATAGAACGATTTGGGTTAGAAGGGACCTTAAAGATTATCCAGTTCCAACACCCCTGCCATGGTCAGGGATACCTCCCCCCTGACTAGGTTGCTCAAGGCCCCATACTGGCCTTGAACACCCCAAGGTGTTCAAGTGAATATTCTAGTGAATACAGTTGTTGATTATGCAAAATCAGGCAGCTTACCAACTCTTTGAAGAAGGCAGCCTCCTTATGCTGCTCTGAGTAGCGCTCGTACTGGTCCAGTCCATCCTGCAGTTTCAGAGTCAGTGTGTCATAGTTGGACCGCACCACTTCTAGAACCTGCCAGAGACAGCCAGATACAGCAGAGGAGTCAGCATCCACAGATGTCTCAGCATAGGAAGAGCAAGGCTGAGACAGAACACAGCTCTAGTACCTGTTTTTGCAACATACATGGATGTAACAGCCAATATTTGGCTTATGACTAACACCACGGAGGTGGGCACTAGAGTCTTCCTAATGCCAGTAAGGAGCAGCCCTCAACTTTACAGAATTTCTTCATTCACAGGAAGAGAGGATAAGCCTATGACAGCAGCAGTTTTCCAAATACTATTCTGTCACCAGAAGAAATAGACACGATCTCATTAAATTAAGCAGTTAATTACCATGTGTACACTCAAATGTAACACAGTAGGCACTACGCAAACAAAGGTTTACCCGACCCCATGGCCCTCCCCAAGGCTAGTTTTGCCAGTACACCTCCCGCCTGGATTGCTCATCACCATTCACAATCTGCTAAACCACCAGCTCCTACAGCTGCTCAGGTTAGCCTCCACACAGAGCACTGTCATTCTCTCCTGATGGGAACAAACTCCAGACAGGCACTAACAGAAGGCCAAATTTGGTAACAGACTGTGGTTTTGGAAACAGACAGAGACAAAAATTCAGGTCTCCTAGCCCAGGAGATACTTTATTATCTGTCTTCCCTCCAACGAAAGCTCACCACCTTATATTACTGCCTTACTCGGCTTCCAGTACTAAGCTATACTTGGAAATTCATAGCTACACAACTCTGCTCTATTGAACTTATTCATTTTCCTAACTAGGGAACACCGAGGGGGAGTCCCACAATGATTTTTAGTTTCAAAGCATTCCATGGACAAACACGTTCCTCAAAGCATTTGTGAGACGATAAGTAACGATAACCTTCCTACCAGGAACCACACAGCTCAGCACTCCTGGGTAAAACATATGCTTGAAACAATTCTTTGAAACACATGAACTTCCTTCTTAGGCTGTTACCACTTGATCTCAGAGCTCAACAGAAGCACAGACAGAATATCAACATCTGAGGTGTGCATTACAGTAGTCTCTGCTCATTAAAAGTCTCAGCCAGGAGGACTACATAATATAAGGTGCAAAAGGAACAGGACTCTGCACCGAGGCATTCAAAAATCAGAATGGATCCTAAGAAAAGCATTGCAGAGTGCGTAGGACAACAGTGACCAGAACAATATGGAACCCTTCTACTTCTCCTCTTGCCTTTGTAAACACTACTCTCAATTGCCTTTTTAGGCAGCTGTCAGCTCCTGCCCTTTACAGGACTGAATCGTGTCTCTTAAATTCTTTACTCTGGAACCCCCGACTTGCTTAAGGCTCCCTTCAAAAGCTTCTTTCCATGCCTTGTTTTCCCCAAACATTGCATGTGGCAATGATACAGAAAGACACTCATGCAAACACTTAGAAGCAGGCCAGGGCTTGAGGTGGTAGAAGCCACAACGCAACATTTGAGTGAGGACTGAGGATAAAGGAGGGTACTAGAAGTGGTTCCAATGCGAGAAGGTCACACAACAGAGTCTCTTTGCAGTTCAGCTGTCCTCCAGCATCACAGAGGCAAGCCAGGGGTAGGAATTTTGCAAGGTTATTTAAGAACAGCCTGTCAGTGTCCTGCTGCTGCAAAGAGCATGCAGCCTCCTCTCCCAGACTCATTTGCTAATGCTGCTTGTCAGCTCCACTGGCAGAGAGGAAGAACCCCCTGCAAGGAGAGTGATCTCCAAATTCAGTCTGGCTTTCTTGTTGCTGTGGGCAGAAGCTGTGAGAAGTATCAGAGACAAGAGCAACAGTAAAAACCAGACATCTAGGTACTGGAAGAATTTACTTTGGGATGCAACTACCTACTAAGGATGGACAAAAAGAGTATAATGCACCTTCTTCTGAGCAATAAAGAATCTTAGCAGCTTGCACGAATCAGAGGGATATTCCTCCTGTCACCTTCAGTAAGTTAAGTTGACCAAGATTAATAAGCTGTAAGGGAGAAACTTTGTTTGAAAGGTGAGGATTAGAATAGGCTTCTCCAGCAGTAATTTGCTAGCTCTGAGTAGAGATCTCTTCAAGTACTCAACAGAGGCATCCTCAACCACAGTAAGGAGCAGTGAACTCCATGGGCAGCAGCGAGCCCTGTAAACAGTATCCTTTAAGTCAGTCCTCCTCTGTCAGTTTTGAAAGGCAGCTAAGAACTTGGTTTGATACTGTAGGAGAATAGTGAAGGTGCAAGAGGTCCCAAAATCTCTACTCTGTTACCCACTACTTATCATAATCTCTGTAGTGAGCTTATCCCTTTAGCTATGTATTTTCTTTGGCTTCCACTCCTTATCTCCTTTAATTATGAAACAGAACCTAAAAAGAAAGGGTAAGTTAAAAATAAACAGCTTCTTCTCACTGCCTGATAATTTCCCTCTCTTGTCGCTGCTGACAAAAAATGCTACGTGGGATCTGAGATAAACCCACTCACAGACCATTTCACTTCATACCCTATAAGGGATAGGAACTGTTACTGAGATTAGGACCTGCCATCCTTGAGACGATTTCATCTGCTCTTTAAGACACAGCTGCTAGACAGAGAAGAGGTTAAAAAGCAGCAGAAGGTATTAAAAGCATCTAACATGAAGGCTTGAAAGTCATCAGCTTTCTACCCAGATGACAAAAACTAACATCCTCTGTGTAAAGGAAGATCATGTGTTGGCATCCTTCACCCCTCTTACACATTGCTTTGACTCAGGAAAACTACTGTGGGAAAAACGCCGTTTTGCATTGAACACACACAATATTTATCTGCACCTTTCTGCACTCCACTAGAGGAATCTAATTTTAAAATCAAGGCATCTCTCCTTCAAGGTCTTGTTCAACTTGGTCTTCCTAAGTCTCTCTGGAAGACTAGAAAATATCAATTCCAAGCTAGTGCAGTATAAGTAACTTAAAGGACAGGACTTTTAGCTGGACTGTTCCACACAGATTTTGAAAAGTCATCCAGTTTTTAAAAATCTGATGAACAGCCAGAAGAACACCACTTTTCGTGTCAGGCAAGGACAGAGGAAATAGACTGTAGATGATTTCCAAGGAGCTTGATGTGACACTCCTCAGATTGCAAGGATAACATGCACAGCAAACTATTGTTTTTTAAAAAAATGCTTTACTGGATCTTTACAGTTGGAAAAAATGAAGTGGAGTCACAACCTGAATCTCTTTTTGTAGGTTGCCTTAGGGGGACTGGAGTCTTAAAAAAGCAGTATGACAGAAGTGAGCAACTCGGACATGGCCAATACAAGAAAAGCAAAGGCTGTTGAATTTCTTTCCTGCAGTTACCTGTATCAGCCCTAGAGGCTACATTCGCTCATTTACTCCACTGCAACAAACCAGAAGTCAGCAGAGCTGTATCATAGTAATTTAAAGATAATTTGCCATCAAATTAACCCCCTGCCCCACCACTGACTGCCTGCCTGCCTTCCAGAAGTCCCAGAGAAATGTTAATGATTTAGGTCCCAGCGTATGTGTTTCAAACCAACCTTTCAGGCCCTGCTCCAAACAGAGAGCACTTTAAATAGCACTTGGATTTCACCTTCCTCCTGCAGCTACCACTGCTCACGCCCCGTAACTCTCCTTCCCCAGTAACACCAACAATCTGTGGGTAGAGGCACCTCTCCAGGTAACACAGCAGTGGGGCTGGCTTGCAATGGTGGGGCTGATCCAGGGCTCAGCTCCGCAGCATCCCACTCATGCCACGCCACTGCACCCAGAAGAACAAGGTTATTTAATAGAGTTTTTGGCTTCTTACTTTGATACATCCACCAGCTTACTGCTCCCTTGTAAACCAGATGGACAGCCTCCAAAGGGTCAGTGGACTCTTGTGGGCACAAGCTCTGGAACTAGCTGTTCTCACAGAACCAATTGCCCCTGGCCTGAAATTTTCTGCATTCAAAGCAGACCTTGCTTTGTTGTACCACCCTCTACACACAGGCCCCTTCCTTACTGCACCAGAGCTGTTCCCTTTGACTGATCCTCAACAAGAGCTGACTTGCTGCATTCCCCAAGGAGAAACTGGACCTTCTGGAAGAGCCTGTCCTGGGGAAACGAGGGGATTACATGCAGCAGTCTCTGATCCTCATCCTGCCCAAGAGAACACAGTTATAGCAGCAAAGCCAAAGGAACAACAACTGTAATGAAATCTAACGGGCAACACACAGAACAAGGTCCATCTATCTGGCAGACACAGTACACTTCACCGCTCAGTAACTTTTTAAACTGCAGAATCTTTCATCATCTGCAACTGCAGTCTCTGCCTTACTATAACATAAAATTAGACAGAGCCACCGGTCTACGACACCCAACAAGGGACCTGGTGGTGGGTAAGTTCTGGGAAGCCTGAACTGGTAATGACAGAAAAATAAAGGAAAAACAGAATCAAGAAGAAAGCTGTGTTTTTAATCAGCGCAGGAAAGTACAAGAACGCCATCAGCCAGCATCACCAGTACCTCCCTAAAGCCTCTCCATGCCTGTAAGACAGTCATTAGCTACCAGAACACTGAGGCAGTTGGAGAAGGACTTGAATGAATGATCTCACATCAAGCAAAAGGACAAAAACAGAATAATAAAAAAACACCAAATAAAAAACCCCAAAACTCTAGGCTATAATGCATTTTTCCCCTACACCAGCTCCATGGCCCACACAAGGCTGGGACAGGGGAGCTCTCCAGACCAGGCCTAGCAAGCCCTCACAGGACAGAAAAGCTAGGTGCTTATGTCCCAGCTGGAGGATGGAGCAGCCTGCCTGTGAGGCATGCAATGCTCTCTCCAGCGCTAATGCACAGATATGGCACAGAGGCCAGGGGCAGCCAGGGACAGACAGACATGCCTTCTGTCCTCTCCACAGATGTGGTGGAGTCCCTGTCACTGTCCGTGTACCACAGAGGAATCACAGCACTCCCACCTCCAAAACCTAGACAAAGCACAAGACACCATGAGCAAACCCAGCAGTCTGTCCCCTCAGCTCAGAGGACGGAGGTGTAGGAAGAGACACTAGGGTTTCCCTGTTCTACCAGAAGCCTGACATGCATTTCACACTGGAGTCCTCAAACTGGTTTGTTTACTCCAGATTTAGTAGAAATCTTCCCCTTTCCCTCTCTCACTAATCTCCATAAGCAACTCATGGTCCCCGAGTGTTTCTACCAGTGAATTCAACTGAATAGCAACATTTCTCACTATAATGAAAAGGCTGCTGCCACCTGGACTAAGAAGAGGCTATTTCCTCTCCATAATAAAGTGCCAGATAACTGACATAAATTTTACAGTAGTATCTTCTAATTAATACGGAAAATGAATTTTTTTTCCTCCAAATGACACAACACTTCTCACAGAGCAACTTAAAAGTTGCTGATGCAGGCTGGAGTCTTTTCTAGAATTAATCCCCAGAAGTGGCAAAGACAAAGCAGGTAACTAAATGATTAGAAGTTAAATAAAAACACACACACAGCTGCCACATTTCCAAAAAGACTCTGCCCAGACCCCGGCTGCACTCATCTCTTTCTTTCTTTCTTTCTTCTTTCACTGTTTGCAGGAGCCCAGTTCAGAGGGAGGATCCGCTAAAGACTGCCAGTGCTACACATGTACTGGGAGCTGCCACTCACACTGGCCTCAAGAAGAGCACCCACCCTAGGACAAGCAGCAGCATGGAGCTTTTGTCTGAACCAACACTACCTTACCTTTGCAGCTGTCCTGGAGTTAAATGTACCATCCCTCACCTCCCAGCTGATCAAGCCTTGATTATTAATTCCACGTTCATGAATGCTAAGAGGAAGAGGAGGAGGATGTTGCTATGGCAGTCTAGCAACTCGGATTCCCAAGATACGCTGTGCCTGCAGCACACATTTACAGATCCAGAGGATGCAGAATGGGTCTGGTGCACGTGGTGGGAAAGACAAAGTTCTAAGGCTTAAGATGCAAGTGTAGTCATGCTACATATAGGCAAGTCACACAGTACATTGTCATTCCTGCTCCAGTGCCCCAGATCTCCTGCATCAAGCAGCTGCTGTTTGTACTACGTGCAAGTGAAGGACCTACGGCCCTCTCCTGCTGCAAGCCGAGAGTGTGAGGCTGCTCAGACCAAGTCTGCAAGACAGCCCCCACCAATTCACACAACTGTCCCTCTCAGAGTAGGAAGCAGCACCCTATCTGCCCTAAGGGAAGGGAAAAAATCATGGAAGGAAGATTTTTCCAATAGTAAGAAGTTCAGCTAGCTGAAAAGATTAAGTGAAAGCAACCAAGAGCAAATTTCTCCTCTGAGGTACAAAACAGGACTGCACTGATGTAGAATTCATCAGCAATCCCGGACAGTAAGACACAAGAGGTCTGTCCAGGTCACAGAAGGAAGAAAGTTCTGCAGAGGTGGAGCATGCAGTGCCCACGAGATGGCACTAGGTCATGAATGCACATCCCAGTCTCGACTGAGGAGAAACACAAGCTGATGGGAGTCAAGAGTCTCCTGTTCAGTGCCTGCAGTTGGACAGATGAACAAGGCTGCACAGCACACAGCAAGAACAAGACAGTCAGGAGACAGGGAGAGGAGGTGTCTTGCCCTTCTTCCCACTGCTAAGGTGAGCACATAGACTCCTTGCACACTGTTCCCACCAGGTTACTCAGACACTTTTTAGTTTATGTTTACCAATGTTCCTCTGCTCAGCTCACTAATCATTAGCTAGATTCACACTGGGAGTGAACACTGCATATCAGTTTGTCCTTTCTCCCTGTCAGTCACTCCTGGCAGTCCTGCTGTGTCCACTGCACTACTCTGTGCCCAGCCAAATGAGGGAAGACTAAGTCTCCATGTCCCAAATCCTTCCTGAGGAAAGTTTTTTACATTTTTACTTGAGTGGTATTGAAATCCAGGCCTTGTCACTTCTCTATATAAAGCAAAAGGTTTTGATCATAAATAAAAGATTATTCGTTTTATTATTCTACTGAGAAACATCAAGGAAGGATATTTCACTCCCCCCTTTTCTACCTCAGCATAGAGTCATTCTGTGGAGCTCAGATGATACATGGTAGCCCAGGTGCTTGTTCAATGATGTCAGAGATCTGTGATCTGTAAAGGCACAAGCCTACAAAGTTGGCAGTTTCCATCCATGGAGTGGGAGCATTCAGTTACAGTCTGTCTTTCTCCTCTGCCCACAGGTGCCTCTTCTAAAGATAAATAATTTATAAGCTCACTCAGAAAATGACTGTTCCTCTCTGAACTTCGCTAGCAGAAATGCCATTCCCTTTCGGGACAAGAGTTATCTGCTCCAAAAACGTTTTCAAACCACAATCCATCAGAAGTCTAAGGTGTTTAACTCTGTCTAATGGTGGGAAAAGATTCCCTGATGCAGCCAATCTGGAAATCACACAGCTTTCAGAAACATCCCAAGACAAAGCTGTTATCCAGCTCCACCCAGAAGCAGCGATAACTGCACAATGCAGTGCCCATTCCAAGCTCTCACAGGACAGGCCTTCGCGAGATTCAACAGTTGTCTTAAGAAGCCGAAAGGCTGCAAAGCAGGACAAAGGCAAGTAATGACAGATACACGGTTCCAGACACCAGTTGTGTGCACAGCTCACAGAGTATTTAATTTGTAAAAAGTATATAAAAAAAAGATATTAATCTGGCCCATAAGCCTTGATATCCCTGTATAGCCATCAGCAGGGCTAGTGAGTCCATCCCACAATGCCCTCTGAGCTCCAGGAGTCGGGCAGCTGAAAGCCTCCTCTCCTCACCAGAAAGTCTGTGCTATGAATCCTTTAACTACAGACTAATTTCAGGAAGTCAGATCTCCACACAAATGACAACTCCCATATGTGCTAAATGCACTTTGCTCAACCCTCTTGGGTTTGGTGGACGAAGAACGAAAGTGCACTTAGCCTCACACTGCTTTTCCTCAAGACAAATCTGCTTTTCTCCGTTTCATGGATGGTCAGTGGGTTAATACTGAATTGTATATCCCACTTGGCACAAAGAAACTGGCATGTTCAGTGTGACTCTGAGCTTTCTTTCCCAAACCGCAGGGACAGGCTCTCAAGAGGAAATATAGGAGGCAATTCTGTGTCATTCAAGGCAGTAAAATGGGTTCCGCGGGTTTCTGCCAAGAGAACAGACAACCATGTACTGCACAACGCTGGCACTTCCAAAGCCCAGGCAGAGAAAAAGAAGTCAAAGATGCTGAAACAAATTAACTTAAAAATTATCAATTAATAAAATAAGCACCTTCCAGAGCAGACTTTTACATCTGGATGGAGACATCCGCCAGAAACTGAATGAGGTCCGCAAAGCTCGCTTGCTGTTAGAAATTTTGTGAGGAAGGAAGGCAGCAGCCAGGATGATGGCAGGAGCATAAAACCCTGAGATAGATAGATTTGCTATTTTGGAGTTACAGCCCATTTTGGCATTGTGAACCCTTTTCTCCAGCTGGTGGCATTTATGAAAACATTTCTCACTGCTAGGTACGTAAGAGCACTTGCAATTCTGCCAAGGCTTGAAATGCGCTGCAGACAGCTATGGACCGGACCGTTAATTTTTTTATTTCCCCATTGTGCTTACAATTAACTTAAGTGCTGAAATGTGATGGGCCGTTCCACCAGAAGCTTTTTATCTACCAGCTGCATTCTAGCACAGCAGTAAATCAACCGCTGTCACCAAAACATCAGACAAGAGGCAGAGAACATCCTTACGCTCGCTGTGCATATTACCCATTCAGCCCAAGTGGTTAACTGGCTTTCAGCAAAAGAATGCTGTGATTTGTGGCATACAACCTTTGGTGCAATCCTCCGTTTACAGAAGACCTTGTCCCCCTGAACACAGAGGGGGGAAAAAAGCAATCATCATCAGCTCTCCAGTATCAGTTAACTGACCAAAGTAGGACCAGAACAAGATAAAAGAGCTTAAGTCATGAGCTGCTGCTCCAGTCAAACTGAGGAGTCAGGACATACAAAGCTGTAAGAAATTGAAGACAGCTACAGGAACACAAAAAACAGCAGCTGAAGGTTTTAAGAAAAGGTCAGAATTAAACTCTTTCCAGGGTAAACAGCCAGAAAGCATCCTGGCAAATGTTGAAAACTCAAATACACAACTTTCAGTTCAGATTGCCTCAGCGAGATGACAACAGGATACCTGATGTGCACCAGAGGAAACTCATTCCAAGTAAATAAATTCACATTTGCCCAGAAGACAACTGGCTCAGGAATAAGACTGTCTAGAGAACAGATTGATACAGGGTATGCAATAAAAACTTTTCCATTCAGTCAAACCTCAACAGAAGCAAGTGGACTGTTCCAGTTCAGAGAAACCAAAATCTAGTTGTGCCCAAGGGAAAAACAACAGGGAGATTTATTCTGGTTATGGTCTGACCAAACATCTGCAGTCACAGAAGGTTTCTGCAACTATGTCACCTGGTCAGGTTCACAGGAAACAGTAGGGATCCAAGAGCTTGTGCTCCTCACACAGTCACAACGCGCCTCAACAGGGTATAATGATCATGAACACTGACTTTGGGAAAAAAATGTCAACAGGACCCTGACTTAAAGATCAAGACAAATGAAAGGAGAACACAGACACTTCAAAATCCATGGAGCTCATCATGTGTCTGGTTTTTGATTTTTCTTCTTCTTTTACAGCAACTAAGAAGCTAACAGCCTCTATGGATGCTACTAGCACAGCCCCAGGTCTGATACTTGCTGAGAAAAAGTAGATGTTAACCACCTAGCCATGACCTCCTTTTCAAACAATCAGAAATCTTGTTAAACTTGGTTTGCACAACATGAATAAATTGAATTAAAGGAAGCAGCAAAGCTGAATAGCAACACACTAAAAAAACTGGCAACAAAGCAAGCTGATGCTGTGTACTTAAAGCAAGCCAAAACAATATAGGACACACCAGAGAAACACCCAGTTCCGACAGGAGAAGGAAGGTATGCATTTGGAGGGGCAGAGCTTAGAAAGATCAGTTCCATAACTCCTACTTACATTTAAGCAATCAAACAGCAACAACAGAAGGCCAGCTGTTAATTGCAGAATGGAAGTGACAAAGGAGGTAATTCAGTGGCCTGAGGAGATGTATGAAAAGGTCAAAAAAAGAGGAAATCCAGAGCTCATCTGCCTAATTGACCACATATAGAAAATGAACCTATTCTAAGACTGGGAAAAACAGAACTTTTGAATACAAGCAAGAAGTCTGGATAGCCAAGAAATATAATAGCTATCCATTCATCTGATTATCTGTACTATTTTGTAGTTCTACAATATCTTTTCTGAAATAAGGGCACTGTAATCAATATACAAGACTTAAAATATGGTTCAGTGATGTGAGACCAATCCCATTTTATTTTTTTTCTCTCTAATAATTTCTAATTCAGAAAGTTTGCCTTTCTGACCACTGTTGAGCCTTGAGCCAACATTTCCATGCTTATCACAGTGACTTCAAGAGTCCTTTCCTGCATGGCAATATCTAGAAGACTTTACTACAGCTTAAAGACTTTAAGATACTTATAAATTCAATCTGCAAAACTTCCTTCTGAAGAGGAAGAGGAAGCCCAAGAGGAACAGATTTATAGTCAACTGGCTAGTTACAAACAGCTAGCAAAAGCAATGGCAGTAGTATGTTAAGGTAGCCAGCTAATAAAGAAAGGTGGGCAGTGCTTGGAAATTCATATGACTTGACCCATATACAAGTTTTAGCTATTAAAGCTTTTGCAAATCTGGAGTTGGAACAGACTGCTATAAGCTGCTGGATGATCCCCATAAACAGATAATCCTGTAGTGAAAAGAGAAATTTAGCTGCAAAATGTCTGCTCTAAGGCCGCGGTTCCAAAAGTGGTTTAAGTCAATCTAAATGCAGGTCACCTAAACAAATACAAAGTCTGGAGTTCCTCCTTCCAAGTCACTTACTTCAGAAAAAAAAGGCATTCAAATGTGCATCTTGGAAGTCTCTTCATTCTGGACACAAGCACTGAGGCTGCTGATGACCAGGCACAGCACTGACATCAGGAGTAACACAGGAGGTGAGAAGGAGCAGAGATGACTGTCCTCTAGATACTGAGAATGCAGCTGTGCAAGTTAAGTTTATAAATCTATGACAGTGATGAAATTCCTACCAAGACAATAGGATCAAATCTGTGAACTCCTCCCAAACTCTAGACACACTTTGGGATCCTTCTCTTATCTGCATTGCACAGCTGGAGGAAAAGTTCAGGACAAAGTTAGTGATAAGGGCAGAAACAAGAGAATCAAATAATCTCTGATCTGACATGCCAAAGGAGTGAAGCTTGTCAATATTTTAATTTGTTACATTATCCCCTTTTGTGCTGTTGGAACGCGCCATTCTTTTTGAAATCCATCTGGGCAATGACCAGAGCTAAACCAGAATGAGACTGTTCATGCTTGGAAGTATTCATGACCAGCATGGAAAACGTCTTTTGCTTGCAAAAACAGAGCTACTTAAAATTGACTGTTAAGTTAATTCAAAAGGAACATTTAAGTGGCTAGCGGGACAGCTAGAAGTACAGAGGCTTCTATCCAAGATAATAACCAGCAAGGGCAGGTGGATGAGACACTAAACTTTGTGGGGTGAGATACTCCTTGTCCAAAACGGAGACGTGCAGGATAGCTGGCCAGCAGTCAGCAAGGGGGGTGCGAGGATGCAAGAGGAAGAGGAGACTTGGGCAGGGACCACACACAGAAAACAGGTCAGAGGTTTCCAAGAAATCAGACAGTCTGCTACTTATTACTGCCCTTCTCAGGGAAAGAAGTCTGTACGCGTCGCGTCCTCTGAAATAAACACAAAGGCACCAACAGTTGCTGACACTCAGCTATTTCTAGTCAGTTCTCCTTATACTTAACAGAAGCAATCAGGGCCCAAGATAATAGCTGTGTCTCTCAAAGAAGGATTCCTGCCAAGGAAAAGCGGCATCTTGCAAACCAAAGATATCTGGAGGACAAAAAGGGCTTGTATGCCTGGGAAACTGATGTTTAACCCTACAACACTTGTTCCACTTATATCCTTAAAGCATCAAACCTGCCACTCCTTCAGCACCAGCATTCTCACCATTCTGATGTTCCCAGCATCAAACCCAAAACACCACAGAGAACATATCCCTTCAGAACATGCAGCTGAGAAGAGACTGAAAAAGCAACCTATCCCTAAGAGAGAGACTCTGTGTTTTATCCACAGAGGCGCAGATGCTGGATGGGCAGGAAGGACCGGACACAAAGTGAAGGTTTATTGCTAATGGGTCTGATAAGATTATTGTATTGGCTCTGTGCCTGCCATTGACATTCAAGGAAAAGGTGACTTGTGCTGGCACTGGACCCATTCTCTCCAAAGGATGTGGAGAACAAAACTTATGCTTCTTTTCCAAAGCACTTTCAGCTGTTGAATTCTCAAGTTGAGCCACTCAGTACACAGAGCCACAAGCTGGAGAATTACTTGTCCACAATGCCTACGCTCTGAATGACAGTTCTAAACTGAATCTGCTGGCTACAGAGATGGGATATATTTGTACATACAGCACTACGGAAGACTTAGGCAGAGACAATGCCACTCTCTTGGGGATAAGGAGCTGATGACCAAGGCTTCCACTTTCTCTCCAAATTTCTCTTTTGCCATATTCCTGGATAAGTACCTGCAGGATATGTAATGGAAATATCATCTCCACGCTAATTTCTGCAGTGCTTGGAGGACACCATTGTTCTACAGCCTAAAAATCCCTGTGTGAGGATTTAGTGCTCCCAAGTGCCTCTTGGACATAAAATGTTTTTAAAGCTATTAGCTCTGATGGGTTTCTGAATAAGGCTCACGGAAGCCACTTGCTTAGTATTTCTCATAAGAAAGAGGTAGCTCTGACCTGGTAGAATAAAAATTACTGAGAAGGAGTAGGAGGAAGAAAGCCCACACAGCCCACGTTCTCTGCAAGCAAGGAAATGAGATTTGATTTACTCCATGATTCTGAGGTGTGTTCAATTTCAGCTTGAATTTCTACTGCATAAATTGAGCTTCGCTGAGCAATGTCCCCATTAGAGACTGTCCAAAGCAATATAAGGTGATCCACACAATGATCTTTGAAGCTGAAGGTTGAAAGCCTTGGAAAGGTGGGGGTTTTTAGCACGTTTTTGCACGTGCAAACTGCAAACCTGTTTCTTAAAAAATTAGAGGAAGACAATATAAAAAAGCAATCAGATACAGTGCATACGCAGCTCCTTATTGTTGTCAATTAATGAATTTATTTATTTAGCCCACTGGTTAAATTTCCGCTCACTACACAGCAGAGAACAACTCCAGGTCTATGTTTTCCATGATTCAAAGGGATTAGATGACAAGCAGAATTCACTCTTTAAAAGGACTTAAGGGCTTCAGTTCAGGGACTAATAACTCAGCTGCTTTTTCTCCGGAATTTAAAACCACTAATTTATACTGCATCAGCTGGTAGTTTTATTTGCAAAACTATTTTTGTTTTAATGGGAATGTTAAACTCTGCTCTTCCCAAAATGCTGCTGCAGTGCCCTCTTGATATTATTCTCGTATCTGAATTTTTTACTATATTTAAAGAGGGTTTCATGCTTCCTTAGCAAATTTTTTTAAGAAACTGCCACTTATACTTAATACACACAAGTACAAGATCTGCTTGACTTTTCATGACTAACCAGGCATATCAGTTAAGCAGACCCCCCAGAAGTTCAAAACCACCAGAAGGCTGCTTGGGTGGAAGCTCCGGACCAAGTCTCTCTGATTCTCCAACTTGGCCTCACATTTCAGAGCAGCTCTACAAAATCTGGAGTTCACATGCATTTGACTACATAGTAATGCACTTTTAAGGTGGAATAAACCATAGGGGTTCATTCTGTCCCTGGGTTAACACAGAATAATTTGGTACCAGATTTACGCTGCTGCGAAACCAAGTGTCAGAAGACGACAGGGCCACATCTCTGCGTTACCCTGCAGAGACTCCGACCTTACAGTTCTGAGAACCATTCATAAGAGGGACTTTCAGTGAAGCAGTGCTGTAATTTAACCCTAATGCCTCTACCATCTCAGGTTGTACAAATAAAACCCAAAAGCAAGTCTGTAGGTTGAAAACTTCAAATACTTTAAAATTCTGGGGTTTGTTGTAAATCTATAGCAGCCTGGGCTGGCCTGACTCATGAAAGACTATGCCTTTTCAAGGACTGACTTGTGACTGTGCTTAGCTTTTGTTTGGTGCATTTTTATAAATGTTAATAAGTAGAGCTGTTCACTTGGTTTACTGCTTCTATACGACAACTGCCAGCTACAATCAGCTCAGAGAGAGGAGGACAGCAGGGCTGGCAGCAGCCACAGCATGCATCATAGCAGCAAGAAATGGTTGTGCATTAGGAAAGCTGCCATTGTTCTTCTCATCTCTCTAAAACATGTAAAGGGCAGTAATTGACAGGGTATCCAAAGCACACAGAGACTATGAAGAAAGGTGTCCCTAGAGCCCTGTAAAGGCCGAGTCCCAAGATGACTACTGTGGCTTTGGAAGTCTGCTGAACTCTCCCAGTCACAAGTCCCCAAAATTGTCTGATATTCAGAAAGAATTCAAAAATCACAAGAACTGCAGAACTGAGAAAAGCAGAAAGGAAATAAAGTGACCCACTTTATAGTCTGCTATCGCATGTTGAAAGAGACAGGATTGTAAAATGCCACAAGAGGCACACATAAAGGAATCCTCTCAAATGTGTGTGTTGTCAGCAGCGTTATGGCACACAACCCCCCATGGAAGAAACAAGGGCAGGGGAAAAGAAACAGGTCAAATAATGTGCCAGAACAGCAATTCGACACTCAGAAAGGAGGGAAAAAACAGTAGGAGTTACACAGAGCAAGAGAAGCCTGCAATGTGAAATGTCACTTGCCATTACCCTAGCAGGCATTAAAGCCTGCTCCAGGAGTAGCACTTTGCATCAGAATGATCCAACTGCCTTTTCCAAGAGCAAGTGACAGAGGAGAGGTGTGATCTTAAATATTTTGTAGATATTTCTGCAGCATCTCTTCTTGAGTTGGTACCAAGAAGCAGGGCAGAAGAATCTGCAGCCATCTGCGAGCACCTGGGTACAACTATGTAAGATTATGGATAAAGAGTTAACATGAAAGGTTTAAAAGGCTTCACCTTTCAAACCATAACCCCGTTGAGAGCTGGAAAGTAAGGCGCCTTTTTTTGTGAGAGTACAGGCAGGAGATTTTTCTTCCCTTTTTTCTTTTAAAAGGCAAATGCTATCAAAATAAAATTCTCCCGCTCCCAGATTTGACTTCCAAAATTTTTGCATGCTTTGTTTATTAAACGAAGATCTGGATGAAACCAACTGGTTGGTTTTGTTTAAGCATCTTAACCTGACCTCTTCCAAACTCATCTCAGAAAAGGTTCTCTCTGATGCACGTAAGCTGATGTCACATTGAGTTATGATCTCAAGTATAAAAAGCACGGCAGCTTCAATGCACATTTCCCAGGAAAACAGTTGCCTTCATCTTCAAACTATGCTTCACTCAAATGAAAAGTTTCTGAGTGAGGATGCAGGACCAGGCCATCTCTCAAGCTAACAATGCAGCTGAGACAAGACCACAAGGTTCTGGTTCAACTAAACGACTGACTTGGTGAAGAGCGACTGGGACAGGAGTGGTCAGCACTCTCAGTACAGCAACCAACTTCTGTACACCGAGATGTTTACTACGACATTAACTGCCCAGCCCTGGCATCACTAAGTCCTAGTTCTGAAGCATTAACTTATTAACAACAGATGCACTTTAGGACTCAGGTAGCCCTGGGATATTATCGGTCTGAGCACTACTGAGGGTGGAAAGCTCAGCAAGAACTGGATGATGTGGGAAACTGTCATCAGCTGGAGAAATTAAGTTCAGATCATGTTAATATTCTCCTCTGCAAAAAGTGTGTCATGCTGAGGTGTCTGCAAAGAACGTTGAGATGAGGCATTACAGCAGCTTGCTTTTTTTTTTCTCCTGAGAAGTAGAGTTTAGCCCAGCAACAGACCTAAGTTTCCCTTCTATGCATACAAAGTGACTTGTAGGTGGTACTGTAATTAAATAGGTCCATCACTTAAAATAGAAAAGCATATCTTTATAGCTGAGGGGAGAACTAAGAGTCTGTAGTGAAATGCTTCCATCAAGTTGTTGGTTTTCAGAAGCATTAATGACAAGGTAGAAAATCCCTAGCAAAGCAGCCTGAATGCAAAAACTAAAACAGAGAGAGACATGAAGTCCAAGTTCTGGCATGACTTCCTTGGCTCCCTCATAAATCCATACTTCTCTTTCCATCAGCTGGAATATTGCTCCTGTCCTAGTGTTTCAAGATGTTCAACAAAAAGAGTACTTCCTGCAAACAAAACATAACCTTAAGTCCACACTCCAGCCCACAGCTACCTTTTTTAAGAAATGAAAGGGATATAAACCCTCTGCAGATACCACCACACAAAGCTCCATCTAGATCCATACTGTGTGTTACATCCTCTTACACAAAATCCCTACTTCACTTTCATGCAAGTTGGACAGATGCCTAACTCCAGCAAATTACCAATATGACATGGCTAATAAAAGGCTAGCATCCATGTTTGGGGAGGGATATACGTATTTCTACTGCAGAAGAGGACTGGAATGGGAAACTCAGTCACTAACCAGTTGAGCACACTCTCCCATTAAATACTTGGAAGAAGAACTGGTGGCAGAATGACAGAAACCTGAGGGTAGGCTCTGTGTGACCTTCATATTCACATATGAATTTATTTGTCCTGGGTTTGGAACATTGATTTTTTAGAAATAGGAGAAGGCTACAAAGGACAGCACAATGTTTAAGTGAAAGACTAGTGTCTAACTTGCAAGAGGAGCAACGGTTTGATTCACAGTTCTTGCTGAAGAAATCTAACCAGAGGGAAACAAATTCTCACGCTATCACTATTATTTTTTGCCTTCCACTGTGTTAAACATGTTCATGGCAGCTTACTTTGGTCTGAAAATGACTGTACAAGTCTTCTGAAAGTAGAAGCATCCCAAGAACAGTTAGCTAGCCCTGTCGTATCAGCTTGCTGACCTACTCCCAAATATTAAATCTCATTGCTAAAAAGATAATGTCCTTCTCAGTCATCACATTTCAGTGCAAGCAGACCTCATGGTCTCAGAGATACAGCTGGTCATTAGTGGGATCGGAGCTCACTCATGCCATTGCAAGCACGAGGAGAAGCACTCACAAGAACTTCTCCGCCTCTATATCTTATACATAAGGGCTCTAACACAGCAATTTCTGTGAAGTCAGAAAGTCCAAGAGTAGATTTCAACAGTATTTTGGGTGGTTTTACATCCAGCTCAAAAACAAATGCAATCTGTTGAATTACAACTACTGAGGAAAATACACGTGGGAAATCAAGATGGGTTTTGTGCACAAATAAGCCTTAAGCACAATATTTCATTAGCAGGGTTCTGCACACAGTAAGACTTTGGGGCAAAGTTTCCAACTACGAGGCTAAGGGACATGGCAGGAGCTACTGGAAATAGCAATACTAGATGTCAGTCTGCAAGAAACTATCCAGTTCTCCAAATTTAAAGATATATCAGCAGATATTCCATACTTACTCACTTACTGCCAAAGGTCATCCTAACTAACCTGAGTTTCCATGGAGGAGAAAAGTTTCCTAGTTTAAACTGACATTGATGCAACTATGACACACAGTTAACATTGATGTAAGTGATAGTTGCTGGGTTGTTACTAGCTTATTTCAGAAATCCTAGGTATTTTCAGGCAATGGTCCAGGCCAATTCATCAGCTGCTTGTCTGTGAGGCTGGAATATACCTTCCCAGTCAGCAATTCTTCCTGTCAAGCAGTTATTGATGGAGAACATAAATCCATGGTTTGGAAGAAGTCAAAGAAGAACTCCCATAAACAGGTGCTCAGATGAAAGCAAACACAAGGCTATGAATTAATATCCTTCCACAGGCCTGCACTCAAGCCAGCTATGAGGCAGATGCTGCTGCTGAGACAGCATGTGCTGCAAGCCATACTGAGCTCCCCAGGAGCTTATTTGTGCATTAAATGAGCTGTAGGTGAACCTAAGCACCCTCTGACTAAGGCACTGGAATTGATCTATAGCCCCTGGCACTTGGCTGAGGCAGAACAACCTTCCCCAGTTCCTTTTCTCTGGACATCCATCCCTGCCACTTGCTGTCTCTGAACGACACAGCTTAGCTTCCTGAGCAATCCCACTGCCTTCCTCAGCTCTCCCATGAAGACAGGAAGAGTGACAGACATTAGGGATGCCACCTTCTCCTCTATTAAAAGGTTTGCCTTTGAGCTCCCTACTGCAGAAAAGAAATTTTAACTTAACTGTCTTAATATTCAAATGTTGAGTGTTAGAGAGCCAAAAAACCCAAATGTTCTAGCTGTAGTAGAGCTCTGTTCAGGTGTGGCACCTTTTGCCCCAGCAGCATTTACTCTCCTGCTCTGGGAGGAGTGGAGACTGCAAAGCTCAATTTGCTTTCAACTTTGAAATCAGAGCGATGACCCAATTTGTCACTTTTGGGAAACAGCTGCAGCTCCAGTTAGAGGATCCAGAGGAAGGCAGAGAAACATCATCTGTTACAGCAGGATACTACCAGAGAGAAGGAAGGATAGCAGCCTCTGAAGGCAGGAGTTTTATCCTAAAGAAACCCCAGAATGAGCATGACTGACAGTCACTGCAAAGTCTGTCCCCTTTTGTGAGAGGAGAATGTGACTTCAGGAACAGTTACTCACAGCTGCATCGCTGTCTGTAACTGGCACAGCAGGCTCTAGCCTGTCTGCTTTTAGGACTCACAAGCAGAGAGATGACTGAGTGTAAGGAAGCTTAGGGTGGAGCTCAGGACTAGAGCAATGAAGTATAGTGCTGTAAATCCAGCTTTACAGTGGGCAATGCAAGAAGTTTGCACAGTGTCTATATGCATTAGGCACCTGGCAACAGCCAGCATCTATTGTTCCTGCTTCACAAGGGATTAAAAAACCCTTCTCTATCTGAAGTTTTACAAAATGCAAATTGAATTGTGCTCACACAAGCCAGCCGCTGACAGCTCCTCCTTTAGTCGTAGATGTGCAAAGTTGTAATTTAATCTTTATAAGCATAGACTGTTTTGATCATTCTGTTGCAATCCCCTGTGGAGCTTTCCCTGCCCTACACAAGCACTTAGCAGCAATGGCAATCCATAATATAGCTTTCCACTTCCACAGCAGCCTTCCTGGCAGATCACACAGCACTTCAAATGCTGCATGGCTCTCCAAGGGCTCCACATCAGCTGCCCTCTCATTCAGGAGGACACAGGGCTCAAGTTTGCTCAAGGCAGCAGAGCAAAAGCTCCAAAGGAGTCCAGACCCCAGCATGCGGCCCCTTCCTCTAGCTACCCACAGCCCATTTTCCAAGCTTACCTGTACCACATATAAAACATATCTGCCAGGCATCTGGGAAGTGTTTTGTGAAACGCATTCACCAGGGGTGCAGGACAATCACTGGAGCTAGAGCAACACTAGCCTGTCTCCACAATATGGGCTGGGAGCTTATTAAAGTTAAATCTGCAGCTCTTGCTCAGCATGCTTCCAGTTGTGATTCAGGGTGGGTTCATAACTCACATTTCAAGTGCTGCCTCTCTAGCACCAGCACAGAAACTTATCTACCTCTAGGAGACTTCACCCTGTTGCAGCCAGCAGCAAGTAGCAGCTCCAGAAGGCAACTCTTCCAAAAGAAGTCCCCCAGCATTCTATGGCCACCACAGCAGTTCTCAGGCCCTTATTGGTACCAGTGATAGCCAGGCAAGGATATGAAAACAGCCATGAGAACTGAAGGTGAGCTTTGCTTTGAAGTTTAATGGACTTACTTTGTTAACAGTTTGTACTGTGAGGCAAACCCTAACCTGCCCGAGGACAGCTCACAGAAGTGGTAGGAAGCAACCTGCACCTTAGCATTTGCAATGCACAAAGGCTGGACAGACTCCTCTGCTCCGGGAGCAGTCAGGGTGATCCAGGGTCACACTCGCTGCCTCCTAGAGGCACAGAGCAGCTGTCACTAACAGTAACGGGCAGGATGCCAGCGTTAAGTCTGAAAGAAGGGAATTGAAGGGCTTTTCCCATTTCTTATTGCGATTTCTGGGACTGTATTAGGAATAGGGTTGCATCTCTTCAGCAGTAGGTGTTTTCAAAAACAATGCCCTTCCTTCGTCCCTTTAACACCCTGCAATACAGTGCCCATCCTTCCCCTTCAACGACGCAGAGCTTACTCCGTTCTGCATATTAATAAAAGGCACTACACAGCACAAAGTCATTGCTCCAAAGCTCACCTCCAGCTTCAGATCTCCTTGCAGCAAAGCTTATCAGCCCTTAAAGCCTCTTCCGACCCGTTCAGTCTGGTACACTGCATAAAGCAGTCTGAGGCATTAGTAAATTGGAGGGACAGATCTCTGGTAAATCAAAAAAAAGAAAAGAGAAAAAGATATCTAAACCAGAGAACCCCCACCAGCCAAGGCAAACCAGTAATTTGCCAACTTCAGAAGACTTTTTACAGAGACCCTTTTAAACCTGGGATTCTAATTTTGCCTGGTGCAGCTCAGCTTGTTCTATTTAAGCAATAAAATCTGTTTCAAGCCATTAATCATGAATAGGTGTCTGTAATGAGACCATGAAACCCAGCATCCCTGCCTCATTTGCAAAGACGCAATGACTTTAAATTAGGGTTTTGCCTTGGTGACCCCTTAGCTGCAGGTTCACATTCCTACTGCTGTGTGCAAGACAGCATTAAGCAAGCCTGATAACTTCTACCCCAAAGCTCACTGCATTTCAGAAGTAAAGTAGCATTATGCCAAAACCATTTTAAAGTATTTCAGGAGCCCTCACAACATGTTATATTAATGTAAGAGATTAAGGAGATTTATTATAGTAGTACCTAGCTCTGATGGTACTTGCCATTTTAAAAATACCAAACACACACATGCCAAAAGGCTTTTAACTCTTTAACAACACTGCCAGCAGCGCTAAAAAAGAACAAAGCATTTTCTATCTGCCAGTGGGTTTGCTGCTAGTTACAGAAACCAGCACAAGTTGAATAAGCTATGACATCAATGGCTCAGAGTCATTACAGAATACTTCAAGGCATCTAAAACCAACTGCATCTTTTTGCAATTTTTCTGTGCAAGTGACTGGTGGAGACTTCCTGAGCCACACTTTGGATTAGTCCTTCAAAGTAGGTAACAAAAGGCCATGCAGATCAGGAGGGTGGAAAGGGGCATTCAACATTTGGAGTGTGACCTCAAGGAAATGGCTTTTTGAGATTGCCTGACCAAACTGGATTGCAGTTACCTGAGTTATAAAGGTATTACAATGTGGAAGCACCCAAGTATTACACTCATTTGTCACAATTTTAAAAGCGATACAGTTGCCCTGTTTTTCCATCACAATCTGTTCTGGCTCCCAGCACTTTCCATCTGCAGTTACCAGACTAAAACACACAGTACAGGTGTTCACAGTGGTCTTTCACACTGAACTTCACACCACCTCCAAACTGGAGGTTCCTGGGGTCCCCATTGCAGCTGGGAAGAAAGAAGCGCTTCAATTAGAAAAAGCACATAAATGTTCCTGACTAGCAAGCATCATCAGTCCTGCATGTCTGCCATATCAATTTTAAGACCCTTAGAGTGGAAATAATAGAGAGAACAAGTGCTAAAGAGACAAGACATTAGTTTGCAATTTTGCTAACTGGCACAAGGCTTGCTTGGCATGCAAGACACTGCAAAATATTCCTGCTCAGAGGAGATTTCACCCAAAGCATTGGGTTCTTCTCACTTCAGCCTCTCCAAAATAACTGTGTTATATCACCCTCAGGCCGAGATGCCTTCTTACAAACAGCTTGTCTTTCACTTCCAGGAAAGGCAGACATGGGACTCCACCCAAATCATTCATGCCCTGTGTCTTCATCAGTCTTTCTGTTTGTTTGCCCTTACGGAGCAACTCTTGTGTTGCTGTTCTCACTGCCTTGACCCTGGTTCTCTGCAACTGCTTCTGCTAGAAACCATGTTGGGAGCTTCTCAGATCAGATATAGCACAGAAAGAAGTCTACTGCCTTCAATGTACTAAGCATAAGACAGCCCAGTCATCTGGAAAGAAATGATAAGCCTATGAATTCATTTCACAGAAGGTTATTTTGCCCTTTGACTTGAGAAGGGGATGAAATGTCTTTGAAGATGTGGAAATAATCACTTGCATAGAAGAGCTAAAATTACATTGGCAGTTAATGGCCAATGCTGTCTTTTTGACTGCATTGCATCTTTCACTTCCTTAAAGAACATGCAGCCAGGAGCCAAACACATTGAGAGGGAACACACACAAAACCACAAACTAACACTGAAATCAGGTTTAACAAATTAGCAAGTGAGGGAAGATACCAGTAACTGGCTAAGACACTTGCTGTTTCATGGTGAGGAACTACAGCAAGGTCAAAAAAAGCTAAACTAGGAAGGATTGAGTTTGCTTTGGCAAGCAAGCGCTTTGCAGAATGATCCTGGCAAGGATCACATGGTGTTGATAGACTAAGGTGGCTCATCCTCAAATTCCTGCCATTTGCTTGCCACTGGGAATCTCCCACTTTTTGCTCAAGAGAAAAATAAACAAAAATTTGGTCTCTTCCCGGTATTTCTGAACTGAACACTGCATAAATCCCTCAACAGTCAGCAAAGAGGTGCTGTGAATTCTTGTGAATATACCTGCCTAGAGCACAGACCTGTCTATTCAAATGATGGTTCCTGGAGATGCTGAACATATAAAGTGGTATTAACAGTCTATCCTTAAAACAATCCCTTGTCCATCATTTTCAAGGGCCTACAAATCTCTTCAGTGTGTAATAATGTTAACATTAATGTTTATAAATAAAAAAAGAGAAAGCACTGAAATGGCAGACTGAAAATGGTAATAAATGGACATTAGTGATTATCAAGGTAATAAAGCTTTCAATAGGATTAGGAAATAAAAAAGAAGCAAAATCTCTTTCAGTTGATCACTTAGCAACTTTTAAGGATGCTAAAACCACAAAAATACTAAAAATAATTAAAAAAAAAATTAATACATGAACAGGGTACCAGAACAGTCAGGGACCAGCCCAGTAAGTCTGACATAGGCTCGAGTAGGAGTTTACAAGCTGATTAGTTTAAAGTGAATTGGAAGCAACTCAGAGCAGCTGGAAACTCCCTGTCAGATAGAACTATGTCAAAGCCATGCCTTCCTGATTAATAGGAGATTATCAGATACCACAGGGAAGTACAAGCAACCACAGGGAAGTACAAGCAACCACAGGAGAATCTTCATTAAAAGAAGTGTTTGATCCTCAAAACTGTAAAAAAAAATGTTCCCAATAAAGAAATACCAGTCTCCTAAAACTACTGAAATAACTCCAAGGCGAGAATGACTATTCCCAAACGTAGTATCTGTGTGTGAATAGACAAGTTAAATGTCAGCATTAAATACTTCCATGTGGTACACTGGGCTATAAAGGAGGGTGGATTTTGTCCAGAAAATATTTATGGGCAGAAGAGAGAAGGGGAATTAAGTGAACACAAATGTAAAAACGAAGGTGCAGCTGGAATGAAAGAGACCACAGCAGCCAAAAGGCAAGCTTGACCCTCACCCTGGGCTGAACAGCTAACACAGAACGAAACCAACAAATTCTGTTATCCCACAAAAGCCAGACCCTGGCCTTGATCTTGACCATCTACTGTTACCTATCATGTACCTACCATGTGTGACGGCTGCTGACAGGGGGAAACCACAGGTCCAACACAGTCCTGAGCTCACTGGCTAATTGAAAGTGGAGGCAAGAAGTCTCCATAGCTCTCCTCCTTATAGAGTAAATTGCAGAGCACTGACTGAACAGCCTCCCTGAGACCACAAAGTCCCTCAACACACTGACACCTCCGTTATTTCTCTGCAGTTCACCAGGGCCTATTACTGCTTTGCTTTGTTCGATGTTCTCCCTATGTCGAGAGAAAGCATGAAGGGAGAAAAGAAAAAAGAGAAATCTAACTGTCTTTCAACTTCCTAATCATCTCGCTCAATATGCTCCATGCATCAGCACTGATTTCATTATCTGCCTGCTGCTACAGATTTTATTTAAAGAATAACACACAAGGAAGAAAGGATTTAACCTGACCTCTCTGAACTGTTGGGGGATGAATACTACACAGAGCCAACAGCAAAAACCTCGTTTTCTTTCTCAGACTAACCCAAAGATTATGCAAAATTCCCCTCTATCCAAGCCTCTAGTTTTAAATTGGGTTTTAAAGGCTTTTCTTTTTTAGGGGTCTGGGTTGATGCAATCAGTGAATCAGCAATGAATGAGGACTAATAACATGAACCATCACAAAGAGCATGTGCAGGTATAGTGACTCTCAGACACAGAACACAGAAGAACTAGGTAAATTAAAACCAGTGTTCTTCCATCCAGCTATATCAAGAGGAGAGTGAAAAGCAGCAGGGTCCACTTTTTCCCCTGACATCATTCAACCTGAGACTTTGGGGTGTTACATATTACAGATCAAATAGGATAATAAATGAAACAGTTATTGAGAAGCACGGAAGGGACCACTGAGTAACGAATAAAAATATCATAGACAGAAAGAGAAATGAATTGCAGAGCAAGATACCGTCAGGATCTTTTAACAGACACAAGCATGGGATCGCATCCAGTGGAAGAAACAATCCAAGGTGACTCAAATGATATCTGTCCTTGGCTGCGCACATAATTTCTTCTCTATCAGGTCCAGAGATGTGGACGCAGCTGTGTCTGGGAAGATGCCCCCAGCTCTGTATTTTGTCCACCACAGGCTCCTGCAGAGTCATTTACCTCTCTAAAAGTGATGTACACATAATCCCAATATTTGGGAATTTTGGGAAATAGGCCATCTCTTCCTTTCCTGAGACCATGCATAGTAGCCTATTTTCAAAAATCCACGTTTACACATTTATGCTTTACAAGCAAGACATGAAGAGAGCAAAGCAGGCCAAAATAAGGAAAAGAAATCTAACTATATCACCCTCTTTACTCAAAACGTTCTCTTTTCAAAATGTAAGCCAACTGATTCAACTATCCTAGAGAATTCTACCAAACGTTGCCTGAGTTCTAATTCCCTGATATCACAGAAAATGAAGCTACACCCAACAGTTCTCCAATAACTAAATTCACTGCCAAAAAGCCTTCCTGCCCTATTCTAAATGCCAGCATCCTTACAGTCTCTAATCACAGTTGCTGAGAATGCTGCAGATTTTCATCATTTGTACACATCCTTCCGCATTTGCTGGACCAAGATGTCAGCATGTGATGGTAAAACTGGCTAAAGCAAGCCCTCTTTCTCTTCCTCTTGCCCATGTCTGAACAAGGAATACGAAAGTCCCATCTTCACCCCTCATACTGCTGCCACATCATCAGTCCCAATAAGCACATGGTACTCCTAAATGCCTATATTCCCAGAGGTCAATGTAAAAAAAGGTCATTGAACATCCAGCTTACCTGATCCTCGGAGAGCTGGGATATGTGATTCACCGCAGCATAAGACTCTATCTTCGGGTTGAAGTGATTGATGATGGCTCTGAAACAAAGGAGGGAATTTTTCAGAGGTCTCAGGAACAGCTTAGGGAGTGCAGCAGAAATTTCCTGTCCACCTAAGTCAGTGCATATGGAGCCACAGCCCTGCAAGAAGTAGTTCAACCCTCACCACACAGTTCTGTGGGCTCTGCCAAAGGCACGTTCCCTGCTAAGAGGCCAGTGCAGATTCAGTCACAGGCTCACTGGAAACTGCATGCACAGGCACTGCCCTACGCAGTGAGTGCGTCTGTCCCAGCGGATACAGGGCTGCACTCGCAACTCTGGCAGAGGAAATTGCTGCCTTGCTGGGAACAGGCTACAAATTTCTCAGCGTTCGAGTGGAGACACAGTAAACCTGGCCATCGCTGCCCCATCCTGCTCAGGATCTGCATCTCCTCATCCCTTCCAAAATTGATACTAGCCAACATTTTGCTCTATGGAACTCTGTTGCCTGGTGCGTTGAAGCTGATGGTTTATTGCTTTGGATCTCCACTGCATTTAAAATATTGCAGCTGGCTCTTACTTGTAGTCATCCATCACTGCTGCCACTACTTTGACTTCTTCCCATATAGCGACTTTAGTCCTCAGCCCCAATTTAGGTGGTTAGAGATAACTTATGTCAGTGTCCCAAACACAGCAGCAGGAACACTCATCACTCCTGCTTCCGTGCCTCATTTCTCTTGCTGTATGCACCAACATACTCCCCCCTTCCCTCCTAAGTGGATCTAGAGGCAGGTATAAGAAATGTAAAATTAAAAGTGAAAAAATAATTTTGGGGAAAAAAAAAATCAAGCTGCTGCTGGAATATTCCCTCAGCTTCTCCTCTGCTTGTCAACTGCAGCAGAGAAGACAAATGGCAAGACAGTAAAGTGTCACTGGGCTAGAGTTTGCAACTGGACCCATTGGGATATTACCCACGAGACCCACTGCTGAGATAAACGCTTATCATGGGAAGAGCCCATGTCAGTGCTCAGCACAGATGTGTACTGACTGTGCCTGGAGAACACTTGCTTGGCCAAATTACACCGCAGCAGCAGTCAGGGCTTTCAGTTGCATATTCATCAGCATGAAAATTCACTCCAGCTCCCTCTGTTGCACTCTAATGGGTTCCCTCCTCCCCACACCTCCCCTTGCAGAAAGGCTTTTGGTTGCTTTCTCCAGACCTCATCACAGCTAAAAGCTGGTGCCCGAGTCCAGGAATAGGTGATATTCAGTGGTGCCAATCAGAGCCAGAGGAAAGAAAACCTGCTTGGAAGCATCCTCACTTCCTCAAATAAACAGATAAAGAAAAACAGTGTGGAAGGGATGGAGAGCGGGAATAAAAAAAAAAACCCAAACCCAAACAGGATCTGTGGATTCACTACAACATTCCCAGCTCCACATCTCATCAACACACTACTTGCAGCCCATGCACAGGTGCAGCCACTCCAGCACCTGCTCCTACAGCATTCTTAGGTACTTAGCACAAGGGGGATTCTACAGGCTCGCCAGCCTTGACAGTTACATCAGCAAAGCAAATTCAGCAGGGCCCCTTCCAGGCTTCTCCTGCCCCTCTGGAGGAGAACATGCCGGCAGGTAGAGACACGTCCAGAGTCTTCCCATTTCATTCCAACTGGAGAAGTAGCTCCTGTGAGTCATAATCACACTCTCCATTACCCAGCCTCTCAAACGCTGTGGCTTTCAAGTTGCATGTTTCATGCCTGGCTGGAGGCATATTTACACTCCTACAGGACACACTACAAGCTATTAAGAGGGAACACAGACCTACAACAACTTAACTTCTGACTTGACAGAAGGTTTGGCAGCTTGGAGGAGTTCAGTGCACTCACACGCTTCCAACATCTACCAGAGAACAGATTTAGCATTCATTTGTACCCACTGCTGTGAAGCACTTCAACATGGGCCGCCTGCTCACAAGTCCCTGCTTGGATCTGAGCTACTGGAGCGGCACCTGCAATCACAGCTGGGATTCACCCAGGGAAAGCAAAACCAGCAACCAGCTGCCAAACAGTAAGAATCAACAGACATTAAAGAAGAGAAAGAATTCAAGTCTCCCTCCTTATTTCACTAGAAGTGAATGGACAGTTCCTCAGCAACTAGAGGAAGACGTTCAGCTGTTTAAATTTTTTCAAGAGAGCTCTTTCACTATGAAGAATTCCTTCACATCCTGATTTTCTGCTGAGCTGTTTTCCTGAACCTGCAGACAGCCAGTGGCAGAGGAGCGTGAAGAACCTGGACTCAGTCCTGGCTCTGTGTCGCCAGGTTCTTACCGCCCAACATATGCTACCAATACCAGGCTCTGAACATGGCACAGCTCCTCCTCTCACATCTGCTACGAGAAATTCCATCGCTACCCAGCCCAAGTTGCGGTGCAATAGGAGCACCTTTCTGCATCAACCACTCTGATATGTCTCCACTATTCTTCCATCTCTCAAAACCCATCTTGCCCCTGGAGCACACTTTTAGGCAACTGGCCTCCTGGGCTACTGAGTAACAGCTGGAATTTCACTTTACAAAGTTGCCACTCCACAGGTATTTGATCCTGGAGACAAAAGGAGACTGGAACTTTCAAGCACAGTTTCCCCTTTATGGACAACAGAACAGCAGCTTTGCCATCACTATTTCACACATTAGCACGTAACAGTCAAGCTCTGGCAATGTTTTATTTTTACACTGTGATTGCCTTGATTATTGGGATACCAGTCAGTACCCTTTGGGGAGGGGGAAGGGAATGCTTAAAATGCTTGGGAAAGATTTGTGATGTGCTGTGCTCTGAGATTTTCATATTGATCATGAAGAAAAAAAAAGAAAAGAAATCCCTTCTGTTTGGTATTCATAATGCACCAGCATCTTCAACGCATTTCTAAAGCAAGGAAGTGGTAAAGTGTCAACTGAAAGACAAAACACTGCAGCTTCCCAATAGGCCTTTGGTAGTGTGCAAACTTACACCTTTCCACACCGCAAAGTCCCTCAGTGGGGCTGGCTGCCATTTGTCACACAAATTTCAGAGCTTTTGGGGACACAGTTTTCTAGGGACTGAGAGGTATCTGGAGAGATACCACTTCAGCAACACTGCCTCCTCTCACAGATCCACAGCTCAGCAGTCAACTGGCAAGAGGAGACAGTCCCTGGGCAAGGGAAGGGTGCTGAACAGGCAGAAGGCGAAACAGTGGTTCAGGAATTAAAAACTTGCTTCCAGTTGCTTGTCTCAAGCTTAATGCTCAGTGCTCTAATGCAGCCTACAGGCCATCTCCACATTCTTTATTCATCAGCTTCCCACTGAGTCATTTACACACTAGCCATACCAGTGCTCTCAGAAAAACACACATCTCCCATCACCTCTTGATGCTATTTTCCTCAGGGTGAACAATCTCGGACACTCGCATTTTTGTATGTATGCATTTATTGCATATTTATTGTACCTACTTATTTCTTTGGGAAGAAGGGAACGATTGGAGGAAAAATCTAAAGTGTTCCACCTTGATTTAAGAACCTAAGTGACAACGAATCATTTATTTGTACTAGCTGTGTTAATCATGCTATTAGACATTAAAAGCAGGTCTTATTGTAACAGGTATTGTACAAATACAGAGTGTTAGAAAGCCTCTCTCCCACAGAGCCAGCGATCTCAAATGCAAGAGAACAAGAAAAGCTCAGAAAGGTGCAGTGGCAACAGTGTTGTTAGTTACTGAGGGTTATGAAAGACTTCTGATAGAGATACACTAAGGACAGAAAAAAAAACACAGAAAAAGAATGCTGAAGAAAGAAATACAGAGATGGGAAAAAGGAGACATAAGGGCAGACAGGATCAAGAAAAACAGAAGCCAAAAGACTGCAGGACAGAGACGATCAGAACAACAGCAACTGATCCTGGGGCAGTCTGTCCTCTGCAAGCTGGAAAGCTCTGGCTGGTGGAAAGTTTCTACTTTGGCTGTTCTTGCAGCTGCAACAATTGGCCAATTCTGAAGTGAATGTTGTCAGCTCTCTCTCCCTCAAAAACACATGGGCTGCAAGGTGAGAAGCCAGAGTATCTCCATGTGGGCCATATTATTGTAGATATTTTGCCTAAAATGGGTACATACCACTGCAGCTCTCACCTGGAGTTATGATGAGAGAAGGTGTACCTCCAGGTGAGCTGCATTGCCCCCCCTTACCATCTTCACTGCAGCAGGACTTGCTTCTGCAGTGGCTGCAGTTGCTCTCCAGCCAGAAAGTAGCATTTCAAAATTCTTTCTATAAAGTGTTTAAAAGCTGCCTAGCTTCCTTGATAAACAGAAACAAACAGTGCTGCCCTTTAGAGTAGATGACAACAAAAGAACTTCTGAAGATGCAGAGTCTGCTGACAGGAAAGGACTCCTGTGAAAACCAATATGCATGCATGGAAAGAAGAGATTTAATTGATTCCTTAATTTAATTTGCCACTAGTTGCAACATCACATGCGAGAAATAAAAAGCACCAGCAACACTCATCTACCACTCCCTTAATTCCTACTGTCTTCCAAGCCTATATGCACCCACTGTGACAAGAAACATCACTCTGCCTGCCTGAACCTCACAACGAGCTGGTCTGGGTCCAATGTGCAGAAAAAGCAAAATCACTATGCTAAGGGAGACAGCACTTCTTCAGCACGTTTTCTCTGACCTCCAAACTCTCCTCATCAAGTTATTGCAGATGAGCTGTCTAATATCCACTCTTGCTTGACAGCAGGTACATTTCCAGAGTCCCATAAGATAACACCATCCTCTTGTCCTGAGCAGTGAAATTAAGCACTCTGGAGGTGCTGAAAGTAGGCTAAGGGAAGAACAGAAAGGTTGCAAAGCTTATTATAGAGACAGGAATGTTGAACCACCATTGACTGCATGAACCTGGTCTTTGCACCTACTTTAACAGGTCTAGTATGCAGTCCCTATCATAAAATATTCCAGTGGATACCCAAACGTTTCTTGTACAATACAAGCAGCACCACAAGCTTACTTCTTCCTACACTATGTTACAGAGGAACAGAAAAGCAGCAACACTTGCCTGGTATTTACCCCTTCACAGAAAAAAGGGTAACTTTATACCCACTACACACATTCATCTTCTCCAGTGAATGCTCGTGCCACGGCAGTGCACTGGGCAGCAGTGAGCATGTCTCTGTCTTCATTGAGTAAAGCCAAAAGCATGGCAAGCACAGCCAGCTCACTTTCCCTCTGCAATAAAAGCTGACAGATTCTGAGAAGGACAAATACTCCAGCATGCATTAAGCTTGTAAGTATCATGATGAGGGCTAGGAACAGGCAGAAGCAGCAAAGGGCATAGCTGTCTTTCATTACACCCTACTTCATAAAGCTGCTTTACTGAAAAGGGGAGACCTGAGACACAGTGGTTATTGTTCAGGAAGAGAAATCAATAGGTGACCAGTTTCTCTCTGACTTTCTAAAGTAGTTCCCTCTCCCTCTCACATGCCTTAGCTTCTCCCTTTATAAAAAGGGAATAAGAAAAATCACCTCTCCAAAGCGTTTTAAACCAACAAGGTGAAAAGCGTTCAGTGTTCTACAATGTGATATGTTGGAAACTGCCCAAGCAGAAGGCAGCAAGTAAATTACACTTAATACAGAGACCAAAACAAACACAAAACGCCTCTCCTCTTCCCCCGTTCATGCCGTTGCAGTTATGGTTGCTGTGGACCTGTGTAAAGCTCACAGCCATAAGCCAGCCTTCCTGCAGCAAGCTGCTGTCTGGGGCAAGGATCCTACTGGCATTGCTCTCTTACACACTCCCACCACTCCAGACAATAAAAGCGCATCTGTTCAGTGCCTGCAACAATTAGACTGAGTTACTCCACATGTACAGCCCCACCTGGCTGGAGGTGAGAGGGTTTAGATTCTTTCAATACATGTCCATGAAGCACTGCTATAAAGTACACAAACCAGACCAGACCTAAGCAGTATGAATCAATTAAAAGCAAGCAAACTCCCTGGAATGGTGCACAAATTATTCCTTCTACTGTGATTTAACTCCACTCTATTAAATTTCTTCTGGTCCTACACTTTAATGAGCACTGACATTAAGTTCAAAGTCCACAACTCGCAGGGGGAGTTGTCTTCCAGACACAATAATAAACTGCAGGGGAGAATCCAAGACAAAAAGGACATTGTGGTCCAAAGCACTTGTTTACAGCTCACTGAAAATATCCAAGTCAGCACTGGTGCAATTTCACACAAGAAATAAGCCCGCTACACCTGCTCAACTCTGCCATATTGAAACCTATTGATTGCAGTGACAGGCTCCACGGTAAAGAGAGACACATGATCTATTTATTTAATAAGGAGGGGACAAAAGAGCACACACATGCCAGCTGAGCTTCTTGCAGTTCCCAGCATTGTTTCGCCAAGCCCCATTCTGCAAGAGCAGCAGTAGCAGATGTGCTTTCTGACCCACTCTGTAGCTCCGCAGCACATCTTTCCACTTCACTGTTTGCTGGGTACTAACCTGATATCATTGTGGCTTGCAGGATGTCCGATTTCCTCTTCTTACAGTTCATGTCCATGTATTTAAGCCAAGCAAACCAAATACCTCCCACCCTCATACCTCAACGGCTTCTACCTGTCTTTTTAACTAAGGAAGTCCTCATGGGTGAGCACTTAACTCCTTTGGGACAGTTGCAGGACCTCACCGGGGAGTACAGCTCAGGGAATTGATCCACTTGCGTATTTTCACGTGGCCAGAGCATGACTGGAATCATTCTTGCGAGATTCCCAGACACACTCAAAGCTCAGGCATAGTCATGATGGACTTCTGTTCCCTTTCTGAACAAGAAGGCATCAAAACTAATGACACTGCTATTTTAGCTGACATGAATGACAAAGTAGAAGATATTGCCTATGTGAGTGAAAATATCTATTGATACAAAGCTGGATCTGTGTTATCACTCTTCTGCTGATGTGGTCTACAGCAAAGCCATGACCTGATAAGGAATAAATTTCTTGTCTTGATCTGAGACCAAGTGACACATTTTATGGTACATTTCATTGCTCTGAAACACCTGGCTAATAGTAGTGAGAGTATGGTGACAGCTTATTTTTACCAAAGTAAAAGCATTAGAAAGCCAACCCTCCATTACACCTCAATCCCAGTAAGCAGCCATGAACTAACACCTGCTCGCCTCCAACTACAAATTGCTGCAGTTTGACAGAATACAGAAAAATCACAAATGTAAAGCCTGTCCTCCGGCCTTGGGCTGCTGGGCACCAAAACCTGC
The DNA here is from genome assembly GCA_033556795.1 of Tapera naevia. Taxonomy (NCBI): domain Eukaryota; kingdom Metazoa; phylum Chordata; class Aves; order Cuculiformes; family Neomorphidae; genus Tapera; species Tapera naevia. Next base: position 3,510,417 of record JAUMJJ010000082.1, read on the forward strand.
ACCTCAGTCTATTACGTTCAAGATGTGAGAGCTGACCATGATATGGCAGCAGATGGGATTTTAGGGACAATCTCTATGCTTCCACAGTCGTGTTACCAATTTTGAAATTTCAATCAATTTCTAAAATGGGAAGCTCTCCTTAAAGGTTTTTTTAATGTACGCTTTCAGAAAGTGCCTTATTGCCCTAAGTACCTGGTCCTGACTCAATATCTGCACAGATATATAATAAATAATATTAATATGAAAATACCTTTTTCAGAGTCTAAACAACCTCTGCAGCACATGTTACGCAGTCCTCTTACGTATCTCATTTGTCCAAATGTTTGTTCAGATGTGCTAAATAAGCAGAAAACAGTCCATGGACCAAATATTTTGGGGCTCTTTTACTATCTAAGCACTTTTGGATGCTAACAGGACAATACTCTCTAGTAATAAGGTGTTTTAGAGCAATGAAATCTGTCATAAAAATACTGCCTCAACACTAAGTGCAGCCCTTCAGTTACAACCATCTTTAGCTCCTCCATGTACAAGGTAACCTGCTCTCCAAAAGAAATAACAAGGTATTGAGAAACAGTCAACCCAGAAGGTGAGAAAAACACAAAACAAAGAGGAAAAAAGACCTTTTGACAGTGGTTTAGCCAACAGGTTTGCAGAGCCACCCTCTCTGATTAAGACCTGAAATAAAGAACTTTTGGCAAATATTTATTCACTGCAGCCACTATAAGTGGGTCAGCATCTACCTTCTGCTTCATAAATCACATTACAGACTGTCAACCAAGCCTCTTGAGACAGAATACATTGTAAAATATCAAACACAACCAAAAATGTAATGAAATTTTTAAAATTACATTAAATATTTTAAATAATTTTTGTCCCCATTAGTACCTTAATTAGAATATTAGGATACTTAAGGAAAGCAGAAAGTCTAGAGTATTGGATGCTGCACTTAGCACAGAATCCACATGGACTGCACACATGAGCTTTCAAACGTACCAAGAGTGAAATTTTAAAAGTTTATAAACCACTCCACTGGGACCTTTTAAAGCTCTCTGAGAAAAGCAATGAGTATGGCTGCTAGTCTAATTAACTTAGTGAACACTCGCCACCAACCCTATTTTATCCAGTGTGTGGAAACAGCTCTTATTACCCACTTTGTCAGGTGCGAGCTGGCAGGTGTTGCACAAGGCCCTGAACACCCTGTTCGCAGACCGTGGCAGCAATACAGAAACCTCCCTCTTCAGGTCACATAACACAACCTTATTTTACTGACTCAGAGTAAAAACTGTGCCTGTTACAAAAGTCCCAGAGGAAAAGGAAGGCACTGAAGCATCAGCATTTATCTGGATCGAGCGAGCAAAGGGCTAGAACAATACAATCAGTCCTGAAGAATCATAAACCACATTAAGAGAGAAGGAAGAAGGAGCACTGGCTAAGTAAGAATCAAATACAGCCAAACTTACTTTGCAAAGGAAATGAAGTTGAGTCTCACAATGATATCTGATTAACTTAATTACATCAAGTGTCAGCAATGGCTGTACCTGCACAGCCATGTAAGTCTAAATGGAGTTCACAATTTAGCCTTTCAGACACTACCAGCTACCATGGAGAAAAAACAGTCCTCTGAAAATACAAGGAGCTGCAAACATCACACTATTTTCTCATCAGGTGCAAATGAGAATCACATTTGCTGAGAAATGCCTGATGGAAGTGACTAAAGCAATGCCCTGCCTTCCAAATTCCAGTGCCAACACTAAAGCATGGACTCGGATGATTCCCCTCCACCCACTCCCCCGCAAGAGAACACCACGTCCTCCAGAAAGGTGTAATCACTCATCACTTGGGACAAGGTGAAGTTGGTTTTCAGTGCAAGGACAGCAGTGGAGGCAAATGCCACTACAGCTGAATGAATGGTACTCTTGTTATGATACTTATTTCATATCTGAAAGGCCAGAGGATCTATACTTGATAAACACGCTATTTTCCCAAGAGAGGGTGTCTGATTTACAATACCATTAGAGAGCTTCATCTCATCAGAGACATCTCACTCACTTGCTGTAAGTATTTCAGGTGTAGCCATTTTCTTTCCTACTTAATTCCCTTAACCAGACCTGCCTCCTTGAAAGCCGAGCTCCATCCACCCCAGTATCTGCAGATCTCACAAATCTACTTCTCAGTATCAAAGGGGCAATGATCAAAATGCAAATGATTTATTGCAGGTAGAAAAGTTATCAGTGGCAACTTTTTAAATCACCTGCTTACACCATGGGTTTTTAGAATCACTTCAAGAGTGTTGGGGTTTTTTGATTTTGTGGGTTTGTTTGGTTTGGGTTTTGTATTATACCTACATTTACTTTTTCTTCTCTGTTCTGTTTATGGATGTTACTGAAAGCAAGGCCAGTGAAGTGCATTTTCTATTTCAAAAGTGAAGTATGGTTCTCCACTCTAAGAAACAGTGGAGAACCAAACATTTCAAAGTTAATTGCTGATGGTTTCCTATCAACCAATTCAAAGAAAAAGCTCAACTCCTACAGCGTTCTTTAAACATTTTTAACTGTTTTTCAAGGCTCTTAATAAAACATAATGCAAAAAAACACCACGTGTTTTTTATCAGTTAAACGGGATATAAATCAGGTGCCCCAGAGAATCTGGAGGAAAGTCCAGGAGGCCTGGACTCCTCTCAATGAAAAGAGAACTAAAGGTTTGCCTCCGTTTTCTCCCTTATAACAGCTAATACACAACTACCCACTGGAGAGGTACATGGTTCTAACAGGGCAGTAACTTTGGATAGTTCAAGCCAGTTCCTTTGCAAAGCTTAAGCTGCGCAATTCTTAAGCCAGGACCACCAATTAAATCTCTGAGTTGTGAAGTCCAGACTGTGTTTTATTGCCTGCCTTCCTTTTCTTTTTTAAACACAAAGCATCAGTGACTTCAGTTGTCACTGACAAGGTTTTTTAGACATTCGGCAGATGAGGAAGACCACACAATTTAAGTTCAGCAAACAGAACTGGGGTCACACTGAAAATGTTATCCATTATCAAATGAAAACGCAGGGGGGGGAAAGCAAACGAAGTAAAGAGCTAAATGTGCTCTTCCTATTTGCAAAATAACTAATACCAAAAAGGAAGTCACCAAACCTGGTTGCATTAATTCCTATAAACTCTATGTGATTCAGAACTGCTTTAGCAAACACCAAAACATTCCAAGCATTAAAAGGCTGTTGAAATCTTGAATTCTCATTTTACTGTTATACTTGAATCGGCAAAAACGTGGGGCCTGCTACTATTAAGATATTTGATATTTCCTCAGCTCCTTTTAGCTATTCCATTCAAAGATTCACAGTGACACTTCTTGCCTGGTTCACTCGCTGCAGCAGGCTGACCTCTGCTCCTGCCTCACCTCACAACTCTTCTGCCTGCACACAAAGGGCTAAGATCTTTTCCTTGGTGTTGCCTGTGGACCAGTGTGAACAACATCATCTCAGCACTGAAGTGTTTGAGATAATGGTGCTGCCACACACTAGGAAAACTGCTCAACTTAAGCATTTCAGGAAAAATGAAGGAAGCGATGTATCTTACAAAAAAAGGCATTCGGCAAATGTAGAGGTCATTATTAAAATGCCAATAATTACTGCACATTTCTGTGAGTGACACGGCAGATTCTCCAACATTTAGAGAGTAAAAAAATTTGCATGGCTGCTATTACCGTGGCAAGCAATCATTCTCAGTGTTTGCATAATTACTTACTATTGATAGGCACACACTTAGAAATTCCCAACAGATTAACCCAGAGCAAACATCGCTCTAGCCTAACTGATAGAGTATTTATTGACAGGTAAGATGCTCTAAAAATCTTGCTCCAAAAATACTTGTCAAACTTGCAGCAGAAACCCGTTTGTGCAACACAAAGCAACCAGGCTGCTTACTGTTCCCCTACCAAACCCCACTTTCCCTTCACTCACACTGCACTTGCTTAAGTCATCGTTTTCCAGACCATATTTAAAACGCACTGTTCGCCACCAGCTCTCCAGTGCTGCGTAAGTTAGCTTGCATAGCAAAAATTCTTTGTCTGTTGCAAGACTCCTAAAGGAATTAAACCATGCAAGTCATTAGAAAACTTTGATTATTATTTTAAAGAACAGGTCAGATGATTACAGAACCCATTCAGTATCAAAGGGATTAATTGCAGCTTTAACTGACAACGTGTGCTAGCTGAGCAAAACAGCAAAAGTGATACTGGCTGTGGCATTTGATGCTAATGAGCAACGACACTGATCAGTTTGAGAGAGTCAAGGCTTGGCAACATGCTTACTATACAAAAAAAAAACTGCATAAATCTCTCTCTGGAAAAAAAAAAACAAACCACCACACACACAAAAAAACCCAATCCTGAATGCTTTCTAAAGGGCAGAACTATATTCAGCTTCACAAACAAGCCACACAGTGATACTCCACAAGAAAGAAGATCAAATTTAGAACCAAGTTGAAGATCCCTTTCTTACAGAGGAAATCAAATTTAGAAGTCTGGCTTAGTTTCAAACTCCAAGTGAATCTGTATAATCTTCAACCTCCCCACTAAAATTTTATGTTTATCCTTAATTTTAATTGATCAAAGACCCTGGACAAAATTCAAGATTTGGAAGAAAAATTGTGACAAATCAAAATCCCATGTTGAAAGCATCCAACTATATTGAGATGAGGATATTTCAAAATAACAATTGGCAAATATTGAAAAGTTGTCTTGACTTCAGCTTTCCACTGGAAAACAGCCACACCCAAGTTCTTTCCAAGCTATCTATAAAATAATCTCACTGGCTCCAGCACAGAGTATTTCACTGCCCAGTGCGCATACACACACAGCAAACCTGTGACACAATCAGGACTGCTTGCCTCCCCTTTCTATCACAGCTCCTTTTGCCACAGAGCAGAAAGCCTAGGTCAAGATCTACAGATCTCTGAGTCTTCAGGTGCTGTGTCTCAGCATTTGGAGGAGATGTACAACTGCTCTGTACAAAAAATGGTGACTGCAGGATGCATATGGCCATAGGGCCCTGGCAGGAAGCCTGAGGAGTGGACAGCAGGACCAAGTTTGAGGCATTTTATCCTAGGCTGCCACGACTGTTCATTGCTCAGCACATTCACCATTCTGCCTTGATGGGAGCCAATATACTTTCCCTGACCTCTACATCCCACAATTCTCAGAAAGCCTGAAAAAAATAATATTCAGATGACTTCTAAGGCTTCATTCCGCGTAAGTGAGAGCCAGCAGAGAAACAAAGAGCCTCTCCCAGCAAGTGGCACAGGAGAGCAGGAGTAAACAAGAGTGCTTCACCTCCTGAATAGCAATGGCAAACCTGAGTGTCAATGAACTGTAATGACATTGCCCCGGAGCACCTCGCTATAGATTCTCTGCAGTTACATGTTGGAGCAGCTACAGAGCTCCAACACAGACCATAGTGGGCTTTTTTAGACCCTCCCTCAAACCAGCTCTTCATGACCCAGTAACAGAGCTGCATCAAGTACTGACTGCTTTTCTGGTTTCCTTAAATGGTTTTAAACATATCAGCAATCATATCATAACTTTTAAAGAGTTTTTAGTAATTTCAGGGAAAATGCAGTCAGACAGTTTGCTGCTAAAGGTCATGTTCTCTTCCAGCTCTAGGAGGAGTCAGGATTCACCACAGCCTGCACAGTTTACTTTCTCCTGATGGTGGGCATCATCAAGAACTGTTTCCCACCCTAATTTTACACGTCAAGTGTTGCTTTAGGAAGTGTCAGTTGTGTTCAAATTGCAGAGTCTGCATGCATGGAGATGGAAACCTACTAGGAGTGCTGGGCTGCAGCCCCTGAAGCTGATAAGCAGGATAATTCAGAGGGTGTCTTGAGATCCTGACCCAAGACTCAAGCATCCTCAAGATCACAGTATTTAAGAACATCAACAGTACAATAACATTTACTCTACACGCATGCACTTTGCAAAATAAGAAATACTTTCCTGAAACAAACAGCATATTTAACTCTTCTTTGGGTTCGAGGCCATTACCCAGCATGATTTACTGTTCCTGTCCATTAATTTCACAATTAAACATGGAAGGCTGAGAAAAACTCATTCAGTAAAAACCTGTTTTTTAATTAAGAAATAGATTTAATAACTAGACCCTCTGAAGCCTCTGAAGCACTCTAGATTACTTCTGCTATTACAGCTTAGTATAAAACTCCTGCCCATTCTGAAACATAATGGCCAAAATCTCTGCTCCTATATAAAAATTGAAACACATACAGCTGAAAATACAAAATACAAGCATGACATTTTTACCAGGAGGTTAAGTTAGCAAGCAATTTCTCCACACTTCCTTGTGGCACAACTCCTCTGTTCTGGCCCATACTCACTGAGCATAGAAACATAGAATGATCTGGTTGGAAAAGACCTCTGAGATCATCAAGTCCAACTCCACCTGTCCCCTTACTAAATCATGTCTCTAAAAAACTCATCTACCTGCCTTTTAAACACCTCCAGAGATGGCAACTCAACCATCTCCCTGAGCAGCCTGTTCCAAACCCTGAATACCCTTTCACTGAAGAAATTTTTCCTGATGTCTAGTCTGAACCTCCCCTGGCACAACTTACTGCCATTTCCTCTCGTCATGATGGCACAGCCATCACAGTGACCGCAAGCTGCAGAAAACTTAGAACCTTGCAGCCCACTGACATCTTCTTGAATCTTATCTCTGTGCTGTGGTCTTAAGAGCAACAACTCCTCCAAATAAGTCTCAGGACAGCCCTTCTATTCAATTGCTGCATGGATAAATTTCAGTAGGTCTAAAGCCGACGTACAGAAGAATTCTCTCAATGCAAAACTACATGCCTGGAGCACAGGAATCCAGAATTAATTTAAGTTTTAAATGCAAAATGAAATCTTTGATCCTGTCTTTAACTGATTCATGGAACTATAAGCCAGTTAATCAGCTTATTTGAACATCTGCATATCACAGGCTGTTGTATTTTTTAAGGGTTATCCTTGCATGACATAGTCTCATGCCAATACCTAGCTAGAGCGTCTTTCACAAAGGTATTCTGTTCAGATATGAAGAGGGGAAGAAAACTGATGCCTTCTATCATTTACTAAAAAGCTTAATTACTTATTAAAGACAGGTACCTAATTTGCAGTTTTATTTTGGTTTCAGTGTCCTGCCTTATGCTCCCTTTCTGGTTTTGGTATTTTGTCTCCTCAAAGACGCTCAAACGCTCTAAAAAGCATACCTCAGATTTTGTTTTGAAGAGATTAAGATAACGAAACCTTGAAAGCATTTTTACTAGCCCCTCATAACTGAGGCTTCTCCGTCCTTTCTCCAATTTTTGAATTTACTTTTTGAAACAGACGCCAGACAAAATTGCAAAATGCATATGATGGTAAAACCACTTTCCTGCTCCTGCTAATATTTCAGGGATCAAATAAACTTTTTTAGCTGAACATTTCATGAGACATCTAGACTGAAGTTGCCAGTCAATGCTTCTTGATTCACTGCTTTTCAAGATACAGTCCCCTTTTGCAGACCAGCACTTGGTGTTTCATGAAATGCACTGCCCAACATGTTAAAAAGCAATTCGGATCACACTGCCTCATCTACTTAATGATTTAACCTTCTTCCAGTAACTTGCAAAATGTATCAGAAATTCTTATGCCTCTTCTGATCACTGAAAAATTTACCATATAGTGCTATTTTCATACTCGTCATGTAAGTTACTGCACCCTTGACATTTCCTTCTGGGGATGCTCTACAACAAGTGTTTTGTCACATCAGGTATTCTTGGAATCTGCAGCATTGTTACAGAGGCACACTGCTAGCTCCAAAAGAAACACTGAGTTTCACAGTGATCTCTGATATAAAACTAACATACAAATGTTCTTAAATACCTATTCTCTCTATTGTCACAAGTTTTCTTGTTGTGCAGATGAGCTATAACATGTAGATGTCAGCAAACAATACCTGGAGAAACAATGGGGAAAATTAAAAGTCAAGTCTGACCAGCAGCAATCTCAATCATAGAATCACAAAATTGTTTATGTTGGAAAAGACCTTTAAACTGAGCCCATCCATAAATCTAACACTGCACTAAACCATGTCCCAAAGTGCCAAGTTTACACATCTCTTAAACACCTCCAGGAATGGTGACTCCTTGGGCATCCTCTTTCAACGCTTGACTACCCTTTTGGCGAACTAGTTTTTCCTAATATCCAAACTAATCTTCCCCTGGTGCAGCATAAGGCCATTTCCTCTTGTCCTATTGATTGTTATTTGGGAGAAAAGACCAGCACCCACCTCACAACAACCTCCTTTCAGGCAGCTGTGGAGAGCGACAAAGTCTCTCTTCTGCCTCCTTTTCTACAGATTAAACAACCCCAGTTGTCTTAGTCGCTCCCTGTAAGTCTTGTGCTCCAGACCCTTTTCCAGCTTCACCACACTTCATTCCACCCAGTCCACAGCACCTCAATGTCTTTCTTGTACTGAGGTGCCTAAAACTGAACACAGTATTCGAGGTGTGGCCCTCACTAGTGCTGAGTACAGGTGGACAACCATCAAGTGTTCCCTAGAATTGATGTTCAAGAGCTCTCCAAGTTCCTGTGGGCACCTGGAGTTCCTTTGGCAATGAAAGCTGATATATGAACCCAAATTCCTAAAAACTCTCTGCTGATGGGCAACCTGGTTCATAGGGTTTGTCTGCTTTAGCCAAGACAAAGTGCATGACACTAAACAATTTGAAGCAGAACCAGCAAGTTCTGAAATTGTTTTATAGAAGTGACCAGAAGACAAGTCTCAGCCCTGAAAATAGGCTGCATCCATGTTTCCTTTTAATTAACAACGCTAATAGCATGTAAACACATTTTTCATCTTGCAAGTGTGATAACTAACATCAAGTAACTGCCAGGGAAGCATTGATTAGAATGAATTTATGAGGATACAAATGCATTCTCTCTCCTCTGCAGGAACCACTGTCCATCAGTTGATTTCTCCAATGCAGAGAAGAACCCAAGCTGCCATGGCCACAGACCACTTCAAAGAAAAATCACCCTCGATATGCTGAATATTTCTAATGGAACAATCTAACAAATACCACATCCCTGCAGCTTTTTGCTTTCTTTACATATAACTGACAGAAACCAGAGCAAAAATCCAATTAAATTTCTAAAAACAGGTCACTTCTAAAACTCCCATACACTTCCTACAGGACCGCCAAGGCGTTCTCATACAAATCTGGACCTAGTCCAACCTGAAATACATTTTGGTGCCCTAACGCCTAGAATCTCAAAAGGAAAAATTATTCATCAATGTCCCTTACTAAAGCACATTCTGCAATGTTGTGAGCACAAACTGGCTGTTTGCTATGTGTGGGCAAAATGATTTACTTAGTGTATATACATATATATATATACACACAGCCTGGGAAGCACCGCAGCCCTTCTGACAGAGAGGCATACAAATGTGAGGATTATGTAGATAAATCACAGGCTCAGAACTGGCTTGTACATTACTTCTACTGTATGTGTGTATATATATGATCTACAACTAGTTTCAGATGAAGTTTTGTAATATTTTAACATTAAAAGCTCATGCTTTCTAAAGTTGATTACCACTTTCAACTACCCATCTTCCTACCCCTGTGTATTGACTAAAACATAAGACAATATACCTTTTGCTTCTCAGCTATTGAGAAACTCTTAACCATGATTAGATCAGCTCAGTTCAACCCAGACCAAAATGATTTCTGGGATGTTCTTACAGCACATTTCATCTAGTACATCTGCATTATTTATGGCATTTACACAAGGAGAACTGAAGGCTTTTATAACTAAGACACAAATCAATACAAGCTCTTAACAGATGGAGCCTTACTGGGGTTCCACAGCAGCATCATTTCACACTGAGCAAAGTCTTTCAACTGAACAACTGGTACCACAGGAGGAAAATTTACTTAGAAAGTCAAGAATTAGAGGCACCCTCAACACCCAGCCTTTCAATGAGAACCGTACCTGCCTCATTGACACGCTGAACAATCAGGGCCAGGTTTGCACATAATAGGTCACTTAAAATGCTTTGCAACATCAGACTGCAAGCAACACAATAGCTCTGTTTCATTTCTCTCCCCAAGCTAAGATAAAAAGGCTGTGACACAGATGGCTTTCCCTGTCAGAGGCACCATAGCATGGGGAAGAAATGGATGGGAGGCAAATTCACTTTGGCACTCAGTCAGGTCATTAACATACTCCAAAGGAGACACTTCCCAGCCTTCGCCGTGTTGGTGCTTGTAGGCAGCACAGGGGGAGGGGCACACCTGGCCAGCAAGACCAGCAGCGGGCAGGAGAACCAGCTGAAGCCGCAAAGCCACAGTTCCTCAGTAAAAAGACGACCCCTCACGTCTCCATCCAGATACAGCCCACAGCTGAGCCAACACAGGACAGCAAATGACAGTAATATATAAGGCTTCACATCTGCCTGTTTCCAGATGACACTCTTTTAATTCACCTTGGCTGGTCTTCATAGATAAATGCCCTTCACAAAGAACAGCTCATTATTTGAGGCACTCGCAGCAGAGATCTTCCACCTTGACCCGTTTGCCTTCCTAAGCCATCTAACTTATGCACTTCGAATTGATGATAGGTGTTTTTTTTTTTGATTTAGTGAAATCAAAGTTTGTCTTCTGAGACCTCGGCAAAAGAACCTTTTAAACATCTATTCATAGAGCAGTGCATGTGGATCTGCAGTAGCCTGAAGGAAAAAGGAATGAAGGATAAATTATCCAACATGAACTTCCTTTAGAACATGCACCAGAAAAAATGGATTATGTTCCTGTTCAATTCCTTGGTCTACAAAGGCTCAGTAAGAGGATCTGTCCAAATAAAATAAATAACCTACAACCTTTAATTTTTTTACTTTTTTAAATCAAGGAAGTCTCTAAAGGTTGACCCAACTCAGCCTTCTTCAGCTGACAAATAATAGGCTACTGAACTGATGAAGACCTTTCTTCCTTACCATTATATTTGAATCAGGACTAGCAATAACGAAAAAAAAGACAAAAAATCCTGTTAGTCTTAATTAAAATTGTGCCTTGCTCAGCCGACACAGGTTCCATTTTCATGAGACATGTGAGTTCATGAACCTGACAGCTCTCCGTGAGTTCTTTCTGGAGAAAACAGGAACAGAGAAAATAACAACTGAAATTCCAAAGTAAAATCACAATAGAAGAAAAAATTTCCATGGCTAATCTAGTCTTGTCTTCACCAGTGCCCCATAAAATTACAGACTTCTCCGCAACTCCCAGAAAGCAGCAAAAGGCTGCTATGCAGGAGACCAAGTCATAGGAAAGTATAGTCCTGTTCCTTAGACATCACAGTTATAAATTACCAAGGACAGTATTTCCTGTGCACACATAAGCAGCAGAAAGCCGTAGAAAGGCCTCGAGTCCTCTGCAGTACGCAAGTTTGATGTGGGTCAAACTGTAGTTAAGAGACTCCTTCACATCACAATGAACTTTTACAGCACCTAACATGGGATTTCAGTCTTCTTGAAAGCAGTAACAGATTTACCAAACCATGTGTATAACCTAGATGGGTGGTTGTAAGTAAAGTGTAATCCTTCAATTCTGAAAGCAGGGGGATGGCCACGCTGGAATGTTGCCTTACCCTTGGTAAAGGCTTTGAAGTAAACAGCTGATTCCTGAGAAGATGCTGACAGAAAAAAATTATGGAAACGTTAAAAATTGCCATACTGAGTCAGCTAGCAAAGGCCAGCACAAGCGTCCTGACTTTGAGTGTTTAGAAACGGGAGCTCAGGCAATGGTACAAGACAAGAATAAAATGATACCGCCCCAGAAAGAACTCATTTCCAGCTCCATGCAGTTCAAGATATGTGAGGCAGAGGCAATATCTGTATGATCAGGAACGCGTGATGGAATTTTCTTCCATTAATTTGTATAACCATTGCTTTAAATTCACATAACCTTTTAGGTATTCCACTTAACTAAGGTTTGTAAGAAGCAGTATCTCTTCGGTTTGAGCTTCTCTGATCTTCTGATGTATCCTCTTCTTGTAGCTCGTCTTCATCTTATCTATGACATTTAACATTTTTTACAAACTCTTGTATATTCTCTGCCATCTTTCTTCCAGTCTGAAGAATTGTCATGTATATAAATATTCCCCATAACACATCTGGTTCCGTATCTCCAGTCAGTCTTTCTGCCCCTTTCTGATCGTTTCCTAGTTCTGCTACACCTTTTTAAATTTTCTAAGCTCTGGATATGCAGTGAATGAAAGACCAGGTTAACTAATACAAAAACTTGCCTTGCCTTTGGGAATCAATTCCAATAGAAGACAATATACTATTTATTGAGGGAGAGGTGTTAAGTTGAGAAGCAAATAAATAATAGACACTATAGCCATACAAGAGAGAATCTTCACTTTAGACCCAGCGATCAGAATGATATTAAACACCACAACTGACAGTTGAATTGGTGCATTTTAAATATTTAATCTACAGTGGTATAGCAGCATAAACAGAAAAAAAATAAACAATGAAAACCAACAACTTTACAACAGAGTAACTGTAATGTTGCCGTGGGAACATTAGGATATGTGCAAACCTCAGGTTCAGTGTTGTAAAAGGAAAGGAGTTATCTTGTGCACATGTGTGGGGGTAGTTGCACCTGTAGTCAGGTCCCTGACTCTTTTGAAGGGAGTATGAAATAATATCCTAAAGGCTGGGATAAGTTTTCTAAGGAGAACTTAGAATAGCTTTTTCTTAATTTTTCCTTAAATTATTTACCATTGGCCTCCTTCAATAATTTTAGGTTGTTACCACAATTCTGGTGCTGTTCACCTTCTTTTGTTTCCATTTTTACAGTTTTCAGAAAAAAAGGTTTCAGGTCTATGGCCAGCAAGCCCAGAGAAGGCCTCCGAGAACAAGGAAAATTCATGTGGTTCTCTCCTCCAAGTCTGCCCTGAAACTTCAGCAGCATGGAGAGTACTGAACTGCCGGAGCAGTGACTTTTCAGGCAAGACAAAAAGCAAACATCCTGCCCAGCCAGTAAGCTCTACACTTTCAACAGGAGCAGAAAGCTCAGCTCCATTCAGTACCCGGATAAACTCCCATTTGGGCGGCAACTTTGGAAATTTCCCTCCACAGCTTCAGTTCAGCTGTTCCTTACTCCTCTCCCTTGACTGTCGCGTGGTGAACCTGTCCAAGGTTAGTACCATTCCTGGGTTTCAGCAGCACAAAGAAAACACAGCAAAGCCTCAGAATGCATCCTCTACAGCATGTGATACTTCTGTAAAGGAAATCCAGAATATTTCTGGTCTGGGAAAAGGGCAGTGAGATTATAAAACAGTGGTCAGAAGAAAAATACAGACATTTTTCCTGAGGCTAGGAGAAAGCATGCTGTGCTAAACAATTTAATAATTAAATTGAAGAAAAAATACCATTGTAATTAACATACAAAGAACCAGTATGGCCTAGCTAATCTCATCATGAAGAGACTGAATAAAGTATCCTGTGTTTTATGGAGCAATTTAATCTGGCAAGCTATTAATCGTAAGAGCACCAAGTCAAATGAATAGATTTCGCTTTAAGGAGATCACATTCATCATCTGTAATGTATTCTAAACTGCAATTTATTAGCCAACCCCTGAATTTTACAGAAGACATTTACAGTCTTCCTTTAGTTGAGAAGCGATCCCTGACTGACAGGAGGGAGTGGCATCAGTCCTTTGGAACCAGCGAGCCTTGCAACACTAATAGGTTCTGAATCACTGATGCAGGAAGCACATAACTTACAAAAAGCAGCTACATGTTTTTACAGGCCTTATACTTTAGAAGGCCCTCCAATGGTACTTATCAAACTATTTGAATTATGTCCTAATCCGCTGACCAATCAGATCTGATCCATCTCGCAATGCCCTGGAGCTGGTAACATTAATGGTGGGAGAAGGGGGAATTAACAACAAAATAAAATTAAAACCAACCTTTGCTTACTGAGGACCTTAGCAGGCATCTCCTACCTGCGTTCATCCTGGTGCTCTCTCCATCTCAGCTACAAGATCATCCTTCCCTGGATGGATTAAATGGAACCAAATCCATTTAGATCATGTTTTTCTAGCAGATCACAGAACTGTTGCAGAACCTCAGCGCTTTTAATGTCAGAAATCCTTTCACTTCCACCTTTTATTACATAAGTAACCACTGGTTTTCACTTCTTTAGACAAGGAAAAGCACACACCAAGTGTCCTTTGGAAGGAAATGATGATTCCCGTTGTTTGGATCTGCACCTGTCACTGTGCAAGTTTATATTTATACGAGGTGCATCTGAAGGCTTATTCCTAGGCAAGACTTTCTGTCGAGTATTTTCCTATCTTACTGTGTAGAGGGCATTATTGTTCTTGTGCTTGACTGCAGTTTGGATCACGAAGATTAGCAGGCTGAAAGCAATCAAGGCTCACACCCTCTAGGTGCCCTTGGGCCCAAACTAATTCCCCTCCAAAAATCAGCAAATGCTTTAAAAAATAAAAAAGTGTTACCAGGCAGAAAAAAAAAGTCCCCTAAGAATCATTCAGTGCACCTAAGTCTTAACAGTGACCACTAGATTTTATCAAAAGATATGTGGTAACATTTCACTTCATCTAGAAACCACAGAAAATTCACCCAACTCAAATGACACTTTCGGCTACGTGTAAAGAAGAAAGTTTGCTGGAGAAGCACAGCTTCTGCCAGTGCTTTCCTGCCCCATTGTCACTCGGAATCAATTCAAAAGACAGATTTCTTCAGACTAATGACAGGATGAGGCCTATGCCTGGCTTTCAGTCCGCTTCCATCCTGATAATTTCCCTAATGCTCCACTCGGATTGAAGGCATGAAGGTAAAGTAGCCCCATGCCAAATCAAAATTAAATAAATTGTCCTGGAGATAAAGTGCAATGAAAAAAGAAATCCATGCACTGTGTTCCAGACTAAGTTCAGCTGGTATCATCTCATTCCAAAAGCAGTTAAAACAACAGTTGTATTAAATTGATGAAGAGTAAACACTGCTTTACTGCACTGACAAGAAAGTATGGGGAAAAAACTTATAAAAGTAAAATTAATCAAAACACAGATTTTGGTACTTCAGAGTGGAAAAAAAAACAACACAGCAAAAAGATGGCTTGCTTGAGGAAAACCTCCTGATAGCTAAGCCTTTAAATTCCTCTGACACGAACCTAAGTGCAGAGTATTGTTTCCTGATGTCTCCCTGCTATATAACATCATGCTTACAGTTAGACCAATAGCCCATTAAAATGACAGCAAGTGCAGGCACAATTCATTTAACAATTAATCTACCCTAGCTATCATTTTCACTTGTCATTAACTGCCTTTTAAATGCCCTGAATTTTATATAACCACAGACTCTTCCTTTAAACATGCACAAGTGGGAATATGCCATTATAGGCATTATTCAAAGAACCGTTTTTGGTCCCCATCACCAACCACAGCATTAATCATACTGAGAATAGTTTCTTCTCACAAATGACTGAGTTGCATAGTTGGATCTCATCAGCAGGATCCAATTTACTGGTAAGTTCACAAAGACAATACTGGGCATCTGCAGCAATACATACTGTGAGTTCTCTAGTTTTTACCCTTTCCTCATCTCTCAGAGAAAGAAAGTAGATGCTGAGCACCACAAGCTCCCACTGATTTATGTTAAGTGCTCTAATCAGCATCTTTAGCAGTTGGACCCAGAGCTAACATATAGCACACTGCACTCAAAGAAAACAAGCTTTCTTGCTTCTTTTACAATCTGACCACGCAGTAAAGAGACTGCTCTCTAAAATCAAATAGGTTATGTTGGAAAGGACCTTTAGAGGTCATATGGTCCAATTTCTGCACCGCATAAGGCCAGTTAGACCAGTTTGCTCACAGCTGCATTCAGGCATCATGTTAATAACTCCAAGGACAGAGATTGCACAACTTCGCTGAGCAAAATGTTCCAGCAGGGGATCACCCACATTGAGAAGAATTTGTGAAGAACCTCCCTTACTGCCATCTGACTTATTTTATTTCCTGGCCAAATTCGGAGCAGTCTCATTTTGTGGTTCTTCCTTTCTGACAGAAATTTATGCTGAGAGTTGAAGTCACCAAACATGGAAGAAAAATAGATGCTATCCAGTGAGAATTGCACAGCCTGTTTCTTCAACAAGGTTGAAGTTGTCAGAAGTGGGCTAGCAACAACAGCTTTCAAACAATAGTGAACAAAGGAATCAAGAACAACATATGGCAGATATATTGCTTTCTGAGTTTAGAAGGGAATGTCTGTTTAAGCCAAGCTCATCGCAAATGTCCATATAAAGTTAATGTTAATGTCAAGTTCAGATTCCAAAGCAAAGTGCTGCAAAATTATAAGGAAGACATTAAATAATTACAAAAAAAAAATAAGTAAAAGCAACTGGCCTTTGTTCATGTACACTGCCCTGCTTAAGAGGCTCCCTGTTAAGCCTTTTCAGACACTCCATGAAGGACACTGTATTAAGTGTATCATATTCAAACTCCTCTGTCAGCAGCAGGAGCTTTACATTAATTAATGCAACACACAACCTTCTGGAAGAAGGATTCAGCTTAAAATTTCTCATCCAAAGCGTAGGCAATATCACAAGTTTTTAAAGGGCATTTATCCAGCCCTCAAAGCACTTCCCAGCTACACTTTCTATGCTGGATAGAAGTATTTTTTCACAGTACCCAAACCCATCATTGAAATTCAGTGCTCTAAAGTCTGAAATCATCCTTCCCTCGGCCACAAAGGTTGCATTACTTCCCATCCCACACACACTCACAAACCTTCCATAATCCAACTAATGAGAAGAAAAATGTCACTGTAATTAACACACAAAGTGATAACCTCATTAATCACTAAAGCACCAACATGAAAAAGCTTTCAGGTTTTCAAAGTCCTACAGCAAAGTCAGAAAAAAGGATTGTCAGGGAGCTTTTAAGGTCATTCCACTTTTGGCCACTGTCAAAATAAGACACACTGAAACCACCACTATATATCCCATCAAACAGGATTCCACTGCAGCAAGATGCCTCCAACATGTCAGCAATCTCCTACTCAAGATTCCCAGCCAAGCAGCACCACAGTTCTCACTTTTTGGGCACATAGCAGTATTATCTCAAGCTCACTACCCAAACTGAAGATTTAGGCAATACTTGTGTCAATATTTCTCTTAATAGCAAGAACAATTTGTCAAAACCACCCCGCACTAAGCCAGCACAAACAAAAGAAAATGTGGTCAGACCCCTGCAGAGTCCCATCAGTGACCACCAATGACAGTGACCATAAACACTTTGCAGCATATTGGCTTAAAACTGGTGTAACAGGTCAGTGCTGTTAAGAGAGACTGTCCTGTTATCCCTAATGCCGAGCTGCTTGTAGCACACCCTCCACAGGGCTGATACAACCACTCACATATCTGTATGCAATGAAGGCTCGAAAACTGACCCAGACTAAAACACATTGTTTTGTTCTTTTTTTTTTCCACCTAGATAGTTTTATCTTAGTCAGGTCCTCAGAGTTCTCCTTCACATGCAGCTGCACAACACTGAAGAGGTAGCAGGAATGAATGTCAGGTGAGTTGTCCTGCTCAGCCACACTCAGTTTATCCAAGAGATTGCAGAAGCACAGGTTGAGGAAGCACACAGAGGCAGTTTTGCCAGAGTAACATCCTTCAGCATGAGGTACCAGAATCCAATTCCTGCCAGAGATGAATTATTCATGAAATCACTGTTACCTTAATCTGATTGGTTTTGATAGTTGAAAAACAGCCAAGCCAATGGGCATTTCTGACTGCCGAACCTTTAGCATCCCTTGAGACGGGCAACAGAAACCTGGCCTCAAAGTCACAGCAGAAATTGCAACCTCAGAAGCAACCACCATTGTTTTGTGAATTATTCTCCCAGTTATAAGTCAGAAAAAAAGATTTTAAAGAATAAAAGAAGTAATAACAAAAGGTTGCATTATGGGATTCTGAGACAGGGGTTTTCTGTCAAACGTCCTGGCACTTCAGCCAATTCAATTCAGACCATCTGAACCTCTGATGTCTCTTATGGTCTCTAACTGGACACAAAGATTAATATTTTCACATTTTTGGAAGGGAAGGGGAAGAAATCACAACTCACTTGAGCTCGCTTTTTTCCCTTCCAGGCAGCATTTTACTTTTACCTTAGTCTTAGCTATAGCAACCAGTATTCACTGATGGTTGTGAAGTTAGCCTCTGTGTTGGTAGTGCAAGACAAAGTTCTCTGCCTCCAGCACGAATCAGTCCTAAAAAACAATCACTTTAACTCTGAAAGCTAGGATGCATGGTTCTTTTAATGAATAAAGTGTTACAAACAAGATGCCCTCCTCTCACAGTTCCCTGGGAACCGAGCTTCAGATTCTGGTGCAGTCTTCAAACAGACTGCAGTTCTGCAGTCACACTAACAATGTATTATCCTTGCTCTCAGTTCAAGGTAAGGTAGGTACTTCGTTACCTTAATGAGCAGATGTACTTAATGAGCAGGTACTTTGTCAATTTAGTCCTAAAGGAAGAATTAAGAGAATAGAGCGTTTACATTTCTAGAGCAAAACCAAATTTCAGGCACCCCACCAGTATAAGATAATAAGAAATTCGTGTTACTGGATTTTGAAAAGCTTTCTTTTTGTAAGCACACATCCCACAGCCCAGACTTTCATAGGGAATAATAATTCTGGATGCTGCTGTGAGCAACAGATTTCTTTTAAACAGAAAGAGCAAACCAGCACTATACTACATCATTTTTCAAGGGATAAAGGCTTTATTTAAGCTCACAATGATTTTTACATTGTCTGGGTTATGAAGAAAGCCATTTCATGTTCTCCCTCTATTAAAGCAATTCTTGAAAGCTAGGTTTGAGACCAGTGGAGATCAGAGTCCCTTATATTTACCCAAAGAATAAGAACAGCATGGGCAAAGTTTTGACAAGCTATAAACAGCTGGTTCAAACTGTGTTTCAATCATGTTCCAGTAGGGCCAGTTCTTGGGGCCAAGAGGATCTGGTTGCAGAGGCTATTCATGTTTTGCTTCAGGGCTGCATTAGAGCAGCCAAAGACGTTGACTGTAAGGTTGAAATCCATCAATTAGGAATTGAACTCAGGCCAGCCACAGTACCAGAGAAATAATTAAGATTGTTCTCATAAACAGGATGAAACACAATACAACCATTCAAAGTGAAAAACCAGCAGGCCTTTTTAGATTTTGTGCTGCACAAAGACACTGAGATGTTTACAAGACTGCATTCTAGCTCTGCAGCACAGGCTTTAATGTATTACTGAGCTCATACATAACTTGCCTGTGCCCAGGAAGAGGATTCAAGACCACAGTATCTGCAAACAAGTCAGAAAAATAAGTTCTGACCAATGAAACATTATGTCCACCTCTGAAATGAACCAAAATCACTCCCAATGCTAACATATATTTTCCGTTACTTTTATGTTTCTACAGAGAAAGGTATTTGGCAAGCAAAATAATAATCGATTTCTTGCCTGGTGCCACAAGAAATGCAGTCACTCACATAAATCACACAGGAGACCACAATTGCGCTGAAAAGTCTCTTTGAATTTTCTCCTCTACTTACTGCTCTCCTAAAGCTCCAGACCCTGAATGCACCAGCACAAAACCAGAAAGTATGTGCCAAACATTAGATTTCTGAAGTCGAATAACCAGCTGTAAAGAAAAATTTGCTAGCAGCCTAATTACCCATTTTGTAATTCCAGAACCTCCACCCATGAACCCAGTAAATGAGATCCACTGATACAAATTCCCCTATTTGCAGGGCAGTGGCATTTGGTACAGAGTAGACAAAATATGGGTTGCAACACTTCAGTAACGGATGCAACATTTCTCAGAAAACTTTGCTAAGCAGCCCACAGATCCTGGTTAATCTTCCAAAACATTCAGATCTCAAGGAAGAAAGGTTTCCAACAAAATGGCCAGGAAGACAAAGGTTCACAAGGGGGTAAACCCTACAGTGAGATGTTCACCTTATGGGAATCACATGAACTAAGATACTTGCTGAACTTAGGAAGAGACTGCCAAACAGCAGCTGTGGTGCCAAAGAATTTCCTTTCTGCTTGGCAAACAATCCTTCCTTGAACAGATGCCTCAGCTTTACAGCAATCCTTACAGAGCAGCTGAAACATCAAAGTGGATCCTTTCACAAGTTCCATGTTAAGAGGCCAACCTGTTGACTTCAGGATGTGAGGAAAGGGGATGGAAGTGGCTGATACAATTGCAGACATCAGAAAGAAGCTAAGAAAGCCAGTTAAGCAACGCTGCCATCCTGTGAATAAATCACTGCCACTTTAAGTTCATCCCCACCTCAATTTGAAAAGCCTTGCTTACTGCAAAGATGAAACTTTAGAGAGAATGTGATCCCTGAAACACGGTTTTCAAGCGTACTGAAGAAAGCAAGGTGTGATATGGCATCTCAGATAGAGGCATTTCTTTGCCATACAAACAGCTTTTCTCAAAACCAGCACCAGCTCTAGAAATCTTAAGTCACCAGAAAAATAAAATCCAAATACATTAATCCTTCCAAAAACCTACTGTAAAAAAAAAAGTTCATTAAAGAGAAAACAACCTTGACATTGTCAGAGTCCATTTCAGTTACTGCTGCTTGGGAAGGGAAATTACTGGCAGAAAGAAGGAAGGCGACCTGGGATGCACCTGACTTGCTGAACCACATTGCTGTGTTAGTGGAACTGGAACGCCACTCAACTAACAGATTTGGTCTCTGGATTTGGGCCAGTGGCAGAGACAACATTTAATTAAGCTGCTGCATAAATGAGAAAGGATGAAGGAAAATTATAGCAGAATGAAATTGGCTATGGCTCTGCAAGAGAAGCACACCAAGATGAATCAGCTAGTAAATAAAGAGCAATAACTGGAAACCAACACCATTGTCTCGAGAAGAAATTGGATAATGTAAAAGAAATGAAATGCTGAAGTTATACGACTAGAGAAAAATCCTAAACATTAATAAATATACTGGAAGTATGGGTAGAGTGCCATGAAAAGGTGAAACAACGCACTCTGAGATAGGAGTGCTTTTTTCTTTCTTTTGTATTCTTCTGTTAAGATGTTGCTGGTCACAATGGCCTGGAAGTGAGGTCTTCTTTCATTCCACCTGCTTCCTCCCTTCAGGTGCCAACCAATTCCAGAATCCGTTCATATCAAAATCTATTGCTTTTAGCAAATTAACTCATTATATCAGAATATTGTAAGGTCAAACAAAAAACAAGCAGTTGTGGTAAATGAACTTTGAGTAAACAAGCTCTCATACACCCACTACGATATTTCAGGAGCTGTTCTGCTGTGCCAGAGGTCCCACGTAACAAGAAAAGCACAGAAGAAACATGTGAAACAACAACTGACTTCACTCCTTCAATGAGTAGTGAAGTGATTAGAGGTCACTAGAAAAGACCTAGAACCAAGCCAGAATCCTCATCCAGAATCCACTTACTTTCAGTTTTCCAGCATCATAAATTTCTTAAGGCTACCACCTGAAAAATGTGATTAACTAATTCTTCAAATAGTTTACGTGTATAAAGCTTTAAGATTTTCTTACAGTATTTTAGTAACAATTTGATCCTTAAACTTGGCAAAGTTATATTAGGACTTTAAAATACCAATAAAATACATTTATGAGCTCTCTTTGGGTTTAGTAGCTTTTTAAAAAAAATTGTTGACTGTCTTGTACTGGCCTGTGATCTGAGCTCAGTCAGACTGATTAGCAGTGACAGCACGTCGGAGGTTGTTACCATTAAACACACCTCAGTGAACAACTCAATGGAGTTGTTATTCCACCAGTGGTAGCCCTCAAGTTTAAAAATCGATAGGGAACAAACTCCAGATCACAGCAGGCTAACCTGCATGCCTGAGCACCCCGGGGCACAGCGGTGGCTGGCCTGAACTGAGAAGTTCTGCACGGTCCATCGGTCCCACGTTACGCAGGCAGGCAGTGCAACACTGCCACTGGCAGCCACTGCTGAAAGGAGTAACACTGGAGCATCCTTAGCCAACAGGCGTCTTTCATCTCAGAGCAGTCAGAAACGAGCAAGTGTCTTGGGTTTTTAAGCTAGGAAATTATGGCTTTAGATTAGCCCATTGTGGAAGGTAAGATGTTTGGACGTGTTTTATATCTAAATATAAATATATTTGTAAATATATGCATGTGTGTGAATATGTATGTATACATAATTATATATACACACACAAATGTCCAAATATACATACATGGATACACACAGTCATATATGTGCACATGCATAGAATATACACACATAAACATATTTTATATCACAGTATCACAGTATCATAAGGTTGGAAAGGACCTCTGAGACCATCAAGTCCAACCTATAACCCAACACTAACACCAACACTAACACCAACACTAATACCAACCCATCATCTAAACCATGGCACTCCAGTCTCCCCTTAAACACCTCCAGGGTCGGTGACTCCACCACCTCCCTGGGCAGCCCATTCCAATGACCAATCACCCTTTCAGTGAAGAACGTTTTCCTCACATCAAGCCTAAACTTTCCCTGGTGAAGCTTGAGTCCATGCCCTCTAGTTCTGTCACTGGTCACCCGAGAGAAGAGACCAACCCCTGCCCGACTACAACCTCCTTTTAGGTAGTTGTAGAGAGCAATGAGGTCTCCCCTGAGCCTCCTCTTCTCCAGACTAAACAGCCCCAACTCCTTCAGTCGCTACTCATAGGGCTTGTGCTCCAGCCCCTTCACCATCTTCGTTGCCCTCCTCTGAACACATTCCAGTATCCTAACATCTTTCCCAAACTGGGGGGCCCAGAACTGTACACAATATTCAAGATGAGGCCTGGCCAGTGCCGAGTACAGGGGGATGATAACGTCTCTGGTCCTGCTCGCTACACTATTCCTGATGCAGGCCAGAATGCCATTGGCCTTCTTGGCCACCTGGGCACACTGCTGGCTCATGTTGAGCTTCCTGTCAACCAGCATTCCCAGGTCCTTTTCTGCCTGACTACTGTCCAGCCACTCTGTCTCCAGTCTGTAGCTCTGCATGGGATTGTTGTGTCTAAAATGAAGTACCCGACATTTGGACTTATTAAACATCATCCCATTAGAATCTCCAATCTGTCCAGGTCCCTCTGTAGGGCCATCCTACCCTCTAAGAGATCAACCCTTTCTCCCAGCTTGGTATCATCTGCAAACTTGCTGCTGATGGACTCAATCCCCTCATCCAGATCATCAATAAAGATATTAAACAGAACAGGACCCAACACCAATCCCTGGGGACACGACTGGTGACCGGCTGCCAACTGGATGAGACACCATTCACCACCACTCTTTGGGCTCGGCCATCCAGCCAATTCCTAACCCAGCACAGAGTGCTCCCATCTAAGCGACGGGCTGCCAGCTTCCCTAGGAGTCTACTGTGGGAGACAGTGTCAAAGGCCTTGCTAAAGTCCAGGTATACCACATCCACAGCCTTTCTCTCATACACCAGGCGAGTCACATGGTCGTAAAAGGAGATCAGGTTGGTCAGGCAGGACCTACCCCTCCTAAATCCATGCTGGCTGGGCCCGATCTCTTGGCCGTTCTGCATGTGCCGCATGATTTCACCCAGGATTATCTGCTCCAAGATTTTACCTGGGAGCAAGGTCAGGCTGACAGGTCTGTAATTACTTGGATCATCCTTATGGCCCTTGTTGTGGATGGGCGTCACATTGGCCAACTTCCAGTCTTCCGGGACCTCTCCAGTGAGCCAGGACTGCTGAAAGATGATGGAGAGCGGCTTAGCAAGCTCATCTGCCAGCTCTCTCAGCACCCTAGGATGGATCCCATCCAGCCCCACAGACTTATGAGGATCCAAGTGGCTCAGCAGGTCTCTAACTTGCTCCTCATGGATTGCAGGAGGGCCATATTTCACCCTGCCCCCATCAACCACTTCAGAGGGCCAACTGTCAAGCGAGCTGACATCCTTGCTGTTGAAAACTGAGGCAAAGAAGGCATTAAGTACCTCAGCCTTCTCTGCATCTTTGGTTACTATATTTCCCTCCACATCCAACAAGGAGTGGAGGTTGCTGCCGCGTTTCTTTCTACCATTGATATATTTATAAAAACTCTTCTTATTATCCTTAACAGAAGTGGCCAATTTGAGCTCCAGCTGGGCTTTTGCTTCCCTGATTTTCCTCCTATACGACTTAACAACATCTTTGAACATGACCTGGCTTACGTCCCCTTCTTTCCATCGACGATACATCCTCTTTTTCTTACTTAGTTCCTTCAGAAGTTCCCTACTCATCCAGGCTGGCCGCCTGCCCCTACGACTCTTCTTACAACACACGGGGACAGCCTGCTCCTGCGTCTTCAAGATTTCATTCTTGAAGTGCATCCAGCCTTCCTGGACCCCCTTGCCACTAAGAACTATTTCCCAGGGTACTTTCCTGACCAATTCCTTAAATAATCCAAAATCTGCCCACCCAAAGTCCAGCATCCATGTTCTGTTCCTGGCTTTTCTTGTTACATTGTTTAGAGAGAACTCAATTATCTAATGATCACTACACCCCAGACAGCCTCCAACCACAACATCACCCACCAGCCCTTCTTTGTTTGTAAACAGCAGGTCAAGAAATATATATACACATAGATTTTCTTGACCATTTATTTTCATAAACAGGCTTTAAGCTTGCCTTCCTTTTTTCATCCTCTTGCTCACATGGGTAAGAAATTTGTACGTGTCCATTATGTCTGTACAGAGAGGGAGAAGGAAGGAGGGCAGCGTGATTATACTTATGAATAAATGTATTTTTACACAGTCTTAGCTGAGTGTAATCCATAGGCCACCGCTCTATACAGAAGCACTTATCTATCAGCAGGTCCCCTGCATAAATATTGCAGCCATCCATCACAACATGACTATGTCAACAGCATTTAGCTCTTCCCTCCCCATAAGCAGATGCTAAATCCTTTGCTGCAAAGTGAACAATGCCGAAGGTACCATGTGGACTGCTTGCAGCCACTCATTTTCTAACAAATACATGAATGGAGCCTCCTCCTCTGTCAAGGTTTTCTATGGAGTGCTGGCAATTTATCATGAGCTATAGCTTCAGAGCAGGGATGCCAGGTATCCTATGACAAACAAGCATAGCTCAATTTGGCCTTTTTTCACCTAAGTAAAACTTTAAGTGTTCCTTCAGAGTACTCCTGCCCAGACTGGCAGCAAGCATAACCATTTTACACACAACCATGCGATGCTTCTAAGTGTTCCTCCCAAATCCCCAATCTCTCCTTTACAACCCCAAAAGCAGCCTTGGGAGAAACAGCACTTCCTGTACAAAGAAAGAAGACCACAAAAAGTGGCTCATGTGGAACAAAAGTAGTTGCAAGATGGAAAAGTGAATGAAAGCACCCAAGCAAGGAGTGCAGCATATGCTATAACAGCCCACAAAACACCCTTAAAAAAAATCCTGTCACCTAGTTCCTTACCACAAACTTACTCTCTGCTTGATGAAAGGGTTTCAGTGAGAAAAATAAAATTACTTTAAAAATGATGATGGGACTGAATTTCAGGCAATGGGGAAACTCAGACTATTAATCAAGTTAATCTATTTATTCATCTTGAAAAAAATCCTGATCAGGAGAAAGTCTATCAAAAGAATACCGGGATTCAGCTGCCACGTTCTTCAGTAACTAAGCAATCAGAATATGCCCCACTGAACCCTGAGTTAATAAACTTCTCATTAAATGCAAACCTGCACAATGTTATCTTAAAGAGGCTCATTAGCTTAAAAAAATTACTTCTCTCAAAATGTGCTTATTTCCTCATAGGTGAGAAGGTGAGTTTTCAAGCCACTAACTGCTGCAGCTTCTTATTTGAACCCCATCAGTGCTGCAGCTATCTTGTAGTCCATCATGTTTCAATTATTTATGTAAATGACAGACAAATGCACCGACAGGAGTTATAATTATTACTGTGGGATAGGACAGCAACAGGGATCACTCATTCCAGTATGGTATGTACAATTTCAGACAGATAAGGCTATTATTATTCTGTCTTCTTCAAGTTTTCATTTTCCTTAGGGTGGACAGAAGTTATGAATCACCTGTAAAAAGGAGAGGTGTGGAGAATAGGTATGAATAGCTTCCCCATCTCTCAATATTCAAAAAGAACATTTGTGACTGCTCTTTTCACTGGAGTAAGGATTACAGAAAACAGATAATCAGCAACAACAAAACTCAGTTAGACTGCCTAGTGCAGAATAGAGTCCAACTAAACAGTACAGTTAATATAACAGGATACACAAAGTGGGGTCTCTCTCTCTCTCTGTGGCTGATTTTAAACAAGAACCTGTCAAAGATTCTCCAGGTATTCCTCATCCTGACTCTGTATTAAAGCAATTAATCAGATGACCCCTCCACTCCAGCACTGTGGGGTACAAGCAGAACTGGTTTATGTGTCTCCCCAACAGTTACTCCTATAACAAAAATGCACTGCACACTTGAAAAGCTGTAAACAACTCACCACTCCTCTCCTGGCAGAAAGACAAGAGGATTTAAGACACTTGCTCAAGCCCATCACATGCATGCACACACAGATGTTTTTACATTTATCATCTTTCCCACCAAATGCCTTAGGATAAGGAAATGACAATTTTTATTTTTTTTATTTTTAAATAGTTCTAATGAGATGAAGCCATAAACCTAAGGGTAACTTTGCAATGTTACAGCAAAAACCAGGTAATTATTGCTCATAAACTTTCCAGAATGACAGACTAGGCCAAGGGAAAAATCCAGTGTGAAGTAGATTTTTCAAAACTCATTTCCTTCATGGCAAAGGCATCCAAATAAGAAACCATATGCTAAGACCACAGGGGAAACCAAAGGGACACAGACAAACAGGCAATCCAGACAATGGGCAGCCAGGTTCAAACCAGTATGTTCTTATCAATCCATGAGACAATCGCATCTTATGAAAATACCATCACTCAGCAACAAACTGTGTTTCAACAAACCAACCAGCCTGACAGCCTTAAGGGGTTTATTCTCCTCAAGTGTCCCCTTTCCCTGTTTTCCTTCTGTGATATGGGTTTACATCGTTTCTGTGACTCTGGAACACAGAGCGAGAATTGTGTGTGCACAAAGCTCCAGTTTGCACCCCTGACCCAATACAAGAAGCAAACAGGTGGCCCTGGTATTAAGGGTCCTTGCTGCAGAAGTGGGACAGCCAACAGACCAGGGCAGAACGGTCTTTCCCAACAGACTGCAGAAAGCTTCAGACCTTGGAATGCTCAAGGCATTCCTCAAAGAATTATCTTCTCATCGTTCCGCTCTATGATCTGCAACTTTCAAACACGTAACTTCACTCTTCAGGCCAAAAAGGAGTATTACGTTATCACAGGTCCTTCACTTCATCCATTTTCACTGTACCAACACAAGTGTTTTGAAACTTTCTAATGCACGCTGCCTCGAAAAAAGGCATCTGGTCCTAGTCACCACTCTGACAGTATGTTTCAGTCACTTTCACAAAAGCACAGTGCCTTTGAATCGCTCCAGCTTCCAACTGGCTGATCTGAAATCCATACAGTTAAACAATTTCAAATGTAATATTTTTATCATGAGAAGAAAACAAGTAGGTAAAACATCCATCCTGCAACTTCTTTTTTTTAAAGAGGAAATGGGCTAAGTCAGATTCTGAAGCCTAATACCTCTCTAGGCCTTGAATCATCTGTAATTTAGACCCTGCCTAATTTCACCAAGTGAAAAGCCGTGAAAGTCATTCATGAAAACTTCCAAAGCCAGTGAAAGACCATAGGAAACTTCACTGTACATCAGCAGTTGGGTGGAGCAGGGGAAAGCTACCAAAAGTCTAGAGGAGAAATATCTCGGAGGTTTCAGTGGTTCCAGACAGCACCATGCACTGAATATGCCTGACATAGGCGGTCCAGGGAGGGGTATCACAGTGCCAGTGTTCTGGTGGTGTCTTGTCTCAGTACCATGCTCATCTTTACAAAAGCAGCTGTTAAGCCAACAGGAAACGAGCTAATGCAAAATCTTGGTTACACACACCAGAGGTGAGCGCAAATCCTCTGCAACCACTTGGGTTTATCTTTTCCCAGTTTAAATTTCTCTCCCTGGGTATACAGAGAATTCCCAAGGCAGACACTTTGTGTCACATTAAATGACATTAATTTGCCAACAGCTATCTGTTCTGCTGCTTCACTCTGAGTGCATTATCTGCCCACAAGCGTTCATTTATGCCTATTTACAAAAAATAAAAATAAGGATAGCAGCAAAATAAATCTTCTGGAACCATACGTGATGTTATTAAACTTACAGACTTACCAGGGGAACCTTTAAGGTGGTTTAGAGACATGTAAGATGTATATTGACTTGAAAGATGCCCTCAGAGAGTTCGTCCTACACAATCTCGTTTGTAGTGAAGAAAAAGACAAGTACTAGCAACACAGCAGTACTGAACTCCTCGATGTTGCACAGACACCAAGTGTTTGGGGTGATCAGGAAAGCGATGGACAGGTATTTTTCCAATATAAATACTCCCATCTTTTAGGCTTGTTTACAAGCAAGAGTTAAACAGTAAATGCTCTCCCTCAACGTTTTTCTATTTTCCAGTGAAACAGGTCCGTGAGCCTCTTGCCCAGTACCAAGCCTGGTTGGTACCAGCTGCCTCGGAAGCCAGGAAAAGAAATAATTGCTGTCGTGAATCAAGACAGCACAAAAGCACCCCTAGATATTCCTTAGCCTTATGAGCAGAAGATTACTTCCGCCCTTGAACAGGAGGAACAGCTTTAAGAGAATAGTGAAATGTCCTTAAATAATCAGTTTTAAACATACACAAAAATCTTGCAATGTTAAAAGTGGCCTCGAATCTGCTTATTACAGCTGGTTTATAGTCCCCTTCACAGCTTCATAGAATTGCAATAGAATCACACAACAGAAATCCATTAGGTCCACAATTGCTTTGCCAGCACAGCATTGTTCCCTACTGTATAGCTTCTCCCAAGAATGCTGTGAGGATTAATTCATTACAGCCTGTGCCATGCTCTGAAAGCACTCAGTCTACAGAAGAGCTAAGAGAATTATTAGAAAGAGGACAATCAAATCCTGGTGATCCTCTTTTTATACCAGTGGGCCCTGGTTTAGAGCAGCAATTTAACTCGACAAAGATAACAAATTCAAAATCAAATTCAACACAACAAATGTGAAAGTGTCATGATAAGAATGTAGTCACAGAGGACACGAGACTCTCTAAAATGGTTCTTAACTTGGTTCTTAATATCCTTACCTAATATTGACTAATGCATGGGTCACCTTGCTTGCAGGCTCTTTCCATTGACCAGCATTGGTAGAAAGCCTTAGAACTGAAACAAAAAGATAGTTAATGGTGTTGGCACAGAACTGGCAATTTTCTAACCCAAAATGTCAAAAAAACCTGCTTTGCTCAGAGAGCAGTCCAGGAAACACATCAAAACAAAGGTCACATTTGAGATAATCTGTGATTCAGGGCAGAAGTTCCCTTCAAAGCCCATCTAAGATACATAAGGAACATGGAAGAAGTGAGCAAATCAACATAACGACTGCGAGACAGCAAGCAAAGGGGACGGAAAAGCCCTGGTCCTCCTAACTGCTTTCAGTGCCACATATTAAAGTTCTTTTCCTCCAGAAAAAGGACAGTGTCCCAGGTCTACGGTATCTTTTATTCCACTGTTCTCCTCCAGCTCCTATTTAAGCAAGGTTCTATCTGAACTGGACCATATCCTACAATTTAAACCCAACCCAGTAGCGATGGGTTCTTTACTTCCCTGTTTATGTGGAACTGTGGAAAGGGATTACACACCAGACTAGGGAAAAACAGTCCCTGTAGGAATCAGGGTATTCTTCTGTTGCACAGATGGTCTCTGACAGACTTGAGAGCAGATCTGAACACATTCTGCAACAGGAAGAACTTCTAAGAAATCAAATTATTTTCTGCTAGAGCACCCAAAATATTTATTTAGGTCAGAATCTGTAGCATTTCAATGGTGGCAGTTACCTGCACATCTCTTGATAAGTTCCAGAGCAATAACAGATCCTACAGCACATTTCTGGATTATTTTTCCATAATGCCTGAAGAGAAGGGAATTTTCTATGAATTTGCACATTTGGGGGTTTCTGGAGGTTACCTTCCACAAGAAAGGCTCCCCTTCAACTTAGAAGTGAAGGAACAGCATGTCATCATAATTTAGGATCATCTAGAAACACAGACGCTAAAAGTGAACCCATAAGCACAGTGGCGTAAGCACAGAGAAGCTTTCAGTCCTGCAGATATGGATAAAGTTCAGACTCAGGACAAGATAAATAAATAAATAAAATCCAAGGCAACTAGATTCTACTTCCAGTCCCAATGTGGAAAGTTTCCGCCACATTAACAAGAAATTAACAAGGATAAAATAGATTTCTCATCTGTGTTAACAAATGCCCTGAGGCTATGGGACAGAGGTGTGACGGTAGTCCCAGTGAGATGGATTGACAAACCAAGGGAACTGCCAGGACACCTGGCTAAACCGTGATTTTCCCCAACTTGAGAGAGTGCTACCTTCTTGCTTCCTAGTGCTACTATTACATGTCATCTGCAGAAAAAAAGAAGCCAGCTCCATGTAACATTATTTTGTCAAACAGGAGTACCATACTTGAATATTTAAAGTAATGTATTCAGAGAGAGTTTCCATTCAGGCATCTACAACATTAATTCAAAGGAGTTTCACATGCCAAATTAACTGTTTCAACAGGACAGATGTGTAAGCCCAACTGAGTAAGCTTCCGCAGGGGATGGGTTTCAAAAATTACTTGCTAATAAAAGCACCTCATCTTACTAACTGCAATTCTTGGAGTAGGAGATGGGTTTGCAAAAAGCCTTATGTGTTCAGAGGGCACAAAAATGGCCAAGTGATCACTTATAAAATGGATGAAAACTGTAGGAAATTTGTGCAAAAGAGCAGTTCATTTACACTTGCAATTGCCGAGAGTATTCAACTATTTTTATGTATGTGAAGATGGTTCTCTCCCGTGTCAGACGAGTCCTGTAGCCAAGTGCCTCTCTCCCACTGCCCTTTAAGTCCCCTTATATGCTTATATTAAAGCCTATTGTTAGTGGATGATCATGCTGCGAAGAGAGCAGGGGGTGAAGGGAAGAAAAGGTCCTTCTGGAACAAACCAAAGAACACAGCCATATTCTTTTCTTCACAGCTTCGAGCATGCGGATACTGCACTAGCGCTGCTGCAGCTACCTCTGACTTCTGTGTATACACAGCCTGATTATGCCTCCATGCATTCCTTGCTCTCCTTTGTTCCCCTGTTCCCTGCTCAGTGTCACTTGGTGGCATTCCAGCTAGCCTCTCTCTCTTTGAAGGATGGCAGCTTCTCTCCGTTTTGCCAGCAGGCACATTGTTCAGTCCAGGGATTCGTTTGTCATTGCAAGCAGGTTTATGTTGTGTTTTCTTGGTTTGTTTTGGCAATGAGTGCAGTAAATGTGATTTGTCCAGCACAGCAAGCTGCTTCTTCTAAGTTTCTCAAATTCTTTTCCAAATCCTTGTTTGCTCTGAGTGTTCTTCTGCACTGGCTGGTTCTCCTGCATGTACCTGGGCTCTGACTTGAAACTGTCAAATGTCATAGATGCAAACCAAATGAAAATGCATGAAATACCATATACCTAGTTGTGCCAACTATTTCCAGTATCCATGTGTATTTCCAGTCACAGAAAGTGGCTACTGGAGAGGCTGTGGATCTGTTACTTTCTTCTTCTGACTAAGAAAAAACTATCCCTTTAACAACTTTATCCCTCTCATAATTCTTAATTTACCAAACATGTCCTAGGACACAAAACACAGACAGAAAACACCTGACACAAATATCTCTCCACCACCACTGTCGCTTCTACACAGCAGCACTCCTGACCAGTCAAGAGGTACTCACCCATAGAATACAGGTTGTCAAAATTCTGGTGCATTCGAATGATTTCATAATAGAGCTCATCATAGCTACTGGGAGTGGGGAGAAAAGTGTCTCCGTAAGTGATGAACATGTTGAACAGGTTCACAACCTATACAAGGAAGTGAGAAGAAGTGACGACAGGATTATTTACACAAAATGTAGTCCGCAACGAAAATAATATAAACTATGACCAAAACCTGTAAAGAAATAACTCTCAATTGCATTACAGAGTCTTACGTTACTTCATTGCTTTATCTATTATTTTCCTTATGCTACAGAAGAGGCAGACAAGAAGCTTAAATGTTATTGTACCTGGGGCCAGGAAAACAGGTTTATATTATTTTGTATACAAAGGGCTACACAATAAGAACAAGCATTACCAAATGTGGAATCAAACTAAGCCTTTCCTCACATAACTTGTTTATTTCAAGTGAGTCAAAGCATTGGCTTTTCCAAACGTCTCAGAAAACCAAACACAAAGATATTCCTCTGCTTTGTTCTGATATCTCCTTACCAGGCCAGAAATCCTGAATTCTTTCCTCAGGTTCATTCCAAATTCATTAGGTTGTTTAAAATTAGAGGATTTGATTTGCCTGTACTCACCATGAGAGCAAGGGTGAAGATGTTGTGCTTGGCCAGTAACACAGTCTCATTAGACATGAGGAACTTCAACAAGTTGATCAAAGCTAGCAGAAAATAATATGTACTGTTAAAATAAATTTAAAAGCAAAGCCATTCTCAGCAAGTCACTTAAATATAGAAGCATTTTCATTATCTTGTACAAACTAACCTAAATGCCAGCTGCTCACCTCTCAGAAACATATTAATTCATATCAGGGGGGTGGGGGTGGCTTAAATACTGAGCTGGACAGGTAAGTGACAGCTATTTTACTATTCCACATTTGCGCTCCTTCACTGACTTCCCAATCAAATCTGCTCAGGCTCAAGGTAAATCTCTTGTTAGCTTAGGCAGTTCACAGGAGATTCTTCTACCTGCCAGACCCTGAAGTGAGCCTTGGGCTTGGAGAATCCCACTGTCTCATTTCTGCTTCATTTATCACCAACATGATGTATGCGTAGTCAGCCCCAAACTGTCACTCTTTTGTTGATACTTGCAGTTAAAAAAAAAGTAACAAAAAATAACAAAAAACATGGCACAGTTTTTCAATGCTGCTGCAATCGTAAAAGGAAGTATATAGAACTTTACAGTGTCAGTTATCTAGGGCTGTGCAATAAAGACTACAGATCTGGTTCACATTGTCTTAAGAAAACAACAAAAGCGCCTGCTGTAACCACCCAAAAATCAGTTAGAATGGTAGTGGGAATTAACAAAAAGGCTGGCTAAAAGAGCTTTAATCAACAGATTTTACAAAACACAATTGTATTCCATACACTCAAAAAAACCGAAAAGTTCTTTATCTTGTTGTTTCTAGTTCTTGAAAATTTCAAAGAAGAAAGCTATTTTCTTCTGCATTACAGCTGCTCAGGGCTGAAAGCTGATGCCTGCCTAGAAGAGACTTCTAATGTATTCTCTGCTGTGAAGTCAGCAGATTTTAAGACAAAACATCTGAATTAGTCGGCCTGTAAAGTCAAGTTGGAATGCAATACACACTTTTAAAAAAGGTTCTTAATTACGTACTAATTGGTAACTGCATCTAACAGAGTAATGCCAGGCATTACTCTGATTTGTTACAGGTTCACAGAGAATTTAATAATCGCTTCTTCCCCTTGTTACATACTACCCAGCAGCCTGCAGAAAAAACAGCTCTAGTTTGGGAGAACCCCACAGCAAGCAGAACAGACCATTCAGCTCATCCCAAAGATACAGGCTATGAAACAGGAGTAGATAAAACACAGGAATGAGGGAAAGGCAAAAAATTTAGCTATCCTTCCCCTTCCCCTCCCCCTCCTCAGGATTACACAGTATTCAGAAAAGGTAAAACTGAAATCCTACAGTAAAAAGACAGATATGAAGACACTGGTAAGATTTGAAATTAAATGGAACTGTCAGATTCTGAATACAGCCTTTTAACCACTACGTGCTGATACTAAAAGTTCATCGGGAATAGCAACAGTTCCTATATGGCAAAAGGGGAGCCTACAGTCCCAGGGAGGTATCTACTCATCACAAACAGACACCACTTCAGCGTAATCTACCAGCTGGTGCTTGATGGTGAACAGCAAACCAGAAGGAACAAAGTTCTCTGCAAACTCCAGACACCCAAGTGATTTATCTTTCAGAATTACTCCAGGATTTATCAAGCAGCAGCAGCACCTCTCCCTTCCACGACAGCAGCCCACCTCACGAAGCAGATACACCAATGCCTTTTCAATCCAGCCACAGAACTCCCCATACCATAAAGTCCCCACATCATCACCACTTCATCATCAGACTCAAACATCTGACACCAAAAGCAGAGCCTGGATTCCACAATAATCCAGCTCTGGTAACACTCCCGTCAGATATTTTTCTGTAAAACAGCCATTTCAAAACAAAGTAGCAGGTAGAGATGGGCTCTCCACCGGAGCAGATATCCAGCTAAAAACAGGTTTCCAAGGTAACTAAGCCTTCACAGCAAAAGAGTAGCGTCTCCTGCAGCCAATGCTTTGGACTGAAGACAGCTGCCTTGCAGCTCTGCCAAACAGCTTATGGGCATTCTCTCTATTTAATACATATAAGCATGGTTTTACCTCTTTCCCAGCTACACAAGTTGACATGGCCACATCTTGCAACCAGGCACTGCTGTTCAGCCACTGGCATCTGGGACTTCTGAACATTGAGTAGCAGGGCCCTGCACTCGCTATAAGTGGCCTGGAGCCATTTCATCCCACCGTAACCATCACTGTCTAGAGCATCAGCACTCACTGACTGACAGGGCCAAGTACCTTCAGTTGCCCAATGCAGTATTTCTCAGACACCTCCCTGAAGTACTTGCACTGCTCTATATTGGTGACAACACTTCAAGGGAAACCGTTGCTTTATTTTTCCACAACAACAGCTCCTACATTTGTTGCAGCCGTTGCGACGAATTTGCTCATGTTTAATTTTCTTGTTCCAGTTAAAAAGAGGACAAGAGATTACTGCTGCTTGAAATCAATCTTTATACCTGAATTGCACTGCATCATAGCCCACTCACACCGATCTAAACTGTTCCTTCCCCAAGAACAACGAAGAAGAGGGGATGTGCTTCTAATGAGAAAAAAAAAAAAAATCAGTGCTGGGGTCAAAGCTGGTCAGAAGAGCTAATCCACCAGGTTTGCAGTCACTATGTGCACTGCATGGGCAAATTTATCCCACTGTTTGGAAACCATACACTCCTAAAAAAGTTGCAGTGCTCCTAATTAGGATATACACTACCTCAGTGCTCAAAGAGCAACTGATCTTTTTCCACACCAGGACATTTTACATTTTGGACCAGGCCTCTGCTCAAGTGGCTTTAAGGAACAGGAACACTGCGGAAAACAAGCCGTTAAACCTACGGCTACCTGTGTTTCCACAGTGTGCTTGTAAGGCAGACTTTGCACTAAAAATGAGGACAGCTATGCCCTGGAGTTTTCAGGACTAATGACTTCTAGATCTAGCTTCATATGCCCAGTGCCTTTCAGAGATGATTACATGCACACAAGCCCTTAGAGCAAAGGTCCAACTGGCTGAATGCCTCTCCACCCCTGAGCTCTGCTGCTGCTACTCCTGAGCAACCTGAAGCCAAACCAGATGCGTCACTTTTTCCCTGCTGCCATCAACTGTTTGCCTCTCATATCCCATCTGCAGGCTGCCCTCTTACACTAGCCAGGAAATTGTCCATGTTTTTTCCCCAACAGAGGAGCAGCTCAATCTCTCAGCTGCACAGGCAGACAAAACTGTGGCCTGCTTGGGCTCAGCCACATTATCCCAATTTGTGCTCCAGGATTTAACAGTGATGGATGGTTCGGGCACAAGATCTATTTCAACATTAACTGGAAAACACCACCTTTTTTGCTATACCCTCTAGAGCATGTTTTTCCTAAAAATACTTATCCTTGGCATCCTTTACCAGGATACAATGAAATGCCTATCAACTCACAATATAATAGTGTCACTGAAACGTCTTTAGCAACAAAAACAGGAGGCTGTAACTAAACTAAACTAGGAGCCATCAGTATTTGCATGCAAGCTCCTCATTTTGTGACCTGAGCTGAGCACACTAGTTACACTTCTTAAATCAGCAAGAATGCAGCCTTTGAACATCTACATTTACAGCCTCAAAACCAAGTAGAAAAGCATATTGACTGGACACTTAAATTGGAATGGAAGCCATATGATTGGCTGTACGCAAAAGTGGTGTAAAGCATACAAGGCCGGGTTTTAGGCAATTTTCTCTCCCAAGAATTATTATAGCCAAAGGATGAAAAATGACATCACCAGCTTTTACAGATACTCTCCCTGCTTTTAAAACTGAAATAACTGCAGTGAAGAGGCTCTCAGCTCCTACACCACTGAGCTGCTTTTGAGGACAGACGCTTTCCCTTATCAGCTCTTGTGGCCAGTCTGCTAAGGAGAAGCAGTGCTCCTGCTCAATTACTTGCTGCCCTTCTTCAAGCCAATCCTCTGAGACTGTGGGCAGCCAGTGCCTCTTCCTCTCTTCTACCAGGAAGGAGGCAATTCTTGTTCTGGACAGATGCCCTTCTGTCCCTCCTTCCCCTACTCCTCCTCCCATAGCAGACTTAACCCTCTCTCCCTCTAAGCCTTGTTTTAAACAGAAGTCAATTCAGCCTCAGCACATCTGGGATTCACACAAAGTTTTTGTTATATTTAATGTCTCAGTGCTCACTGTTTGGATCACATGTGAAGCAATAGGAGCATGCGGGCAGGTTAGGTAGAGAAAAGGGAAAAAAAAGTAGCAGTATCATCCCTTGGGCAAGTCAATATGCAGCACAGGCTCTGCCAAGATGGTCATAAGGCTCTGATGTGTTATTGCATAACAGAGCAGAAGAGAATAGCCCTAAGACACACATCAATGAGAGCTTGGATGGGCTGAGCACAGCATGGAGGCGCCTGTCACTGCATCTGCTGTGCTCACAGGACAAAAATTTTCTAATGGTGCATTTAATGGCCCTCAATAGAAGAGCAAGAGAGAAAGAGAGATGTAAGGACTCCTCAGAAGCTGCAGTGTAACATCAATTAACAGGATCCTGTACTGTATTAAAATCCTCCAATTTTCCATCCTCCAACACCCACAGAACACTGGGAAGAACACTGAATTTCCCATTCCCTCTGGAAGTTATCATTGTACCAACCGTATATTCAGTGTCTTGCTTTCAGTGTTTCAACTCACAAGCCCCGTAGGATGATCCCCAACCTACATGTCACTACAGGGCAGCTGATATTGATATTTGGTCAATACTTCCTTACTCCAGACAAATCCTCTGTCTTTGAGTGCTTCAGCAGCCCAATAACTATCCTGGACCTCTTACAGACAGCCTGTCACATACACATACACTGAAGGCAAACTCCATATCGGTCATAGTAGTACATGGTGAGCCAGACCTGGCAAGGATTAGTGTACTGGACTGGAGCTAAGAAAAAATTGGATTACATTCCTCAGGAACTGACACTTTATGTGCTTTCAGTTCCTCTTTCTGTGCTTCAGTTCCTCCAAGATAAAAGAGAAAACAGCACCACTCTGTCTGCAACAGCTCTGGAAGCATAAATAGATCAAGGAGAACAACCCTGGCTGCACCTGGTCAGACACAAGGCCCACCTACACTCAGTATTCTATCTCTGACTATTCAAAATCAAATGCCTGCCAAAAAGTAATAGGTCAAACAATGCTTTCTCAGAACACTCTCCCAGATTACAAAATTCAGTATGATCCCTTACACGAGGGAGACCACAGCCCAGAATGTGGAAACATCAAACTCTCACAACACCATAACCATGGACCAATCCACTCTCCTATTTCAGACTGGAAGTCACAAGACCTAAGCTAGGATAACCATATATACCACGTGCTGTTAAGAGGAGGAGGAGGAGAGACCCCCAGAACAGAGTAATCACCTGTAATAAATGCTATACCTGAAGATAAATAGAGAAGTAGGGAAGCAAAAGGCTCAAATACAAACCACTGAGATGTCCTGAGTGTCAAGAGGGTGCAGATCTGGCCACGTTCAGCATGGGCAGATGCTCAGCAGAACAGTGATCAAACCAAACTCAGCAGGAGATGAATATCTACAAATGAGGGAGGGCTGACAGAAAAGAACCAAAAGATGTAGTTTCAAGATAGAGTAGAAGGAATAGGAAGTGTGTCAGAGAAATAGCTACACTGCTATTACAAACCAATGCACCAGAACCCCCTGAGGCATAAACTATCCCGGCATCCTTGGACATGTGAACCAATTACTCGGGGACTGCACTTGCAGCTTTCCGTCAATCAGTCAAAGTGCTAGAAAACAAGCCTGTTGCACTATCGCTGCAGTCCCCTCTCAGGGGAGCAGGGGAAGCAATAAAAGCTTTGTCGATATCACTATTCAACATGTTTCAGGTCCTCCCTTCTGCTCTAATAAGGAGGGAGCACCCTGCTCATAGCTGTAACAATTCACCAGGCTGCACGGCTCCTCTAAGCGCTGCCACCACTGCCTCCCCGCCTGCTGCTACAGCCGCTGCCAAACTGACGCGCCCGGCCACCAAAGCTCCACGGCAGAGAGCAGCCAGCTATTGGCAGGCTCCCTATCGCCAGCAAGTCAGCACTCTACAGCTGTTCCCTCTTCTTCCCATGACTCTCAGGGTGCAAGCATGAAAGCAGCCTGTATTCTTAATGAGAAAAAGCAGCTTGCCAGAGGGCTGGAGCACCTGCTGGCATAACCCATTGCTCCCAAGATCAGTAGAGCGGGTGACTTTACTTCCAATTCTTACTTCCTTTATATAGTCCCCATCCCTGGTACTCACTGTTCCCACCTAACTGCAGCCAACGGTGTGAAAATTGCAAGCTTAATGGAAACGCTGATTGCTGATGCCAGAGCAAGGCTGCTTGATAGCAATCCAGCAAGCTGTGAGAAATAAACCAAATTTTCCAACTTCAGCTAAAGCTCAGATGAACAATATGCTTTTTTAAAAGAACAAAAAATAAAATAGCACACACCCCACAAGCTTCATTCGTCCTTAGAGAAAACGGAAGCACTGAGCTCAACTCTATTCTATCTGACAGTGCAGGTTCATGCTGTTAATTAAATAGTAATCTTGGGAGTTAAGGATGCACATTTTTGCATGGGGTTTTAAAACAGAAAAGGAGGAGCATCTGGAGAAAGAGCAGAAACGTTGTGTGAGATCACAGAAAGACAGCAAAGTAAGGGACCCAGGAGTGCTGCTTCTTGAAAACAAAACGTTCTGAATGCTGCAACCCTTCCGTGCAGACAAAGAAACGGCTGTGAACAGTTCTAGCTGTAATGCTTTCATCAATGGGATTCTTTCCCAGGAGAAATTATCACACTATCTCCACTAGGTCACAATGACCTACAACTGTCAGGGATTCACAAATTCTCCAGCGTTAGCTAGCTTCATTTGAACAGTAATTTGCAGGACAGAGCAAGATATCCAGATGACATGTGCCAAAAAGTTCCAAGGTTTCTGCCCACGTAAATGAGTAAATTACCTTTGAGCTCATCTAAGCAAGGCTCTGTTGATGAAGAAGTCCTATTCTGATCTTACCAGGTGATCAATAACAGCCACAAATCTTGTATTATTCTTTTCCTCTCCACCAGCAACCAGGGCCACATTCTTTATCACCAGTATTAAAATACACTAAAATAAAGATAACTAAAATTAAGCAATAGTATGCTAGTATTTAAGTAAATAGTATTTAAGTAAAAGCAGACACTTCCTAAAAATGCCCCATGCAGGGAATTTAGAACATCCTCTTTTACAAGAAAGTAAATGAGTTTCTGCATTTCTTACGCTATCTTCTCTAGGAGATCTGTACCACTATACTGTACCAAATGGCTGTGTGCTCTTACCACAGAAGTGTTTTAGCTTTGTCGAAGGAGGTAACACGGAGATGTTAACGTGACATTGGACAACCAGTTGAGAATGGTAGCAGATTACCAGCAGACGTTTGCAGTCTGCTTTCTGAGCTTCACATCTTCTGCCTGTAAGTAAACTTTGCAAGATGGGAGTGGGGTTTTCTTTGGGGCACCATGAAGTGCTGCCATAAGTACAAATCAAATAAATCAATGAATATCAAACCACAACATAAATCAGAATTACAAACAAAATGTATTTTATAGAACTATCTTTCCATTTCAATCCTTTCCTAAATTCACTGAAATAGCTAACAGGACTAACAGTTGCTCTCCTGTACCAAGCTTGTGCCAACACAGTCAACTCCAAGGGCTGACAACTCTCACTACCCATTCCACAGCACCTATCAGTTACAGCCTTTAGTTTGTGTGAGAAACTGTAATTTTTCCAATATTTTTTCCAAACTATTACAGCTCCTCTGAAACTTCACTAGAGTCAACAAACACCAAAGCTTGTGAACCTGTTGGGTTTCCTACTAAACAGCTAGTCAATATTATCTATTTTCTTTCAATTTCAAAGATAAGGCACAGACATAAAACTTGCCAGTCACCTATCTACAAGTAAAGGTGAAGCAAGTTGCCATAGACAAGGACATTGCATAAAACACAATCACAATCTTAATACTGATTTACTGAGCCATTTAGAAATAAATGCTAGTCCAAAATTTGAACTTACCAACACAGTTTTTTTGAATGCTACTGGACCTCACTGGTTTTTACAATCCTAGAGCTAAGCATCTCTGCCCTCAGAGTGCTAATATGAAACCTGTGAAATCCTGTCCATGTTCTTTGTGGCACAGAAAGAAGTCATAAGCACAGCTGAAATGGTCAAAACATCATTCTGAGAAGAAAACATCCTTTCCTCTTTCAAGCTCACAATACATTAAGAAGCATTGGAAAAAAATACCCAGGATACAGATCTAAGATAGACATTAGCTCTCATTCCTCAGCTTCCCACACTAACGTATGGTCCCAAGAAGGCATTCAAATAAAAGAATAGGAAAAGAACATTCAGTCCCATTCCTGAGAATTAAAAATGTTGAATAGCACCCTTTCCAGACCATGCAACGGTTTCTAACACAAAGTTTCTATCCAGTAACGTCTCCCAAACTCCTACACCGAGGGCCTTCTATCCCTTCTAACACACTACCACCTCCAATTCATCTTAGGCTCTCCATCCTCTCAGGCTGAGATCATCTCTGGCTCCAAAGATCTACCCACTCCATCAACTCAGAACTCCCATTCCCATTGCATCTGCTCAGAAGCTCACTTGTAACCAGCCTGGACACTGTTCTTGCCTCTTCTTCCCTCAGTTCATGGTGTTCCCACAGGACCACCACTGGGAACTGCAGAGGGAGCACATCCTTCCCACATCCAGACTAATTCCTCAATGAGGCAGCACTCTCTTTAAAACACCAGCATCACGTTGTATTCAAACAACTCATGAGATCCCACATCGCTATCATGATATGTGGCACATGGCTGGGAGCTCTCAGTCACGTGGAGATCCCG
This sequence comes from Tapera naevia, assembly GCA_033556795.1. Lineage (NCBI taxonomy): Eukaryota > Metazoa > Chordata > Aves > Cuculiformes > Neomorphidae > Tapera > Tapera naevia. The sequence continues at coordinate 3,552,043 of JAUMJJ010000082.1, forward strand.
ATGTGCAGCTTTGAAAAGCTGGGCCAGCTTCAGACTATCTAAAGGCACAGAGCAATGAAAGAGTAAGCACCAGGTAAAAGCTGCATTAAATAGAGTGTGTCAGCCTACAAAGGTGTTTAAACTCTAGCATTTGTTCTATAGTTCTCTTTACAGTTTACAAGCAGTGCAGTGAAGTCAGAAAGCATTTCTGCTGAAAGGTGTTTGAAAGGTCAAGTCTCACATAATGACTTCCTTTTCTTCCCAAAACAGTAAGTTCAAACCGAACCCTATAATAGACACAAACAGACCTCCTTTGTACTCACCACAGATTTCATTTTATGAAAGCATTCTACACTTAACACACACACTCCTGCTCCTTCTCTCCTACCCCTACACACGACCTTCATCAATTATCTTTGCTGTGCTGAAGAGACCATTCTCTTATACTTGCAATATCCTTCACAGTTTAAAGACTTTTCTTTCTTTGTTACTGTATTATGGAATTCCTCATTGACAGAAATTACCACAGCAGCCTTGTCTATACCATCAGCTGGACCATGCTTCCTCTGAACTCTTACAACTTTAGAAGCATGAAGAGGACAGTGCTGTTGGGTCTTGAACATTGGCAGCATTTTCTAAAGCCACATAAGACATTCTGAAATGCCTGGTACACCAGTATATGAATTCTGCCTCCACAAGAGCTGCAAGAACACAAGTTCCCTTGTCAGGTAGCTGCTGCAGAATGTGACAGTGACAGCAGGATTAGAGATGAAGGGGAGACGCAACATCACCTGATTTCCAATCTGTTCAACAACAAAAATCAGAGGGCTGAAGCAGACCTATCAACAGCTGGAGAATCAGAAATGCCCCAAGTAACAAATACTATTAGTAATCAAGATTTCAGCCACAGAAATAACAAAGCAATGTACAAGTAACTAAACGATGCCACCTTAATCATGCACTGTATAAAGACAAGTGTGTTATACATGTTGAAAGGAGGGGGGAGGTGTCTTCCCCTCACAAAAAATACTGCTTCTTTGTTTTAAAATGTTCCACAGAGGAACCTTTTCACTTCTTTAGAGTTCACCCAAAAATATTTTGAAAGCAATATTACCCTCACAAATACAGAAACTGACAAAAAGATCTAAGGCGTCCATAAAAAGGATAAAAGCATCTTCTGTCCAGTAGCATTGCAAAAGCATGCTTTGATAATCCTAAGCTAAAAACAGAGAAAAATTAACTTCTTGATGGTGTTACTCATTTGAAGCACTCTCACTTTAATAGTACATTCAGTATCCATCAAATTAACCAAGATGCAAGATAAAAAACATTAGCCTTTATGTTACAATAATATCAAAACTGATCTTCAATGTGTACTAATAGCAAAGCTCATTTTTAACCCTACTTAGTGTTCAGCTGCTCTAATCAATAGCTATTTCACCATTATTCGTTATTATATTTAAGATTTTTTATGATCCACTCTTTCCATTATAAATCTGTATCAGAATTGCTTTCCCGTTTCTTTAAACATAGCTTTTGCTTAAAGCAAACAACAGCAACTGCAAAGAAGTTACCTGCACCCCCTAAGCTCAGAGTGAATTGCTCAAGCATTACTAATTTGGAGGTGAGAGGAGTTGAAGAAATGAGGTCTTTTTATATAAAAAGCTTAAATGACTCATGAAAACTCTTTTGGCACAGCTTATACATGCTTGACAACAACAACATATATAGCACCTTCTATCACTCAAGTGCTGTACAAGCTAGTTAGAATTCAACAATTAAACTCCAAACCTCACCTTTATGACCAACAGAACCAACCTCACATTTTCACACAACAAGGAGCAGAACTTAAGAACAAATTTGGGCACAACATGCCATTTCTATAAGCAGTTCTCACCACGTAAAGTTTCCTTTTCAGCTCTATAAAGTACCTTAACACTTGCTGCTCAACAAAACAATGTTTAGAAAGTATCAGGTACCTGGCATAAAAGTCCAGGAGATTTGCCAGCTGGCCAAAACGTCTATAAGGGAACAGGCCAACACAACCATATTCACACGGTTTCTGACCTTGGCCACATTCCCAGGCTACTCACCAGTAACAGCACACTGTCACAGAAGAAAAACCTGAAGATTTTCTTCAGCGCTCAAAGGGAAGAACCACGGATGACTGAACAGAGATTATGATTTGCTGAAAAGCTCTATTAAAGAGGAACCAAGAGCAACAGACATCTCTGAATCTGAATCTCTGGCCCATCTACCAGTAACTGTGCTTGGTAAGCACAGCCTAATCAACTTACAACTGCTTGTTGGTCTCCAGCAATCCTTTTAGGATATTCCAGAATCTAGCTCCACTATGATCCAATATTTATCTTCACACTACTTTAGCTAAAGCCAGCTTATATGTACTATTTTTTGCCACCTACCAATCTTCTTTTCTGTCAGTCCTGCTTCCAGCTCTCAAACCCCTGCATTATTCTCTGCCAGTTCTTGAACATCTGGTCAGCACAGCTAGAGATTTATACTGTACCGAGTGCCACAGTCCTGGCCCCTTGATTTAGTATGAAAGAATCAATCTAACAAGGAAGCTAAGGCTGAATTACAAACAAAGACTCAGTAACAATATTGCTCTTCCTCACATTCGGATGTCGAAAAAGGAAGTCTAAGATCATACATAAGCAGTGTGCCACATAGTGGCATACCTAAAAAAATATCAAGTATTACAGACTGCATAAACAGCCTGATACGTGTCCTGAGAGATGACAAAAACCTGGCTCCACTGCTTTTCTCTGCAATCATTGAAACTTAAAACCAAAAGAATAAATGCAGACACTTTCTCAAAGTGCTGCTGGTCTTCCATAATGAAGACAAAGCACCCACAAAGGAAGAGATTCTATCCATCAGATGACACACAAGTGGCTTTCCTTAATTAGAGACTAGCTAACATTAGAATCTGCAAGTGAACAGAAGGCTCCACACATTGGTACTCCTTCCACCTACAACCTTTATCTCAGTTCCTCCGCACCCTATACCAACTACCTATCCCACAGTATTCCCTTTATCTTCTTCTCCCACTCAATTTTCTGCCTGAAACAACTCTCCTCCTTTTCCGTGCCAGGTAGAATTCTCTCCCTTTCTTTCAATAATACCTTACACCAATTCCCCTCAACATCTTTTCCACTCTGTTGGGGGGCTTCCACTGCTATTATCCTTGCCACACAACAGGAGCATTGCTTCAGTCACCACACACTTTGTCATTCAAGGAGACAAGTGTTGTCTTGAAGACCTTCTCTAAAGCATGCCTGATGGGACAACCTGAGATCTCAGATCTTAGAGTGAATAGCTGCTCCCTTTTAGCTGTTCATCCAGCAGCGACAACTAATTCTTCGATCCAAAAGAAAAGCCTGAAGGGGAACATGCTCATACAAAGGACAGAAATTAACTCGGAAGTCTCTGCGCTCTGGTTTGGAATTGCTTCCCAGACAGATCACGACCAGAAAAATAGCCATTCTATCACATCAAAGGTAGCAGCATTCTGAGGAAATCAAAGAGCAGCCTTGACAGGGATAAGAGCTAATTATGAAATGTATCTCAAGATAAGTCTGGCAATTAGCATTTAGTCTGTCACATATGGCACTTTAGGAGTACACACCTGGAGTAGCCAGGATGTGCACATACCACTCAACCCACGGTCTTTCCAGTCTGTATAATCACCTAGCAGCTCCTGAAGAATCTCTGTTTACCTCAACGTCCTATAAGAAAAAAATTGAAACATTCTTGTTGTAATACACTCCTGTATGAGAAGACTTCCCTAAACATGCAGAAATCTGTAGGAAGCATGGAGGCTCCTCAGCTACATCAGGTGTGCAGACATCCTACGTCCTTTACAAAAACCTGGCCAATCTGAGTTCTTTTTACTTTACTGCTTTGCTTTCGAGGCATGTGCAGACCTTAACACTTCTGAGGCACCTTATGCTTCCAAAGCACTATACAAACACCAGCTAATTAGAGATAGCTAACAAGAATATCTTCACGTACTGAATAGCAAGGATTTTTATTTCCCCTCCTCTAAAAGAGGGAAAATTAAGAATTGAAAGATGCCTAAGGATATGCTCTCTCAACTATGAAACAGCACCTTCAAGCATAAGGCATTATATTTGGGCCTTCCATATGACCTGTGCATAGCAAAGACCCAGCTCAGTCTGGCGAAATAGGAATGGATCCAGTTCACCAGTAACTGCTGAGAGGATACCACTCACATTGTCAGATGCAATTTTTATTCACAACAGGCATCCACACTGTGTATGCTCTTCTCCTGAACCAGCACTACACTCGCAGCCATGACTCTAGGGGCTCTGTTCTGAAGAAAACAACCAAAAAAGAAATCGCTAATCCCTTAATTAGGAGCACCCACTTCACCTTCTACAGGGGTAATGGGAAAGTCTGAATGGGCCACATGTCACACAAGGCAAAAATTTAATAACTGAAAGTGACTCAGATTGTTGGTTCATTTCTCTGTATCTACAATCATCTGTGCAAAGCTACTGAAAGGAAGTACTTAGCGTTAATTGAGAATAGCTTCAGAAGCCACTCAACACAGCCTTTTGAAAAAGTCATCATCTCTTTAATTTCTGATGGGAGTTGCATTACACCAGCCAAGTCACTGATCCCAGGTCTCAAGCACAGCTCCAAGAATACACAATTAGGGCCATGTTCCCTTGAATTTTCATAAACCTCTTGTTTAAGCCACAACAGCTAGGAGATTAACTGTACTCTCCTAGCTGAGCTACTTCACTGCTTGCAAGATAAGAACAGAAGTACACATCATACCCCTGAAAGAAGCCTGTTAGGTCTCATCATCCATTCTGCTATCCCCTTCCGCAGACCTCCCAGACAATAGCTGCACCGTAAAACTGTCCTAGAAAGCTACATCAACTAAATTATGAGTCAAACCCCATAACATTTGTCTTTCTTGAGATACCAGTGGGATGAACCAGACCATCTACCATCAACGCAAAGGTCAGAATTAAAACACTCCCCTCCCTCCCACTGACATTTCTAGGTTGCTCTCTTCAGAAGAAGCTGCACACACTATTCTACGTGTATCCATTTCTTACAGTAAAAAGGAAAATAACATCTACCTTGCTTTACTCAAGAGCCTACCTCTTTTCTACTCAAGTATCTGAGAGAGAAACACTACTGCACAAAACATTACTCCAGTTCTCCAATCAGGTGAAGAGGGATTCAAGGTAATGAAACAGAAAAACAAAGACATTTGGATACCATGGTGATCATGGCCAGACAAGAAAGTAAATTAGCTACCATTATGATAATGATCTGGCTTTCCAAAAGAGGTAATTTGCATGTAGCAACTAAGAAGAAAAATAAAGTTGCTTTAACAGAAAAGCTGCTTGCTGTTTAGCCCTGTAGCAATGGAACGAACAGTCTCAGCCACCAAAGAGCCACCCACTCCAGGCTTTTCATATTTGACTGTCTCTGTAGATGTACCTGACCAGAGCTCCCTCCAGGTGTAATGAAGCCTCACTCTGCATTTCTTCTGGTAGCACAGCAGCTTGTGAACAATCTGAATGCAGCGGCTGGAAAAGAGAGGGCAGAAGATTAATTATATAGCATTTCCCAGCAATTCCACATCAAACCTGGAAACATCTCAGAAATCAGCAGCAGGGAAACTTACAAACTCAAAGCCTGTTAGAGGAGGGTGGGGCTCATGGTTTTGGACTCCTAAATGGAAGTAACATCCTCAAGAAAAAAACAGACAAAGCAAGAGAAAGGGGTCCTGTATGCCAGTTTAAGCTCAGTATGATTGGACTGATTACAAAGACAAGTTTGTGGCTTATATTTAATTTATGCTTTGCACTCTGTTGCCTTTACCTGAGAACCTCATAAGCTCCACAAAAAGAGTTAACCTGCAGGCGCCATATGTAAGAGATACAGTGCTCAGATTCTAAAATCTGGACACAATGGAGCTTCAGTTTCCTTGGTCCAAATGATGAGGCTAAAGGAAATGACAGAGTCAAACATACTGCACAATTTTTAGTTTGACTGAGGCATGTAGTTTAATTATATGAAAATAGAAAAGATATTTCTGTCGAATTTTCCAGTTTAAGTATTAGCTTTGGAAAGATTAAGCAATAAACCTACAAGTTCTGAAATCTTCCAAGATACATACCTCTGAAGTCTCCAAATCCTGCAGGTCTCTATAGCATCTCGTGTCCACACAAGCTCTTAGGAGCACAAATATTGCTCACAAGTAACATCAGAACTAAATATACAATATAATGAGGAAGTTCTCTAGCACTAGCTATTACTAAGGACAAGGCAGAAAATATATACAAATTTGAATTTGTTAAACCAATCTATTTTTAGTATTGACATTTAGAGAAAACAGGAGAACTTTAAAAAAGAAAAATTCCTTTTTCCCCAAAAACCTTATTTCTCAAAATCACGTTATCTCATTAATATCAATATCTCTCTGAGAAGACACGACACGTCAGACAAACACAGAGAAATCAAATTTAAAAAATCTGCATGGAAACTATTCAAAATGAGGTTTTAAAAAGCCTTAAGAAATAATATGCAGAAGGTATACATCATTCTTTTCAGAATATTAGATGTTCCCAAAATACCATGATGGAGTAAGGACTGAAATAAACTTTAGACAAAGAAAGGAAAACTATTTATAATAGCTGAGCATCACGTTAAGTGCTGTATTTCAAATTGGATTCTCAAATTCAACCAAGGAAAGGAAACAAACCAGCTAGGATACAGACAGGTGTCTTCAGACCAGGAAAAGCAATTGCTCTGGGAAGAGACTTGCTATTTCTGATGTTACTGGTACCAGATATGTCCCAGTGCCTTTCCATCTACATATTTGCATGGGAATAAGACTAAAACTGGCCTCTGCAAAAAAAAACTATTTAAGGCACTAACCAGAGAGAATCTGGCAGTGGCTAAACACTTCTTTATAATTATAATAGCTGTTAATGAAAAATACTCTGCTGACATATCTCAGTATTGAAACCTTGTGGCTGTATACAGTTGCAAACAGCCTTCCAGGTGAAAATCAAAGCATGGAAGAAAAGGGATGAGGAGCGGCACAACAGTCCTAGTACCTCTATCTAAGGGACCAGAGCACCAGCTACCAGCCTACAGACTCCCAAACCAGACTCCTTTAGTTATGAAGTTACATGGGGTTGCTTTTGTTTTTTAGCTTCATGTTGAAGATTCATAATACACATAATAGACAAAAAACACCCTTGGTCAAAGCAACCTCTTTTAAAAATTAATATGTCCTCCCTTGAGCAGCTTCATATTGTCATCTCTTAAATGTATTGCAGAGAACTACGACACTACTTGTGCATTCAGAACACCTACTTTGAATGCAACAACTGCGTTTGCTATGGGATGGTCTCAGACAGGAGTGTAGTGAAAGGACTGCAACAAACATGCCAAAATGAATGGATACAGATGTCCACTGATAGTTGCTACTGCTCATTATTTTTACTCTCACAGGGTTTCTAGATGTGACCTTACTTTTCAGCCAGAGCATTTTGCATCTTTCATGTGAAATTCCAATGGGCTAAACCCATCTACAACTAATTCTATAATTGTCATTAAAAAACATTTTTCACAAACTCACAGTCGAACTGCACAACCATTGCAAAGGCACTGTAGTTGCACAGTTATTTGGGCAAAATCAGAACATGCTTAAAAGTTACCTTAAGGGAAAACAGCCTAGGTATCTTTATCTCTTCTACAGAATGTAGTGCTGTTCAAGCCTTGGGGAAATGCAGTAATGTACAGTCAGTCAGAGAAAAGCCAATGATCTGCCTAAATTCTATTTCTGCCCTCCAGGCTAAAGCAGAATGAAGCATTCTAGGGGCATCATGGGACACACAGAGTTCTCATGTGTAGCCCTGTCCTCTTCTCTCCTTTTTTCCATCACTAAGTTTTAACCCTTGCTGCCTATTTCAAGCTAAAACCTCTCTCCCAATCCCCACATTGCCTTCCAGGCTTCACATATGCCATTCTGTTTTTTTCAAAACTCTTTTCAGTTTTTAGTCCAACAGTCATCTACAGGGAAGTGAGGATTCATGCAATGACTCTGTATTATGACGCTTTTTTTTAGATTGAAAAGCTCTTTGTGTTTAATCAAGTAGATTAGAAAATCAGCCTGAAAAGTGGAAATTCAGTTTGCTTTCAATTTTCTCGCACATAGAGCATTTTAGAAGCAGAAAAAGTTGCTGAAAGAGTTCATGAAAAGTCATCCTGTTCCCCACCAGCCACAAAGTGTTACTGTAGCCAGAAGATTGCTCTACGACTATAATTCCACCCAAATTCAAAACTTCCAATGAAATCACAATGAGTCACTCCAAAGACACTTACACATAGAGATCCATAGGAAATTCTTTCATCATGTGTGTTACAATGAATTCCACCATCAAATCTGCCAGAAAAGAAAATTATAAAGTAAGTAATGAGCTAGCTATGGTTAACTTCCAGTAGACAACAATGAGGAAGTCAAACTACCCCACCTACCCATCTACCTCTACTAGACAACAGTCCTACTTAGATGAGATAAATTCCACTTTTTTGTTTGTTCATTTTAAAGAGCGTTAGACACCCTCTGGCATTAAAAAAAAAACCTCAACTACTGAAAGCGAGGGCACGGACTGTAATTTGCTTTCAGGCACTGCTTCCTCATATGCTTTCCCTCACTATTCATCAAATGAAGATTACACCACATTTTCTGATGCTTACAATTGCTCTCATATTCCTATTGCAGAACAAAAGATGCTTCAGGTACTACAAACACACACATACTCCAGCAATACTCACCCAGCACTGCACACACCAGCGGGCGACAGGGCAGGTTCTTGTCTGCTGCTTTCTTCCTATGTCTCATTGGCTTCAAACACACAAACACACAAGGATGAAAAGAAGTCAGCAGAAGCCTGATGTGACATTCTGCGTATTACTATATTTTTCATGCAAACAGTATCATCAGCATAGGTTTCCCTTTGTCTTTTTCTCCAACTGCTATCTCAACTATGACCATCCTAAAGTCCATGGCTGAAGCAAGATCATGCCTGCTCTTCAGCATGCTGACCACTGGGGTTTTGTTTCTCTAGCTGTGTAACTGGAGGGCACGGTTAAATCACAGAGAGAGGCAGAAGAAACACACACAAAAATTTCATACAGCAATTCCTCTCTCTTGCTTGTCATATTGATTTGCTCCTGACCCAGAAGTCTGATCTGCATTCTTAACAGCATGTGCAGTATTAAATGGCTTTGATCTTTCTTGTAATAGACCAGAAAGGCTAATTGAATGGCAAGTTTATTGTTAAGTGGGAATGACTAGCATCCTTGCAGTATGCTCGCTGTGAAGTAAGATGCCTGTTTCTGCCCTGGTCTAGTGGCACTTCACTGTCAGATGAGGTGAAACTTGCCAGTATCACAAAGACAGAATGCAAGTTAGGATAACAATTCAAGTTACTTGTCACTACAAAGCTTCATCAGCAAGTTAAGGACACTTCCTCCACACATGCTTACAGGGAAAAGCTCTGCAAAAAATATGCTCCTCCTTGAAGGTGAATCACTATACCCAGGATGAAGCATAAGCCAAATCAGAGGACTCGGTGTAACTCCAGGTGGCTATTAGAATATGACATGAGGGCTAATGTTTGCTGAAGACCAAGGCATAACATTCTCTCTGCTACCTATTTCCTCAGAGATCTCATAATACACAGCTCTACCCAGCTACACAAGCCTCTGAATTCACTGACAGGGCAACCAGCTCTTTGATCTCTGAAGGGGTGAGACAGTCTGAGAGCGATTTCAAAATTATTCCTCAGCTACTGCATTCCTCACGGTATTTCCACATGCCTTGGCAATCTAGGTTAGATGTCTGTGAGACAGTTTTCAACATACAGGGACTTAAATCCTTTGTGTTCTCATCGCAAAGAGAAAACACCATTCTAGAGGAAAAGACTCACCATCCTGTGTAGGTTTACTCGAAAATTCATGTTGTCATCGTGGAGAAAAGCGTTAGCATATTGATCCTATTAAAAAGAGCAAGAAAAGGAAGGAGGTATGAATAGTCAACTAAGTGCCCAACACCTTTCACTCACCTCTCAAATCATGTGTTTCAGTGTAAAACTTCCAACATATAGCTACAAGGCCAGAAAGCCACTTGTCACCTCCTCTTGTCCCCACCCATGTCCTACCCACATCTCCAGTCACACAAGAAGTAAAGCCTTCCTGATCCCAATTCCACTTTAGTTGAAGCCTGCAATACTGCTTGTTTTGTTAGCAATTTCTTTTCCGTTCTCCTCCTTTGCTCATCCAAACTCTGGACTGTGCACGTCACAGCATCAAGAGTTTAACAAGTCCTGTATAACACATGAGGTGGTTCTCCAGCACACGAGTTCCTGTGACTGTGGGTGATGGTTTATGTTGGCATTTCAATGGACCCATCATGCCAGAAGTTACTGCAGTACTAGCAGGTAGGTTTATCAGCTGTCCCACCCCTCAGGGAAAGATCACTCCAAGATCAGCTCTAAATCAAAGTGATTCCTCCATGTAATGCAGAGTCAGTTTGGGTAATAAACATACCCTCCCTTTAATACCAAAAATCAAACCATGCCCTTGCTATGTAGAAACAGAATTTCTTATCTTGCATTATCTATGCATCCACCTGAACAACCCAAGCATCAAAAACATTTAATTATGAATATCTGAAATGCAGATTATTAGCTTTCAGGCTGCACCCTGAAGAAACATTACTTCAGAATCCTAACACAGGCTACCTACATTGCCGCTTTTTATTCTTTGTTAAGCATGAAAGGTCTTTACTTGCAAGCAAGCAAAATGCAAATGCCACGCAAACTCAATCACCATTCAGGACATCAGCCAAGCCATTAGTACATAATTCCCACGAGATAGGACCACATTCAGCCAGGATTCCTGGCACAGTTCTGTGATACTGCTTTCTTACCTTACTACCAGATTTGCTACTTGTCTTGCTTGTGGGGACCTACAGCCATGCGGCTTTCTTTCAGATTTGTATCCTTCTTGGGAGGAAGGGACACGGCATTGTCCATGTTTACCACAAACAGCACAGAGCTGAAAGCCATTAGCATGTTCATCATCTAAAAGCCACACCACAAGGTCACTCAACAGCTAAGAGAGAAAAGGCTTCAGTTCACTCTTTTCTCTCTTTATCCCTGGGAGTAGGCTAAAGATGATCCAATTTTCAAGTTTCAAGTCATTTTTACCAGTAGTACGTCCAGTTTCTTAGTGCCCCAGATCCTCACTGCTCAGCACCACTGCAGATCTCCAGCTCCAGAACAGCAGGAGGCAGGGGATGCACTACAGACAGAGCCCTGTGACACACCATCTGCCGAGTAGCATCACACAAGAAACCTACCTCTGCTATGCATGTCAGGATAATCAGACACAGCTTGCCACTGTGTAGCCGATGCTCATCTGCAAAGAAAGAAGAAACAAGTTCTCCATGAGCCAGGCAAACCTTAGCAATGCTGAAGAGTGACACTGCTGTTGCACCAAGAAATAAGCTCAGCCTTGGAGACTCTTCGTACTCCTACTTCCTCCCTGATAGCACACAGTCTAACTACTCTCATTAAGCACTCATCCTCCAGCCTGACCACTAAATCCACCAATTTTTCACCAGTCTTCACCAATACCAGTGTCTGATTTTAACCTCCAACAGCACCGAAACCATCAGTGAGGCTTCTGTCTCATTCAGTTTTACACCTACAGATATCCAAATACTGGGGTTAGTCCCTGTCTTTCTGTCACAATAGAGACACACTTTTCCCTCTCCTAGACAAGGAAAGAAAAAGATCACCTTTGCTGTAGGTTACGAAACAAGCAGCAAAGCTTTGGTGGAGGCACAGCACAGTGTAGCAGAGTGACTCCTGAAATCATGCTCAATGTCCTGAGTTTCAACCTGAATATTGAGACTCTTGACCTAGTTTGCTCTGTGCAAAACCACGAAAGAAGTCTGCAAAGACTTATCATTTTGAGCCAAAGGAGTTCCACTCTGATCATGTTCTGCAACTTGTTATTCAGCTTACAAGGTCACATAGTTTTTGCCCTGAATGACAATTTGAGGGTTGAAAGACTCACAAATAGAGAGGGACTAAGGCAGAAAAATGCAATTTTTATTTGGATTACTTAAAACTCTTCTCTCTCCATTTTTACCTTGAAATATCAAAAAGCAAGATACATACAGTCATAGAGCAACTTAAGGTGGAAAAAGCCTCTGGTTAAATCCTTGTTCAAAGAGGGGCCAGCTAAGATCTCTCACCCCACACACCTCCAAAACCAAAACCAAGCACAACAACATACCTATAACTAAATTCTGAGGAAGCTTAAACCCACATATTCCTGAGACCTCCAACAGCTACTCTAAAGCGTAAGACTACTAAACATGCCATCCCAGACATCTGCCTTTGAGTCAGATTTGGAGGATAGGGAAACCTGAAACTGTCAGAGCACTTTCATATAAATTGGAAGACAGCATCAGCCAAAATCCTTACATCTTTGCAGGTCACTTCTACAAACACTTTGCTAGTTACTGTGTATATGGTAATCTATAAACACAGATAAAATGGGCTTAGCTAGCTGTTCTGTCGAATTTGATGCCTCTTTTGTTTTCTTCTCTACGCTGCTGAGGGGACAGATATTTACTAACAAGATGTGCCCTAAAGCACACTGATTTCATTTTGCTGCACTAAGATGAAGAGGAATTTTGGAATGCAAAAGTTAGAACTCTCTTCCATGTCTCATTACCTCAGCTAAAATACTTAAGTGAAAAGTTTTCTACTCCAGCAAAGCAGGAGATAAGGCCTCAAAGAACTCTGATACACTGGAGCCTTGTTATTTTTGTATTGTAAGGCCTCCCTGCATATTTTTCTAGGTGCTACTATCAATTCTTTCTCTGGGGATCGTGCTGAAAAGGCTCCTGTTTCACACGAGGAACTGCCTTCAGCCAATGTGTTGTGAAGATGATGCTATTTTCAGCAGTTATGGGGCAGCTGTGCAGGCAATTACTCACACAGACACTTCGTACTTTCACAGCATCCTTCATTAAAGGAACAAAACAGGTCACTTCCTATGGGGAGGTACAGCAGTACGAACCCTATTTCACAGATGGGAAAAAATGATGCAAGTTTTTATTTCTCCCAAGACATCTGCCTCGGACTGACACAAGAGAGAAAACAAGAGGAGAACACAATCTATTAAATTATGCTCTCCGGGACAGGACCAAAACAACTGTCTAGTCCAGGAAGTGGAACAAATCAGTCTCCCCTCTAAGTGCTCCCACCTGCCTCAAGACACATGGAGTAAAATTATTCATCCTTCTTCTCTTGTTGCTATATTGGTGGCACGTGCTTGGTTTTACATGAGAAGAAAAAAAGTTATGCGGAGCCCCATCTATCATCAAAACATGACAGGAATATATCCACTAGAATTACTAAGCACTGCTTTGATAGGCACACTTTTTTAAACAGTCAGGAGAGCTCATTGCTACAGGCTGCCACAGTGGCAAGGAGATAAAGTCTAGATGCCACACCAATTTCAAGTGTTACACAAGCTAGAACCAAAGAATGAAATATCAACTCCTCTCTCACACCAGAATAAACTCCTTTCTCACTGACTTGTTTAGTAAGGAATCCCCTCTATCAGATTTCACTCCATTTGAAACTAATCCAGTTTGGCAGTTCCTGAGGGCCTCTGCAGACTTTCCACATTACATCGACTAATAAGGGCAGAAGTTAAATTGAAAAACATAAAATTGTTCCATTTGAGAACTGATCAGCAAGAGAGACCCTGAGAAAAGCAAATGAGAATGATGAGAGCTGCCAAGCCCTTTTCAAGTGTGTGATCTACAAGAAATGACTGAGCAAAGACTGGAGTGGTTTAGCTTAAAGACAAAAGCAAGAGGAAATGTGAAAGCAGACTTAAAATACATGAAGGCTGTCACAAAGAAGAAAGAAATAATCCGTGCTCAGTACCTATCTTGGGAAAGAGAACTGGTAATTAATTTAAATCACAGCAAAGAATTGAGCATGCACATGAATCTCTCTCACAAAAAGGGCAGTTAAACACTGGAACGGATAGTCTAAAAATGATGCTTCGTTATCAGTGTGTCTTTATCCAGCCAGTTAGCAACATCTCTGAGAAAAGATAACTGCAAGCCTGATTCTGCCTTGGTTTTGAGGGGTCTACTAGATATTTTCATGGAGTCCCTTTTGGTCCTAATTTCAATTATCCACTTTTTCTTCAACTAGCTTGCATATTGAACAAGAACAAGTCAGCCAGGTACAATTTCACTGCAAGCTAATAAATACAAGGAAACTCTCCTGCCTGCTCTCTTATACAGTGCCAAGAGTTCAGGTTCAATAATTCACGCACCATAGCTCTGCAGCTACTTTCCTATTTTTGTTCAGTTGTTACATCTAACCTAACAGCGAAAGATGGTAATGGGCTGAAATACGGTATGAAGATCACTTGTTACATTCACACTGTGGTCCTGCCCATATAACCACTGGGCAAAACAGTACCCGTGGGTACCTTAGGCAGGAGGTGAAGCAATAATTAAACTTCAGCAAGCTGAAATTAACCTCCACAAAACTATCAGGAGAAACAAAAAAGCACAATATGGAAATATATCTTGCCAAGCAAATTACTGCTACTACAGTGTAAGTCACTGCCATCCTCTTTATAATTAAAGAGCTGCCTGTTTAACCAGCACGTACCAAAGGACAAAGGAAATGTTTCCTCCTAATGCTAAGCTTTGCTTCCTGTGTCAGCTTCTAAATGTTCTTAATACAGTTTGCTGGTACATGACTTCCCCTCTGTGTCAGCCAGCTGGGAATCAGAAATGCTCACACCTCCTGCACAGAGACAGGCTTGGTTATTAGGTACTATTATTATTATTACATTCTTTCCATATGTGACTTCTCTCCTGCCAGGATTAGTTCTCTCCTAGTCTCGTAACTCTTATCTCACAATAAGAAATCATTTAATTTTCTCAAAAGGTAGAATATTCAGTCCACTAAAGGGGTTCCAGTTAACTTATATTTATAAAGTCACTAAACATGTTCTTATGCCCTCCTGACTTCAAGAAGCAATGCTTGCTGCATCCACAGACGCATCAACACAACTTATTTACCTTTTGTGTCCTGCATCACAATCGAGCTGTACTTCAAGAAGGTTATCAGCAGGTTGCTAGTTTGCACATCAGCATCCAAAGGCAGCTCTGCAGAGCTTATAACTGTAACAAAGCAGATAAGACACGTTTACTTTCCACAAACACAAGAGGTAACTATACAAAGAACCAAGGCACAGACTCACAGGTCTGGGATAGGATTAGCTTATTTGCAGGGTCACCTGACTTTCCCCCCTACATAATCACCTAGCAAAGATTTTGTTTTGAAGACTGATATCAATCCCACACAGACTATTTCTGCTGCTCTAAATATAGGCTGTGGTACCCAGCAAAGTGATACCCTTCTCTGCCCCTGTCCTGCCCCCTGCGGCAGATCAGCCTGCTCTTTTAGCATCCATCAGGAATCCCAGCCCAGGGAGCTCAAGACATTCTCACCTGTTCCCAATTAATTCTTAAAACCAACATTGCTAACATTGCTAACATTGACACCATTCCCTCTGTGGAAAGAAATGTGCCTAGCAAAGACCCTTCTCAGTTTCAGCAATTTTGGAATTTCAGTTACATAAGGTCCATATCTATTCCATTCTTCCCTCCCAACAACAGCTTCTCCTGCAGAAGCAACACACAATACAGTAAGGTAACAATTATTGCACAACCAAAATGGTAGAAAATAGAGGTAGAAAGAGCAGCTTTAAAAGAAGCAGAAGCAATCATGTCTTGTGCTAGAGAAATCACAACACAGCAGGGAGCAGAAATGTGCAGATCAGCAGTTCACTGGTATTTCTCTAGGATACACTCCGTGTTACTTTTGACATCTTAACACTGGACATCATCTGCCTTAGACTTTATAAGAAGCTATCTCAATTACTCAGCTAATTGCACAATGTGCCTCCCGCTCACTCCCCATGTACCATCTGAAGCACCAAGTTTATGAGCTGTCAAACCTCCATCATGTGACTGAGCACATTTTTACTGATGACTGAGCCTGAGCTGTCCGCAAAGGCCATTCCCAGCCTCGTCATTCAGAAACACTTTACAAGAAATATTGAAGAAGGGGGGGTGGAAGATAAGAGGGAAAAGTGCAGCATGCATTTACCAGATAAGCCTGGTATCATTCAAGATACATCAGCTCAGACAAAAAAAAACAAACAAACCCCAAACGGATGGAGCTAGTGTAGAAAGACTTCAGTAAAGCTGAATGAAAAAACAAAGAGTGAAGCATTTAAGTGGGAACTTATTCGGAAGTAAAAGTATATAAAAAAAAAATCTGTCAATTGGAGAAATTATTAGTCTGTTGTGTCAGTTCAGGGAATAGTTTTCTAATTTTGTAAGTGACCTGGGCACAAGAAACAGTTGTTTGCTAATGAATCAGCTAATGGCAGAAAATTGGGATACGTAAACACAGAGGAACATCAGACTGCATGCAAAGAATGACATAAAAGCAGGGTAATAAATAAGATAACAAAAGCAAGATTAAATTCACCAGCACAAGCCATAATGTCAGGAACTCAGGGATTTATTTCCACGGCAAGCTTAGAGCTCATCAGCTGCACGTGAAGCGCTGTGAGACCGTGGTTCACAATCAGATCACAAGGTGATGAGCTACCGACACAAAGAACTGAGGAGTACACATGGTCCTACAACATATGCAGAAATGCACTTCCAGCAGAGCTAGGAATACAGTAATGCCCTGCACAAGGTGCTGGTGAGCCCTTGTCCTGAATACTGCGTAATTATGCTGACACCATGTTAAAAGAGGATGAACTCACAGTGGAAGAAGTTTAGAGAAAGGACAGTAAGATGATCCAAGGAAGAGTGCCTTTCTTATTAGACAGCAAAATACAAAGGTGAGTAACCCAGTGTATGGAAAAAAAAGCTACCTGTGTTCCAAAGTAAGGTTAACACCATGATAAATGTATATAAACTGACAAGAAATGCAGGTTGGAAAGTTGAAGATTTCTAACCAAGGAACAAGATGTTGAAACTGCCTCCCAACAAGAATTACTGGGAAACAAAGTTAACAAACTAAGATGGAGCTTGATAAATTTAAGGGATCCTATGATGATGTGCTGGCAATTGTAAAACACTAGATTAAAGGAGTAAATTGGATCTTCTCCACCTCTATGTGGCTGTCCTGACATGACAATAGCACTACTGTTCTGTCTGTGCAGGAGCAGTTTTTCACATGTAGGAGGTCACAGGTGGCTACCATTGCCACAGGGTGCTCTCAATTCTCTAGCCATAAAGATAGCCTAACGCAGTGCTCCCTTTGTACTGGAAACAGATCTGCAGACCACTAAGACGCACACCTTAAGAACCATATTATCTCGTTTCCATCTATCCTCAGGAATGCTCAAGGCTTTTCTCACTCTTGAGGAAAGAAAAGGGTATTTATGATGAGACTGGACCTTGTGAAGAGCAACGAAGGGAAGTGATTTGATCCTGTACACAACCGTGTTTTGCTTCAGAGAAACGTCTGCCTTGACAAACAACTCCTTTCATAATTTAAGCCTTATATCTCATAAACCTTACTTATCTCATCACAGAGTTATTTACCCCTGGAACTGGTGCAAGCACAAGCACAGAAGGATGAAGGCGATGGACCAACAGTAAAATGTAGAATTTTTTAAAGTGAGCAGCAGAGGCCCAGAGCAGAGCAGCTCGGGATTATACAATCACCTTGAATACAAAATTATAGCACTTGGAAACAAGAGGCCAAATAGATCAATGTAACCTTGCTGTTCGAATCACATCAAAGAAATGATAATGGAGCTTTTAGCTTCTAAAGGCTGCACATCCCCAAGTGTGAGCTGGTTTAGTCCATTCAATCTGGACGCTCTGGGGCTCCTGACACATTGCTAACATGCCCAGTCTGTCTGAAAAGTCTGTGCAATGAGGCTTTTTCACCCCCAATATTACAAATAGCTCAAAGATTTAGCTGTGTCTGAAAAATGTATTTATATCCCCAGTGGGTCCTTCTGGAGCTGTTACAATGAACGCAGTGAATGAATATTTAACAACAGTAAGCAAACTGACATTTAGACAACTATGGCGACAGGCACACTTGATTTACATATTATGGATCAACAGTTTCTAGCAAAGTCTCATTTTCTAAAAAAAAAGAAATCACTCAGAAGAACACATCACTGCTTATCTTGGTTCATGCTACACACCTTGACTTTTTTAATAAACATTTTTAAATGTTAAAAGGCCTTAATTCACATTAAAAACTAAGAGCCAGAAAAACTTCATCCAGAATTTGAACCCATTTATAATCCTAGACAGTATAAAGAAAAGTGCCTGAAACCCATAGATGGTTTTCTTCATGTTGCTGTAACTTGAAAATAGCTCAACTACACTTTTTTCAAATGCAGGAAAAAGAAGAAAGCAATCTTTTCATTCTAAAAGAAAAAGCCTCTTGCTCACTTTCAGTCATAGCCAAATTGAGTTGCAAGACCTTAAAAAATAAGAAAAATTCTGACATACCTTTAAAAATAACAGCAAAACTAAAGCACCATCACTCAAATTAAACCAAGCCAAGGTCCTCAAAAAAGTCACTGAGAGTAGGGATCAGCAAGGTGACAGCAAATAGAAATAAAGATTGCTTCCCGATGTAATTGCTGCACATGAAGATCAGCTCCTCTCTTTAAACCAAGTAACCTTAAAAGCAGCAAGAAGCGTCAAGTTTCACACGATCACTGTCTCTGCTGAAAGCAGGATGGAGTTTGTGTTTTGCTTTTGGCTTTAGTAAATTAAAAAAAGAGAGTGCAAGCAAGCCATAGGTAAGCATAAATTCTGCCAGTTGTATAATATGGTGTGTGGGTGGATAGATTCGCAACGAGCACACTGAACAGAAGCCCACAAAATGCCCGTCCCTCTACAATTTACGTTGTAAGCACAGAGAGACTTGAGGCATAGGGGGCTTTTTAACTGAAGCTTTTAATATCCATGGTAACCAGACAGAATTCATCCACTAGGAAGATCATCCTTAACTAGGATATCAAATGACCTGAATAGTCAATATAACTGAGTAACCCAGGCTGCTCCTCCCTAAAAATATTTCCTAACTGTGCTCCATTCGAACTAACTCTGTTCCTTCATTAAACACTGTCTTCAGATCTAGAGGACGCTATTAAAGTACGTGACAACAGCCACGTTTGAATTCTTCTCTTAAACTAGCTTATATCTATCCATACCTTAAATGAAAAGGGTTTTGTTTTAGATAACTTCAAGGCATATTTACGTGGACACATAACATCTCAAAGAAAGATCTCAGGGCAAGCAGTCATTTACAAAGCCTATCACAGAAAAGGCAACAAGAGGAAGGAACACCTCCTTGCCGAAGCTGGATTCGAATTCCAGTTAATTCAAAGTTGGGGAGAAGCGCATTAATGACAAGCAAGAATCCACTGTGATTCTCTGTAAAACTGTTCCAAAGACAAATTAAACCCAGGCAAAGAATCAGACACTAGAAATCTTCGTAAGCAAAAGTCTACATACAATAACTAAGGGACTGGGTGTACCTTCATGCAGACACTGGGACAGCACTCTTTTCAGGTGTAGCAGTATAATTTCATTGAGCAACATACAAGGCAAAAAATTCAAGTCAAAGAATTTTGCTCATCTTTAGTCAGCCAAGTCACTCCAGGAAGAGGTCGCTGGGTTACATCTGCTCCAGAAACACCTCATTAGTTGCCACCTTAAGAAGACGCTTTGCTTGTTACTCTACAGTTTTAATTGTTTTTCCCCAAGAGATCATTACATTTCTTACCATCCGAAGAAGGTGGAGTGGTTCCAAGTGGAGTGACAGGTGTCATTGGAATTGGGCTTGTTGGTGTTGTCATCAGCCCCATTTCAGGGTGGCTCTAACAGAAAACACAAAAGCCAAGACAGACATAGATCAATACCTTCCCTAGGCACGAGTCACACAGATCACTACTTGTATTGTTCCACACAGCAGATGTGACTGATGAAGTCTCAAGAAATTCAACCTCTCCTCCAAAAAGCATGGCTACACTTTCTGACCTTGGACATCTACAATTAATCCATAAATCACTCACTTTACTCCACAAAACATACAAATACATCAGGAAGTGGTGGCTGTCCCCAGCAGACATGTCCTTCCTCAGTGCAGAATGGGGAAAGGTATGCAGAAGCCCACACTGTTTATAGATTCCAATCCCCCCAAAACAACCCAAGGGTGAGCATTTGAAGTTTTCCTCCAGGATCCTTTTATTTCTCTTTCTGAAAAGCAAATTCTCTTTGCTCCTGTCCTCCACCTGTTCATATTTGAAGACGATGGCAATTTATTACTTCCCTGCCTCGCTATAAAGCCCAGGCGCTCCAGGAAAAGAGTGCACAACATAAATAACACTATCATTATCGATCTCTCCGCTTCCATCAGTCAGTTATTCTCCCCATTTCATCTTTGCTAATAGTTGCCTGCCTAATGACTTCACTCTTTGTAAGCTTCTGGATCTAGCCACACTGGTGAGACTGTAGGCAATCTGCCACGTTATTTTAAGTCTGGTTGCCAAGCAAAGTGTCCATTTCATAGGGTTTTACCTAAATGTATCATTCGCCTTAATATATCATGACAATTTCAAAATAAAAGAAAATGATACAGAACTGCTGATTTGACATTAGTTCTGTAGGGCTTTTCACAAGTGGATATCCTCCACATTGTCTTTGAATATCTCACTTTACGAGCAACTACAAATGCATCTCTTATGGGAAACACAGGCACTCATACCACAATTCAAAAACAACTTTACATTATTATAGGTACTGATTTAAACTTTAAAATAAAACTCTCTGTTGAAAGTCTTACATAAACCAGGTTTGTTTCCACCGATTTTGCTATGGTGTTTATCTTTCTTTTCCCTGGATACTAACAGCTGGCACAGAGCAAACAGTGCCATCTAGCAGCAAAAACTCAGGCCCAACAAGCTTGTAAATACAGAAAAATCTTAACACTTCAGCATCAACACAACTGTATCCCTGCTCTTCCTATGGGCCTGCAGAGCAGCAGGTACTCATTGATGCAGTCCCTGGCAATGGATAACTTAGGAGTATTTATCAGCTTTGACACAGTTGTTTTTTCTAAGGACAGCAGGGTCTACATTACCCTCTCTTAAATGATTACAGGCAAACCACACAAGAACATCAGACATCCACTTCAATTAAGCCCACTGACCAGTGGCCACTTGAGCTACTACTTTCACAAATAATTAGTTTATCTGTTCATTTTCAATTTAAGAGCCTTTACTCCAGCTGCTCTTTTCCTCTCCTACTCTTTTTCCCTGCCAAAGGCCTCTCTTCCTTAGAGATACCTTGATGACAGAAATGCCCAAGTTTGTATTACACAGAACTGAAGGAGCAGGAATTTTTCACAAGTGGTAGGAATCAATAATCTGGGAAGGGAGGTAGGAAACCTCAGCAAAATAACCACTCATGGAAAAGAAGCTTTCTTCAGAGGCCGAAGATCTAGCCAGTCAGACCTCTTCAGTTGCCACTACTGCCAGGAGTCCCCAAACGTCTCTACTCCCTCCATCACACCGAGTGTGCAGCCTGTGATGTATGGCTGCTGTCTGAGGATCTGAAATAACTGGGGAAAGGTGTTAACTCTTTTGCTGATGTCATTTTTCTCACAGGTTATCAGCAGTACTTACAAGCTGAAATTAAAAGCCTGAACCTGAAGGTTTTCTTAAACCCAATAAGCGATCCTTCCAGGCAGCCACAGCACAATCACGAAATCAGACTCGTTATCTGTCTTGCAGCAATAACTGCCTTTGCAAACTCACACACTGTTTAGAAAAGCATCCAGAGGTTTGTGCTCAGAGGTACAGAGCAGCACACAGTTGCTCAGAAGCTGCCATGTCTCTGTTTCTTCACTATAAAACAGCATAAGCAGGAGTGCTCTGTTCTGGCGACAGTCTCCCAAGCACAAGGGGTTAAGCTTTCCAAGGAAGTCTGAACACAAAATAGTATTTGAAACAATAGTCCTCGCATGTCAATTAGTCCCTATGTGAAGGATACTCAGATACCAACAGGCAGTCAGTGCACACCCACGCAGGTCAATTCATCCAGTTCTGAAGCCAGATCACCATCCTTCTCTCAGCTCTAAACTTAGCAGGGGCACGGATTGCTCTGATAGCTGCAGCAATCTTACCCCCTACAATCTACCCACTCCTTCCTCTCTAACAGCAGTACTAACAAGGCACAGAGGCATTTCACACAGGCCTTCCAATTCAGTGGGAAAAACGGCTTATTCTATCATGAGCTGTGCCCTCAAAACTTCCGGCAAGGCAGGAAGCATTTTCTACAAGTATAATAAGCCCAGGCCCTGGCCTGCTTCTGATCTTTCATGCCCAGCTATGCCTAAAAAAAAAAAAAAAAAAAGAGGAAACTTTTCACCAGTTCCATTTTCACTTTCTAATTTCAAAGACATCCACTACAAAGAAATGGGCAAACATCGCACTGAAACTCACTTGCGCCAAAACTGTGATGAAATTCCGGTTTAAGTGAACAGCTTCATAGAGGGCCAGAAGGATTGCTTCATTTGTTCTGTGGAAGGCATACAGACAAAAGCACAGTTAGCTAAGGGCTAACATCAGATGAGAATCCCAAGAACAAAGTTTTTTAGAAGAACGGCTCATCTGAAAGAATATGGTTTTTTGACTATATGAAACTCTGCCTCTTTCAGTTTTCTTTCAATTATTGGCAGTACTTCACAATCTCAAAAAATAACTATTTTTAGAGCTAAACTACAGTCTTTGTTCCCTTCTTGATTAAGATTTCTCTTGTTGTTCAGTCTCGAACAGTGTTTTCCTTTAAAACCCTTTCTATTAAAGGAAGAGGTTCCTACAGGCACCACAAACCCTTATGACTTTCCCCCCTTGATTTAGAAAATACATTCTTGGGGACAAGAGTGCACAAACTATCACTTCCCATCTGCCACCTCCACATGCCAATTATATGTTAAAAATGCCTCATAACGCGCCTCATAAAAATGCCACAGGGTTTTTTTTAAACACTTCATTACAACCAATTCAGCTGTGGTTTCTCCTGCTGCACCCTACTCACTGAAGTGAAACTCAATTGTTTGCACGGGTATGGCACCATTTCAGTTACAAGAGAAGTGACATCTCTTTAGTTTGCTTTATTACATTACAACAGCTCCATGATGGAGCAGATGATGTTGATCAGTGTGGTGAGTTGCCATTCATTGTGTAACCAACAACTATGAACTTACTGGACTGAGATCTTCTCATCAGCATCTGCTATGAACATGCTGCCCACCTATGGAAAGGAAGAGTATTGCAAAGGAGGAATTCATGAAAGCTGTTAGACAGGAAAAGATAAAACATGGACTCAACATTCAGAAGTGCCCTGGGAGAGGGCTCACATGCAACTTACTTTCTAACACTAATAAAATACAACTGGGAAAGGAAGATGCCCATCTACAAACACTCTAACAAACATTTACAACTTTATTTTGCACTGTTTTGACTGACCAACACTTTACCCATCATATACAAAAGACAAAAAAAAAAGGACTGTATCTTGAAACCCAGCCTGGATTAATCTGCAATTCCGTAAGGGGACAACAGAAACTATTTCTCATCTGCTTGGCCCAAAGCAGTAGTAGTTTTACTCACGCCAAACATAACGGGTACTTACTCCTGACAGACAGCTACCAGCACTGAACCACCCTTACTTACAGGAAGTTTTTCTGCCAGTTAGATCTTAGACTACAATTAAATCTGAGAGCAAAGCAAATCCAAAGCGTACTGGAGGAACTGTGGATACTCTTTACAAGAGACAAGTTCACACTTGCCTTTTGGGGTACCTCTCTGAAAATTCAGACACTGTCTATTGCAGAACTCAAGCCTACTTGATAGCTACAGTGTGCTCAGGGTTGAGAAACAAGACTGTAAAGAAACAGATCTCTAAACCCAGCCACAGACCAGACTTTGCTACAGCACAAAATGCCTCAAAAATATTCAGCTTTTTGGGTTTAGACTACATAAGCAGAGCAGCAATTTTTTTTTTAAATAAGTAACTGTTAAAATGTCAAACAAGTAATCACGATTCTTAAAGTAAAGTCAAATAGAATGAAGAAGATAAAGGAAAACAACTTCAGAAATCTCATCCTTTTGGAAGTGCTTTCCCACCCAGACAACAACGCACTCAGAATAAGTCATTTAAATTGTACTTGGTTGGGATTGGATCAATGCATTTCCTCCTTCAGAAGCACATCCCAAACGCACAGTTTTTGAAACACCCTCCTACATTACTTTGTGAGGCTCTTGTTGTAACAATGGGAAAACACTGCTTCATTGCTTACCATATTAGTTAGGGCTGAGAAGAAACCACTCTGGTGTTCCTCTTCCTTATCTTTGTATTGCCTGAACAAAAAGGAATAAGAATGAAGTTTCAGGGTTAGAAATGGAACTAGGGTTATTTTATCTAAATTCCTATGAGGATAGAGGGTGGAGAAAGCTTCAACATTCACATTCAAGAACTCACAAAAAGAGATGCAAATGGTATTAAAATATTTGTAAATTGCGTAGAGTTGAAGTAGGGGTGCTAAAAGATGTGAGACTGAACAATGCCTGTGCTGTTACAGAGGAGACATCCACAGCCTGGGCTTACACAGAAGGAAAGGGACCAGGAGACTTAGGAAATTTTGCCCTGCACTGGCAAAATACTAATGAATCACATGAATACCCACAGCCAGTAACCACAGAACTCTTTCAATCTTCATCCACTACAGACTAAACCAGTCACTCACCTACAACTTTTGTCATAATGAGCGAAGTTGGGTGGAAGGAGGTTTTTTTGTGTTACTGTCATAACTTACTCTGCTAAATAATTTACATGATTTGCTGACTTGCATCTTGCAAGTCGCTGCATGTCTATAATAGCAGTTCTTTAAATGAATGAAAACATTTTTGCTAGATAATTTGAGAACTCTACTGTACGTAAGTCTTGGCTTGCTGAGGTGAAACTGCAATAAGTTCCTAAGAAGTAAGTGCTTCAGAGAGAATTGAGAAAATTCACACATGTGCTGTTATGCTGCTGCTCATGAAGCAGAGGCTGGGAACACACTATCCCTACTGCTGGCTTTCTGGCTCTTTCTTCAGAAGCAGTTAATGCTTTCCACCATTTACAAGAGCATATATCCCTTAATCACCCCTGATCTGGCATGTGGATAGTCCTGGATCCATTTGTTCAATTTAGATCATGCTTCAGTTAAATCAATTTTCTAATGGAGAAGTACTCAGCAAATCATTTATCTTTTCACTTGGGACCATAAGATTTCACATAAGGTTCATACAGAGGCAAAAATCTATGATAGTAAAAACATACAGTAGATGTCTTCCCCTACAGCAAGATCCCTCCTGAAGCACATCAGCACAGCTGGTGCAGCTGCATTTACACTTGCAATGGCAGCAATAACTGAGCCTAAGTACCTAAAAGCATAAGACTATTCTCTGCCTCTCAAGGTGGATCAGGGCTGTAAAGTGATAAATAAGTGCTTTAACACAAAAAAAACACTTATACAGCAACTACCAAGCTGAAAAAACAAGAGACATTTAGGTTTTACCTGTTATATTCTGATAAAGCCTGGGCGATTACAAGTCCCATTCCCTGAAAGAAAGCATTAAAAATCTTTACATTGCAAATCTCTATTTGCCCACTGAACCCGCAGAGCAGTACCACACCCCCCAAGATAAACCAGCATGCTGTGAACCAGCATGCTTTCCCCAGCTGTTTGAACTACTAAGACACACTAAGAGATAACAAAAATACCACCCAAAAACTCAGACACCAAAATTTAAAGTTCTATATCTAATTTCTAAGTTCAACAGAGAATGTTTACTGTCCTGCACTAAGCTCTGTCTGGAGGCCCAACTTAACAAGTCTCAATAAAGCAGCAAGAATTTTAGAAAGAAGCCAATATCCAAATTTTCAAAACAAAGGCCATAAACACTAGTGACTTTGTTAATTCTTGCAAACAACTTCCACCATTCCACAGCTACTGATAATCCTTTCTGTTAGGCTAATTTAATTAATTCAGAATAATCGTTCTTTCCCCTTTAGTTAGCATGGAGTTTGCATTTTACTTCATGCCTAAAGCACAGCTTCTAAGACCAGACCTGACATAACTCATAGTGTGTACCACTTTCTATCCAAGCCTGGATGCAAAACACAGGCGGTGGTTACACCCCAAAAGACGATGCAAAACTCTTGACTGGGGCTTCCAGTGAGCCGAAAGAATTGACTTGTGGCCTGGAAAAAATCAGCACTGGAGAGGAGATCACTTTTGGCATCAGCTATTTTGTGTTGCTTTGGCTGTATAGATAGTTCACAACTGCATCCTAGATCCACTCTAGCATTCCTTGCTACCTAGCCTTTTAACCACTTCCACCACTGAAAAGGTGATCAGACTGTCCGAATCATGAACTGTCCAATCTACTGCAAGACTGTACTTAGGGCAGAAACCCCCAATATACTGGTGTTCTTTACCTAGAAGTTCCTAGACCTTCTTTCTACCTGACCCCGCAATCGGATTCATTACACTCTAACACCACACATGGAACAGCATCCCAAGCAGCACAAAGGAACCAAGTCAAATACTCACATTGAGAGTGGCCTCATCATCTACGATGGAGAGCTTCACAATGTAGGGATTCACTGACTGCTCAGGGAGTGGGAAGGAAGAAAGAAAACTGGTTTTAACTTCAGCCTTTAGGAAAAACACACTACCGCCTTTCGAAGTTTATGCAGCCACCTGGGAAGAGTCTCCCTCCTGTCCCACAAAGCAGAATACAAACAGGAATTTCATCCTGCACTAAGGCTGCTGTGGCCAGGACACCTTCTCATTACTTTGCTCAGTCAGTCAGGCTCCTGATTTTATCGAAAGCAAGGTTCTGCTCCTCCGTTTATTCATCTGTCAGTCTTTGAAGCGGAGCAGCTGTCCTGCAAGCACGTTATCTGTGACACACACACTGCTACACAGCAGACACAAGCAGTGAAGCTGGACTGAACACTAGTGTTACGACACATCTGTTCTACAACACCTTGCAAAGACTGCTTAAAGGAGGGAGGGCCCAGGAAGGCATGACAACATTATGGACTCATCTGCTACCAGGTTAGAGCTCAACACTTAGCAGGTTACACCACAGAGAGCTAGAAGACTCCAGGGAATACAAACTCCTTGAACAAAGCTGAACAAAGCGCACAGATTCCATCTATAAAGATAAGTCCTAATAATTAGGAAGCATTTTAGATTAGCAATGTATGTTGGTTTTTCCTCGCTTGTATGTGTCCATGCAAAATTAATGAAGTTGTTCTGGAATCAGGACAGAGAAGGACTGTGTAGTAAGTCCAAAGTGGATGGGAAGAATAAGACACAAAGCATGCATCAGATGCAGCACTACAATTTACACATTTATTCGACTTATTTGCCCATGGCTTGAGAGCAAGTTAAAAATAAGGCTGATCAGAAAACAACACTCTCACAATTAGTTGTTGCTTTGGGAGGATCAAGCTTTCTTTTTGGCTCAGAACATACCAAAGCCCAGCCAGGTTGTCAGGCTGCCTGCAGCACCATGCAATCCTGTCTGCTGTCTCAGAAAAAGACAGAAAACTTGCCCAGAACTCATCGGTGCAAGAAGCATGTAAAGACATTTCCTTGAAGCTGGTGTAGAGGCTTCTATTGAGTAACAATATATGACCCTGTCTGTACAGCCA